>OX459035.1:4203664-4803664 GCA_949775005.1 Orthosia gothica | reverse complement strand
TCGTACATAATGTCAGGCTGTGACTCTTATTGCCTTAAGGAAAAGAAATAAATCAGTCTGTTCGTCTGTAGGCTACTTTTTGCTGGAGCTTTTTCTCATACAGGATTGGAATTGATTTTAAATACAACTAGCGGATGCCTCGTGGTTTCACCCGCATAGTTTTTGTCCCCGTGGGAATACAGGGATAAAAAGTAGCCTATGTCACTCGGGGATAGTGTAGCTTCCCAAAGGTGAAAGAATTTTTTAAATCGGTAACACAAACAAAAAATAGTTTTATTTGTTACATACAAAAATATAAAAATAAAAATCTTTCTTCTTTATAATATTAATATAGAAGTATAGATATGACTTTGAAGCCAATTGCAGTCTTTCAGGATCTAAAGTTGTTTTTTTTTTTATTATTGGTATGCTCGCGTTTAACCAGTGTCTTTCTTGATGGTAACCGATGATGTGGTCGATGGTGAAGCACGCTTGCCTGGAAGTGACCTATTCACTTGAATCATTAAGGAAATTACAAAAAATACAGAATTTTGGGTCGCGCGGGTTTGAAATGAGCGCGCGTTTTGTTCCTTCAAGGTCGTTTGCGACTATCGTCGTCTTAAAGTAATGATTTCTCTACGGTAAAAGTAAATAAATTACTTTACTCATCTGTTAGATGCCCGTTTTTACTATAAGCCTCGCCTGCCTTATATTATTACGAAGAGCTACACAGAACAAATAGCACTCCATTTTTACCGACTTCAAAAAACAATGGAGATAATTAATTCGATTCGTATGTTACAAATATCGAATCTATGTCCTATAATGTATAAATGTATGTACCTATATTTGCACGCTACACTTGGCAGAATGTGATGATACCATTTACTAATCTTAAGGATGCCCTAGTCGACGGCACGAACTATTTTGTGCGCGGGGTTTAAATGGCACGCATTTAATCTCAGCCGACAACACGTGCGAAAGAGATAGATGATGTGATGAGTAGTAAGAAGCTAGTTCACGTACGAATTAGCACTTTTGCAAGTTTGTAGCGAAATGGATGATAATTTAGGACGAAAACGAGCGCGCGAAATTTTATAAACAGACCTTTGGGAGTCCAGATATCATGAAAAAACAACTAAATTGTATATTTATAAAATAACATTATTTGCATTGATGAATTACTAATCTATCCCTGTACGGAGGCCGTTTTGTAATTTTGATTCTTCTTATGGTATTTATTTCCGCCCAAAGATGCGTTAAAATTAGTTTGAAATATGGAACTTTCGACGCTCATAACTTTCAAATATATATCATTTTTACTTTTTTGTTTTCATGCAGGGCTAGATAATGATGAGACAAATTGTTTTTTTTATTATTTAGAACGTAAATCTTCAAACAGTGGAGTAATCTCTAGACTACGTTTGTATGGAAGAATGATAGACTAGTCTAACCTTAAGAACATACAATGTACCATATTCTGACAAATAAAAGATTCTGTCGAGTTGCCAGTTTGTCGGTTTTTTATCGGTTGCATTTCGGGGAGTGTGCGATGGAGTTGCATGACCTAATTTCGCCTAGCCCATCATCATCGGACTACAAGACGTACGGCGATGCGCCATCGGTACATGGTGGACATCCTACCCATTCGCACTAAACGTTTTGGAAATAATTTAATTATGCTAAGAAGTGGAATTCTCTGACGGAGTCTACGTTTCCCTATAGCTACAATCTCGGGGTCTTTAACTCAAGAGTAAATAGATTACTTCTAGGCAAGCGTGCTACACCGTCAACCATATCATCGCTTACCATCAGGTGAGATAGTGGTCAAGCGCGAGCCTATATATAATAAAAAAAAATAGAAAAAGAATATGATTATGATAAAAATAGGAACCATGGCACTCAGTGATAGTGTAGCTTTCAACCAATCTATCAATATACAAGTAAAATAAAATAAAAAAACAAAACCCCCGACACAATTTTATTTCATAGCTTTCAACCAATGAATGAATTTATGTAATTTAATCAGAACTTCTATCAATATACAAGTAAAATTAAAAAAAAAACAAAACCCCCGACACAATTTTATTTCATGCTACATAATTTATCTCGTACATAGTAGATACGCTTCGATCGGCAATCTATTGAACACGTAATTATGAATCGATATCTTGAGAAAACACCCCGAATCAAACAGTAAAACGCCCATAACTTTCGAACGGCTGAACCGATTTTATTCAAACATAGCTAAGAACACTCTCGACAAAATCACCTAAATTAAAATCGGTTCATCTGTTTAAGAGCTATGATGCCACAGACAGACACTTAGATACAGTGCAACACACGTCAAACTTATAACACCCCTCTTTTTCTGTCAGGGGTTAAAAAGACTACCGACTATATGTACAATCTGCACAACATATCTTATGGAAGTGTATTCTTTGGCAGAATGAACGCAATACTATATTGAATAATGTACAGGCTGTATTAGGAGCTGTTTACTATACGGACCTTGTGGAAACTAGAACAATTTTTCGTGCGTTCAAGCGTTTTTGCCATACCTATTATTGGAATCAAATATAACAGCTCACAATGTTAGGACCCATTAATATTAATGCTAATTTTTATCCGTGGTGCTAGACAACTGGGCTTATTCCAGTTGTAAACGACCCTTTGTGACTATTGGTCTTGTTTGTTCTGTCTCCTGCTTGATATGAAGGGAAGTGAAAATTTGTATTTTTTCTTACTCCATCTTTATTCTTTTCTGATTAATTTCGTTGCGGGATCCAAGACAGTTAAATTCATTTTCCGGAACTTTGTCGAGCTTCATTGCCTCGGCGCTTTTCTGGTGGTCACCACTGTTGATTCTGGCTTTTAGGAGTTGCAGTGGTTTGGGTATAGTGCAGTGGGATTGTACCAAAAAAAAGATTACCGACTGCATGTTACAGTAACATCCATTTCATTTCCTTCGATATTTCCTCAATCAACGACTTACAAGCTGTAGATATCCACACAACATCCACATCCGTGAGATATGAAACCCACAACAACGTATGATATAATCCGCAGTACATTTGCGGCTCACATAACGTCGTGAAAGCTATCCGCTCCATCCATCATGCTGAGCGGTCAAGATGTACCACTTATGTGGTATTAAACTTACTCGTATGATGCCTGGCTTTTCTTTGGGTTTTTTCCTTATTTTGTTGTTGTGTTTGTGTTTTTCTTCGTATTTCAGGATCGTTAATAGGTTTTAGATGAGCATAAACCAAAGATTTAAAGCCCGCGGTTCCACCCGCGTGGCATTATTACTTCTTTATAATATCTTTATAAATTATAGATATTGTGGATAAGGATTCATTGATTATATTTAATAAAATCGATACTGAAAATGTCCTTATTATATTTTGAGTCAATTAATTATTAATGTCATTTTACTTATAGAGTTAACAGTGATCTTTATTACAAGCTTTTTTCTAACTTGGAATGTATGTATATAGGTGTGTTCGGATCAATTCTTGCAACTGAATTTAAAAAAAAGTTAAATCAAAAAATCAAAAAACCCGACTGCTTCAAATGCGAACTTAAAAGACGTAAACAAGGAAAAAATCATGCTGTGCAGTCGGAGGATACATATTCGCGGGCTGGCTGACCAAAATCTGGTGTATCCTCCGCCTGCACAGCATGATTTTTTCCTTGTTTACGTCTTTTAAGTTCGCATTTGAAGCAGTCGGGTTTTTTGATTTTTTGATTTAACTTTTTTTATTTATAAGTTTTTAGTTAAGTTTTTTTCGAATTAGATACATTTAAACATATAAGTGTTATATATTTTTGAAATCACCTCTTAAAACCCTTTATTTTGATACCCCACACGCTGGGTTTGGAAGAAAAAAAAAATTTGGGACCCCACAATATGGCGCCCAAAATCCGCCATTTTTCTATTGTCCAATTTTAACGTAGCCTATGACACTCGCAGGGTTAAGACGAATCGATTGACGCATGAATCATCAAAATCGGCCAACGCGTTTGGTCTCTGGAACGCCACATAAGAACAAACATACATACATACATACATACATACATATATACATACATACATACATACATACATACATACATAGACTGATAAACACATTACCCTCCTTCGGCAGTCGGGTAAAAAGTTCTCCTCCACCAATTACGATAAAATTTTGCAAAGTGACAACATTATATATCTAATATGGCGGACGGCCCAAGATGGTGGACTAGTTTTTTTTTGTGCACTTCCATGATTTTTAATCAATAATTTATTTTAATAAAAATTAATACTTAATATGTCCATAGAATTTTGTAATTTTGAGTCAATTAGTCAATTATCAGTCAATTAGACATGAATTTATAAGTCTCAAGTTGGAAATTTGTTAGTTTGTTCAAACATGTAGGATAATTTCTGGAACCGTGACAGACTATTTCACAAAATCTTCCACCATATTAAAGGTACATTACTCCAGTCCGGCGAGCATGGGCGTACCCAAGACATTTGTGACAAGACATGATAAATTATGTCATGTCTTACAATTTGTCTTAAATGCTACCACGGGTCACATATTCAATAAAGCCGATAGCGAAAATTTTTATAAGATGGGTAAAATCTCAAGGAATCCAACAAAAGTGGCAATACCAAGATGCAGAACAACATACTGCCAGAAAAACACTAGTCGAATGGCAATGAAGATATTTAATAATATACCGAAGGTTATTAGAGAAATGCGAACCAGCTTATTTCAAAAGAATCTGAAAGCATGGCTTATCGAAGGTTGTTTTTATACTAGAACTTTAGGACAAATGGGAAAATTGCATGACATGAAAAATTGATTTGACATGTTATTTTAATCGATTAATATAATTGGTTCTCATGCCAATGTTGACATCGATACTATTTGTATTTTTTTTTGTTTGACTTTTGTAATTTTAATTTATATTGTATTGTAGAATAATTATTGATTTAGTATTTTTTGACATTGTAATTTAATTGTTTTTTTTTTGAATTGCTTAAATTAGAATTTATTAATTGATAAATTTATTTGGTTGTCTTGTTAAAGCTGACATCTACACAATTTGTAATTTAATTATTTTCCTTTGACATTTATAATTTGATTTTTATTGTATTGTAGATAATTTTTTTGATTTAATATTTTTTGACATTGAAGTTTAATTGTTTTGCTTAAATTGAGTAAATTAGAATCATTACCACAGATTACTTATTAGTTACTACGTAACAGATCCTTCACTCAGTAGAAAATGTCCAATACCTATTGCTATAATAGCCTACTCCGTTGCGTCAGCAAACACTGCATGCTAAAATGTGCCTAAATGCTCAAGCGTACAGTTGTGATTGCTTCGCACCGCGCGATCCAACAGCAATCGCAGGGCTGCCTCTTCGATAAAATTCTAGGGGTCTTTATGTCAAGAGTGAATAGGTTATTTCTAGGCAAGCGTGCTCCACCGTCGACCACATCATCACTTACCATCAGGTGAGATAGTGGTCAAACGAGAGCCTATTGATTATAAAAAAAAATACAACTTTTTGTGTCTATGTTATTGAGAACTGTGAGTATGTTCTGACTTATATGTGGTAGTTTAAAATTGTATCGTCTATAAAATATTTTTTTTAATAAATTGGTGCTGATTGTGCAATACATCTAGATAAAACATAATTATAGACGTCAATGTGTAGGTAAAATAATAAAATCTTTAAAAGTTACGTGTGTTTTATATAATTTTTTATAAATTTCTTACCCTTTCTAAATTCTCGGTTGTTAAATTTTAGTGTAGAAAAAATCCTGAATCTAATAAAAAGTTTTATGAGATATTGTTTTGGAAAACAAGGGCAGGGAGAATCAAAATGTATGTCAATTAAAATTTCATAAAGAGTACTACCCGGCCTTTGTTTCATATTTTTTTCAAAATTATGAATAAAAATAGTCTCAAGTTCTCTTACATAATTATGAAACGCATCTGTTGGCACTTTTAACTTTCCGTAAAAAGACGATGTTTTGTTGAATGCTTTAAAATGGATAAACAATCTATTCGTAGATTCATTTAAATCGGGAATCTTCTGTAATTCAGCAACAAAGTCAGGACAGGTATGCTTCTTGCTACATTTAAAAAGTAAATAACCCGATATATATGTTAAGGCGTTATCAGTTGGCAAGTCGAAGCGGTAATCAGTTTCACCACTTAAATTCAAAAGCGAAGGTATACTGCGGCGCGAGCTATCTGCATGTCTCTGTGGTCTCAAACATCCATCGTTTTGTTGAGACAGGTCGCCGCGCCGCGCAACTTGTGTTGGCAGTTTCGTAGGTAGGTATTTGCGCGACTGTCCGTCAAATATTATCACAATTTTATTCTAATAAAAATAGCTTTTTAAACGTTGTTAAAATAGTGTCTATGATAAGTATAACGTTTCTATGTAACAAAAATATGTAAATCTGTGTCTGAAAGGCAAGCTAATGCTTAATACCTACATGATAAAAATAATTTTTAAACGACAAAAAATAGTAATACTTACCTTTCGTCATTGACAGGTAAATGGCAAAATGTTAGGTGTTTATCCCTTCTTTTACTTGATTTGCACCCATCTACAGCACATAAGGCACCAGACGGCATCGTAGGTACGCGTACGAACGAATGGAACTATTAAAATTGAACAGAGTGCGTGCGCTCCGATTGCGAAAACCGCACTGAATTTGGTCCGCTAGAGGCCCGAGACCGCTAGGTCGGGTGGTAGGTAATTATAGCGCGCAAGTACATGGAGTGACGGAGGCCTGTCATTACTATGATAAACTTGCATGCCGAATTAAGTAGGCGGAATATGAAGAACTATTGTGTGTGTAATATAAGATCTGTACAATACCATATTTCAGGCAAATAAATGAATCTATCTATCTATCTAAACATGTGACATATTTTAAAGGCACGACATGCCTTTCTTGTTGCCGCCCGGCGAGGGGCCTACTGTGACATGGCTTGAGCCACACATTTCATCGCAGTTTGGGCGATAAAGCCATTTTGTCCATAATACCGGCGGCGTGAGAAAATTTCTTGACGGGCGCACCCGTTTTGTCACAAATGTCACATTTTGACAGATGATTAAGAAAAATGTATCACTTTCGTTCGGAGGTGGTGATAAAATTTTATAGACGCAAAAAAAAAAAACCTAATTACTGCACCAAATGGCAATAAATTTATTTTGTGTGTGTGGTGAACAATGCTTATTAATTAATTGAAATGTTACAGGATTATTAATTAATTTTATATTATTACTTTTTATAATTGTATTTTTTTAATGTTATTCTTATTTTTAATTATTATTTGTATTTTGCTTATTATTGTTTTATAATTATTTTATTTTATTCCCTACTCTTCTTACTTTCTACATTTTTAAGTATTATAAAACACTCAAAAACCTTTTAAAATAAAAAAATAGGGGCCCACTGGTATCGGGAACAGGGTCCAAGCTATTATATTTTTTAAGTAAGTATTAAATTTTTCACAATAATTATATTTCTAACAAACACTTACTATGTTATCAAACAAACAAAGAAAAATAAAGTGTTCATAAGTCTATGGTCGTGGGTCAAATATAAATTTGTTCCCAACAAAATTAAAAAGTGGTTTATCTGTATGAACGGCACAATTTTATACGTATTATTTTATTTGGTCGTCTATTCAGATTATGTCGCACTATGAAGTCAGCAACAAGAAAGGCATGTCGCGCCTTTAAACTATGTCACATGGTTGTCCCGTGCTAGCATTTAAGACAAATTGTAAGATTTGACATATTTTATCATAGCTTGTCATGACCGAGAATATTTTCTGTTAAGAATTTGTAGTTCAAGTCGAAAACCATGCAACGTAAAATAAAAACCTTTTCATTAATTCATGTTGGGATGCTGCTAGCATGGGTAGCAAAGGGCTAAATTTTGGTTACTTTTTGCCTAGGATATACCGTTTTTGAGATACCATTTTGGAAATATAGAGCGTTTTATGCAAAATAAAATAAGATTCGGAGGCCCATAATTCGGAAACAGTGCGTCGTAGCGCTATGCTTCTCAGAACCTAAATGGTTTTTATGGCCAAGGTTAAACCGAAACTGCAATAAAATTGCAAAATTGCCGAAAAAGAAAAAAAATAAACGTCTAGAAGTTATGCCACAAGTCAAGAAAATATCTCACGCCGCCGTGCTAGCATTTAAGACAAAATGATTTATCGCCCAAACTGTGAAAAAAGTGTGACGTAAGCCATGTCACAGTAGACCGTGCTCGCCAGGCAGATGGTAATAAGCTATAAATTATTATCTCTCATGCAAAGCCGGAGTGGGCGAATAGATCACAAATATTTATTTTTATTATTTGTTGTTGCAGGCGGAGATGGTCCACGCGGGCAGCAGCTTCCAATGGGACAAGCTGTCTCCCGCAGAGTTCCAGCAGTTGCAGGAGTTGACCTCGTGTGAGTACAATCTAGAATCAGAGGCTCTGGGCAAGAGACATTCTATCACCGAAAATGTCGTGCTTCACCGTCAATCACATCATCGCTACCACCTATAGAATATGTAAAAAAAAAAATAGCAATTGGAAAAAAAAATGGTCTCAAATAAAAGGTATAGGCGTATAACCATTATATCCGTTCAAATCATGTAAATCCGTTCACGCGTTTACTGAAAATAATTTCATGGCAAAAACTGAAAGCGTCAAGGACGCCCCTTACCGCGATACGTTTGTTTTGCTCGTGTTAGCGACACTGAAACAACAATAAAAATCTAAAACTTGGCAGTTTTCTGCCCAAACCCGGAGATGGAACAACTAGGGGAGAGAAGTTTGTATGAGAATTCCGCAAACGTTGCTGGAGGCCTGAAAATTGTTATAGGGACTCCTTGTCATAAATAATAAAATACATATTTCAGGATTGTAACTAAATCACCCCCCACCCTTTACATTAGTGGAAAAATTAACTAAATAAATAAAAATATTGTCATAAGCAACTTACAAAAAGGCTATTCGAAGTACTAAATACTAATGCTACGCAGACGAAGTCGCGGGCAACAACTAGTATCTTTATAAATTATTAGCTGCCCGGCCCGGTTTCGCTCTGGTTAATATAGATTTTGTGATTCTCTACTTCTTCATGATGCTGATTATCTGGTAGAAGAAATCTAGAAAGAAAAAAAATATTTGTGACCCGCACAGGAGACACGAGAAATATGCATCAAATTAAACAATAATAAAAATAAAAAATAAAGCCACGGAGCTTTATTTTTTGCGAGACCAAAAAGGCTCCTATCTCAGCACACCACACCATTCCATCCCCGGATAACCTTCTTTTCTTTATATTTCTGTTCTCCTGCTAGTTTGAGAATCACCACTCAAGAATCCAGCCCCGGTTTTTTTTTACTTCAGCATTCTGGTCTCCTGGTCAATTGTGGAATATTATCTGATCGCCCAGACGGTCTTTGAGTAAATAAAATATACATACAAACTTTCATCCCCTATTCCACCCTTTTAGAGGATGAATTTCGAAAAATCTTTCATGTCATTTAAGACGACGACTGTCGCCAACGAACTTGAGGGCACAAAACGCGCACTCGTTTTACACCCGCGTAACCCAAAATTTAGTAGTTTTTTGTACTTTCTTTATTATTCTGACTTTGAAAAAAACCTCAGATCAAAATGTAGATAGTTAAATTGTCTTTGAGATGGTGTTGATTCCATTAAAATACGCCCAGCGTGTTTTTTTTTCGTTTTAGACATAACTTTATTTATGTTATACGAATAAAACTCAAAATTTTCATAGATCAATTTATTAAAAATATGGTGTAACATATATTTTTTGCAAAAAATTGCGAGTTGCCGTTTAGATGTGATTCTCATTTTAATATCAGCTACTCAGGGGTATCTGCGCCTTAAGAAAGGATAATCAATATCCTCTCAAAATTTCAAACTTCCATCATTAGTGGTTTAGGCTGGGCGTTGATATGCTAGTAGTAGTGTAGGACATTGCCTCTTTAACCCCCGCCGGAAAAAGAGGGGTGTTATAAGTTTCACGTGTGTTGCTACACAGCAACACACGTGAAACTTATAACACATCTGTGTGTCTGTCTGTGACACCATAGCGCCTAAACGGATGAACCGATTTTGGTTTTGTTTGAAAGGTGATTTTATCGAAAGTGTTCTTAGCTATGTTTGAATAAAATCGGTTCAGCCGTTCAAAAGTTATGTGCGTTTTATTGTTTGAATTGGGGTGTTTTCGCAAGATAAATGTGTCGGGTGTTTTTTAAATTTTGTAATTTTACTTGTATATAATATAGCTGGATAGTTAGCCTATGTGCTACCTATTCCATTCAGTGGTGTTTGCTTGTAAGAGTTATTGACAAAACTCCATCCTCACAAATTTGCACATCTTACCGGTATTACCCCAACCTTATCTCTTCGGCTACCAGACTAACTGGATGCAGCGGAATATCAGTATTTTAACCGACTTAAAAAAAAGAAGGTACACAGTGTGACCCGTATGTTTGCATGTATGTATGTTTGTCAGCGATTTTCTCGCGTTTGGCTGATTTTGATGCGGTTTTCAGAAAAGTATTTTTTATATTCTAGAGAAGGTTTTGGCATACAACAAACGGATACCCCGTGAAGTCGTCCACATGGATCCGTATTTTTTAGTGATAGTGTACCTACTAATAACTAAAACGATAGAAATAAAATGTCTTAGGTAATTCTTTTTTTATCATGTTTCGACACCGACTGCCGAAAAGAAAGTTATTTTGCACTTTTTAGTGTTTTGCTTTTGAAGTCGGTTATTTTTTTTTTGTGAAAAAGTTTTTATACATGAAGAGACTGCCTTTCCGACAACCTAGTTACGGTTCCTCTTTGAACCTTGCTTCACAAATTCCCTTCTATAATAATAATAATAATAGCCTTTTTTTATTCAGATCTCTTAACTAATTACAATGGTTTTAAACTTATATAATAACACTGGTCTCTTAAACTAAATGAACTATTTAATACAATATTTGTTGCTTATCTTTCCTAGATCTGTTTGCCAATCGGCAAAGGCCTCCTCCAACCTTTTCCACTCTTTCCTTTCCTGTGCCACTCTGTTCCACATGACTCCGGCCACTCGTCTAATATCGTCGTCCCATCTTTTTT
Organism: Orthosia gothica; assembly: GCA_949775005.1. NCBI lineage: Eukaryota > Metazoa > Arthropoda > Insecta > Lepidoptera > Noctuidae > Orthosia > Orthosia gothica. The sequence continues at coordinate 4,792,496 of OX459035.1, read as the reverse complement.
GTGGTCTACCTCTCTTCCTCTTGCCCTCTCTGGGATACCACTGGTTCACTCTTTGACTCTATCTGTCGCATCCTCTTATCACGTGGCAAAACTACAGATGTAACAATTAAAATCAAAAGACTGAAATGGAGATGGGCTGGCCACGTGATAAGAGGAAATTCCCTTCTAATATCACGACAATCACCTAACCATTCCAAAAGCTCAGCCACTGAAACCACTTATCACGGCATCCGACGCTTCTTTGATAATAGGATTACGCCCCTACATGGTCTGATTTTACACCGTACGTCAGCGTCGATAACCATTGTAGTTGATCTAACCAATTTAGCTATTAATAATATTAGCTTCACCTCTACGTGTACTGTAGACGTAAACATCGTTTTATCGTTAAGGCATTTAAGGGTAACACTGTTTCATGAAACATTGTGATCTTATTAAGAGCGGACTCTAGTCAACAGGAATTTGAAAAATAGGTATTTGAAGAAACTATTGCCGTCGCGTCACCTCCAACCTCACCCCGTAAAGTGCGAAAGGGACAACTGCAGCTCAGGCTGATTTTACCTACAAAAACTTTGAATAAAAGACGTTTCGTATTCTGCTGTATTCTTCATGAAAACTGGTCTGATCTAAAAAATTCTTATATCAAAATTTAGAGGAAAAGTATATCTCTGCTCCTATCATTTCCTTTTTTGTTAAAAACTTATAAATTTTGTCTGAAAGTCTTCTGAACATGGCGGAAAAACGGTAATTTTTTTTCGGATTTTCGTATTGTCATATTTCTTTTTGTGATTATGTTTTGGAAAAAAGGAAATGATACAGGCACGTATTAATTAGACCTAGATTTTATGGAAAAAAATAATTGCTCTAGAGGCATTATCCACGGAGAAAACAGCAGAATGTGTTTGTATGGAGAAAGTCTCACTAGAGTCCCCGCTTAATTGGTATTATTAGTGCTTCAACATCTTTGTCATTTTAGTCGACAAGCACTGCCGAACATAGACCTCGAACATCTGTATAGTTCTTGCCAACGTTCTGGGCCGCCCTTTTTGTTTTTTTTTTTGTGTTGGAAATCATCCAATGAGTTCTCCCGCTCTGAGTGAAGCGCGAGGGCGTATCAGACTTTTACTGACTAAATTTGACGCGTGTTCCTTCAGTTGATTGGACGGCGAGCTACCCATTACTTGCCGTCCGCAAGCCCGCGCCTACGTTGGCCGGCATTTTTCTTGTGACTCCCGACGCCCGGGGCGTCTCCTGTAGTGGCTAAGGTCGTGAGGGCGTCTTCTTTGCGTCTCCCTTACGCGTTCCACCTCCTCCTTTGCGAGCATTACTGTTTCGCAGAAGGAGGAGATAGCTCCCCATGCCCTCTCACCCCATACCTTGGCCTAACCAAGGCTGGACGCGAGACCTTGCCACCGCCGATCGCCTCCACATGGACACTGCGGTGCCCCACCCAAGGATGGCGGACCTCCACCATATGCTCCATTGTGTCCTCCGGGTGGTCCACACAATGGTGAAACCCGGGCGTTTCCTCCCGCTGTATCCTGAACAGGAACCACCCGAAACAGCCGTGGTTAAGACCTGCGTCAGGCGGAAGATAAGGATGCCGTGAAGCCTCTCACGCTACTCCTCAAAGAAGGCCGCACTGAAGTTGGCTTTCCAATGCGCGCGGCACGGATCGGTGCTGTTTTTGTATGAGATTTACTACTGCGCATCAGTTGTAGCCAACTTCAGGACAGCCAAGAGGTTTGGCGAGAAATTATATGCTTTTCATTATTCATCACATGCCTCCATCAGTGCCTAACTTTGTAGAATTTTATAAATCGGTGGTTAGAATGAATGAATTAAATGTGGAAAAGGGAGTCCTTCTTCATCCTTCAAATGAAGAGGGACTCCCTTTTCCGCACTTAGACTCCCATTTGGCCCGTATAGTAGCCAGCCTAGCTCCGTCCAAAAGTACAGAAGCTTCCTAGGGGCTTCACAGGCTTCGCGGAGCGACCTCACTGTTCTCGGTGTGTTAAATCGGTGGTTAGAAAAAATGTGAATCAACGTAAGAGTAGGATAAAGACTATGAATTTGAACATCTCGAGGGCTTCTCGTAGGTATTTTCTTACTTACTCCGTAACTCCGTATTTTAAGTCTATCGCCACCATATCCTCATTGGTTCAAAACTGTTTAATAGTTCATCATTATCATTTCAACCAAAACACATCCGCTGCATGAAATAGGCCACTTGGTTATCTACTTTATTTGAGTACTAGATGTGCCCGCGGCTTCGCTCCCATCAACTGCCTACCCTACCCTACCTATCTACCCTACCTAACTACCTACCTACACCTACCCTACTTACATACCTACCCAACCTACATACCTACCCTACCTACTTTAATTTTTTCTCTCTAAGAATCTTCTCCTTACAATAACAAACACAACAAAAAAAGAATTAACGAAATCGGTAAAGACGTTCTAGAGAAATAGGGGTTAATTTTTAGGGTTCCGTACCCAAAGGGTAAAAACGGGACCCTATTACTGAGACTCCGCGGTCTGTCTGTCTGTCTGTCACCAGGCTGTATCTCATGAACCGTAATAGCTAGACAGTTTAAATTTTCACAGTTGATGTATTTCTGCTGTCGCTATAACAACAAATACTAAAAACAGAATAAAATAAATATTTTAGGGGGGCTCCCATATAACAAACGAGATTTTTTTGCCGTTTTTTTGCGATAATGGTACGGAACCCTTCGTGCGCGAGTCCGACTCGCACTTATTGTATAGATAGATATAGTTAATAATAAATAATAGTTCAGACTGCACGAACTAACAATTTATTCGCAAAACACTGCCTATTAAATTAATAACACTAACTACACCCGTGGGCAAAAACGCAAACCAAAACTCAAACCCCGAAAATGTATTTCCCTAAGGTAAAATTTACCTGGGTTATTACCCACGGTTTTACCCGATTAGTAGGCACATCATATCAGACCACTAATGTAATAGAGTCTTGTTCCAATTCAATTAGACATATGGCCCTCGGGAGTATGTTTTAGCAAATTGAACTTTAGCACTTAGCGAATTTTAATAGGGGTGTGCCTCAAGGCAGGTAAGGTTTGGAGTTTTGAAGGGTATGTGTGCCGGTGTGTTACAGTTATATGAATTTGAAGTTTTCCTTCGTTTTTAGGGTTCCGTAGCCAAATGGCAAAAAACGGAACCCTTATAGATTCGTCATGTCTGTCTGTCTGTCTGTCTGTCTGTCCGTCCGTATGTCACAGCCACTTTATTCCAAAACTATAAGAACTATGCTGTTGAAACTTGGTAAGTAGATGTATTCTGTGAACCGCATTAAGATTTTCACACAAAAATAAAAATAAAACAATAAATTTTGGGGGTTCCCATACTTGAAACTAAAACAAAAAATATTTTTTTTCATCAGACCCATACGTTTGGGGTATCTATGGATAGGTCTTCAAAAATGATATTGAGGTTTCTAATATCATTTTTTTCTAAACTGAATAGTTTGCGCGAGAGACTCTTCCAAAGTGGTAAAATGTGTGTGTCCCCCCCTGTAACTTCTAAAATAAGAGAATGATAAAACTAAAAAAAATATATGATGTACATTACTATGTAAACTACCAGCGAAAATTGGTTTGAACAAGATCTAGTAAGTAGTTTTTTTTTAATACGTCATAAATCGTAAACCGCAATTTACCAAGAGTACGGAACCCTTCGTGCGCGAGTCCGACTCGCACTTGGCCGGTTTTTTTTTAGCTTGGGGCATTACTCATTCATACTGCGCTACCACGGGGCGATAGCGCAGTTATGTGGGACTCCAACCCACTAAAACTCCATGGTGTCCTCTTGTGCCGCTTATGGCGGGTACACGGGCACACGTTATCACTCACCCCGAACTCGCCGTGGAAGTGGAAGTCCGTCACCGGACCCTCTTCTGAGGAGTACCGCCCATCACCGGCGCACCATAACACACTGTGCGCCAGTGATGGGCCCAAACCAGCACATGGGTGCCAGACGACCCCGTGTATGGCACCCTTGGTCCCCTTGTGAGGGGTCAAGGTCAATGGTCCGGTGGTCATGGTGGTTTTTAGGATGGTGGCACATCTGCGATGGTTTTGGTATTGCAGGGACGTCTGCTTTTTTCGGTATTGTTTTTCTATGCGGGTGCTATTGTTGTTGAATCTTTCCTGCAGAACTCGCCAGTTTTTATGGTGAACATGACAGTAGTATGTTGTGCGCTAGTCCTATCTTAAGGTAGCTTTACATACCTGACGGTGAAAGTTCAGAACTTGGACCGCCAAACAGTATAAGTAGAATAGATTAAAGGACGCCCAACTTGAAAATACTCTTTGCATTAGCTGTTCCACACGTGAACCAAACTATAAAAAACTGGCTCAAGACCACAGGTGTAATTTTTAGCATTACTTTCAACTAGAAAGTATTAAGTACCTATAAACAGAACTTTTTTTTGGACCTCGATAATATTTTTCAACAGTATCCGGACCCCACTTAAAATTACTTGCGGACCCCGCCCTCGCGCATATTCCTACCTTTACACAGGGTCGTAGGTGCTTTTTTATTGCAATATAATTTGCTTATATTAGTTTCCACTACGTATACATTGTAAAATACAGCTACATCCGGTTCGACTGGTAGCTGACTGCAACATAGTTGGAAAAATGGCAGACAGAAAATGATGGTTTCGCTAGCATGGAACCTTCCCATTCACTTCATTTTCAATTAAATTATTCACAAAATCTTTGACACCTACCAGCCCTAAACCGAATAATACAAATTGATAGCAAAACACTATTCATACCAGTACTGTTGGTACGGAATGTTGGTACCATAAAACTGTTAGCATATTGGACTTAGTCTGATCAACCTGGACTAATTGGTGCTAAAGCTTTCGTACAAATAAGGCTTTATTCGTATATTAACAACTGTATGTCTGTCAAGAGCCAATCACTTAGTGATAGGTGTGGTATGTGCAAATCTGTCCTAAGTTGTCCTTACTTTTTTTTTGTTTCGGAAATCATCTAATGACTTCTCCCGCTCTGGGTGAAGCGGGAGGGCGTGTCAGTTTTTTACTGACTAAAACCCACCCATGTTCCTTCAGTTGCTTGAGCCAGGGCCGCGGTAACTCTCTTTCAAACTTATCCGCGACCCAGACAGACATCGGCCCTAGCGGGCTCTTTCACTTTTGCTGACATCTCTTTGAGGCGCGCGTGGAACACTATGTGCCGTAAACTCGGGCCTGGTCCTTAGGACTCCCGACGCCCGGGGCGTCTCCTGCGGTGGCTAATGGCGTGAGGGCGTCTCCTTTGCGTCTCCCACACGCGTTCCGCCTCCTCCTTTGCGAGCATCACTGCTTCGCAGAAGTAGGAGACAGCTTGCCATGCCTTCTCGCTCCGTACCATGGCCTGAAACAGGACCGGATGCGAGAGGTCACCACCGCCGATCGTCTCCACGAGACCGTAGCAGACCTCCACCGTAGGCTCCACCGTGTCCTCCGGATTGTCCACACAATGGTGACCCGCGCGTTTCCTCCCACCGTATCCTGAACAGGAACCTCCCGAAACAGCGGTGTCCGGTGAGGACCTGCCTCAGGTGGAATGTGACGAAGACGCCGTGACACCTCTCAAGACAAAGTTGTCCTTACTTGGATTGTGTTTTCTGCTGTCATTTTGATCCGGCTGTTGTAACAGCTAATGGGTTGTTGGTTTAGAGCCTCGACCAACATCCAACTTGAGGATGTCATAACGCTACTGGATCAAAGGCCTGATTCAGATGGTAGTTCTTCTTCATAGCACTGTGCTAGGAGCCTGAACACCGGTAACTTATGTTGTTCCCAGATGATTTTTCTTATTGACTGTACCTTTAAAGTACTTGTAACATGGGACGAAACTCAACTTCAATAATGATATGGGAAGAACTAAGAATTTTTTGGAATGTGGGACAAAACTTCAGGCCAAACGAAGAATAAATCGATTTTTCTTTTTATCAAGCATCACCGTTGTTTTTTTTTATATTGTTTTTTCTCTTTTTACTATTGTATAGTTTTATGTTTTCTTTTTGTTTTTCTTTTATTCTTTTTTATATTGTGTGCTTTAGTGGCTTGTGACACATACATACATGTATTTTATTTCTTTCTTTTTCTTTTATTTCTGGTTGATTGTGTTACCTTTCTAAATAATCTGGGCCCAGTAAGTAGCCACGGTGGATGCGAAACGCACAGTATCGTCAGTGTGGTGACCTTCGGGGAGGCCTATGTCCAGCAGTGGACGTCTTTCTGCTGAAATGATGATGATGAAGTAGCCCCGTTAATAGCAGCGTCAGTGGTGTTCATTGCGTCCAGTCCAGTGTGAGTTAGTTGCTCCAGTCCAGAACATGACTGATGTGCTGGAGTGTTCTAAGTCCCCAATCACCTGAACCTTTTACTTTGTTTTTCTTGATTTATATCTTCATATACTGATCTGTTTTCTTGTTTGCAGATTCAACCAAGAAGCTTCAGGATGTTCTCAAGGAGTTCTGCGAAGTCAAGAAGCAGAGTTCTGATGGGGTGAGTTTCTTTCTTCATTTTACCCCAGGAGCTAAGCTCAGTTAGCATAGCTTAGTTTGCATAGCTCAGGTATTTTTTTATAAATGTTACATAGATTTGCGGTCTGCATATTAGTATGAAACACCATCTTCTACGGGGTGGGCAAACATTTTTGGATCATTCGAAACAGGGCTATAGTTGAGGTTATTTGCAGTAGGTCCTAAAGTACATTTTTTTAACTGCATTTAGCCCCAACTATCGTCCTGTTTTATTTGATCCACGGTTTTGTTAATACCCTGTATATACAAGCTAACTTAACTTAACTTAAGGCGGAACCACACTTACGTGGTGTGGCGTGTCGTGGCGCCTTCTAACGCAATTGATTGACTACAAAACTCGTTGCGTTAAGAGGAAATGGGAGCAGAGAGCGCCGTCCTAAGTAAAAAGTCATAATTCGAGGTTTGGCTCTCGTCTATTTTCTCCTCCAATATTGAACCTATTTAAAAGATATTCCATAAAATGAAAGATATTTTTTATGTCCCTATGTTTTCCTTTTTGATGATACATTATCTTTAGAAATCCAATATTGGAGGAGGAAATAGACGAGAGCCAAACCTCGAATTATGACTTTTTACTTAGGACGGCGCTCTCTGCCCATATTTCCTCTTAAGACGTAGGCTGGAACAGAGTCGTTTGATTGGTGGATCCTGCGCCACGCCACGCCACGATACGTAAGTGTGTTTCCGTCTTTAGCTCTTGGTCTACTTTAGCATTAATACTCAATACTCAATACTTTATTGCATTCCAGCAATATTACGTGTTTTATACAAATAATCAAGTTACACACGGTTTTGGAGTTACAAAATTCGCAAGTAGGTTTAACAATACCTTTAATTATGGCAGATTCATTTAAAATGATCTTAATCGGTTCTTGAGTGTTTTAATTATACGCTGGTAATTTTCGCCGCTTCTTCATCGTAGTTAAACACTAGTAAGGGTGTCGAGCGGATATTTTGGAAGTGTGTGATACGTGTGAGTACTATGTACACCAACTGTAAATCTACCATTTACTCTACCTATGCGTCGTTCGTTGAATTGTGTGTGCCCTGGCAGTTGAGATTGTGTCATGCCCTCTCAAATGTTTCTCTGATGGTGGCATATGTTATTCATCATTCGGTTCCTGATGATTGAGCTGAGTGGTGCCGATCCATGCGTCATATTCGTGAACGGGCGCCATCAGTTGGGATTGGTCATAACTTAACTGCTTTGGCCTGCTTTTAATTACATACTTATTTTATTTTTGTTTATCTCTAAACGCTTTTACGTGCACGTCTTTTTTATATTGTTCTCACGTATGAACTTATGCAACAAGAATGATGTTACCAAATAATTGCAATTAAAACTTATGGAATAGAGTGTCTGAAGAGTTTCTTGCACTTTCTTCTCCATGGAGACCTACAGACGCTTGCGAACGTGCAACTGGATTCATATTTTGTTTCACAATTCAAAAGTATCTACCTATGTATGGTTTAGTTGAGTTTTTCGTAAAAACATTCAAAAAGGTTCTCGACTTTCAGCCTACAATGAATTGCCTGAATTTCGATCTAAACAAACACGATTATGTATATTAAAAAAAAAAACAATAAACCCGACTGTTTAAAAAGCGAACTAAAAAGACGTATCTGGTTTTGGTCAGCCAGCTCGGGAATATTATGTATCCTCCGACTGCAAAGCATGTTTTTTTTCTTGTTTACGTCTTTTTAGTTCGCTTTTCAAGCAGTCGGGTTTTTTTATTTTTTATTTTATTTGTCTCTTTTTAGTTACTTTTTATTCGAATTAGGTACATTTAAACATATAAGTGTTATATATTTCTGAAATTGCCTATTAAAACCTTTTATTTTGATACCCCACACGACGGGATTGGAAGAAAAAAATTAATTGGGCCCCCACAATATGGCGCCCAAAAAACGCCAGTTTTCTATTTTTTATTTTAATGTAGTAACAGTGACACTCGCAGGGTTAAGACGAATCGATTGACGTACGAATCATCAAAATCGGCCAACGCGTTTGGTCTCTGGAACGCCATATAGGAACAAACTTACATACGTACATACATACATACATAGACTGATAAACACCCTTTACCCTCCTTCGGCAGTTGGGTAAAAAAACATGACCCGTTATGATACGATTTATGCATGTGCAAATGCAAACTAGATAATTAGTGGTTACAATATTGTTATTAATACTCGAGTGTAAGCTCTATTATTTAACACCCACAATACCACATTACTACATACTACAATATACTCTACTCTTATCGCACAGATAACGCCTTGTTGCACATAGAAAAGTTATTTCGCCAGTATTTAGCAATAAAGTTCATTTTGTAAGGGAATAAAATGTTAATAAAAATAAATAAATAAAAACCTAACTGTTTAAGAAGCGAACTAAGAAGACCTAAAAAAGAAGAAAACCATTCTATCATTTTCGCGAACTAGCTGACCAAAACCAATCGTATCCTCCGACTGCACAGCATGATTTTCTTCTTGTTAACATCTTTTTAGTTTGCTTCTCCAGCAGTCGGGGTTTTTAATTGTTGAATTAACTTTTTTATTTATCGGTCTCTGGTTTTTTTTTTCGAAATATGTACGTTTAAACATGTAAGTATTACCTCTTAAAACCCTTTATTTTGATACCCCACACGATGGAATTGGAAAAAAAAGTGGGCCCCCACAATTTGGCTCCCAAAATCCTATAAAAAAAAATCAAAATCTATTGTCCAGTTTTAATGTAGCCAGAGACACTGGCAAGGCTCAGACGAAGCGATCGACGCGCGACGTAAGAATCATCTAGAACGTCAAATATGAAACCCCTCCCCCTTCCTTCGGCAGTCGGGTAAAAATACCTTGAAACTAGTGCTAGTAATATACGACAAGAAAAATAAACAAAAAAAAAATTCGGTACCGAGATTTGACCCACACATTCTAGCTAACAAATAAAAGCTTGTAAAATATTGTAAACAAGCGTTCTGCTGTGGTTTTCCCCTGTGCGATATCCCACAGGTACAAAGCCTTTTCCGGGATAAAAGGTACCGTGATTAGAATTTCTGTAATCGGATCAGCAGTTCGAGAAATTACATTTTACAAACAATTTCACGTGTTCAAAATATATGTCAACTTTAAATGACTTTGGCAATGTTATTGGGTTTTTCCATCAGGAATTCCCAGTTGACTACTGTTATTACAAGCTTTTATTTAACTTGCAAAGTATGTATGTATGTAATTGTGTTCGGGTCAAATCTTGCAAATGAATTTTAAAGCAGTTATCCTACACCGATTAAGATGAAAATTTGCATACACGTTTAGTTTTGATGACAACGCATGGTTAGCTAAGTGACGTCATTCTTAATCCATTATGGCGGACGGCCCAAGATGGCGGACCAGTTATTTTTGTGCACTGCCATGATATGGGTATAAAATGAAAGGATTTGCTGAGAAAAATATGAAAAAAGCTTGTTTTCAAAAAATATTATAATAAGCGTAAAAGTATATAAAAAAAGTTGGGGATCCTTGCAAAGGTGAGACGGTACTTCACGCCTGAACAGCTGCTCAAATTGTATGAAGCGCAAATTCGGCCATGCATGGAGTACTGCTCTCACCTCTGGGACGGATCTGCCAAATATCAACTTGATGCACTTGAGTCGATTGACAAACGGGCCAAGAGGCTTATCGGCAGCGATGCACTGGTCGCCTCAAAGCTCCAGAGCCTTAAACATCGACGTCAAGTGGCCAGTCTGTCGGTTTTTTATCGGTTACATTTCGGGTAGCGTGCGATGGAACTGTACAATTTGATTCCGCCTAGCCCATTCCATCACCGGACAATAAGACATACGGCAATGCGCCACCGGTACATGGTGGACATCTCACCCATACGTACAAAGCGTTTTGCGAATACTTTCTTTGTACGCACAGCTAAGGAGTGGAATTACCTGCCGGAGTCTTTGTTTCCTGATAGCTACAACGTTGGGGTCTTTAAGTCAAGAGTGAATAGGTTACTTCTAGGCAAGCGTGCTTCACCGTCGACTACATCATCACTTACCATCAGGTGAGATCGTGGTCAAACGCGATAAATAAAAAAAATATTTTTAATGTTTTTTTTTTAAGTCTAATAACTTTCCTTGGTCTCAAATACACTGTGTTTATGTACCTATCTGTATCCAACTCTCCTGATCAAGGTCGGGTGGAACAAAAATCATTTGAAATAAGCAGCACCTTTGTACTCTTCTACTTTACTATATATATTATTTCCTTTTTTCTCCTTGTTAAGTGTGTTTGTGTGTACATAAATAAATAATAATTTCTTGAAAGATTTCAAAAATCTGCTCACAAGGAGTAACTGATAAAATGCATATCTACTTATTTAGATGATAAATAATATATAATCCTGTCTGGAACCTTCCGGAAAGAAAGGCATAATGTTGTGTTATTTTCAATGTTTATTCCCTACTATAACCTCATTCAGAAATCGCATTATCGAACAAACATCGAGTTATATTGCTAACAAAGTTAGTTTAACACAACTTTGCACTTCCACAAACTAATATTGCAATGCATCAGTATAGGAAATAATTTTGATCCACTAATGTGTATTGTTTGACCCCTATGAGAGTAAAAGTTTGTATAATAACTTTGTTGCTTTCTATCTCATTAGTTTTTACCCGACTGCCAAAGGAAGGTAATGTGTTAATCAGTCTATATAATATATGTATTAATAATTGGTCGCTGCCTGTTCACAATGTCGGCGAGAACTCTCTAACCACTAGTTTGTCGCAGCGACAAGAGCTATCAAAGTTAATACTCGCTCAGCGATGCTCGCTTGGCAGTCAGAACTCACGCTGACCTGACGCTCACGAGAGACCTACCAGTGGTAATTTCTACTTACAACGGGGATCTGAATGCTAGAGCGGCAGGTTTGTGCAGGACTGGCCGCCCCGAGCAAGTGGTGCTAGTAATCGCCCGACGCACAAGAACACTCGCTTAAGGTTACACTAGTCGATTATTCTTCCATAAAAACGTGTCTGTCGAATACTGCAATGTTTGACGATGTACGCTAAAAATAAAAAATGATCTTAATTTGTCTCCTCATTATCTAGCCCTGTATGGAAAAAAAAAGTAAAAAAAAATAATAATTGAAAGTTCCGAGCGTCGAAAGTTCCATATTTCAACACTAATTTTAACGCATCTTTGCGCGGTAATAAATACCATAAGAAGAAGGAAAATTGCAAAACGGCCTCCATACAGGGATAGATTTGTAATTCAAAAATGTAAATAATTGTATTTTGAAAATATAAATTTAGAAGTTTTTTCATGATATCTAGACGCCCAAAAGTGCTAATTCGTACGCGAACTAGCTTCTTACTGCTCATCACAGCATCTATTTCTTTCTAACATGTTGTCGGGTGAGATAGCATGCATTTCAACCCCGCGCACAAAATAATTCGTGCCGTCGACTATAGCTGAGCTACAAAACTATCGAAACTACACACTCGCTTCTCGCTGCTCGCCAACTCGTTTCTAGTTTCTAGTTTTAGTCGCTTCTTGCTGATCGTCGGCGGTGGGACAAGTGCCTAGAGCTTGGATATAGCGACATTGCATCAGCAATAAAGATTGTCAAAAGTTAAAATATCAAAATACAATATGGGATCGACCATTTCGGACTTTAAGTAAATCGATATCGCATATGACCCCAAGATTTTATGGTTGTCATAAAGGGGGTTGATCATGCTGCGTCAACCCCGAATACATTGTGATAAGGGTAGGTTAAACGCGAAACGGATTTTTCGTTTTATTTTTGCCTAAATATTTTAATAATACGTTTATTAACATATATACAATTGATTATTCAAAAAAGAAAACCTATATACAAATACAAAACGAAAAGGTAAAAGAGCTCATTGTGCATCAAAACTCGTCCACATCGATGTCAACGGGAAACGTGCCCAGAACGCTGGCAGCATTGCCACGTTGGATTGTAATATTTGGTATTTGGGCTCAATATTTGTTATGTTTCATTTTGTATCTTGCATTTTGTTTGTGCGGAATAAACTATATTTCTTTTTTGAGTATCAAAACTAATTTTAGGAAATAGGTTTGGTATTCTTTTTGTTTAAACTAGGTGAAATATGACGCTGTGATTCCAAACTTCACGTGGACGATACAACAGGCATAATCTACTTTTTATTTGCTTTTAAGGCGTTTATATTATACTAGCTGTTCCCCGCGGCTTCGCTCCCGTGGGCTACCCCACGGGACCCGTTTCCGGGATTTAAAAAGCCTATATCACTCAGGAATAATTTAGCTTTCTATTGGTGAAAGAATTTTTTAAATCGGTCCAGTAGTTTCGGAGCCTATTCGGTACAAACAAACAAAAAAATCTGTCCTCTTTATAAGATTTGTATAGATGTATAGATTCCCCAATATAAGTTTTTAAGCTGACATGGTCACAATCATTAGAATTAATATTTGTTTCGGGATTATTTACCATGTATATTTTGAATTTGGTTGAGAGCTCGATATTTCGGCACCGTTACAAGCGCCACGATCACGAGAACTAAAGTCTTTGCGGGTGAGTGTTATTTACGAACTGACATATCTGTCTACCCTCTTCCTCGCTCGTTTTTCACGCACGATACCGCTACAACCAGATCTCGTCTCACTAGTTACTCGACACTGTTCACGACAGACGATGCTCACTGTATCCACTTTTGACACTCGTTCAGTAGTTTTACGACCTTTACAGAGTTGAACCACTGGATTCCAGGCTCGCGACAATTGAAACCCGTCGTCCCTATTGAAATTTTTGCACTTGGTTATTTCAATTGCTTCCCGAACCATTCTAGGTATGTAATGGCGTTCTGTCGAGATCACCTGTGGGTCATGTAAATCGATCCAGTGGTTTGGCCCTGATAAAAGAAGATGTTCTGCTATGGCCGATTTTTGGGGATCGTTGTTTTTCACTGCCCTAATGTGTTCTTTGATTCGGCAAGCAACAGTTCGCCTTGTCTGTCCAACATACGATTGCCCACAGCCACAGATAATCTTATAAACTCCAGGCTTTTCCAAGGGAAAGTTATCTTTAGGCGAACGCAGCATTTGAGATAATAATAATAATATAATAATAAAAATTGTTTATTTCTCACCACAAGCCAAAAAATTCCAACAGATTTTACACATGAACAAAAGCTAGTAATTTTTGGTTGTGGATCGCTGGTGCCTGTGGTAGGTAGGAACACCTGTAATACAGGTCACCAGGTCCCCACTCGGTCATAGATTAACACATTTGATAGCTTACATCTGATATCACAGCAAATAGCAATTGCAGGTTTCAATTAGTGAGTTAATAACAGATACATTCATTTTAGAATTATAGTGAGATTAAATTAAATTAAATTTAAACCTGAAAATGAGTTAACAATAATTAAAAGTACCTTTATTTGGGCGGTTTTTATGAGTGTAATGTTTGTGTAGGTGTGTGTTTATGATGATGTGTGTGTGACAGTGTATATTTGTTGTGGTGTATGTTAGTGCATTGAAATAACTAGACTAATACGTCAAAGAGAGCTTCTGTGGCAGTATATGTCTGGCCTTGTAGCCAGGCTTGTAAAGTGACCTTAAAATTATGTTTGTTCAATGGGTGCAGGGAAAGAATTCGGTTTAATTTATTGTAGAGATATGGACCAAGGAAAATAAAGAATCTATGACTAAAGGAAGTTTTAAGAGGCGTATTTAGAGCAACTATATAGTTTCGGCGATTTATTTGCTGGGAATAGTTGGAAATGGCGTGTTGTTTAATAGCTGTACTTTGTTTAATAGATACTTTCTTGAAAGGAGTGAAAATAGTTTTTATGCAGTATTTACTGAGAATGTTTGCGACTTTGTCTGTGCCTCCCTTCATGTATGGCAAAAATGCTGGCTGTCTCTCGACCTTGTACTTCAATTGTTTATTTTATTTGTTTATTGTTTGTTATATTGTTTTTACTAAATTCAAAATATACATGGTAAATATCCCGAAACAAATATTAATTATAAGATGTGAATGTTAACCAGAGTTAATTGGTGCCAGAATATCAATATTGGACCTCCTTTTGGACAGATTTGTTTCCAACACATTTATTTATTTACATATCCTATGCAGGTTAAGAACAAATACTAACCATCAATATTTCTTTGTAAAAATATTTTTAAACATCCAAGTCGTTTTGGAGGAGTATGTAAAAGAAGCGAAAAAATATGATGTTAATAATAATTTTTTAAAACAAAAGTATATTAGTCATACGAAAAGACCGTGTTTTTACAAATAATGTACCTACATGAATCAATTTTTTTTTAATTTTTCAAACCGTTTAATTGAAAAAAATATTATAGAGTAATATTAATATTGAGTATAAATATAATATTACCTTGCCGTTAATAAGTGACTCCTTTGTAACGGCAGTAGTTTAGAAAGTAACCGTTTTACGGCACTAAAGCGGAGTAAGGGCCTTAATAAGGTTCCCCTGCTCGAACTATTTTGGGCGGGGTTAAAATGCATGCTGTTTCATAACACGTGTTAACAACAATTAGAACTTTTGCAAATTTGTAGCGAAATGGATGATGATTTAGGATGAAAACGAGCGCGCGAAATTTTATGAACAGACCTTTGGGAGTCTAGATATCATGAAAAAACTACTAAATGTATATTTTCAAAATAAAATTATTTCCATTGTTGAATTACTAATCTATCCCTGTATGGAGGCCGTTTTGCAATTTACCTTCTTCTTATGGTATTTATTTCCGCCCAAAGATGCGTTAAAATTAGTGTTGAAATTTGGAACTTAAGACGCTCATAATTTTCAAATATTGTATTTTTTTACTTTTCTGTTTCCATACAGGGCTAGATAATGATGAGACAAATTGATATCATTTTTTATTTTGAAAGTACATCGTCAAACAGCGGCGTAATCGCCAGACTACGTTTGTATGGAAGAATTTTCAACTTGTGTAACCTTAATAGAAACTAATGACGAACGCTCTATAAAGTTGAGATAGACAGCACTACACCGCATTAAAGTTTATAAACTAATATTAGTTCCCGACTATGTCTGACCTCGTACGGATGTTGCGAACCGTGGTACTCATTTCCAATGATTATCTAGAGTGTATTGTTTTTTATACTGGGAAAAGTACATAGTGTTAGTTTTGTATAGAAGTAATTGGTTTTTTATTGAGTTTGCATTTTGTGATGTTTTCATTGTTTTGGTGTCTTTCTCTTGTGACTATTTAGATCTCATTATCTATTACTAAGACTTCGTGGTCCGTTTGTCTGTCCGTCTGTCACCAGGCTGTATCTCATGAATCGTGATAGCCAGACAGTTAAAATTTTCACAGATGATGTATATCTGTTGCCGCTATAACAACAAATACAAAATAATATATCATAATATATTACGATAATGGTAGGGTTTCGTGCGCGAAACCGACTCGTACTTGGCCGGTTTTTTTTTGTCAGTCAGTCTTATAGTTTCGCCATGTCCATCTGTCCGTCCGTCCGTCCGCAGCTTAGCTCAGAGACTCTTAGTGCTAGAAAGCTATAATTTGGCATGGATATACAAATTAATCAAGCTGACAAAGTTGTAAAAAAAAATTGGGTGCTTCCTGTACACGTCAAATGGGATGTTTTTTATCGTTATTCCATAGTGTGGGGTATCGTTGGAAAGGCCATTCAAAAATATTACAGGTATTTCAAAACCATTTTTAGGGTTCCGTAGCCAAATGGCAAAAAACGGAACCCTTATAGTTCAATTCAGGGATCCGTTTGTGTAAAATTAAGCTTTAAATGACAAATTTTTGTTTAGAGTCAAGTGCCCCCCTGCCAGCGAAATGGTTGCTTTTGGATATGTGAAAAAATTCACAGCTGTAGTATAAATAACGAAATTAAAAGGAAAACTATCACAGCTAAGAAGGCTTTACAAGTTTACGAGTAATATTCGACCAAGTTATAAAATGTACTTGGAAAAGTAAAATTTTTGTCTAATGATGTACAACAGTTTTCGAACGGCAAAGTTAATTTTGTCCCTTCGTTAGAGCAATGTTCGATACTCAGACAAAAAAACCACCCACAAAATAAAAGAAAAGGTAGAAAGAAAAATATTTATTTGTGACCCGCACAGGAGACACGAGAAATAAGCATACAATTAAACAATAATAAAATAAAAACCCCGTGCGAGACCAAAAAGGCTCCTATCTCAGCATGTGCAGCGATATCCAAAAAAGGTAATAAAAAAAAATTGGTACAAATAAACTAATTTTGCCAAAGCCAACGGTTTTCAAAATTAACTCCACATTTTCATATTAAAATGGAATCTGATTAAGTGGCCCACTCAATATTGTGAGTGCGATATCATTATTTATCACGCTGATATTGGCACCTCATTATAGGAGATAAAGTGTTTTATTACGAGTACATACTAGCTGCCAGCGCAGCGTCGCTTGTTAAGTGTGGTAGTCGGAAAATAATATTGGTATTAATATTTTTGGACAGCCAAACGCACAAATGTGTCTATCCTTTCCCAACTCGATATCAAGAACAGATGGTCTACAGTATGCCTACAGCGTATTTTGACCCATTTCGGTCACTTAAGGTTACGCTAGTCAAAAATTCTTCCATACAAACGTAGTCTAGCGATTACTCCACTGTTTGACGATGTACGTTCAAAATAAAAAATGATATCAATTTGTCTCATCATTATCTAGCCCTGTATGGAAACAAAAAAGTAAAAAAATATATATTTAAAAGTTATGAGCGTCGAAAGTTTTATATTTCAACACTAATTGTAACGCATCTTTGGGGGCAAATAAATACCATAAGAAGAAGGAAAATTGCAAAACGGCCGCCATACAGGGATAGATTAGTAATTCAACAATGCAAATAATTTTATTTTGAAAATATACATTTAGTCCTTTTTTCATGATATCTGGACTCCCAAAGGTCTGTCTGTTTATAAAAATTTGCGCGTCGGTTTTCGTCCTAAATCATCATCCATTTCGATACAAATTTGCAAAAGTGGTAATTCGTACGCAAACTAGCTTCTTACTGCTCATCACAGCATCTATCTCTTTCGCACGTGTTTTCGGATGAGATAGCAGACATTTTAACCTCGCCTCACAAAATAGTTCGTGCCGTCGTCTAGGGGAACCTTAATGCGAAGGGGAGAAAGAACTCTAGAAAAACTGGTAATTGTTGGCAATGCCGAAGGGAAAAGAGCACGAGGCTGGTCGCCAACACAATGGTCTGACCAAGCGAAAGAAGCTACGTCCTCAAGCAAATTTCAGCAGGTGGTGATGGCATCTTTGGACCGGAATCGATGGAGGCAGATTGTCCGCTTAAAGGGGTCTAGTGACCACGATCCTCAGTAATGAGGGACCGATTGAAGAAGAAGATTAAATTTTTTATGACTTCTTGTAGTACAAAATTTTCCTTTTCACTAATATTTCATAAGAGTACCTTACAGCGCGATATTGGAAGCCAAAAACCTCGTATAATACAATAACACATAAGCACTTATAATACTACCTTCGTTTTTACGACAGGGGACGACAGATAAGGGACGAAAACCTCCATTTTATCCCCGAACCCATCAAAATAGTCATTATTATGAAAACACAAAAAGTTTTTATGGACTTACATCTATTTACGTACTCCTAATCTGTTTGAGTGAGACGGCGAATATGACGTCATATTCCTTGTCGCCCTCTCTCTTCATGACGTCACATGCTGCTTGACAATCGATGGTAACCTTTTACCCATGCAAATAATAACCGACTTTGCAACAACAAAAATAAGGTTCAAAATCGAGCTACACCGTTCGGATAAGGAACCATGACGTCACAGAAAAGGGGTCTCAAGAAGAAAAATAAATAATTATTGCCGATTACACTGTGGACTTTATTGCGTTCGTGATAAGGTTCGATTTCGTGTGCGGTCTATAAATAAATTTGATGTCCCACTAAAGTTTCGCCAAGGATGCCGAGGCCTATTTGCTTGGCATTAAGTGTTTTCCCTTGTAAAAACCTACGTGGGGATCAAAAAGGGGGTAAAAGTGGGTGAAAAGGGGGGTGTTTTGTATCTTCCGGGGTTAGTAGAGGTCGAAATGTCATTGTAAGTTAAAGAGACATAAAGTGGATCCTTTACATAGAGTTTTATTGCTTGGAACCTACTTTGGAGTCAATAGTTCTCTAGGATGAAGTTTTTGAGACAAAAACACGATCGCTAAAACTTTGTTTATTCAACAAGGGGTTCATTATCTAAGGAAAATGTCATTATGTTAGTGATAGCAGTCTGTTGTTGAAAGACCACAATATTTCTGAATGGACACGTGTCCACCAGCTGTGTTCTGAAGAGGGGGTCTTTAAGTCTTAGATAGTCTAGGTTGTAGAAGATTAAAATAGTTATTTATGCTACAAGTGCGGAAGGTAGGTGATTTCCGATGAGTGGCATTTTTATTCACGAGCGAGCGAAGCGAGTGAGTGGATAAATCGACACGAGTCGGAAATCATCTTACGTACGTGTATCATACAACATTTTACTATGCATTGTGCGAGGAAATAAATAAATTAATAAAATGAAATTAATAAAATGGCGGGCTTATTCAAGCGCGTTCAACATATCCACAGATTAACTAATAGTTCCTCGGGCATATTATTATCTACTGCGCATGTGCAAATAGCTGTCACATCGTAACGCAATAAGGCACGAGCAAGATTTACGTTATGCCAAACATATTTAATGAATATTTAAAATTAATATATTGATCAAAATCAAAATCTAGAGTAATTAAAAACGCCTGAAATAAAGTATTAGTTTTATTTTACCTTTTATATGAATGATAATCTGTACATAACTAATTTTTAAAACTTTTCTCAAATAATAAAAACTCTATGCGTCGGGCTGACGTTGGAGTTAAAAATTAAAAAAGTACAGGAAAGTAAAAAGCACTAGTTAAAAAAAGTGACACTTTCCGCACAGTTTGGCTGCTTGGAAAACCGCTCTTTTCGAGGACATGCATTGTAAAATATATTTTTGACTTATTGAACTTTGTTCAATAATAGGCTAGATACACTATCCCACACAAAACTTCTCTTTAAAAGTGAAGCCAATTGTGTTTACGTAATTCCAAGAATTCTAATTGGAATAAATACACAGTGTAATGCTTACAGTTGTATTCACAAAGCTATGTACAAAAAGCAATACATTTTATGACCTTTCTTCGCTGGTCAACATACATCAAAACAAATTTAATCTTACACGCATGTTTTAAAGTCTAAATTACAAAGTTTCAGAACAGTCGATGTTTGTTACAATAGTTGGCGCGTTGTCGACGCAAACGTTGGTCAAACAATCGTAATATTTGGTAATTGATTCACATTTATTATTTAATTCGGTTTTTAATTTATGAAATCACTTACCGAAAAAAAAAGATATTCAGATCAAACTCTCGGTGTTAAGGTGGATATTTGCGCAATTAGAACGCACACAGCAGTATTTTGACATCTTAATGTTGGCTATGATTGGACCATACTAATTTGAAATAAGACGAGAATCGTATTTGTACTCTTTTTTTTCGGCCCGTTTTTGAAGCGCTTAACGATCATCTAGTGTATTATTGATCGAAGTTACTGACAATCATTTTAGCTGGTAGAATATCACATTTTCAAGGCCTCAACATTGATCTATGGAGTTTCTTGCATGTACTTCTCCATATATATCTAAGTTTCGGAACGTATAATTAGCTTCAACTTTCTAACTAACTCCTTGATTATTCGGAAAACTGCAATTGATTTTCTATATGGGGTTGTTTTTAATTCATTAGCTATTTTAGTGAGCGAAAGTACTTTTTACTTTTTTCTGCTAAGGGATCAATTTAGAAATATGAAAGCAACAATTGTTCAGCCCCTTAATTTATGTTCGCATAACTTTAAAAAAGGGTAACAACTTAACTGAGGTCTTTTTCGCGATTTGTCCCGTGCGGACCAGTTCTTTTGATATGAGTCAAGTTCACCCTGCCATTTATGTCTCGGGATGCCGCGATGAGTGGGACTCATTTGGTGGTTCTTTTCATTATTCATTATTTTTCATTTCTCATCAGACTTGCGACAGACATGAGTCAAGAGAACTCAACAGTGAGTTAAGCACGCCTTTAAACTTAACTTTTAATAATATTGTAGGTACTATGGATGAAGCCGGAAAGTGGCCATGGCAACTCCTTAACCAGACAATAACACCAATATTGACAAATTATATTACAGTACTTGGGAGACTGAAGCTCTGTTCGGGTGAAAATATAAATTTTTGTCTGAATATATGTACATGTACTTTATTAACACATTGTATTGAATATTATTTTTGGTGTACAATAAAAAATAAGACATGTGCGGCATAATCCCAAACGAGGAAGTCCCTGCAGTGGGAAAACCTAAAGGTTTTAGTTGGTTGTATTTTCACCCGCTGAAATATTGTCATCGATTGTGTATAAATATCGGGCTTTATTAATAAATACTTTTTAAAGGTTGCAGTAGTCGATCATTCTTCCATACAAACGTAGTCTGGCAATTACTCCACTGTTTGACGATGTACCTACGTTTAAAAAAAAAAAAAAAAAAATTTGTCTCGTCATTATCTAGGCCAGTAGGGAACCAAAAAAACAAATTTTAACGCAACTTTGCGCGGGAATAAATACCATAAGAAGAAAGGAAATTGCAAAACAGCCACCATGCAGGGATAGATTAATAGTTCAACAATGCAAACAATTTTATTTTGAAAATATGCATTTAGACGTTTTTCCATACTCCCAAAGGTCTGTTTATAAAATTTCGCGCGCTCGTTTTCGTCCTAAATCATCATCGATTTCGCTACAAATTTGAAAAAGTGCTAATTCGTACGCGAACCAGCTCCTTACTGCTCATCACAGCATCTATCTCTTTCGCACGTGTTGTTGGATGAGATAGCATGCATTTTAACCCAGCGTACAAAAAAGTTCGTGCCGTCAACCTGGGCAACCTTAACCATAAAATATAGTTAGCACTGATTAGCATATTCTTAAGTACTTCTTCAGTTATGTATATTGTGTGTGTAGTAGTTAGTTTTTTAGTACAGTTTCTTATAGTTAATATAAGTTTGTGCTCCACTGGTGTAATTACAGCAAGGCGAGAGCGAGGATAAAATAATAAATAAATTAATTGCTGCAGTGCTTATGAGTTTCTCGGAATATCAGTAAACATTTAGTTGACTCTTTACGCTTCTGGTTGGACTTTTCTGCCAGTGAATCAGCATCGCTATCCAACGTAGCAATACTGCCAGCGTTCTCGGCACTTGAACATTGACAACGATTTCGACAAATTTTGTATTATACTTTGATTAGATATTTTATCTTTATAAATAAAGGACGATCGTGGTTTAGCCAAAACAACGGATATACAAGGTTGTATGGAAGATATTTGTATAAATTAAGGTTGCCCTAGTCAGTCATTCTTCCTTTCGAACGTAGTATAGCGATTACTCCACTGTTTGAGGGTGTACGCTCAAAATAAAAAATGACACCAATTTTTCTCATTATTACCTATGTATGTGTATTTGAAAGTTATGAGCGTCGAAAGTACCATATTTCTACACTATTTTCAACGCATCTTTGGTCGAAGAATTATTATTGCAAAACAGTCACCATACAGGGATAGATTAGCAGTAAGTAATTTTAAACAAATACATTCAGTAGTTTTTTCGTGATATTATACCCATACTTCAAAACTTCTGTTTATAAATTTTCCTTCTAAATCATCATCCATTTATTATATTTATACTATGACGCACTAGCTTCTTACTACTCATCACAGCGTCTAACCCTTCCGTACGTATTGTCGGATGAGATAGCATGCATTTTAACCCCGGCCACAAAATAGTTAGTGCCGCCGACTAGGGCAACGTTATGGAGGAAAACAGCCCCAAAAATTGCAAAACAAATAAATAAACAAATAAATTACACGTGATTGTAATCTCTTCCTCAACGATCACTCTTGTCACTTTATTCACGTTACGTCTTTCCTGCTTTCCGATTATTCTTGTCGCATTATCGTCTTCCCTATCCCAAACTATTGATAACAGGAAGATTGTCGGGTATATGAATAGACACGAGGTATGAAGGATTTTGATATGGGTGACGAGTTAGATCTATGTAAACAAGCATGTTACAAATTAGATGATTATATTCAAGATAAGAATACTTGGCAACATGCTGGTCCTGCTCCACAGGGCAATCTTCAGTTTACACAAAATCAAACTGGCTAATTTATATTATATTCATAATTATAGTAACGCTTTATTTAGTTATTCTGCTCTTTTTTGTTTAAGGATTTGATTCGCACACTGTTCCGTTGTTGTTTAATTAGGTATTTTGCCTATGTTTGCAATATTTGTAAGTATGTGAGTACCATGTTCCTATTGGTCAAATGAATGAATTTACCTGTTAGTGCTTGTATACTTTATATCTATACGTAGTATAGTAGTATTAGTTTGGGTACATCGTCCTCACGTATATGAATTAATGTATGTATGTAATATGTAGTTGTAAAACATTTTTTTTAAAAGAGTAAGTATGGAGTACGTTTATTTTTTTTATTTATTTATTTAATAATTAATGTACACACACAATATAATACATAAAGACAACACATCAAGACAAAAGAGTACAAGGGCACTGCTTATTTCTTAAGAAATTTCTGCCAGCAGACCCGCGAAAAGGAAAAATTAAAAAGAAATGTAGACAATAGTGTGTGAGAACAGGAAAATAAGAAAAGTGAACGTCATAAACTAAGATATAAAAATTAGCGCACCTACACAAATAGTGTGATGGTGGACATATACAAATATAAATACATAACTGCAAAATATATAGATACTTATGTATAATATATATATATATACATACACATATATATAAATAAAGATCGTTAATAATACGTTCTTCTCCATAAGAAGCTACTTTTGCGAATGGACGGTAGAATCAATTAGTATTGCTTTAAAATTTAAATTTTTGACGTATAAAAGTGCTGCTTATTTTTTTTTATTGAAATAAAGAAGTTTTGTTTGTTTGTTAACAACAGGTTGGCAAAAAAGCGGCCTTTCAGGTTATAGTGGTTGGAAATATGTCTTCTATGGACACATACACAGTGCAAATTACATTGTTAGTTTTCTGTAGAGTCAAAATGTCTACAAATATGGAATATTTTCACTTTTTTACCGGACTGCCGAAAGAGGCTAATGTATTTATCAGTCTATGTATGTATTGTATGTATGTTTGTTCCTATGTGGCTTTTTAGAGAACAAACGCGTTGGCCGATTTTGATGACTCTTACGTCATTCGATTCGCCTTAACTTTGCGAGAGTCACCGGTGTACATTAAAATTGGAAAATAGAAAATGACGGCTTTTGGGTGCCATATTGTGGGGGCCCAATATTTTTGTCTTCCAAACCCGTCGTGTGAGTTATCAAAATAAAAGGTTTTAAGAGGTGTTTTCGAAAAAAAATAGTTAGCTAAAACGTTGTAAATAAAAAAGTTAAATAAAAAAATCCGTCGGTGCTCCGTAGACCAATTCAAATTTGACCAATTGGTCTATGGGGAAAATGACATGTTTCCATCGTCCAATTACCAACTGGGCTATGGAGAACACTGGACGTAAACCAAAACTATGTTCCATTATAACATTATAACCCCGAGTTCACACCATTTTCCTATACTTTGGGTTCAAAGAAGCCTTTGTTATATTTTTGGGTCAGATCAAACTGAATTCAAAAATATTAAAAATAAAAAATAAAAAAACAAAGATTAAAATTTCTTTATCTTTTTTTTTCTCAAGGTCATTAAGCGACACTTTCGAACGTCAAAAATAAATAAATTTAAAAGTAATAATAGTTGACTCGACCGTCGTAAATAAATACAATATAATGTTCGTTAATTATAGTTAATTTAAATTAAAAAAAAAAAAAAAAAAAAAAAAAATAGAATCTTCAATGAAAAGATAGACAAGATAGAAATGCATGTCATCATCATCATATCAGCCGGAAGACGTCCACTGCTGGACATACACCAGGTCCGCCTGGTACTCGTAGGAGGCCATCCAATGCAACGTCTTCCGGTTCGCGGTCGTCACTCTAGAACCTTTCTACATAATCGGCCATCCGTTCTGCGCGCAATCTGCTCTGGCCACTGCTACTTAAGTTTGGCAATTCTTCGGGCTATGTCGGTAGCCCTGGTTCTCTTAAAAAGTATGTAAACTGTTTGAAATGGCCACTTCACCGAAAATTTTGTCATTATGTATGGTGTCAATTGGTTGCCAAATGACAGTATGTCTTCGGGATGAGGGTATTGCGAAGACTGTTGTCGCCAATTCTGGGATCCCAATGGACTCAATGAGATAGATGTTCACATTGATTTGTATTGTAATCTTTGTACAAATGAATTGTTATGTCGTGATGATTCAGTAAATGATTATTGTTTCAAAAATTGATCTTGATATTTTATTTTTAAATACTTGTGGACAAGGCTTTACTATACTATTAAACTGGGCAGCGGAACATTTCTCAATTCTCCATAGCCCAGTTGATAATTGGACGATGGAAACATGCAATTTTCCCCATAGACCAATTGGTCAAATTTCAATTGGTCCATGGAGCACCGACGAAAAAATCTAAGAACCGATGCATTGTTTACGTATTTTCAGATCGCTTCTTAAGCAATCGCGTTTTTTGATATTTTGAATTTACTTTTTTTACAATAAGTGATGACATTTCTACCGAATGCCGAAACGCCATCATCTAGAGACGGCAAGGTTACGAAGCCGTCAGTTTCAGGCAATGGAAAGTTTTGACAACGATGCCGTTTCTGGTCCGTTCTTCTCCATAACAAGCTACATTTCCGAATGGACGGTAGAATCAATTATAATTAATTTTTGGACGTTCAAAAGTGCCACTTAATGGCCTAATTGAATAAAGACATTTTTATTAAGATTGTCTATGCTGTGTGCTACATCTAATTAAGAGTCAGTTGAACCTTCTTGTTTTTGTTGTTTTGTTTGTTTCAATTTAATTGGCATAAAATATGTGTACCGGGTAAAACGGGCTGAATAGTAATGCAGGGGTGAACAAAACTCATATTTGGTATGTTGTTGTTATCTAAAATGATTTTTTACCCGACTGCCTATGTATGTATGTATGTTTGTTCATATATGGCGTTCCAGAGACCAAACGCGTTGGCCGATTTTTATGATTCATACGTCAATCAATTCGTCTTAACTCTGCGAGTGTCATAGGCTACATTAACATTAGACAATAGAAAAAGGCGGCTTTTGGACGCCATATTGTGGGGGCACAAATTATTTTTTTCTTCCAAACTCATCGTGTGGGGTATCAAAATAAAGGGTTAAAAGAGGTGATTTCAAAAATATATGACACCTATATGTTTAAATTTAACTAATTCAAAAAAATAATAACTAAAAAGTTTTAAATAAAATGAAAATGCTTCAAAAGCTAACTAAAAAGTCTTAAACAAGGAAAAAATCATGCTGTGCAGGCGGAGGATACACCAGATTTTAGTCAGCCAGTCCGCGAATATGTATCCTCCGACTGCACAGCATGATTTTTTCCTTGTTTAAGACTTTTTAGTTCGCTTTTGAAGCAGTCGGGTTTTTTGATTTTTTGATTTAACATTTTTTTTCTTTTTGTCTCTCGACCAGGTAGAAAATGCCTAAGGTCATTAAGTACGCTTAACCCTAACTAGCTTTTATGTTGAATGAAGTAAAAAAATAAATTAATATGTCAGGTTGAGAGTTTTTGAATGCATATAAAGGAGTTATTGAACGATTCGCACGAAATTAACTCGCCTGAAAAGTGCGAATCAACCCTTTTTAAAGATACAAATTTTTCTGTGGCGATTCACATGAAGTTAATTTATCGGTGTGCGAATCGACCATTCTAAAATTAAATTCGTGCGAATTGTCCAATGACCCATATAAAGGTATGAACACTTATAAAATAAAGGTGTGAACTTAACAGTGTGGAAAGCCACCTGCCGACCCTAAGGGTGCTGGTGTCAGGTAGGCAACTGCTAATGGTGTTATCAGGCTGTTCTATATGTACAAATCACACGGAGAACTTTGATAGCGCGATGTAGGATTTGTGTGAGATCAGGTCATGCTGTAGTTTGTTTGTGTCGAGCCTAATGAATATCGACTGGATTGGTCCATATTGCCGGCATTGCCCTATACTGGGAGGCGTATTTACGTTTCCGCGTCCAATATGAGGCTTTACTTTGGCCTTGAAACACGCACGGGTTTGTTACGCTAACTCCCTTTCCAAATTCGTGTTCAATTTAAGGCACGCGTCTTACACTCGCGCACGTGTTTGCATTCCTAACTTTTCTTCAAAACAAGTGTTCAAGGCGATGCATGCGCGTAAACTTAATTTTACTTCGCTAGTCGCTTTCGTTTGTTTTTCCACTGTGCAACGTTTAAACTCACGCCTTTTTCCCATGGGGGTAGGCAGAAACTACAGAACGCCACCTGCTACGATCCTTACATACTTCTTTTGCTTCACACACAGAAGTACATTGGTGGCCCAGTGGTAACAGCCGCAACTTACAAGTCTCAAATTAGTGTGGTTTCAAATAATTAAAAATACTAGATATAACTATTCAAAGATAAATTTGTAATATTGTGAACAATTAACGCTTAATCTTGTGATGGTGATAAATAATTACAAGCAAAGTATTGAATTATACCATAAGAGCATTTTGTAGGTATCTTTATATTGTGCTTTCGATTAATATGGAACTAATAGAGAACATAATATCTACATTGATTGCCTTACCTACATTGGGTATCATACTCTTACATGTTTGAATGTAGATTAGTTTGTCCTAATAAAAAATAAAAACCTTGTTTGAGTTTTCTTGCTCATTATCATATACAAAAATGCCCACGAACCAACACGGATTTGTGACGCTCAAGGCGATTGCTCCTTGCAAACCCGTGCGCGATTGGAGGACTAAGTTCCATGCATCGCATTGAACACGTGTTTGGAAGAACAGTTTTCGTTGCAAACCCGTGCGCGATCGCAGAACGAGCGCCTTAAATGAAACACGGATTTGAAATGTGAGTTAGCGTAACAATCCCATGCGTGTTTCAAGGCAGTACTGCTTCCTATTGGACACGGAAATGTAAATACGCTACCGGCAGGATATGAAGAAAGAAAGAGAGGCTTTTGTCCTCTAGTGCGACTGAACAGGCTGAAAATACAAAAGTGGCGGTACGGATGCCGTACCCTTTTTTATGCTAACGGGGGGTAACCTTGAAAAGCTTTTGCGGAAAAGACCAGGAAGTGTCAGCTTTTTACTTCTGATACCGACCCGGTGATCTTCATCAGCACATGGAACCCCGTGACCTCTCAAATGACCACCCCGAAAACCACTCTGTGCAACGCCTGCTACAGCCTTATCTTAAAACTGGGCTGTTAGGACACATTACCCTCCTTTAGATTTTCTCCACAGTCGGTTAAGGAAGGACTTAAAAAACCGGCCAAGTGCGAGTCGGACTCGCGCACGAAGGGTTCCGTACTTGGTAAATTGCGGTTTACGATTTATGACGTATTAAAAAAAAACTACTTACTAGATCTCGTTCAAACCAATTTTCGCTGGTAGTTTACATAGTAATGTACATCATATATTTTTTTTAGTTTTATCATTCTCTTATTTTAGAAGTTACAGGGGGGGGGACACACATTTTACCACTTTGGCAGAGTCTCTCGCGCAAACTATTCAGTTTAGAAAAAAAATATATAAGAAACCTCAATATCATTTTTGAAGCCCTATCCATAGATACCCCACACGTGGTCTGATAAAAAAATATTTTTAGTTTTAGTTTCAAGTATGGGAACCTCCAAAATTTTTTGTTTTATTTTTATTTTTGTGTGAAAATCTTAATGCGGTTCACAGAATACATCTACTTACCAAGTTTCAACAGCATAGTTCTTATAGTTTCGGAATAAAGTGGCTGTGACATACGGACGGACAGACAGACATGACGAATCTATAAAGGTTCCGTTTTTTGCCATTTGGCTACGGAACCCTAAAAAGCCAAGGCGTCGAAATCCTTAAGAGGAAAAGCCTTCCCATGACAATAATCGATATAAACAAGCCAATAAATTGCTCGAGAGCGTCGTAATCCCTCCCTCTTCGATCGTTTGTCGACGCATTAGTCCCCTAAGGCCTATATTTATCGTTTAAATTGCATAGCTTGTAAGACAAGTAAAATTTCACAATTTAAAAAACCCCCGACGCATTTATCTTGCGAAAACACCCCGATTCAAACAGTAAAATGCCCATAACTTTTGAACGGCTGAACCGATTTTATTCAAACATAGCTAAGAACACTCTCGACAAAATTACCTTTCAAACAAAAAAAACTAAATCGAAATCGGTTCATCCGTTTAGGCGCTATGATGCCACAGACAGACACACAGATACACAGATACACAGCAACACACGTGAAACTTATAACACCCCTTCTTTTTCCGGCGGTGGTTAAAAATAGATTTCGTGTGTGTAAAAGACAGAATAATAATAATAGATAGATTGTATATTGGTCCTCCAGTCAACACCGGCTATCGCTGAAAACCAGCGCTGTGGCTCTGTCTCGCACACGAGTCCCAGCATTATGCTGAGCAATGACCGTTTTGCGTAGTTGTGACGCATACTTTGTAATGATTGTATTTAAGTTTTCTTTGTTCTTTTTATGGTATGCGTCGTGCCTGGCACAAAAAAACGATACCTCTATAATATATAATAGGGTAACACGACACCTCTTGGCTCGGCTGTTGTATGATTTCAGGCTTCTGACTAAGCGTATCGTCTGTCAGAGATCTTCAAATGACAGCCGTGATCAACGGCTTAACGTGCTTTCCGACGCACGGAGGAAACTCGCTATGTAAAGATGGTCACCCATCCACGGACTGACCTCGGCAAGCGTTGCTTAACCTTGAAGATCGACCCGTGCGGCTGTTATTATTTACCCACCTATGGTATATCAATCACTAACTGTGCGTTTTTTCAGGAAAAAAAAGTGGGCTGTGGTAATTCGCGAAAGTGTATTAGTCTTGTAGCAGTGAAATTGTTGTTGTAAAGGGATCAGTAATAAAAAAATCACCTTTTTTTTTACTTTGTTTTGTACATTTTTTTTCATTTACGGGTGGAAACCTTCAAAATGCGCCTGGAATTTTGGAGAAAAGACCATGCGGGATTTTTACCTCTCTAAAACCACCCCGGTGAACATCAGCACTTAGAAGACGCCCCATGACCTTACAAAAGATCACCCCTGTTAGGCCAATCCCTGGAGAGACTGAAAAAGCGCCTCCCCTGAGCCTCGCTCTGCACGGCAGCACGTGATCACTGTGCCACCGTCTTTCCTGGACCTAGTGAGCAAGTTCTATAGTAATCTATACCAATATTATAAAGAGGAAAGATTTTTTTGTTTGTTTGTACCGAACAGGCTCCGAAATCTCTGGACCGATTTGAAAAATTCTTACACCATTAGATAGGTACATTATTTCTGAGTGACATAGGCTATTTTTAATCCCGAAAACGGGTCCTGTGGGGTGGTCCACGGGGGCGAAGCCGCGGGCAACAGCTAGTTTACAATAGAAGGAAAGAAAAATCGTTTATTTGCGCCAGGCACAATAAACAGACATGCGATTGCAGAAATGCCGAGAGATTTGCCCTCATGAATTGAAGAGTTCTGTTGTATTGCTCCAAAGTTCTTCATTAGATCTCCATCATACTTTTGGGAACACCTCGGCAAAATATCCTTTCAAACACATGAAGACTACAAGAATTTTCAAAATGGGTCCACAATTATTGACAGACAAATTGGTGAACTTACATATAACAAAAAAACCGGCTACGTGCGAGTTGGACTCGCGCACCAAGGGTTCCGTACCATTATCGCAAAAAACGGCAAAAAAAATCACGTTTGTTGTATGAGAGCCCCATTTGAATATTTATTTTAGTCTGTTTTTAGTATTTGTTGTTATAGTGGCAACAGAAATACAACATCTGTGAAAACTTCAACTGTTTAGCTATCACGGTGCATGAGATACAGCCTGGTGACAGACAGACGGACAGTGAAGTCTTAGTAATAGGGTCCCGTTTTTACCCTTTGGGTACGAAACCCTAAAATACGTACAGTCGAACATAGAACCTCCTCTTTTTTGTGCAGTATATGTAAATACAAAATAATTTTCCTCTTTACAATATTAGATCTATATGCAAAATAGAATCCCTTAAACCTCCAGGCCTTGCTTAATGACCCTTAACTAATAAGGTTGCGAAAGTCGAGCACATAACCAAACACATAACACCAAGTTTCTTCAAAGGCAAACCTATACAAAACCTCTTAAATATTTATAAATGTCCTCTAAACGTCCTCGTCGAAGGCACAACCCGCAAAATGCCTGCATATAACGTCGCTAAATAGTAGAACTTCAGTCGATTGAGTCTCGAAAGGGATTTCTAGTTCAAGAGCTGATGCCCGTAGGGTTGTCATACGATCCGAAATTTAAAGGATTTTTTAACTTTCAATAATTTTTAGGCGGTTTATAGGTAGAGCAATAACCTGGTCAACGCTGCGGGAATTCGGTGGATGAGAAACGCATAGGACCGGTACGTGTGGCGACACTTGGGGGAGGCCTATGTCCAGCAGTGGACGTCTTTCAGCTGAACTGATAGTGATAGACAGTTCAATCTTCAAGGCTAAGAAATGCTTGCTGAAGGCAGTCCGTGTATGGGTGACCATTACGTTCAGAGACAACACCGTGCCTCAGAAAGCACGCTACGTCCTTGGTCGCCCAGCTGTTATTTATAGATGTTAGCAAGACGTTACGGTAGTCAGAGGCCATACAATCTGAAACCAATCTACCAATGGGGTATTGTGTTACCTAGTTACTGGGCTATAGAGGTCAATGGGCAGACTGGTACTCAGCTCTGCATCTGAGTCCTCTAAATGTCCTCTATTTAGAGGACATTTAGAGGACTCTTAGAGGACATTTAGAGGGCATTTATAAGGTTATTTTCTGAGAAAACATCATAACATGGGTATTTTCTTTAATTAAATCTTCCTTACCTTTTTCCCGAATATGATGGCTTCCTGACTGCAGAGCTGAGTACCAGTCTGCCCTCTAAATGTCATCTAAATGTCCTCGTCAATGGAACTACTGGGAAAATGCCTGTATTGTAGACAATAACGACGCTTAATACGAGATATTCTCTCAGTGATGATAACTACCTGACCTGGTGAAGGTTGTGGGCTGTGGTTGCGGGGATCCGCTGGTTGCGGGACGCACGGGGGCGGTCAAAGTGGCGAGGCTTGGGTTAGGCCTATGTCCAGCAGTGGACATGTTTCGGCTGATATGATGATGATGATAATGATGACTGTCAAAAAGTTCAAATTATATGGAGACTGGCTGCTGCCAGCAGGTTCGCCCGCGTGAAAAGTGTTTTCTTATTCCAAGGGAACATTACACCGGGGTGAATATTGGCCGATGTGCTATTCCAGATCTATCGCTGTGCCAAATTTCATCCATATCCATTCAGCCGTTCTGGCGTGATTGCGTAACAAACATACATCCGTCCATCCAAACTTTCGCAATTATAATACTAGCTTCCGCCAACGGCTTCGCCCGCGTGTAAAGTGTTTTCTTTTCCCAAGGGAACATTACACCGGCTTAAAAAGTAGCTTTCGTGCTACTCGAGACTATTATCTATCGCTGTGCCTTTCATCCAGATCCGTTCAGCCATTCATTTCATTCCTTTGGCGCTACAACCCTTTGTGAGTCTTGGCCTCCTCAACGATCTTCTTCCATTTCGCTCTATCACTGGCCTCTTTACGCCAAGATGTTTTCCTTCCTATCCTCTTCAAATCTTCCTCGACACAATCTATCCTGCGCTTCCTGGGTCTTCCTCTGGGTCTTTTTTGAATTGGAGTCCACTTGGGCATAACTCTAACGGCTCTAGTATCGCCCATTCTTTCTAGGTGACCTGCCCATCTGAGCCTTTGCGACTTGAAGAACCTGACAGTTGTTTCCCCATTGATCAGGTTTTCTAACTCGTAGTTCATTCTTACACGATACGTGCCGTCGTCTCCTCGCACAGGTCCGAAAACTCTTCTCAAGACTTTCCTTTCGAACAGTGCTAATTTAAGTTCGTCTTTTTGAGTCAGCGTCCAGGTCTCACAAGCAGACGTCATGACTGTCCGAATTATAGTCTTGTAAATAGTGATCTTGGACTTCGAGGTTAAGTGTTTACTGCTGAGCATGGCCTTGCAAGCGTAGAAGCATCTGTTTTCGGCGGTTATACGAGCCCTGATCTCCTCCTCCATCAAGTTGCGGGAGTTTAAGTTAGACTCCAAGTATCGGAATGCACTCACACCCTCAATCCTTTTATCTCCAACAGTAACATCTTGGCTTGGCGCAGCAAGGCGACTGCTGGCGAGGTATTTGGTCTTGGATGCATTAACCTGTAATCCGAACTGGGCTGATTCAGATTCCAATATCATTCCGTGGTTGACCGTACTTTGTTTGGATCGGCTAATTATCACAATGTCATCCGCATATGCTGCCAGCTGAGACGTGTTGTAGTCTATGAGCCCTTTAAGATTGAGTTTTCCTGTGACAGCTTCCAGCACCTGGTTAAAAATTGCTGTCGATAGGGCATCTCCCTGATTCACTTCAGAGGTAATGGGGAAAGGTTCAGACTGTTCATTCTGGATGGCCACAATGCACTTAGAGTTTCGCATCGTCGCGCTTACAAGCCGAACGATCTTGCTTGGCACTCCCAGTATCAGCATGCTGCATATAATGCGCTTTTGATAGCGTCAACCGTGAGGTTGACGCTATCAAAAGCCTGCTTGTAGTCGACGAACAGATGATGCAAGTTAATATCATATTCGAAGGCCTTCTCTAGTGTTTGCCGCATAAGGTGGATCTGGTCCGCGGTGGAGTGGTTCGGTCTAAAGCTGCACTGATATTCACTCAGGATCTCCTCAGCATATTTAATCAGTCTCCTGTAAAGTACCCCCGAGAAAGCCTTGTATGCAGCAGATAAGATGGTGATACCGTGATCCGTTCAGCCGTTCTGGCGTTATTGAGTACCATAAAAACTTTTGCTTTTTTAATAATTAGTAAGAAGTTCAGTAACTGGCGCTAGGAAAATGCCATGTGTCAATTCCATTAAATTTCAAGTTTTGATATTCTATCAGCAACAACAAGTTACGTGTAGTTTGAGAGATACAAAGAATTTTAGTCTGTGCGAATTTTAGATTGAATTTACTTTTCAAATGAAAAAAAATTAGGTGGTCTTCACTATTTCTTAATACAGGGTACCTTCTTACCAATAATTTTGTTGTGCATTCAAATCTTATCTCTGACCTCATGGAATTTGAAAATATATATTATTTTCATAACGTGTAAAAATATTTGTTCAACCTTATAATATTTAGAAAGAAAGAAAGTCCCTTGGGTGCCGGAAACGTGGATCAACGCGAAACATAATGTCTTTTTAATTATTTTCGGTATTTACCGTTTTAAACCGATTAAATACACAATTAAAATAGAATAAACTATAGTTAGCATATTTAACCACTAGCGGATGCCTCGCGGTTTCACCCGCGTAGTTCCCGTTCCCGTAGGAATACAGGAATAAAACGTAGCCTATGTCACCCGGGGATAGTCCAGCTTCCCAACGGTGAAAGAATTTTTGAAATCGGTTCAATATTTTTTAAGTTTATTCGTTGCATACAAAAATACAAATCTTTCCTCTTTATAATATTAGCATAGACTAGTGGACGCCACGCGGTTTCACCCACGTAGTACCCGTTCCCTTGGGAATACAGGGATAAAAAGTAGCCTATGTCACCCGGGGATAGTGTAGCTTCCCAACGATAAAATAATTTATGAAATCGGTCCAGTAGTTTTTAAGTTTATTCGTTGCATACAAAAATACAAATCTTTCTTCTTTATCTTTAATATTAGTATAGATATAGGAGTATAGATTGGTTGAGTAACTTGGTTAACTACGGATAAAAAAACAGGGACTTACACCAACCTGACCTTCATTCCCGGATATTGCAGCCGCTACCCATAATAATTTACTTGTAAATTCCTCGCCGGGAAATATCCGGGGTTTAATATTGCGATGTGGTGCGCCTACTAGAGGGGAGGATGAGTGTGCTTTGATTACGAGGCGCCGACGTGACGCCGACAGGGTTACCACACTATGTGGAATTTAATTGGGATAAAAAATACTACTTCAATTGGAATAATGAGGGTTTGTACAGTTTAAAACAGTCGTGCATTATTATTGCGAACTAAGCTTTTGTCAGTGACATCGCCTTCAGACCTATCATATGGGGACCGTGTATTTTTTCTTGATAAAAATAATATTAGCCTAAAGAAGTGCAGTGATAGAGTTCCTTACAGTTTAATTGTGTTTTAATCGTATTAGAGGGGTTACCTTTAACAATTTACTTGCATTGATTTCCTGTCGTGTTTTTTTATAGAATTACACCTTCGCCAATTTTGGGCACATTTTCAGTTAAAAAGTACAAGTGTCTCAAAACTAAATTATTCATTAAACAAGCTTTTTCTCTCTACTCAGTAATCCCTTTCATTTGATACCCATATCATGGCACTGCACAAAAAATAACTTGTCTGCCATCTTGGGCCTTCCACCATATTAGATGAAGAATGACGGCACCATCATGCATTGTCATCTAAACTAAAACTGTATGCAAAATCGCATCTTAATCGGTAGAGGACAGCTGCTTTAAAATTCAGTTGCAAGATTTTACACGAACACATTTACATATATATATATATATATATTGCAATTTAAATAAAAGCTTGTATAAAGTATAATTTATTCTAATTATCTCTTTAATAAAATCGGAAACCAGATCCCTCAGATTTCCATTATCCTCAATTCAATCTCTAAAATAAATATATTTTCGTGTCGTCCCTAAATGTAAAACTGACGCCGCAGATTTACATATATAGGTACGTGAGTTCCTCTCAATATTTTTTTCTTTTATTTTCAGAACCTA
Source organism: Orthosia gothica (assembly GCA_949775005.1). Classification (NCBI taxonomy): domain Eukaryota; kingdom Metazoa; phylum Arthropoda; class Insecta; order Lepidoptera; family Noctuidae; genus Orthosia; species Orthosia gothica. The sequence goes on along the minus strand of OX459035.1, from coordinate 4,756,715 downwards.
ATCTTGTAATTTTCTCGGTAATCTGAATCTGTCTTATTTGATGTTTTCTTTGGGCTCAAGTTCTAAAAAGATCTTTAAAGACAGAAAAATGAGATAAGTTTTTCTGTAAGAACCTGCCTATGATTTGTGGCTGTGTTGCTAAGCAAGATGTATTTCAGAGATTAGAGATCAATTTAAACTTTCTAGAAGTTTCGTTAAGTACCTGAATACTTATTTTCTGCCTCGTTGTCATGACTTCCTATACCTTCCACCTTTTTAGTGCCGTAAAACAGTAACCTTCTAAAGCATACTCCTTAGTAAGGGCCAGGACCAGGTTAAAATGTCTTTTTTTTTTTTTTTTTTTTTTTATTTATGATGGGTTTGCTCTTGACTCTAGTCTAGGTCAGAGGTGACAGAGACAGAGTCTACGATGGAGTGAGCTTACCCAGAAGAAGCCTGTTCTTTTCATATTTATTATTGATTTATGTACATTAATTTTAAAACAAGCTTTTTTCGTGTAACTAATAGTTTTGCTTTAAAAAAATTATTAACAACACGATATTTTTTCGCAACTTTTGGATACTCCTTCAAAACGACTTGGGTGTTTAAAAATATTTTTACACAATTTTATTTTTATTTTTAAAAATTGATGGCTGGAATTTCCTCATAACTGAAAGAGCATATGTAAATCAAATACTATTTTGCAAACAAAACTGTTCAAAAGGAGATTCAATATTGATATTTTGGCATCGAGCGGGCTCGGCCAGTACTGCGTTAACACTGAGGCGTATATATCGCCTTAACTTACATCCCCTAGGTGAGGCAGAGGGCGTCCACAGAAGACTTCCATCGCGATCGGTCTTAAGCTCGCTTCACGTCGCTCCACGTCGCTCCACGCCATTCCGATACTTGTCGCTTCTGCCAACACGGTGCGACGCCAGGTTTGATGGGGACAGCCACCCTTTCTTTTTCCTTAGGGATTACAGTCCAAAACTTGCTTGCGAATGTGATCGGGACCCCTTCATTTTTGTAAATATCCGTTTCATATCACCAAACAAGAATCTGACAGGACTTTCCATCTAACCTCAAAACGCATGGCCCCTCTCCTAAACCCGACTACAAAGGCCTATGTCGTCACTCTAGCACTTATTTCGGGACACTTCCTTCTAATACGGCCTTAAGATGACATTCTGTGAGGCGAGTGGTTAATGTCACTATGCCGAGATGTGTTAGTAAATAATAGAGTGTTTTGTTTTTGACATGCTCTCCTTAGACCACTATTTCCCCAAGCGATGATGGAGCACGCTTACCTAGTAGTAACCTGAGGATCTAAAGACCCCTAGGTTATAGGTAACTGTTTTGTCAATTAGACGATTGCTTCCTAGCGAGGCCGGTCCGTCACGTCGGGCTAGGCGCTCACCTTAGTCACTTCAGTATGTACGCGAGCAGCGGTTTCATTGCGGTTGCGGCTTTTCACCTCTTCATTATGCCCGGGTTCTAACACCTGTTTTGCGACATTTTCGCCTAACACTGCCTTAAAGTTGCCCTAGTCGATCATTCTGCCATACAAACGTAGTATGGTGATTACTCTACTGTTTGACGATGTACTTTCAAAATATAAAATTATATGAATTTGTCTCATCATGGCCCTTTAAGGAAAAAAAGTGAAAACAAAAATGAAACTTATGAGCGGTGAAAGTTCCATATTTCAACACTAATTTTAACGCATCTTTGGGCGGAAATAAATTCCATAAGAAGAAGGAAAATTGCAAAACAGCCACCAGGGATAGATTAGCAGTTCACCAATACAAATAATTTTATTTTGGAAATATGCATTATTTTCCTAAATCATCATCCATTTCGCTACAAATTTTCAAAAGTCCTAATTCGTACGCGAACTAGATTTTTACTGCTCATCACAGCATCTATCTCTTTCGCACGTGTTGTCGGATGAGATAGCATGCATTTTAATCCCACGCACATAATATTGAGTTCGTGCCGTCGACTAGACCAACCTTAAGATGACATTCTGAGAGATTGATTTGTTTCACTATGTTGGTATGTGTCAGTGAAAGATAAATAATAGCGTTTTTGATAGGCTCACGTTGACCACTATATCACCTGATGCTGATGAGATAATGGATCACGCTTTCCTAGATGTAACCTATTCACTCTTGTTTTTGAGATCCCCATAGTGTCGCGACAGCGATTGGGAAAGTATCTTACATTTTGACATTTCGATCATCACATTCGCTGATACACGACCTAGAGGACAAACGGTCTAATAACGTAGGTCCAACTTCGAGAAAGAGGTCAACCGTCGAATCCGACTCGGCCGGACAGCGTTCGGAAGTTGCGCGGTATCTTCTCGTCCGTCTTACTTCAGTGTCTCAAGACGAAAGTCTATGACCAGTGTGTGTTGCCAGTAATTACTTACGGGACAGAGACGTGGTCGCTCACAATGGGCTTCATCAGAAGCTTAAAGTCACCTAAAGAGCAATGGATTGAGCTATTCTCGGAGCTTCCTTGCGTGATCGAATCAGAAAGGAAGACATCCGCAAGAGAACCAAGGTTACTGATATAGCCCGAAGACTTGCCAAACTTAAGTGGCAGTAGGCAGGACACATTGCTCGCAAAACGGTATCAGTAAGGTCCTAAAGGATTATTTATTATTTCTATTGCCATTCTACTTTTTCATTATTATTTCTACTTCATTCAGGATCTGAGTAATCCTTCGTCCGTAAACACCCACGATTAGAAAACGGTCAGCTTACCTACCCAGAAATACAACCACCAACGCATACAATGTTATCCTACCCGCCGGGAAATAAACACAGCCCTTATCTTGACTTAGCTAAATTTAGCCCAAGGGGGCTAAGGGCATATTCACACTTGGCACAGCTACACCATATTGACCGTAGGAACAAAAACTGGGCAAGATATGGCCACTTGAAAATGGTCTCGCTGCAATTTTTTTATTCGAAATGAAGATATCCGCAGGTGAACTACTCACATAGGCTAATAAATTTAAATGGTTCGTTAGTAGAAGTCGCCACTTATAGGTTTCACGTATTTCGTATGCGCAACTCCTCGTCGCAATGTTTCGTTACTACAAGAACTATTGTATGACTGAAATAGTTATTTATGCTACAAGTGCGGAAGGTAGGTGATTTCCGATGAGTGACATTTTTATTCACGAGCGATCGAAGCGAGTGAGTGGATAAATCGACACGAGTCGGAAATCATCTTACGTACGTGTATCATACAACATTTTACTATGCATTGTGTGAGAAAATAAATAAATTAATAAAATGAAATTAATAAAATGGCGGGCTTATTCAAGCGCGTTCAGCATATCCACAGATTAACTAATAGTTCCTCGGACATATCTACTGCGCATGTGCGAATAGCTGTCACATCGTAACACAATAAGGCACGAGCAAAATATACGTTCTGCCAAACATATTTAATGAATATTTAAAATTAATTTATTGATCAAAATCTAAATCTAGAGTAATTAAAAACGCCTAAAATGTCGTTTAGTTTTATTTTACCTTTTATATGAATGATAATCTGTACATAACTAATTTTTAAAACTTTTCTCAAATAATAAAAACTCTATGCGTCGGGCTGACGTTGGAGTTAAAAATTAAAAAAGTACAGGAAAGTAAAAAGCACTAGTGAAAAAAAGTGATACTTTCCGCACAGTTTGGCTGCTTGGAAAACCGCTCTTTTCGAGGACATGCATTGTAAAGTAATGAACAGTGACGGTAGTGAAACGGCCAAGTCACATATTTTGACTAAGGGGTAGAGTTTGTGAAGTTAGGGCTTGTACAGTTAGGACGTGTAGAGTTAGAAGCTTGGCTCTTCATGAGATCTGATAACTTTCTGACAGTTCTAGCCATATGGTCTCGTCTTGGCTGTTGCTTAACATGAAAATGTTTTTGGTGGGATTTCACTTCTTTTTGTAAGTTGCTTATGACATATTTTTTTTATTTTGTTTATTTTTCCATCCCCTAATTTAAAGGTTGGGGGGTGATTTACTTAAAATCCTGAAATATGTATTCTATTATTTATAAGAAGGAGTCCCTATATCAATTTTCAGGCCTCTAGCATCAAACTTTGCGGAATTCTCAAATTTCAGCTTTCTAAGACTTAGGAAGTACGCTAAAAATTTTGAAGATCGTCAGTGAGTGAGTCAGTGACGAAATCGGGGTTTTTTAGATATCAATAAAATCTCAAGTATAAGAGACTTATTGAAAAATCACATGTTTAATAACTATACTATTGACATTATTACCCGATAATTTTGTTTATCTGCCAAACCCAAGTTATGATCGTTAAAAAAAACAACGAAGCGCTTCGAGAAAAGGTAGGCAGTGCCGTTGCGCTTCGCTTGGCTCGTCTTGGCGGGGGTACTACCGTGCACCCAGATGCAGTTTTTTTAGTTTTTTACAAAAACACTAATGTTTCTTTTGAGTAAAAGTTGTAGCATCAATATTTAGGATAAGATCCCTGTGAAGCCTTAGACAAGTAACATTCTAACAATAAAATCGTGAAGAGATCGACTGGTTTTATTTACTGTATGCAAATGGTGGCACATAATTATGTTGGATCATTCGGTTCCTTTCATGATGGTTGAACTGAGTGGTGGCGATCCATGTGTCTTGTTCGTGAACGGGCGCCATCAGTTGGAATTGGTCTTATCTTAGCTGCCTCGGCCTGTTTTTAATTACCACTTTATTGTATTTTTTAATTGTTTGTTTTTCTCTAGACGCTTTTACGTGCATATCTTTTTACATCATTCTCACATATGTGTATTTTTCCAAAAATAATGATGTAACCAACACTTTTTTTATAAAGATTAAGTGTGAAATTTCTTGTCCGTTCTGCTCCATAACAAGCTACTTTTTCAAATGGACGGTAGAATAAATTATTACTACTTTTAAAAAGCAAAAAATATGCCTCGTACTGGCGTCGGGGAACCGCCAACGTGCACAGCAGTTTATTTAATTTACCTGGCGTTTCCCCGTCGGGGAACGGCGCGTTCCGTGTCGAGGGATTTTTAATTTAATTTTTATTTCATGCTTTTTAAACTACATTTAATATATAGGTATATAGTAGTAGACCCGCTTCAATCGACAATCTATCGAAACAAGATATGACACGGTATTTTGCGAAAAAAGCCAGATTCAAAGAGTTAAATGTAGACAACTTTAATCAAACATAACTAAGAACACGTTCGACAAAGTCACCTTTCAAACAAAAAAAGTTAAATCAAAAGCGGGTCATCCGTTTAGGAGCTATGATGCCACAGACAGACACACAGATACCCCTCTTTTTCCGTCGGGGGTTAAAAATCAAGTTTCAGCAAAAACAAAATACCTTCAGATTTTTGCAGTGGGATCTCAGTATGGCAGTTACAGGCTGGTATGTATTATTATTTTGCTTTGTGGTTTTGGTACGTGTGTAAGCGCCCTAAAAGATCGTCTGAATAGATACAGCCACAACACAATTATATGGGCACGTAGTTATATTGTTAGAGTTATCTTTCTCAAGACATTAGCTGTAAATGACGGGGAAGGAAGTATGATGTTCATGTTTTGACAGTGTTTCGTGTTGTCACGCCTCAATGGCTGAACAGATTTGGATGAAATTTAGAACACACGCAGAGCATGACCTGCAAATTTTCGATAATTTTATCTCTGGGTACCTGCGCAAGATATTCTTCTGTGTCACAAACCTGGTGACGACGTACATAATTTCAAAAGCTAAGTCGAGGGTAAATGGTAGATGTGAAGGTCTATAAGTTATATACTTATTAATATGTATCTATACCTGGAACGCTGTCGTGTCCCTTCTTGGAGGTGGGCGCTAATGGCTGCGACACAGTACTCCATACTAATGCGGCTGTTAACGAACTCAAACTTTTGTAAACTGTTTCTTGTGCCAATAAATATTTTTGATATTTGATTTGATACGCTGGTGAGACGAACCCCGTTGAAAATAAAAGCCTCAGAAGCCGTGAAAGAAGGAGCAAGTAGAAAAACATCATCAAGAAGGAAGTTTTGAAACCCATGATATGGTCACAACTCTCAGCATTGGATAATCTACTCAATGAGGATAACGCTTCCAATAACGACAAAAATAGTCTCAAATAAGTATGACAGCCAACAGTATCTTAAGCAAACCTAATGTCACGGTAAAGATATCTAACAGTATTGTAACTCGGCCCTGACCTTGAAATACATCCATTTTTATATTAATAATAAGTGCCTACAAGCGCTCGTCACCTAAACACGCGTTAGGGCCGCTCGCCTCTACCTACTTGAGTTTCGTTCTAGTTTTGTGATTGTAAATATCTCAGATTCTTTTCTCTAATCTGAGGTATTTTTTTTTTTTATTATTCTTTTTTTTAAATCTTATTAAGTAGGAACCTACCAATTATTAATCTCATAAGTAATCATTTCATAAGTATATTTTTTCTAATTAAATAATATATGTAAGTAGCTAAGTAAGTAGATAGCCTAGCCTGGGCAACTACCTACAAGTTTTTTTTAAACCGAGCCTGTGCCCGAGCGTAGGTAGGTGACTCGTGTGTGACTTTATCACCCTATCCACTTACTTATATTTATTGAACCAGGTATTTTACTCGGTTTTTACTTTCCTTGTCTTTTAATCTGTGTTTGTTGCTGTTGTATTGTGCCGTTGTGCCTGTGTCCAATAAACGCTTTTCTATTCTATTCTATCTAAATACCAATGAATCAGTTCTGAAATAAATACTGGTGACTACTGTTTCGTACTGTATACTTGAATTCAATTGTACCAAGGATGCAACTGAAGCGTGTAGGCTGATAGAAGTTTGAGGAAGGACTGAACTCTTATGAGTTCAACGACAGCCGGTACACAACTAGTCGTTACATTTACCAAAAGCTAAAACTAAACTCCCTTTAACTTTACTTAACCTCAGCTCACGGTCTTATAAAATACTAGCTGTTCCCCGTAGCTTCGCTCCCGTAGACCCCACAGGACCCGTTTTCGGGATAAAAAAAATAGCCTATGTCACTCAGGCATAATGTAGCTATTAGTTAAAGAATTTTTAAAATCGGTCCAGTGGTTTCGGAGCCTATTCGGTACAAACAAACAAACAAAAAAATCTTTCCTCTTTATAATATTGGTATGGTATAATATCATCGACCCGTCACTAATACCGTCAGTTGAAGAAACATTTAATTAGTCCCAACAGCATCTAACGGACGTTTGTCAATTTTACCCGACTGCTGAAGGAAGGTAATGTATTTATCAGTCTATGTAAGTATTTTTTTCATCCGAACCCATAGTGTGGAGTATCAAAATAAAGGGTTTTAAGAGGTGATTTCTAAAAGCTGTGCAGTCAAAGGATACATCTGGTTTTGGTCAGCCAGCTCGCGAAAATGTATCCTCCAACTGCACAGCATGATTCTTTTCTTGTTTACGTCTTTTTAGTTTGCTTCGGTTTTTTGAATTAACTTTCTTTTTCTGCGATAGTTTTCGTTCCAGAATTTTAGTCTTGCTCGATTTCTAAATAAGCTTGAAATCCTGTAAAAATTGCTTTTACTCGTATACACCTTTAACTCCAAATTCTCAATTCAGAAATCATTTTAGAATCTAATTAAAGACCACATAACAACTTTGGTCTTCTGAACTAGAAACCTAAATGACTATTAAAAGCATATCTCACTTTTGCTTCATCTTTTTCTTCTTATATTATTAGTAAAGCATCAGTATTATAGGCTCCTAATACCGTCACTTTCAACATAATTAAAGACCCCTAATCACATAATGCCCGGATATATGTCACTGCCAAATGCCGGCAATACATCACGGATGTTACGCCATGATGATAATGACGCACATCGTTTGCGGATGTGACGTTAGCATTATCATGACAATTTATAAGAAGAGGTAGGCAGAGTGGCAGGTTTCTTAAAAAAAATCCAATTGGTTGAAGTTCGGACATTCAATACTTTTAGGATTAAAATAAGTTCAATAAAACCCTGCCTTCCCCTTAAAACAATACATTCTGCAAAGTGGCATACGACCACGGTTTCTAATATCTACGGAATAGTTTGTACATAACAATTTCAGATGAGAATATTTTCTGTTTTCATACTTTTAAGAGCGTAATTTTTCAGTAGACCGGTTTTAGTTTTCAACTTATTTTTTTAGTTAAAATATTTTGGGGTTTTTGCAGAGCCACATCACTTTTTTTCTGTTTAGGGTTTGTTGTTTTACATATATCTAGATAATGCAATAAGTTACAAGAGTGGATTTCATCATCATCATTTCAGCCGAAAGACGTCCACTGCTGAACATAGGCTTCCCCCAAGCGTCGCCACTTTGACCGGTCCCGTGCGTCCCGCAACCAGCGGATCCCCGCAACCTTCACCAGGCCATCGGTCCACCTGGTGTGATGCCTTTTCAACGCAACGTCTTCCGGTTCGCTTTCGCCACTCCTGAACCTTACTGACCCATCGGCCATCCGCTCTGCGAGCAATGTGCCCTGCCCACTGCCACTTAAGTTTGGCAATTTTTCGGGCTATGTCGGTAACCCTGGTTCTCTTGCGGATCTTTACATTTCTGATTCGATCACGCAAGAAAACTCCGAGCATAGCCCTCTCCATTGCCCTTTGAGTGACTGTAAGCTTTCTGATGAGGCCCATTGTAAGCGACCATGTCTCAGAGCCATATGTCATCACTGGCAACACACAATGGTCATAGACTTTCGTCTTGAGACACTGTGGTAAGTTGGACCGCGCTACTTCCCGTGGTCGGGTAATTAAATAAAATTATGCTTAAATAAACCAGGGTCGACTAGCATGTTTTTGTTTTGGGTAGAAATCGAATTATTGATATCAGAAAGTCACTGCCCGTATTTCATAGAAATTACGTATTCTAATCCAAGTTTAGGTCTGTCATAAAAACTCTATTTTACCTGAAGTTATGACAAGATTTTGACGTTCATTCTCGCTGAAATGAGATTGCAACATGAATCTGATTTTTTTAAGGACGATAATTGGCTTTCAGAATAGGTAAATCAATCAATCAATATTTATTTGTGAACACAGGTATTACAATAAAGGTCTTATGTATACATTTTAGACGAGCTTTATGTCCTACCAATGAAATTTGTTTACAAGGTTACATTTGTATAAGGTTTTTTAGTAAGAAAATTGAGAGCGATTAAGATTAAAGCGTTCTTCACCGTCGACCACATCATCGTGAGCCTACAGGTTATAAAAAAATAAAAATACAATACAAAGTCAAGTTCGAGTAGATAATGTCAATTAAATGTATTATTTATCAATAATTAATCAATTATAATTTATTTTCCATGCATTGAAATAGTAAGTACATTATATTCAAGGGCTGGTAATCTGATATTTTATTATTTAAAAAATCTTCGATGGAGTACTTTGTCTTATCTATTAGAAATAAATACAATTTACTTTTGAATTTTCGGTTGCATAATACCTTACGAAAATACTGCAAAATACCTGGGTATGACGCTTGACGCCAAGCTTCGCTGGAAGGCTCATGTCAAAAAGAAACGCCTGGAGTTAGATATCCGCTACAGGAATATGTACTGGCTACTTGGCAGAAATTCATCATTGTCAGTGTACAACAAAGTACTTCTGTACAAAAAAAAAAAAAAAAAAAAAAAAAAGTTTATTGATTCAATAAAAGAGTGTTACAGTATTAAGATGTGACACTGGATTCTGCACTAGGATACCCTGTGTCGCAGAATCCAGTCTCTCTCGACAAATAATATGATTGTTTTATTATATATATAGCAAATGCAACGGTTCCAATCACTAAACAAAAACAAAAACTGAAAGGTAACTAAAGGTGTAAGCGTAAGTGTGCTGGTATGTAAGTGATGGAGTGTATGCGATGGTGTTTATGTGCTGGTGTGTATGTGGTGGTGTGTATGAGTGTATGTTATATGTTGAGTTAACACTAAATTGCTAGTAGGTTTTCAGTTTCGTTATAGGTAAGTCCTAGTAGCCAATCCCGAACTTGTTGTTTGCACCCAAACTTGGTCATGGGGAGGATTTTTAGTTTGTCATTGACTTTCTCATACAGATGTGGACCGATATGTGAGAATGCTTTGTTGCCAAATTTAAGCCTGCTGGAGACTCTGTTCCACTTAGGCTTTCTACGCGAGCGCTGGTCCGTAACCACTGTGACAGCTGCAGTTTTGTGGAACTTGAGTAATACTGACATAATGACATAACAAACAAGTACTTATGCCTGTATGGGCATACGGTATACAGCTTTGGGGCTGTACAATTTACCAATGTTGAAATTATACAAAGATTTCAAAACAAGGTACTGCGGAGCATAGTAAACGCTCCCTGGTATATTAGAAACGAGGACATCCACCGGGACTTAGGAGTGGACCTCGTCGCCAAAGTTATAAAAAAATACGCCGAAGCTCATGAAGAGAGACTTCATAAACATGTCAATGTCGAGGCTATCCAGCTCCTTGACACCACGGACATAATAAGGAGACTGAAAAGGACTAAGCCTTTTGAGTTAGTTTAGAGTGAAATTAGTGTTACGGAGTGCAGTGAGTGCTACCTTTTAAGAACACATGAACTAAGTGTCTTCCCATCATAATAGAGACAATAAGAAAAGTGCCAATGGACACATTCTTTACCGTATAAATTATTAGCAAATTAGGTTAAATTTAAGTTACTTATTAGCCTCAAGGCTAGATTGTGACTGTTATGAAGTAACTATTCAGTTACATCGTAATAAAAAAAAATAAAAAATAAACTTTTGAATTTTCGGACAGGTTCTTCATGCCTTATTATTGGTGAAGTATTATAGACCTTTGAAGCTATTACAAAAAATCTGTTTCTTTATAGTGCAATACTAGATCCTAGTTTTTGGAACCGATCACAACGGCGCTGGCTTGTGACATGAGCAAATTTATGTAAATTATTTTATATAATTGTCACTTAGGCACTTTAATTGGTTGATAAAAACTTTAATATTTCGCAGAAAACTGAAAAATATTCTTAAAAACTAACACTAAACAAGTTTAATGTTACCTAACTGTTCACATAATTCCTCAACTTACAGTTCACTCCATAAATCAAGCGCAGACTCTTTCATTCGGAACGAGAACGAATGAACTAAATGAACGAAAGGGCATAAAAACGTTCACGGACGGTTGGCAGTGTAAAATTGGTTTTGTTTTTGGATTTTTTACTCCAGCTTGTAACTTAGTTATCAAGGAAATTGAATGAAACGATTCGGACCGTGTTTTTTGGAGCTATTTTTTTGTGTGAATGTGTGTGAATCTAACTAGCGTGACAACCATGAATGCTCGTATTTTGTGTTTCTTTGTGTATTTATTCAAGCCTGCAAAAGTTTATTACGTAACAAGCTGTGCCCGCGGCTTCGCTACCCACCTTCCTATCTACCCTACTTTCCTTCCTGTCTACCCTACCTACATACCATTTTTTTTCTAGGGTCATTCTTTCGCGGAGAATCTTAACACCGCCATTCAGAAAACGATTTCAAATGCACAACGCCATTCATTGAATATGGAGTTCCAACTGTCCGAGTATCTGAATTGCGTGTGTTGTGATAATTTTACTTCTTGAACACTTTAAATTCATCTAACTTATGAGAGAGTGAACCGATTGCTATGAAACAAAAACTAAGTAATACTTCAATTGGTTTCATAACTTTTACGTGATGCGTGCACAAATAAACAGACAAACATAAAAACTGACCAAGAGACAAAATTTCCAAAAATGGAAATGGGTTCTGTTGGTTATTCTTTAAGACGACGACTAACGCCAACGACCTTGAGGGAACAAAACGCGCCCTCGTTTCACACCCGCGCGACCCGAAATTTAGTAGTTTTTTGTACTTTTCTTATTATTCTATGACTTTAAAAAAAAAAGGTTCAGATCAAAATGTAGATAATTAAATTATTATTGATATGGTATCAATTTCATTAAAATACGCCCAGCGGTTTTGTTGTGATTGTCGTGTTTTTGTCCGTTTTAGACATAACTTTACAAATTAATTACACTATGTTATACGAATAAAACTCAAAATTTGTTCAGATGAAATTATTAAGAAAATGATCTAATATAACATATATTTTTTCCAATAAATTACGACTAGCCGTTTAGACGTGATTCTCATTTTAAAATCAGCTACTCAAGGGAATCGGCGCCTTAACAACCTGGGTATTTTTTTTTTTAATGTTTTCGATGCACATACACGACTTTTCTACAGATTTATTATAATATGTATAGATGAGACCTTTTCGTGTCTCGGCAAGTACGTTAGGCCGTTGGTCTCGGCTATTATTAATATTTGACGGTCAATTCAAGTAGTTTGACAAACAATCCTACGAAGAAGTATCTTAAAGCCATCTAGCCCTTTCCATCATCGGACATCAAGACACACGGCAACGTTCCACCGATACATGGTGGACATGCCACCCATACATACAAAGCGTTATGCGAATACTTTCATTGTGCGTACAGCTAAGGAGTGGAATTCTCTGCTGGAGTCTTTGTTTCCTGATAGCTACAATCTAGGAGCCTTTAAGTCAAGAGTGAATGGGTTTTTATCTAGGCAAGCGTGCTTCACCGTCGACCACATCATCGCTTACCATCAGGCGAGATTGTGGTCAAACGCGAGCCTCTCGAAAAAAAATAGGTTAGGTACACAACTACGGGGTTATGGAGGTCATAAATAGGCAGTTTCTCCTTTTAACATACTGCTGCTTATATTCAGGTGCTTTCGGTAGGCTTATTACATATCTTGCAAGAGCAAAACGATAGCGTTTTTTGCGCAATAATTGCTCTTCAATACAGAAGTTTTAGAGTTTTTGCCGGTTTTTTTTTACCGACTTCAAAAAGAAGGATGAATGATAATAATACATGATTTTATTTCTGTAAGTTGGTTTGTGCAAACACTTTTACATGACGATCTTATTTTCTAAAACTAGATGAAGTCGGCGCTTCCTATCTGACTAGTCTGAGAAGAAAGGCCGAAACAAACTCAGAGGTCACAATCTCTTATAAAGTCCAGACAAAATCTTGGTTAGATCATGTGAAGTCCATGTAGACTGATGTTTGAAATGGTCTTTTGAGGAAAAAACCAGCCAGATTGAGTGGTCACTAACCGGGCATCTGAATTCAGAATTTAAGGAGTCCAACGATTTGACGAACAATACCAAAGAAAGGAGATAAATAATCCGACACGTATTTGTAATATTGTTGGCATTGCACAATATATACATATGTTACTCTATATTGGCCTCTAAACATGTGTGCCAAATTTCATCCAGATCCCTCCAGCCGTTTGAGTGTGAAGTAGAAACAAACACACACACATACTCACAAACTTTGGCCTTAATAATATTAGTGTGATACTGTGATTTATAAACTTAAATTGTGAAATGAAGTCATACCAGACTACAACTAAAGTCAACCGACAAACAATTCGTTACACATATAACAATAGAATTTGTACCGCTCGTACACGCTTTGTACATCTTCACGCGTATTTGTCAAGCAGTGTAACGTGGGTGTTCTTCCTTCACACTCGTCGCGTGGCAAAACAAATTTTACGCTTCATAGCATGTTGAGAGTTATTAAGATCTGTGTTGGTGGTCCTGTTTGATGCAGTCTTTAGAGGGTTTTGTAGATTTTGCCATACCACAGATAATAAGTTTTTTTTCTGTCCTGTTCTGTACCAAACCGCAAAATTAAGTTGGTTGTAATAGTAACATGAGGAAATTTCATAAAAAAAATCTGATGTATCTATTTATTGGTATTTGTTAGTAAAATATATGGTAATTTAGACCAGACAGGAGCCAAAAGTAAAAAAAAAATACAATTTGCATTGCTTTGGGCCAACAAGATGCTCCAACTTTGAAAATTTGAAGACTGTCGCTCCAACCGTTTGGCCTTAAAACCCGTGTGACAGACGACGTACACGTGAGTGACAGCAATAGGGTTCCATTTGGACCCTTCGGGTACGGAACCCTAAAAAAAAGTTGGACTGGCAGCCGACTCCACCTCAGCTAAGACAGGCTAGACAAATGAAGATCTCTTGCTGAAGTAAAAATATTAACTAGTCAGCAAGACGGTCCATTGTGACCTAGACCTTGACTACAAAACTCTCAGGCCAATATCACAGTAAAAATATACAAACAGTATGGAAACTACCTACAAACGCTCGAAACGGCACACTCATACAAACATACGTGACCACTCGTCTCGTCGCGGTGCTCACTACTGCTACTGAGCACCGCGACGAGGTAGTTTCCATACTGTTTGTATATTTTTACTGTGCCAATATCCTTGTCAAGAATACTAATAGTTATTTATTAGTCCTGCGTATTTTAGATAAATTCTGTTGTAAATAAAAAGTCTATTTTATTATCTGTACCTACGTTGATAAAATTGGCACAAAATAGAAACGCCGCCGCTTACATACTTTGTGACACTGGTCTACAAAATCGAACTATCCTTATCATTATGACAGTCAGCACAACCTTAAATCATTATCTCATAGGCATGGATATATCTTGATACATTTTAATGATAGGTATCCCATCGAGAACAACCATTATTATCAACTATAGATAAATCTCGTAGACCTTTAGCTACGGCGTAGCAATTTGCTACGAGTCGCTACGAACGCCCATATTAGGTAAATACTCCAAGGCTACGATATCTTGATTGGCAACACACTCTGTTATTCTTGAAAATATTCCTTTTCACCAAAGACTACACGCTGAAAACGTGTATATTACTTTATTTAACAAATTCTTTTCAACGGAAAAATGAATAGGAAAACAGAAAATATCGTTATCAAGATATTTGAGTTTGGCTAAACATTTACAAGTGAATTTCAACCTAAACACCTGCACATAAGGTTGCAATTTACTTGATATTTTTTCCATAAAGTAGGCAAGGTATTTTTAACTTTGTGTTTATTAGAAATAAGGTTCATTTCTGGTTAAAATGTGACAGGAAAATATTGTTCAAGTCATATTTATCTGACCTATATACCTACGGATTATTATCATTTAGATCGCATTCGAGGAATTTGTTGTGTTTAGGGATAAGCAGAGATCAAAGGTTTAGGTTTGTTTTTAGTTTTCACAAATATTTATTTCAGCCCGAGTTGTCCACCAGCAGGAAAAGGACGTTCACAAATAGCGGATAAAAAAACCGGCCAAGTACGAGTCAGACTCGCGCAAGAAGGGTTCCGTACCATTATCGCAAAAAAACGGCATAAAAATCACGGAGCCCCACTTAAATATTTATTTTATTCTGTTTTTAGTATTTTTTATTATAGTGGCAACAGAAATACATCATCTGTGAAAGTTTCAACTGTCTAGCTATCACATTTCATGAGGTACAGCCTGGTGACAGACGGACAGTGAAGTCTTAGTAATAGGGACCCGTTTTTACCCTTTGGGTACGGAACCCAAAAACCGAGCTTGCCTCTCTGGGATCAAACTATTCAAATAATAAGTGTAATAACGCAGGAAAAGAAATTTATTCCTTTAAAGAAATACTACATTAGGCACTTGTCCCACCGCCGCCGACGAAAAGATTAGCTTAAGACTATTTTCTCGCTGAAGAAACGAACAAAAGATATAAGATCCGGTGTCAATAAAAGAGACACATATAGTGTTCACACTGCCGGCGAATACTGTCTCACCACGAGTTAGTCGCAACGACAAGAGCTATCAAAGTTATACTCGATCAGCGATGCTCGCTTGCTCGCTTGGGGGTCAGAACTCTCGCCAACCGACCAACCAGCAGCAGTCATTTCTACATACAGTGCGGCCGCCCCGAGCGAGTGGTGCGAGTAATCGCCCGACGCACATAAACACTCGCTCATAGCCGAGCAGTCAAACTATCGGTACTACACACTCGCTGCTCGCCAACTCGTTTTTAGGGTTCCGTACCCAAAGGGTAAAAACGGGACCCTATTACTAAGACTCCACTGTCCGTCTGTCTGTCTGTCACTAGGCTACATCTCATGAACTGTGATAGCCAGACAGATGAAATTTTCACATATGATGTATTTTTGTTGCCGCTATAACAACAAATACTAAAAGCAGAAGAAAACAAAAAAATAGTGGGGCTCCGATACAACAGAGGTGTTTTTTTGCTGTTTTTTGCGATGATGGTACGGAACCCTTATTTATTATTTATTTATTTATCTACACACAAAACACTTAATAGAGAAAAGACAGAATACAGATAAAAATTTCTTGATAGACCTGCGACAGGAAAGTTCGTTAATGTTGGTTTTTTTGTAGACCCATCAAGCGTGAGTCCGACTCGCACTTGGCTCTATAGGGTTAAAATAAGGGTTGAAAATTTGTATGAAATTTCTACAATTTGTAAGTTGGACACGTGAAATTTTAGATTTACGCTGTTGGTTGATAAAAACAATTTTCGTTTTTTTTAATTTTTGGAAATTCCACCCTTAAGGCGGTAAAAAGAGACTTAAAACTTTGTGTGAAACTTCTACAAGTGTGACACGTGAAACTTAATATTTACGCTTTTTTTCTGATACGAAGAATTTATGTTTTTATTGATTTTTGGAAATCTTACCCCTAAGGAAGTGAAAAGGTGGTAATTTGTTGGGCTTATATATTTGAAACTTGGCATAAATTCTAACCTAAATAAATAGTTAAGGTTTTTATGATTAGTTTTTCAAAACTACTCCTAAAGGACGATTTAGGTAGTGTTAAAGATTTTTGAAGAATTTTACTGTACAGGGCTTCTTTTTATGATGTAGGGGAAATAAAAGGATTTGTGGAAATTCAACCACTAAGGGGTCACCCCCTTAAAGGTTGAGTAAACTAAAAAGTCATCTGTAGGATTCGGATCACGCGAACGACGTCGCGGGTGAAGAGTATTATAAAAAAAAGACCGACAGCCCAATTGCCTTAGTGAATTCGGCAAAGCAAAGGGTTTGACCCCATGAGAGAGTATGACAAGTTCTCTTTAAATAATTAGGTATTGTTAAAAGAGAACTTGTCTTACCAAAAATTATTGCACTCTTTATCAAGAATATCTTCACCAATGAAAGCGTTTAATATTTTTTGCGATACCTAATTATTTAAAGAGAAAATGTCATTCTTTTTCATGGGATCCAACCTTCTGCCTTACCGAATTACTAACGCAACTTGACTGCAGTTTTCCAGCTCAATTAGGTAGGTTGGTTTCACCAGTTTGATTTTGAAAAAAAAAGGCAAAACAAAACTCTCTCAACAAGGTCTCAAAATAAATCACCAACAATATAATAACCCTACTCTTTTCCTTTTCTCCGTAACTTGAGTATCTGCCACGCGTTTCCCATTCTTCCGATCCCGTGGAAAGTTCCCACTTCCTTGTACATTTACATAAATCAATCCATATTGATTGGTCTGTCCGTGCGTAGGTACGTGCGTTGATAGCTATGTGGGTATGTACTGCATCTTTTGCAGCGTTTCTTTTACATGATGTGAGTATGGTGTTGTAAATATCTTCGTGATGTATGTGATGCGGAAGAATGAGTATCATGTCATTAGTATTGACTTATATTGCGAGGATATGGTGGCATTTTACTGACAACGCAATTTGATCATACTAGAACGTTCGATTCGCGATATTTAAAAAAATGCCGTGTTACTTGTTTAGTGAACGCGTTTCAGCAAACTTTCGGACGACCCAATCTTTACTTGTTTTTTTATTTAAAATAAGCTCGCGTTTGACAACTATCTCACCTGATGGTAAGCGATGATGCGGTCGACGGTGAAGCACGCTTGCCTAGAAGTAACCTATTCACTCTTGACTTAAAGACCCCTAGATTGTAGCTATCGGGAAACACAGACTCCGGCTGGGAATGCGACTTCTTAGTCCTTACGCATAATAAAAGTATTCTCAAAACGTTTAGTGCGTATGGGTGGGATGTCCACCATGTACCGATGGCGCATCGCCGTACGTCTGGTAGCAGTAGTAGGTAGTATTAGTCTTTACTATTTAAATCTATGATCATGAAGAAAAGTTTTGGGACATACCTATGTGGTAAAACTTATTTAATGTAAGAGATACTAAGGGTCTAATTTGAAGTCAGTTTGAAGGATTTCCATTTGGTTCACCATGACGACGTGACGGAATAAATCCTCAATTAATAATATACGAGCTATAACTGTCAAATTGAGGGAGGCTGAGTAGAGGTTCAGTCGAATGCAGGACTTTGTCACTTATCAGGGATACGAAAATAGCGGTAGCAAAGAATAACATCTTTTCCTTTTTTTATATCTTCTCCAAGTAAGGGCTTTGCAGAGTTGTTTAACACCGAAGTTTTGTCAGAAATGTTACAGGTTCCCATGTATGGGGCGGGCTCTTACGAGTACTTTACACAGTTCCAAGCCTCGGACTGCTACGAAGATTTTTATATGACGGATAAAGCCAAAAATGTCCACGTGCACTGAACTTGGGACTAGATTAATGCCGATTTCTCTGAATTCAGAAATCGGGCTTAATCTTTTTTTTTTACTCAAAAATATAATTATTTGAGTTAAGAACGCGTTAAACCCTATCTAAGTGCCAAAGTGGGACAGATTTTCAAGCCAAAGTAAAGTTTGACAAAAATTCAACCACGGGTAATTGGGCAGCGAATAGTTTAGGGTTAAAATAATTTTGTTATCGCGCAAAAAGAGTAAATTGATTTTATTTTCTTATGCCCCTCATTTTTATTCATCCTCGTTCTGGTCTATCAGGTTCATTGCTGAAATTCTTAATTCGTTAGTGAGAATTTATAGCATATATTTAACATAGCTATCTATGGTAGTTAGGATATCCGTGGATAGCCTTAATTAGATATTCGGTATTTTAGCTGAAAACAGACTTTTCCGACCCAAAAACAAGTTGCAGCATCCATTTTCAGAGCTCAACAAAAACAACGTTAAAATATTCTAACGTAAACGAACACAGGTAGTCATATTCAAATAAAATGCATACGATACTGTAGCATGCATTAAATTGCATATTGCATATGTCTGTAGTACAACTAGAGCACTGGCCTTTTTGGGGTAACTTGTATAAATTTTGAGACGCGAAACATGGGAGTTTGAAACTGAGTATTTGTTTATTATAATATTAACGTACACACAGAAAACACATCATGACAAAGGATTACAAAGTTACTGCTTATTTCTTGAGAAATTTCTACCAGCAGACCCGCGAAAACGAGAAATGAAGAAGAAATGTAGACAAATAGTGTGTGAGAACAGGAAGAGAAGAAAATTGAATGACTTACCTAAGATATAAAAACATACACATATAGTGTAAGTGATATATACTTAAATAAATACATAATTCTAAAGTATATAGATACTAAATATGCTTATAAAGATCAGATTTGAGAGGAAAGACAATGCTCTTTTAATCGTTTTTTTTTAAAAGCGATAATAAGATTGTATCGAGATCTCTGATGCTAGGTGGAAATCATATCTTATCTTAATCCACAATCATACATCATAGACAGAGAAGGAATAGGAATAATAGCTGATTTTATGAATATGTGAGGGCTCGGTTGAAAACTTAAAGTTTTGATAAAGCAAGTAACCATGGTTTCCATTAAACTTCTCTATACCTCAAGAATAGAACAGAGGGTAGGCCATAGCCACATATTCATAGATGTTGTGACGGCCTTCATATCCAACCAAACTCAAATTAAGACCCGTATGCCACAGTATAACTCCAACTAAACTTCACTCCAACTCGAAAACTCAACTTGAAAGTAGCTTGTTATAAATTTGCATTCACGTCATAGATTTGAGTTAACATAATCTAACAAGCTGAAAAATCTTCTACCAAATCATTGACTTTTGACTGGTCAGGTTTTTTCAGAAGATTCTTCAGCTTGTTATTATGTTAACTCAAATCTATCACGTTTTTTTAATTTATAACAAGCTTATTACTTTTTAGTTATTTTTTTTCCGAATTAGGTACATTACATATCACTTATATGTAATGTTACATATTTTTTAAATCACCTCTTATAACCCGTTATTTTGGTACCACACACGATGGTTTCGGAAGAAAAAATAGATTGTGTCTCTACAATTTATTTATTTTAGACTCGCGCTTGACCACTATCTCATTCATATGGCGCCCAAAATCCACTATTTTTCTATTTTTTCAATTTTAACAACGCCAACGTGTTTAATTTATAAAATGCCACATAGGAACAAACATACATACATACATAGATTGATAAACACATTAATTACCCTCCTTCGGCAGTCGGGTAAAATTATCAAGCTGTGATCTCAGTTTTGAATTCTAGTTGGATTCATACTGCGGAATGCGGGCCTAAATATCATGAGGTTTCTCCCTGCAATGGTTCGGAGCCCTTACCTACAACTGGTTTATAACAATAGACTCACTAGTTGCGTAGTACACTCACACTTCGTTAATTGTATCACAAACTCGTATAAAAATTAGGGACAAAACAGAACCGCTTACGTGCTTTGTGACAGAATTGTCCATACCTATGTGGGTATCTTTTCTTTTAGAGAAATCAGAAGTGAGTTTATGTTACGTGTTTTTGGGGATGTTTCCTTGGTAAACAATTATAATTCTATTTAGTCCTTCAGTGAGATTATCAAATAATACTGAACACGTATTTTTTACACAAAATCAATAAAATTGACAAAGTTAAAGCGCATCAAAGTTCAGGAGTGGGGACTTATGATGTCACTATGGCAGTATAAAGTGTACTAGCGGTGTGACGTCACACGATATTTCGACGCATTATATCGTCGTCACTTTATGTTGACGTGTCAAAAGAAAAAAAACGTGTCCAATTTTTTTTATCAATCTAACCGACGGACAAATAAAAATTTTCAGTAAACTACCCTATTTTTATATGATCTTAAGCCTCTTACCACCCTTATAACTAAAGGTAAACAATATTATTCTATCCTTCATCTCTCACACCCACGCAAATACTATTTGTATCACAAGATCACTCACAAAGTTTTTTCAGTGTATTTGTTTTTCAGTTATTTTTTTGCTGTGTTGTTTTAAGTTTTTTTTTTGTGGGTACTACTACGTTTTCTAATTACTATGTCAACACTGTGTGGTCATAACTATAAATTAAGTGAAATAAGTGTGTGTTTAGTGTGTTTTTTGTCCTGTAGGTATATATATTTTTTGGTGTACAATAAAGAATATTATAATAAAAAAGTTTTTTTTTATTTGTTTTTATAAAGAAATATTAAAAAAATTAAATATAAAATGTGTACAAAATTGAATAAACGAAATAATAATAATAATAAAAGCCTGTTATTGAAGATAACTCAGAGAAAACTCAAAATTTTTTTTGAATAAAAAAACTACGTGACCAATGAGGGTAAATCGTCTCAGGAATCACTGAGTACCTTATTAAAACTAGCTGACCCCCGCTGCTTCACTCCCGTCAAAATTATAGCCTATGTTACTCGGGAGTAATGTAGCTTTCCATAGGTGAAAGAATTTTTAAAATCGGTTCATTCGTTTCGGAGCCTATTTGATACAAACAAACAAAAAAAATCTTTCCTCTTTATAATATTGGTATAGAAAATAACTCGCCAAAAACGTAACCTCCTTCTTTATACGGTTCCGTAACCGAAGGGTCCAACTGGAGCCTTATTGCTGTCACTCACGCGCCCATCTGTCTGTTTGTCTGTCCGTCTGTCCGTCGTTTGTCACACAATTATGTTCCGAATTCCGAATTCGGAACATAATTGTTCCGAATTTTTTTAACTTCCCGTTGATTGAAATCCCATTTCAGCCGAAAAACGTGCACATGCCTCTCTCAAGCTTCATCACACTTATCGGTCCTGTGCTTTTCGTATCCATCGGATCCCGGTCCACCTAGAGGGAAGCCTTCCAACGCTGCGTCTTCCAGTTTGCGATCACCACTCTAGAACTTTTCGACCCCATCGACCATCCGTTCGGCGAGCAATGTAGCTTGCCCAATGTCACTTTAGTTAGAATTTCTTTAGGCAATGTCGGTAACCCTGGTTCTCCTAGTTCTGTTTTGTAGTATTGTTGGATCTGCTGAAGACTGTATCAATATATTTGTCATTATCTGCCTAGCCTTATCTGACCTCCACAACCCAGTAACTGGGTAACACGATACCCCTTGGCAAGACTGGTGTCAGATCACATCTCATTTGGTCCATTGTGCGTGCAGGCCTCGTCTCTGTGAGGGGGAATGGGCCGTAATCCACTAAACCCAGTGCGGGTTGTTGGATGTCACACACGTCTTCGAATTTTTCTAACATTTTGAGAGCAGTGGTGATGAAATATTTTAAGTGCCTGCCTGGGTTCGAACGCACGATCTACAACTTGTAAGTCGCGGCCGTTACCACTGGGATACCACTGCTCTCCAGTCATTACAGGTAGTTAGATGCCCGAAAATTTGATAAGCAATCTTGCCAAGGGTATTTTGTTTCCCAGTCTCTGCCTAGCCTTTTCCCAACTACATTGGGTTCGGCTTCCAGTCTTACCGGATTCGGTTGAGTACCAGTGTTTTTACATGGAGTGACTACCTATCTGACCTCCACAACCCAGTAACTGGGTAACAAGATACCCCTTGGTGAGACTGGTGAAAGATCTCAAGCTTCTGACTACTCGTAACGACTGTCAAAGATCTTCAAATGACAGCCGGGACCAACGGCTTAACGTGCTTTCCGAGGCACGGAGGAAACTCGGTATGTTGAAACGGTCACCCATTCACGGACCGACCTCGGCAAGCGTTGCTTAACCTTGAAGATCGACCCGTGCGGCTGTTATTATTTAGCCACAAGCTCCTCATCAATATATTTGTATTATATAAATTCAATTTCTTTTAGTATTATATAACTGCATAGCACGTGTTTGAGAACTATGTACTCAATTGTAAATCTACCATTTGCTGTAGCTTTGTGTCGTTCGTTGACTTGTGTGTGCCCTGCCAGTTGAGTGTGTCATGCTCTCTCAAATGTCTCGCTGATGGTGGTGCGAGTGTTGGATCATTCGGTTCCCTTCATGATGGTTGTGCTGGGTGGAGCCGATTCATGCGTCATGTTCGTGAACGGGCGCCGTCAGTTGGGATTGGTCATAACTTAACTGCTTCGGAAGTTAATGTTTTTCTAGTACCTAATAAATAACTGCACTGTACATGTGTGAGTACTTTCAATACTTTATACCTGTACGTAGTATAGTGTGTAGTGATTCTGGGTGCATTGTCCTCACATATATGAATTTATTAATGTATGTGCTTATGTATCTAAATATTGTAAAAAAACTATTTTATTTTTAAAAGAGTAAGTAGGTATGGAGTGTCTTGTGCGTTCTTCTCCATAACAAGCTACTTTCCGAATGCACGGTAAAATCAATTTGTATTCCTTGTAAATTTTAATGTAACGTTCAAAAGTGCCGCTTGGTGGCCTAGTTGAAATAAAATATCTTTGTCTTTGTCTCCTGCGGATATCTTCATTTCTTATTCGATCTCGCGAGGAAACGCCGAGCATAGCTCTCTCCATTGCCCTTTGGGTATGGGGTGAGCAAAACCTGGTACTAAAAATAAATACTTCCTATTATATTGATAAACACATAACTATCACCCACACAAATACTATTTCAGTATCTCAAGTCCTCGACCTCCTCACAACGTTCTCATAATTTGGTATAACCAAAGTTGTTTGGGACAAAAAAGACCTTATTTTAAGAGCAAAAGTACTATTATCGCTGTAATAAATTTCTATCGAGGTCGTAAACTGCTGAGGGTCGGTCTGGAGTGGGGGTGTATGTACTACATCTGGATGGATGTTACACCGAAGCGAATAAGGGCTGAGTTGGTTGTTCACTGTTACAAAAGTGTTTCTGATCACATTATGATTAGTTTTTTTATATATTTTATACTTACTTGTATATATCTGATATGGTGTGTCTTTTAGTCTGTGCTAAATACGTATATTTGTTATGTATTTTCTTTCTTGCATTTTTTTCGCTTTCTTTCTTTATTACTTTCTTTCTTTCTTTGTTTCTTTCGTATTCACTACTGCATCGTTGGTCTAGTGGTCGCAAGCGCGCGCTACTATTGAGCAAGTTAATGCAAAAAATAAAAAATAACCTGACTGCTTAGGAAGCGAACTAAAAAGACGTAAACAAGAAGAAAATCATGCTGTGCAGTCAAAGGATACATATTTGCGAGCTGGCTGAACAAAACAAGATGTATCCTCCGACTGCACAGCATGATTTTCTTCTTGCTTACGTCTTTTTATTTCGCTTTTTACGCAGTCGGCATTTTAGATTTTTTTTAAATTACTTTTTTATTTATATCTTTTAGTTACGACATTTTTTTTTCGAATTAGGTACATTTAAACATATACGTCTTCTAATTTTTTTAAATTGCCTCTTAATACCCTTTATTTTGATACCCCACACTACAGGAATGGAAGAAAAAAATATTGGACGCCCAAAATATGGCGCCCAAAAACCGCCATTTTTTATTTTCCAATAGTTTTATTGTAGCCAATGACACTTGCAAGGTTAATACTAATCGATTGACGTAAGAATCATCAAAATCGGTCAACGCGTGTCTCTAGAATGCCACATAGGAGCAAACATACATACATACATAGACTGACTACCCTCCCTCGGCAGTCGGGTAAATAATAAAGGCATTTATTTACGGCACACTTACTAAACCAGGTGTGCCGTTAATAGCCTACTTATTATTTTACGGGTCGTTCTGATACCCTGATATTACAAAAAACCAGCCAAAGTAAGGTGCTATTAGACCCACGTCAAACCTAAAAATAAAAGTGAATCAACGTACACCGTACGTCTATATCGTTATCCGGAATATTTAGCTACTTATAACGGTTAAGAGTCGGTTTTGAAATTACACGTATGGACATACTCGTATTTATTTTAGCTCTCTCCGTTTACATATTTCAAGTTCATCAGTATTTAACCGACTTCGCAAAAAGGAGGAGGTTATAAATTCGACAGTTTTTTTTTAAAGTGTTTTACCTCAGAACTTTTTATTGGGTGAACGCTGGTGCTTGTCATGTCCTGGTCCCTAATTTTGTCAAGATCTGATGAAGAACTTTGGAGATATACATCAGAACTCTTCAATAAATGATAGCAAATCACTCGGGATAGCTGCAATCGCATGTCTGTTTATTGTTTACACCATTTCATAACATAACATCACACTGGTATGCTTTAAAGGGGTACGCAGGTGTGAACAGATCACCAAGCCTTTACAACTGGTCCATTATGTACCACAACTAAACAGAGAAAAATAAATCTTTTTTACAAAAATTACAACCGACTTCCATGAAGTCGGTGTCAAAAAACACGAAACGAAATCAGAAACACCGACTTCCGAAATTGAAGTTATTTTTCACTTTGTAGTGTTTTTGTTTGGAAGTCGGTTGTAATTTTTTTACATAGAACGACCTGTCTATTTGATATCCATAATCCACTTAGTGTTTCTTCAACATTCTCACACTGCTGAGGATCACGACCTCTTACGAAGTGTCTCCATGTCACTTATGCGGTCATCTGCATTTTCTATCCGGCCTAGAATTTTTAGTCATTTCCTGACCTTTGTATATAAATATACCTGAGATTTGTATAGGCAACTACTGATTGTCTCAGGCTTCTAACTTTTGTAATGAATGGAGAGAAGTAGTACGAGTATCCCAATGGTAATGGCCGCAACTTACAAGTTGTGTATCGTGGGTTCGAACCCAGGCAGGCACTTAAAATATTTCATCACCACTGCTCTCAAAACTCGGCATGTTTTAGAACCAAAAATTCGAAGACGTGTGTGACATCCAACATCCAATGGGCCCGTTTAGTGGCTTACGGCCCATTCCCCCTCACAAACCACTGCAACTCCTGAAAACCAGAAACAACAGTGGTGACCTGGTTGTGGTCACTATTGCACTATTGTTGCGCTTTTTTGGTGAAAAGCGCCGAGACAATGAAGTCCCGGTGAATGGATTTAACTGTCTTGGATCCCAAAACAAAATTAATAAAAATAATAAAGGAGGAGTAGGAAAAAACATTTAAAAAAAACCAGTTCCCTCTATATCAAGCAGGAGACAGAACAAAAACGTCCAATAGGTACAAAGGGTCGTACATGTAATGACTGTTAAATATCTAAAATTGTGTTTATTACTAACGGCATAACCAATCTAAGTAATTGCCTCCACTTGACTCAACCTCGAATCAGCGTCCCACAATCAAATTGACAGTAATTGCTTTTTATTTATTGACATTATGTTCTCATGGCGGCTATCAAGTCCAGCAAAATGGAGACAATTTTCAGAAAAGAACTTATAATACGGAATGATAACGTGCTTTCCTTTCCTTCGTAACACTTCGGTGTGACAATCAGCCTCTATAATGAAGATCGGTGTTCGTTCAGCCGGAGAGCTACCGTCATTTGTTTCTATTAGCTCTAAACACAGTTTTTCCCTTTTTTACCAGCCAGCCCGCCTTTACTGCCGTGGTTACGTTGTTTAGAGGCAGGAGAGCGGCGACGTTTTAAAATATAGGGGAAGTTAGGTTGGACTTTCTTCTTGGACATAGAGAACTAGGAATTACTGTTTGTTTGTGCTGCAATAAGTAGTCATTATAAGCTTTTAATTTAACATGCAATGTACGAATGTATGTAAGTGTATTCGGTTCAAATCTTCCAACTGAATTTTATAACAGGTATCCTACGAGTACTGATATTGATGATATGAGAATATTATAATAATATTTACATATTATTATAATATTTTTGATGAACTTATTTTTAATAATGTTGAATTCCAATGTATTGTTTATCTTGTAATCTGATTCATCTATTTCTTATTAACGAAATATCTAAAATAATATTTTTTTGATGAACTTATTTAAATTACTTAAAATAATCTAATTTTATTTGTTAAATTGGTATTGTTTTGTATGTGTGGAATAAATAAAGCTTTATTATTATTATTATCTCCTTTATTCATATTCTTTCTTATTGTCTACATTTTTAAATATTTTTATAAAACATACAAAAAAAAAAACATTTAAAAATATAAAAAATAGAGACCCACCGGTATCGGGAACAGGGTCCAAGCTACCGGCGGTCAGGGCTCCAGAGAGAGGAACCTCCTAACAATACGAGCCGTGTCCAGCAATACTGCTTTCTGGATCAGGCCCTTGACCCAGCCGCCTAACGAGAGCCTCCTAAGGTGTTGGTCGAGGCTCGTGGCTATTAAGCCATTGGCTGACACGACTATCGGTACAATGATCGCTGTGTCCACATCCCACATGTCGACAACCTCGCGAGCCAAGTCAAGATACTTGATTTGCTTATCTTTCTCGGCTTTCACGAGGTTCCCGTCATGCGGGACGGTAATGTCAACAATCATTGCACGCCTCTCGATTCGGTCCACCACCACTATATCAGGCTTATTAGCAATAATGGTCCTGTCAGTGATGATGGACCGATCCCAGTACAATGTGATATTGCCATTCTCGAGAACTGGGTCGGGCACATACCTGTAGTACGGCACCTCCGATGCCACAAGAGTGTATTTCAGAGCAAGTTGCTGATGGATAATCCTGGCTACAAGGTTGTGCCTATGCAAGTACTCTTCGTTAGCTAGACGAGAACAACCAGAGATAATGTGGCGGATCGATTCACCCGGATGGTGACATGCCCGACAGATGTCAACCGTGCCATCCTTCACAATAAATCTCCGGTAGTTATTCGTCATGATAACTTCATCCATAATTGCACAGACAAAACCTTCAGTTTCCCCAAAGAGGTCACCGAAACGCAGCCAGGCTACGGACGCTGACTGATCTACATCGGACCCATGTAGGGCCCGGAAAAAGCGTCCGTGAAGCTCCTTACTCTGCCATACCTCCCTGCGGTCGTTAGTGTCAAGCACTACAGGCTTGCGCCAGTTCTCA
Organism: Orthosia gothica; assembly: GCA_949775005.1. Lineage (NCBI taxonomy): Eukaryota > Metazoa > Arthropoda > Insecta > Lepidoptera > Noctuidae > Orthosia > Orthosia gothica. The sequence goes on along the minus strand of OX459035.1, from coordinate 4,728,690 downwards.
TTCGCCAAGGAGAGCGGGGTGAGTCCCTTGTCCACTGTTACTACATCTCGATGCATTCCCACGTCGGCGTGTAGAAAATATTCCCTGAGATTGCATATCTCGCGGTTGTGGAGGTTCTTGGCATTTAAAAAGCCTCGGCCTCCACACTTCCGCGGGATATACAATCTCATGACCGACGATCGTGGGTGATGCATTCGATATGCAGTCAGCAGTGTACGGACCCGCCTATCCAGGGCGTCGAGTTCCGTTTGAGTCCATTTGAGTATGCCGAAAGAGTACATCAATACCGGCATGACCCAACCGTTGAAGGCGCGCACCTTGTTTCCACCCGAAAGAAGGCTATTAAAAACCTTTTTCAGGCGGCCAAAGAAGCGTTCCTTCAACGATTGCTTCATGTCAGTAGTGCTGATACCTAACGCTTCCGACATACCCAAATACTTATAGGTTTCGTTTGGAGAGAGGGATCTCAGGTTTATGGAATCCGCGAGTTGAATTCCCACGGATTCCACAATCTCGCCTCGCTTTACATGCATGACCGCACATTTGTCCACGCCAAACTCCATCCTGATGGCGCTACTAAAAGTTTCAGTTACCTTCAGTAGCTCCATCAGGTGAAGATTGCTGGGGGCAAAGAGCTTCAGATCATCCATGTAAAGGAGGTGAGATATAACCTGACCACCTCTCTTCAACCGATAGCCTAGTCCTGAATTCTCCAGCAGCATGCTTAGAGGATTCAGGGCCAGGCAAAACCAAAGTGGACTCAAACTATCGCCCTGGAATATACCTCGCTCGATCCTTACAGGTTCGCTATTCCTCTGGATATTTCGACATCCTGGATAGCAAAGGACTGTGCTCCATTGCCTCATACACGACATCAGGAAGGTGCGTAGAGTTGTATCTATTTTATACAATTCTAGCACCCTCATGAGCCATGTATGAGGCACCGAGTCATAGGCCTTCTTATAATCTATCCAACATGTCGACAGATCCTTTCGGGAACGCCGAACCTGTTGGCTAATGGCCATATCTATAAGGAGTAGCTCCTTAGTACCGCGAGACCCGTTCCTACATCCATTCTGAGAGGCCGACATGATCGAGTTATCGTCGACGTGTTTATTAATTTTAACTCTCAAAATGGATGTAAGAACCTTATAGACCGTCGGTAAACATGTAATAGGTCTATAATTTTTGGGTTCCGCGGTGCTACCAGACTTGTGGAGCAGGTGGGTAATTCCTGTTGTTAAGAACTGGGGTAGCGAACCAGACTCTAAGGCTGCCTGGAACTGAGATGCCAAACGAGCGTGCGACCTTTGTAGCCATTTTATCCAGAAGTTGTGCAGTCCGTCCGGCCCTGGAGATTTCCAGTTCGGCAACGGGCGGACTGCACGGGCTACATCTTGGGCGCTGATCATGATAGCTCCCATTTCTTGTATGGGATCGCAAGCTCGCTCAACCTCCCGAGTCCATTCACCTTCGGTGTGACTGACAGGCACCGACCAGATACTGCGCCCGAAGTTGAACATGGCGTCATCATCCGGCAGGCGCGTATCAGTCACACCTTGGTTGGGTCGCTCCCAAGCTCGGTAAACCCACCTTTCATTTCTTTGGAATGTGCGATTCTGGGTGTATCGCTCCACTCGCCGCCTATACCTACGAATACGGTTTGCCCACGCATACACTTTCTGTTTCAGGAAGTCGATGCGCTCCGTGACATGGGATATGTAGTCTCGGGGGCTGACATCAGTCCCCGAAAACGCCCGTCTCACAAAGCGCATCACTCTTGGCCGAGTATTGCCCTCCCTGAAACAAATTAGTTTGCCAATGAGTGCTCTGGCCCCACCAATACGACGTTCGATCCTGCACTGCCAAGCTGGTACGGCTGGCGTCGGTCGTGTAGCATTGTCATCTGCAAATTTGACGTGGGCTACACGACATGCCGCTACAGCCGCGCAGTACATGATCGAATGTGTATCAGTGAGGTCTTCGCAGTCATCAAAGTAGTTTGACAACTGCGAATCCAGAGCAGCCACCAGCGCCCTATTTTTGTTATGCATGGGCAAACGAGGTAATCGTGGCCTAAGTTCGGGTGGCATGTAGCGATATTCCCGAATAGCACACTCCAAAGCACTCCTTAATTCCTCACTGCACTGGGTACTTACGTGTGTAATCCTGTCACTACTCTCCTCGTCAGCGTGGCTGGGAGTGTGGTTAGACTGTGGTGGCACCACAGCCTGCGACGATGGTGCAGTGACACGGTTACCCATTTCAGTTCGGATGCGATCAAGTACATTATCATCCAACATACGATTACGCTGGATGACCCGTACCTGATCCGACAGTCGTTGGGCCGAAACGTTGACGGCTGGTTCAAGCACCTGAAACAAAGAGAGCATCCGGACACGGTACGCGGTCAGGTTGTTTCCTCCCTCTGTAGCCCCAAAGTATGCGCGCATGACATTTTCATTGATGGATTGTGTCCATCTCATGCGCTGCACACTTCCGCCGGGTGCTGGGACCCTATCAGAGACCGGTAGGCCTCGAGGTCCTAAGCGGTCCGGCGGCCGGCGTCCTCCCCGTCGACGCGCAGGTGGTGGTGTCGTCGGCGGCGAGAAGTACTCGTCGCTCGAAATCGACGCAACTGCCGCGGCCGGTGTCACAGCACTCACGGTGGAGCTGGGTTTCGGCGGCGGCGAGGCGGAGCTGGGCGACGAGGCCGGAGGTGGTGGGCGTGCTTTGCGTCTGGCTGCAGCTCTCGTCAACATGACGTCTTCTTCATTTTTCTCATTTATTTATGTATGTTGTAATTTGGTATAACGTTAGTTATAATATTGTTCTTGTTGTTATTATTATCTCCTTTATTCATATTCTTTCTTATTGTCTACATTTTTAAATATTTTTATAAAACATACAAAAAAAAAAACATTTAAAAATATAAAAAATAGAGACCCACCGGTATCGGGAACAGGGTCCAAGCTACCGGCGGTCAGGGCTCCAGAGAGAGGAACCTCCTAACAATACGAGCCGTGTCCAGCAATACTGCTTTCTGGATCAGGCCCTTGACCCAGCCGCCTAACGAGAGCCTCCTAAGGTGTTGGTCGAGGCTCGTGGCTATTAAGCCATTGGCTGACACGACTATCGGTACAATGATCGCTGTGTCCACATCCCACATGTCGACAACCTCGCGAGCCAAGTCAAGATACTTGATTTGCTTATCTTTCTCGGCTTTCACGAGGTTCCCGTCATGCGGGACGGTAATGTCAACAATCATTGCACGCTTCTCGATTCGGTCCACCACCACTATATCAGGCTTATTAGCAATAATGGTCCTGTCAGTGATGATGGACCGATCCCAGTACAATGTGATATTGCCATTCTCGAGAACTGGGTCGGGCACATACCTGTAGTACGGCACCTCCGATGCCACAAGAGTGTATTTCAGAGCAAGTTGCTGATGGATAATCCTGGCTACAAGGTTGTGCCTATGCAAGTACTCTTCGTTAGCTAGACGAGAACAACCAGAGATAATGTGGCGGATCGATTCACCCGGATGGTGACATGCCCGACAGATGTCAACCGTGCCATCCTTCACAATAAATCTCCGGTAGTTATTCGTCATGATAACTTCGTCCATAATTGCACAGACAAAACCTTCGGTTTCCCCAAAGAGGTCACCGAAACGCAGCCAGGCTACGGACGCTGACTGATCTACATCGGACCCATGTAGGGCCCGGAAAAAGCGTCCGTGAAGCTCCTTACTCTGCCATACCTCCCTGCGGTCGTTAGTGTCAAGCACTACAGGCTTGCGCCAGTTCTCATTCGCCAAGGAGAGCGGGGTGAGTCCCTTGTCCACTGCTACTACATCTCGATGCATTCCCACGTCGGCGTGTAGAAAATATTCCCTGAGATTGCATATCTCGCGGTTGTGGAGGTTCTTGGCATTTAAAAAGCCTCGGCCTCCACACTTCCGCGGGATATACAATCTCATGACAGACGATCGTGGGTGATGCATTCGATATGCAGTCAGCAGTGTTCGGACCCGCCTATCCAGGGCGTCGAGTTCCGTTTGAGTCCATTTGAGTATGCCGAAAGAGTACATCAATACCGGCATGACCCAACCGTTGAAGGCGCGCACCTTGTTTCCACCCGAAAGAAGGCTATTAAAAACCTTTTTCAGGCGGCCAAAGAAGCGTTCCTTCAACGATTGCTTCATGTCAGTAGTGCTGATACCTAACGCTTCCGACATACCCAAATACTTATAGGTTTCGTTTGGAGAGAGGGATCTCAGGTTTATGGAATCCGCGAGTTGAATTCCCACGGATTCCACAATCTCGCCTCGCTTTACATGCATGACCGCACATTTGTCCACGCCAAACTCCATCCTGATGGCGCTACTAAAAGTTTCAGTTACCTTCAGTAGCTCCATCAGCTGAAGATTGCTGGGGGCAAAGAGCTTCAGATCATCCATGTAAAGGAGGTGAGATATAACCTGACCACCTCTCTTCAACCGATAGCCTAGTCCTGAATTCTCCAGCAGCATGCTTAGAGGATTCAGGGCCAGGCAAAACCAAAGTGGACTCAAACTATCGCCCTGGAATATACCTCGCTCGATCCTTACAGGTTCGCTATTCCTCTGGATATTTCGACATCCTGGATAGCAAAGGACTGTGCTCCATTGCCTCATACACGACATCAGGAAGGTGCGTAGAGTTGTATCTATTTTATACAATTCTAGCACCCTCATGAGCCATGTATGAGGCACCGAGTCATAGGCCTTCTTATAATCTATCCAACATGTCGACAGATCCTTTCGGGAACGCCGAACCTGTTGGCTAATGGCCATATCTATAAGGAGTAGCTCCTTAGTACCGCGAGACCCGTTCCTACATCCATTCTGAGAGGCCGACATGATCGAGTTATCGTCGACGTGTTTATTAATTTTAACTCTCAAAATGGATGTAAGAACCTTATAGACCGTCGGTAAACATGTAATAGGTCTATAATTTTTGGGTTCCGCGGTGCTACCAGACTTGTGGAGCAGGTGGGTAATTCCTGTTGTTAAGAACCGGGGTAGCGAACCAGACTCTAAGGCTGCCTGGAACTGAGATGCCAAACGAGCGTGCGACCTTTGTAGCCATTTTATCCAGAAGTTGTGCAGTCCGTCCGGCCCTGGAGATTTCCAGTTCGGCAACGGGCGGACTGCACGGGCTACATCTTGGGCGCTGATCATGATTGCTCCCATTTCTTGTATGGGATCGCAAGCTCGCTCAACCTCCCGAGTCCATTCACCTTCGGTGTGACTGACAGGCACCGACCAGATACTGCGCCAGAAGTTGAACATGGCGTCATCATCCGGCAGGCGCGTATCAGTCACACCTTGGTTGGGTCGCTCCCAAGCTCGGTAAACCCACCTTTCATTTCTTTGGAATGTGCGATTCTGGGTGTATCGCTCCACTCGCCGCCTATACCTACGAATACGGTTTGCCCACGCATACACTTTCTGTTTCAGGAAGTCGATGCGCTCCGTGACATGGGATATGTAGTCTCGGGGGCTGACATCAGTCCCCGAAAACGCCCGTCTCACAAAGCGCATCACTCTTGGCCGAGTATTGCCCTCCCTGAAACAAATTAGTTTGCCAATGAGTGCTCTGGCCCCACCAATACGACGTTCGATCCTGCACTGCCAAGCTGGTACGGCTGGCGTCGGTCGTGTAGCATTGTCATCTGCAAATTTGACGTGGGCTACACGACATGCCGCTACAGCCGCGCAGTACATGATCGAATGTGTATCAGTGAGGTCTTCGCAGTCATCAAAGTAGTTTGACAACTGCGAATCCAGAGCAGCCACCAGCGCCCTATTTTTGTTATGCATGGGCAAACGAGGTAATCGTGGCCTAAGTTCGGGTGGCATGTAGCGATATTCCCGAATAGCACACTCCAAAGCACTCCTTAATTCCTCACTGCACTGGGTACTTACGTGTGTAATCCTGTCACTACTCTCCTCGTCAGCGTGGCTGGGAGTGTGGTTGGACTGTGGTGGCACCACAGCCTGCGACGATGGTGCAGTGACACGGTTACCCATTTCAGTTCGGAGGCGATCAAGTACATTATCATCCAACATACGATTACGCTGGATGACCCGTACCTGATCCGACAGTCGTTGGGCCGAAACGTTGACGGCTGGTTCAAGCACCTGAAACAAAGAGAGCATCCGGACACGGTACGCGGTCAGGTTGTTTCCTCCCTCTGTAGCCCCAAAGTATGCGCGCATGACATTTTCATTGATGGATTGTGTCCATCTCATGCGCTGCACACTTCCGCCGGGTGCTGGGACCCTATCAGAGACCGGTAGGCCTCGAGGTCCTAAGCGGTCCGGCGGCCGGCGTCCTCCCCGTCGACGCGCAGGTGGTGGTGTCGTCGGCGGCGAGAAGTACTCGTCGCTCGAGCTCGACGCAACTGCCGCGGCCGGTGTCACAGCACTCACGGTGGAGCTGGGTTCCGGCGGCGGCGAGGCGGAGCTGGGCGACGAGGCCAGAGGTGGTGGGCGTGCTTTGCGTCTGGCTGCAGCTCTCGTCAACATGACGTCTTCTTCATTTTTCTCATTTATTTATGTATGTTGTAATTTGGTATAACGTTACTTATAATATTGTTCCATGTTTTTTTTTTCTTGGTTTCATTTTGGCTGTGTCGATTTATATGGTTAAAATTAAATATATTGTAAAAAAAATCGGAGAGAAAAATTTTTGGCGTCTGTCAAGTCGAGCCACAGATTATTATTATTATTATTATTATTATCCTACGAGTACACCGATTAAGATGCAATTTTGCATACACGTTTGGTTAGGATGACAATGCATGGTTAGCTAAGTGACGTCACTCTAAATCTAATATGGCGGTCGTCCCAAGATAGACGGACTAGTTATTTTTTAGAATGGGTTTGCTTAGTAGAATACGAAAAAACCTTGTTTAAAAAAAAATTGCTCGGAGAACAGATGGACGTTGGGGCTGGAAAGTTCTACAGACGTACCCACGTAGGCGAAAGCCTCCCTCTAGACTGGTGGAACGACGACCTAGTCAAGGCTGCGGGCGTCCGTAGGATGCGAAACGCACAGGACCGATCAGTGTGGTGACGCTTGGGGGAGGCCTATGTCCAGCAGTGGACGTCTTTCGGCTGAAATGATGATGATGGTGATGACCCGTTTCCAAGGTGACTTATCATCTTTTACACAAATCGGTGATTTTCTGGGACGAAATCATAATTTTTCGATGATTCCTAAAACCTTATCTAGAAGTGTGTGAAAAAGCTCGTACGGGTTTATGACGAGTAATATAAACGGTCCGTTTCATAAAATTTTAAAGGTTTTGATAAAATATGGATAGACGTGCGTCAGCTGCGTAAAATGGCTTGTTATTTGCTTAAACAGCATCGTGAATATCAGCTTTAGGTGTAATTCTGTTTTTAGGTAGGTATTATGAGGATTCCATGACTTAGGATCGGGGTCACATCGACTTATACTGCAACAACGCATGCATCTTTTGCAAGAGCAAAACGATAGCGATTTTTTGCGCAATAATTGCTCTTCCATACAGAAGTTTTAGAGTAGTTGGCGGTTTTTTATTTAAATAATTGCATTTGACAAACAGCGAGCGATTAGCAAACGATTGTGTAGGACCTACCATACCTACACTGCAGCTCGCCGACTTTTATGACATAAAGCGTTTGGTCGCTGTCGTTTTGCCCTTGCAAAAGATACGTAATAACTCTGCCGGTTAATATTTTTTTTATTTGAACTTAGACTTTTCGCAGCAATGACAAATCTGAAGGCCTCAACAATTTACTGTATAAGTCTTATCCTAAATAAGAAAGAAGAATGAAAAGAAGTGAAATAAAGATAGATAAAGAACTTATTCCCCCAGAATTGACGCATAAAGAAAACAAATCAATACTTAATATTATCTTAATAATCTTACTTCTTATTTAGGCCCGATTTTTCAGTAGTCTGATAATTTTTAACTAAGGAATAAAAATGGCAGTTTGACAGCTTTTGTATAGAAAATATGTCAAACGGCCATTTTTATTCCTCAGTTAAAAGTTATCAGCCTATTGAAAAATCAGCCCATAATATTCTAAATGAAAGTTTGGATACATGTATGTTTTTTAGGTTAATCACATGTCTTCGAATTGTTCATGGTTTTTAGACATGCCGGTTTCCTCAAGATGTTTTCCTTCACCGTTTTGAGAGCAGTGGCGATTAAATAATTTACACAAAGTAAAGTGCCTGCCTGGGTTCGAACCTGCGACCCATAACTTGTAAGTCGCGGCTGATACCACTAGGCCACCGGTGCTCTACCCTTCGGGGTATTGAGGCGTAATAACAACTGCGTATTCTCAACTTACTTTGAGTACTATCGGCGATATTCAAGATGGATGAGAGTTCTTTATATTTCACAGACAGCATAAGAAGACAAACACTTGACATAATACCTTGAAACCGATCCATAGACACACGGAGACACCCCGCCGGCCACTGCTTCAGACGGCATTGTCAAAACTTTCCATAAAAAACAAGCGTGTCAGTGAATGTCTCATTGCATATTGCGTGGGTATGAATAATATTAATAACTATACCCTGAATTTTATTTGAAAATATTGGCTGGTTCTAGCTGGCGCACGCAGTTTCTGAAAAAATATTTGGGGAACATTGCTTAACAGTTAGGCATTTCTAGACTTATATAAAAATATTGCGTTTATAGTAACTGGGGGTGATTCCGAGCTCAGCGTACCCTTTCCTTACTTCCTTAGAAACACGAGTTCCTTGTAAACAACAATAATATTGTTAGTAGGAAGCAGTAATAACGTGCTAACGAGCTTTCCCTTTCAATGATTTGCCGTTCAAAAGCAAATAATATACTGACGGGGTATTATAAGTGGTAAGCGTTCAGACTAGCGACTACAATGCGATTTTACAGACGCAATTTCTGATTTTGTGAGAAGTTCAGAATCCTACAAGGCACAAAGCAAAGGTCTTAGTGATATAAAAATAAGAAAGGTCGGCTGGGCTTAAATATTTGGGTAAAACCCGTCACACTATTCCCAACTACTAAGTTTTCTTAAGGCGAGCCAAGGTAATGAAGCTTAATGATACCCAGAGAAATAATTCAACTGTCTTGGATTCCGCACTCGTGTTTTTAAGACAAAACAAGTAAAAACTAAAAAATTCCAAAATCCCCGGCATTTTTTTTATACTTTTTAGACTACATAATTTATCTAGTAGTAGACACGCTTTGATCAACAATCTATCTAACACGTAATTATGACACGATATCTTGCGACAAGTAAAATTTCATAATTTAAAAAACCCCCGACACTTTTATCTTGCAAAAACACCACGATTCAAACAGTAAAACGCACATTACTTTTGAACGGCTGAACCATTGATGTATTAAAAGTAGGTTGATGTATTAACTACTTTTAATACATCAATGGGCTGAACCGATTTTATTCAAACATAGCTAAGAACACTTTCGACAAAATTACCTTTCGAACAAAAAATACTAAATCGAAATCGGTTCATTCGATTAAGCGCTATGATGCCACAGACAGACACACAGATACACAGCAACATACGTGAAACTTATAACACCCCTCTTTTTCCTGCGGGGATTAAAAATACTCCGTTAAAAACAGAAAACAGCCCATAACTTTTGAACGGCTAAACCGTTTTTTAACCAAACATAGCTAAGAACACTCTTGACAAAGTCAACTTACAAACAAAAAAAAACTAAATCAAAATCGGATCATCCGTTTAGGCGCTATGATGCCACAGACAGACACACAGATACACAGCAACACACGTCAAACTTATAACACCCCTCTTTTTCCGTCGGGGGTTAATAATATAGGGTAAAATTAACAAACCCTAGCGTAATTTACTACGCCCCACAAAATTATAGCCTGCACCATATTTTATGTAAAACTAGTGACCCGCCCCTGCTTTAAAAGGGACGTATATATTATATTCACAAACCTTCTTCGTTAAATGATAAATGATAAATGATTTTATTTCTGTAAGTTGGTTTGTACAAACGCTTTTACATGTCTAACATATTTTTTTTTTTAAACTAGATGAGGTCGGCGTTTCATATCTGACTACTCTGAGAAGAAAGGCCGAAACAAACTCAGAGGTCACAGTCTCTTTTAAAGTCCTGACAAAATCTTGGTTCGATCATGTGAAGACCATGTAGACTGATGTCTGAAATGGTCTTTTGAGGAAAGAACCAGCCAGATTGAGTGGACCTGTCCAGTCAGTGCACGCATTTGTCAATAACCGAGCAGCTCAACTCAGAATTTAAGGAGCTCAACGATTCGACGAACAATACCAAAGAAAGGACATTCGGGTAGGCCGCATAAACTACTCAAACTGCCAGACCATGATTAAAAACTAAGATAAATTAAAAAACAAAATAATGATCCACATAGTCTTCACATTCACAATAATTAAAATAAAATAATATAATACTTTAAAAAGTAAATATTCTTGTCATTGCAAGAAAACAAATAAAAAAATAATTAAAAAATTTAAAAAATAACAAAATTCATGGTGCAAAATATTTAAACAAAAAAAAAAACTAAATTAATTTAATTGGAGCAGCTCACTCCCAAGCCGTTTTATCCTCAACGTAATCTTTAATGCTATAAAACGCTTTTTGGCACAACTTACGTTTAATGAATGATTTAAATTTATTAAGACTTAGATTTTGTACGTGGCTTGGAAGCATATTATAAAAGCGCACACATTGACATCTAAACGAGCCACCTATTTTCTTGAGCCTTGTTGTAGGTATTACAAATTTGTGTTTGTTCCTAGTATTTATATTATGGATATCACTGTATTTTTTAAACAATTTTATATTTTTATGGGCATATAAAAGATTTTCATAAATATACTGAGAAGGCACAGTCATTACATTAATCTCCTTAAATTTCTCTCTGAGAGAGTGTCTCGGGCTTAATTTATAAATTGATCGAACAGCTCTTTTCTGCAAAACAAAGATAGTCTGGATGTCGGCGGCATTTCCCCACAACAAAATATCGTACGACATTACACTATGAAAATAGCTAAAGTATACTAAACGGGCTGTCTCTATGTCCGTTAAATTACGAATTTTTCTAACAGCATATGCTGCGGAGCTTAGCTTCTTTGACAATTTATCTATATGTGGGCCCCACTGAAGCTTAGCATCCAAAGTTAAACCTAAGAATACTGTGCTATTTTCAGGATTCAATTCTTCGCCCCTTATCAGCACGTCAGTTTTCACCTGCCTAACGTGAGGTAGGGTAAACTTAATGCATTTCGTTTTTTTTTCATTAAGAAGTAAATTGTTAACATTGAACCAGTGAACTACATTTGAGATCGCGCTATTTACATCGTCAGTAACCAGCTGCTGACGTTTAAGTTTAAACAAAAGTGAAGTATCATCCGCAAACAACACTATATTATGGTTATCCTTTATGAGGTAAGGCAAATCATTAATATAAATAAGAAACAAGAAAGGACCAAGAATCGAGCCCTGCGGGACTCCCATTGCTACTATAGATCCAGGAGATCTTTTTCCATTAACGTCAACGCTCTGAATCCTATTACTCAAGTATGAAGTAAGAAGATCCAGAGCGCTGTTCTGGATCCCGTAGTGGCGGAGTTTCCTGATTAGGGTTTCATGAAGAACACAATCAAATGCCTTGGACAAATCACAAAAGATGCCCAAGGCATCGCACTTATCCTCCCATGCATTATAAATATGTCCCAAAAGCTCAACACCGGCATCAGTAGTTGAACGACCCCTTGTAAAACCGAACTGTTTGCTATGTAATAATTTATGTTTATTAAAAAATCTTTGCAATTGCTCTAAAATTAATTTCTCAAATATTTTACTAAAAGTAGGTAGTACTGAAATAGGTCTATAATTTGTAGGGTCTGATGACCTAATGAAAAATAGTAAAATAATACCTTTGTTTAAATCAGGTAGTAACCTGATTTAAACAAAGGTATTATTTTACTATTTTTCATTAGGTCAGGAAACTCCCCACAGTCGATACAATTATTAAAGATAATAGCTAAACTAGGTGCGACAATATCAATAATAGACTTGGCGACTTCAACAGAATGACCCCACAGATCAGCAGTCTTTTTAACATTTAATGTGTGAAAGGTTTTAATTATGTCTCTACAAGTAATATGTTCAAAAATAAATTCCGAATCGCAAACATTAACATTTTCTTTTAGCAAAGACTCAGCAACAGAAGGTGATGAGTTTAAGGATTTAGTAGCAGAAACGGGAAAATTTTTTTTTCAAAGGCCAGTGCGACTTGTGAGTCTGATTTTATGATGTTGTCATTAATAGACAGGCTGTAGTCAATATTTCGGTTACCAGATCCTCCCGTTTCACTATTAATAATATTCCAAGTCGTTTTAATAACATTACTACTGTTTTTAATCTTCGAACTCAAATAACGCGACTTGGCCAAAAAACAAACTTTTTTAAATAATTTTGAATAATTTCTCACATATAAATTAAATTCAGCAGTGTTTACGTAAGTCCTTTCATCGTACAGCTCATAAAGCCGTGTTCTACTTTTATGAATACCAATGGTAGCCCAATCACTGAATGATGCATTACCATTAACGGAGATTGTCTTGGGAATAAAGGTGGAATTAAATTGTTTACAGTATATACTAAAAAAATCATCATATTGATGATTAGGTTCAGCATGAATTGGCAAAATTGGTAATTTATCAATGAGTTTAACTTTAAAAGCTTTCAAGCGACTTGCAGTTTTGGGGTTAACAGTGATATCCTTTTTAGCCACTTTGTTGTTTTTGATTGGTATAGTAATCCTCTGCCCGCAATGATCAGAATCTAGTAAATTTATAATTTCTTTGTGGACTGGTACAACATTAGTATAAATATTATCTAAGCATGTGGCACTAGTAGGGGTTATTCTTGTGGGCTCCAAAAATAGGTTTACAAGATTGTAGGACTGAAACAGACTTATTATTTTACTACAAGATCCTGAGTTTTCCAACAAATTAACATTAAAATCACCACAAGTTATAATGGATTTATTAGTGTTACAAATCTTGTGTAACACTTCATCCATTACCTTTTCAAAGCAGTCATACAATCCTGAAGGGGGTCTGTATACACTTAATACAATAAACTGCTCCAATTCTATACAAGCTATTTCAACTGTCCGCTCAACAGATAGGCTCACAATATCCTAACGGTCTTTAAATTTAAGCTGGTTACTTACTAAAATCAAGGAGCCACCATGTATAGCATTAACTCTGCTGAATGAACTACCAACCTGGTGATTATTAAAATTGAACAATAACTGGTGGCTTTTAAGCCAATGTTCTGTTATACAAAGAATATCAATACTGTTAAAATTCATAAACAATTCTACTTCTAAATCTTTGTTCATAAAGCCTTGAATATTTTGATGCACCAGGTTAATACTATTTACTGAATTAAAACTTTTATTTGATTTTATTTTGCAATTTTCATTTTGTAAAATTTTGCAAGAGGTTGACTCTATTGTCCTAATTTGTAATTTAAATTATTATCAATATCAATTACTGATACCAAATTATTGTCTGAATTACATAACATTTCTTGGCATTGTTCAATAGAAACAAGTTGTTTAGCCAAATTCTTGGCTGTAATAGAAAAATAATATGATAGCGACACAGCTATCTGTCTTTTATAATACTTTGAAAGAAAGTACCTATCCGTAAAAAAAATATCTTTTGTCAAATAAAAGTGATTACCAACATAATTGTTAGTGTCAATTAAATGGAATAAATTACTACTATAAGTTAAATTATGTAATGTCCCATTCAATTCAAATCTAAGATTGTTTTCTTCCTGTGGCAAACTTTGGCTGTATGGGAAAGTGAACATCACAATTTGTTTTATACTAAGGTCGCACAAAGATCTATAATGTTGGAGTAATTCTCCTTTGTTCACATTACCCCTATTACCAATAAATATTAATAATGTAGTATCCTGGTTAAAATTACATTTAATAACTTTTTTCATTATGTCAAATAAAGAACAACCAGACATACAGTAGTTCATAATTGAGTGTCCTGGATATTTATTTGTCAACAAATGGCCTAGATCCTTTCCAATTTCATCACAAAATAATACTATTTCTGTATTTACATTATTTTTAGGCAAACAGTTAGTAATTTCTAATGGCAAACTGGCACTAGACTGCGGTATGGTGGCATCACATATTGTCAATGAATGGTCCGGCGTGGGTTCAACAGATGGTGGTTGACACTGATCACATTTGTTGGTTTGTGAGCTCACCAGCTCATTCATTGCCAATACATATTCCCTCATTTGGTTTTCAGAGGCTGTATACTTGATGGTCATAGAACTAAGTTTCTCCTGTAGTAGGTCAAGTTCATACCGCAAGTCTTCTGTGTCAGTTTGGTGTTTCCTAGTACTTTTTTCTAAGTTATATGAATACATATCTAACTGTTTAAGTAGATGCAATCTTTCTCTATTAAGTTTTACATTTTTGATGAAGAACCTTTGTTTTTTGACCATTTTCTTGGTTTTAACTATGTATTTGTTAATTTTAATGTACTTTTTTATTTTATTTTTACTAGTAACTACCCTCAATGATTTAATTGATTTTGAATCATCATGACCTGTTAAATCTATTGTGTAAGAGGGGTTTATTGCAGTAACCATTGATGGGGCAACAGGCACCAATTCATTGAATAGACTTTGATTCAACGAGGCAGTGATGTTTAAATTTGTAGTTTCAAGTTGTTCAATCTGACTTTGAGCCTCATGTAGCTGCTGTTGTAATAAAAAATTGTGACTAAGAGCTTGTTCATACTCATTGCTACACTGGCTGAACCCGTCCACAACAACTTGGAGCCTGTCCCGGGCTGCTACGGCATCAGTGTGTTGAATATATAACTGAGCCATTTCTGTTTTCAGTTTGCTATTCCTGTCAAGGACACTAAGGAACTCTATTTCGTTTTCATCCTTTTCCCTAATCAGTTGGTCACAGAGCTCCTGAGACGCCTTTAATTCGCTCAAAGCCTGACTGAGTTTGGTCTCTTCTAGGCGAGCCCGCGCGCTGCGAGTCATGATCATGATTAAAGAGAAGAAAGAAGAGGTTGGAAAAGAGTAGTGGAATGAGTAACAGATGATTAGTTGAACGGAAAATGAAATTTAGATCGTTAAGAAAGAAGCTCTGTTACCAAACTAATTAAGGTTATGTTTACGTTTTACAGGTCATTGGCATCAACTTGTAATCGTAATAAAAGTGATCCAATTAATTGTAGGCAAATATTAAAACGCAAACAATCCTATATCAAGTAAAAATATACAGTATTGCACCAGGTACCGAGATGAAAAACAACATTCACTTGAGCCGGTAACTGTCAACGAAACACAATGAAATATTTACACTTATTTTGCACTTAGTGCCTAAATTCAACACCAAACACTTAATTACACTTTAAAAACTAGTTAATAAATTGGAAATAGGCCTTATTATTAATGAAATCTAATATTTAAAATTAAAATTATTAGGACCGTTTTTAGGGTTCCGTAGCCAAATGGCAAAAAACGGAACCCTTATAGATTCGTCATGTCTGTCTGTCTGTCTTTCTGTCCGTCCGTATGTCACAGCCACTTTTTTTCCGAAACTATAAGAACTATGCTGTTGAAACTTGGTAAGTAGATGTATTCTGTGAACCGCATTAAGATTTTCACTCAAAAATAGAAAATAAACAGTAAATTTTGAGGGTCCCATACTTGAAACTGAAACTAAAAATATTTTTTTTCATCAAACCCATACGTTATATCATTTTTGAAGACCTATAAATAGATACCCCACGTATCTATTTATAGGTCTTCAAAAATGATATTGAAGTTTATAATATATTTTTTTTCTAAACTGAATAGTTTGCGCGAGAGACACTTCCAAAGTGGTAAAATGTGTGCCCCCCCTGTAACTTCTAAAATAAGATAATGATAAAACTAAAGAATATATATGATGTACATTACCAAAGCAAAGCTACCACCGAAAATTGGTTTAAACGAGATCTAGCAAGTATTTTTTTTTAATACGTCATAAATCGTAAACCGCAATTTACCAAGTACGGAACCCTTCGTGCGAGAATCCGACTCGCACTTGGCCGGTTTTTATACTCTGTCCATTAGCGAAAACTGTATCAGAATTCGTTGCTTGCTTTAGAAGAAATTAGAGGTGAAACAGACAGAGGCAGACAGCGATTTGTTTTATACGAGAAATAACTAAATGTAGGATCATTTTAAAGCCTATGGTAATCATTGAGGTAATAATGTACATGGTAATTTAGAAACAATCACATATATATTTAGAGATAATGGCTGTACGAAATTCGAAACACGAGTCAAAATAAAACAAAATAAAACTTATCTTGATTGAATTAAGTCCCAGACTAAACTACTTCTAATCCAGATTCTAACTGTACCAACAAAACTTAAACCCTACAAATCTTTACTGAACACCCTCAATTCCTTCTTCACAAAACTATTTCAATAACTTGCAATAAAATTCTACAAAGTTTTAACAGTACAGTGTGCGTCTTACCCCAGTTCTACAACTTGGTGCCAAAGTTGGAACCAAAGCCATTTATTTTACTTGTATTTCGAGAAAATAATATTGGATCCAATGTTGGCCAATGATTATTTTTTAAAAGTTATTACTTATATCGAGCATATGACCGGCTTATCATCATTTCAGCTGAAAGACGTCCACTGCTTGGCATAGGCCTCCTCAAAGCGTCGCCAAATCGACCGGTCCTATGCTTCTCGCATCCCTCAACAGGTCTTCGGTTCTTCTTGTAGGAGGCCTTCCAATCAAGCGTCTTCCGGTACACAGTTTTTTTTTAAAATAGGCTCGCGTTTGACCACTATCTCACCTGATGGTAAGCGATGATATGGTCGACGGTGAAGCACGCTTGCCGAGAAGTAACCTATTCAGTCTTTACATAAAGACCCCTAGATTTTAGCTATCGGGTAACACAGACTCAGGGAGTTCCAATCCTTAGCTGTACTCATAATAAAAGTACGCATCGCGGTGTGGCGCATCGCCGTACGTCTGGTAGACCGATGATGAAATGGGCTAGGCGGAATTAGATCATGCAATTCCATCGCACACTGCCCGAAATGTAACCGATATAAACCGCCAAGCTGGCAACCTGGCGACGATGTTCAAGGCTCTGGAGCTTTGACTTAACCAGTGCCTCAACGCCGATAAGCCTCTTGGCCCGCTTTTCCATCGACTCTAGTGCATCAAGCTGGTGTACAGCAGCTTCATCTAGAACTTTTCGGCCCATCGACCATCCGTTCTGCTAGCAATGTGCTCTGCCCACTGCCAATTAAATTTCGCAATTCTTCGGGCAACCTAAATCGGTAAATTTGGTCATCCTGCGGATATCCTAATTACTGATGAGTTACATATTCGTTAATAATTACTCATTTTCTTGTGTGATCGCAGACAAGAAAACTCCGAGCATACTCTTCATTGCCTCTTGGGTGACTTTAGCCTTCTGATTGACCTGAAACCTATGTGTACAATAAAGTATTTTCCATCACACCTACATACCAACGTTGGCTCCAAAGTGTGGAGCCAGTGTAACACTTATTTTGGTTCAAACACCGCTAAAGCCCCTGTAGGCGTCTGTCCTCCTCCACTTATTCTAAAAATGTAATAGATATTGGATTTCGGAGGAAACAGCTTAAAAAGCTTTTCTGGAACCTTTTGGGTGTTATTCCGTTTGTTTATTTGTTATTTGAGTCTATTGAATGGGCGTTTTTGTGGAAAGATAGGGATATTGGTAATTTTGGCCTGTGGGTACTTGTGTTTGACTTGATGTTTACGTCAGCAGCTGGTTACTGACAATGTAAATAGCACGATCTCAAAAGTAGTTCACTGGTTCAATGTAAACAATTTACTTCTTAATGAAAAAAAAAACAAATGCATTAAGTTTACCCTACCTCACGTTAGGCAGGTGAAAACTGATGTTTTGATAAAGGGCGAAGAATTAAATCCTGAAAATAGCAGAGTATTCTTAGACTTAACTTTGGATGCTAAGCTTCAGTGGGGCCCACATAAAGATAAATTGTCAAAGAAGCAAAGTTCTGCAGCATATGCTGTTAGAAAAATCGGTAATTTAACTGACATAGAGACAGCCCGTTATACTTCAGCTATTTTCATAGTGTAATGTCGTACGGTATTCTGTTGTGGAAATGCCGCCGACATCCAGACTATCTTTGTTTTGCAGAAAAGAGCTATTCGATCAATTTGTAAATAAGGCATAATAAATTGTAATTTTTATATAGCCCATAAAAATATAAAATTGTTTTAAAAATACAGTGATATCCATAACATAAATACTAGGAACAAACACAAATTTGTAGTACCTACAACAAGGCTTAAGAAAATATGTGGCTCGTTTAGATGTCAATGTGTACGCTTTTATAATAAGCTGCCAAGCCACGTACAAGATCTAAGTCTTAATTAATTCAAATCATTCATTAAACGTAAGTTGCACCAGAAAGCGTTTTATACCATTAAAGATTACGTTGAGGATAAAAAGGCTGCGATTGAGCTGCTCCAATTAATTTAGATTTTGTATATTTTGCGCCGTGAATTTTGTTATTAATTTTGTTAATTTTTGCTTTTCCTGCAATGACAAGAATATTTACTTTTTAAAGATTTATATTATTTTATTTCAAGTATTGTGAATGAGAAGACTATGTGGATCATTCTTTTTTTTTGTTTTTAATTTTAATTTATCTTAGTTTGTTTTTAATCATGGTCTGGCATTTTGCGTAGTTTATGCGGCCTACCCGACTGTCCTTTCTTTAGTATTGTTCGTAGAATCGTTGAGTTCCTTAAATTCTGATTTGAGCTGCACGATTATTGACAAATGCGTGCACTGACTGGACAGGTCCACTCAACCTGGCTGGTTCTTTCCTCAAAAGAACATTTCACACATCAATATACATGGTCTTCACATGATCTCACCAAGATTTTGTCTAGACTTTAAATGAGACTGTGACCTCTGATTTTTTCCGGCCTTTCTTCTCAGAGTAGTCAGATAGAAAACGCCGACCTTATCTAGTTTTATAAAAACATGATCGACATGTAAAAGTGTTTGTACAAACCAACTTACAGAAATAAAATCATTTATCATTTAAAGGGTTCTTCTCTTTTGAGAAGGTATCCGTTTGACATATAAGTACCAAATATACTCTTAGTTTTCACTTAGGACTGCTCCTAGTACTCCTAAGAAAAACCTGCCAAGTGCAAGTCGAACTCGTGCACTGAGAGTTCCGTACAAACTTATAGGTATGTTCGAAAACACCGAACCGTCGAAAAGATGAACTAGATTATGGGACAAGTATTACTTTGCCGTTAGAAAACTGTTGTCCCCTTACGTCGATAAAGGTCATGGTGCCTGCCCTTTGTGCACTTTTCCCAAGATAAGCCTTGATGTAGTCGACGATGGTGCAAGCTTGCCTAAAATTAATCTTGCTCATAACTTAAACTTGTCATGAACTTTAGGTTACGTAACTAAGTAGGTTCTCTACTTAACATAATTTAATTAACTCACTTCACTGCGTATCCCTCAAAAGGACAGCATGCGTGACACTATTAACCCGTAGAACGTAATGTAAAGGCGTCGTACCACAGCTCTTACGGCTAAGCTACACTTAACCCGTGAGAAGGCGCGCTATGAGCAAAAATTGAAGACTTTTTTGGTGATTCCAACGCCCTAACGTCTTAAGTCCTAATTATTCATCCCCTCCCCCCTGACGCAACTCTCATGCCAGTCAGTTCTGTTGCAACCGCGAAGTGAAGTGCTTGTGGAGGCCGCGTACCATCGTGCGGTAAATGCTCATCACGAACCTTAGCACTTTGTGCAAGCAATAACTCTGTAGACACATTATCACATACGTGCACACACACACAAACACATTCGCGCCTGACTTTGATTTTTATTTTATTATTAGTTTGAATGTGTACCTTATTTTTAATTTTACCGTGTTAATTTGCATAAGAATAAATTGTATTTCCTTCCCGGAATAGGGCATGGGCGCCTGTAAAATAAGTCAATCACCTTTTTTATAATCTGTAGGCTCGCGCTTGACCACTATCTCACCTGATGGTAAGCGATGATGTGGTCGATGGTGAGGCACGCTTGCCTAGAAAAAACCTATTCACTCTTGACTTAAAGACTCCTAGATTGTAGCTATCGGAACAAAGACTCCGGCAAGGAATTCCACTCCTTAGCTGTACGTATAATAAATGTGTCCCCAAAACGTTTTGTGCATAGGTGGGATGTCCACAATGTACCGATGACGCATTGCCGGACGTCTGGTAGTCCGATGATGGAATGGGTACATGAGCATTTCTTATGTAAATAAATATATTTATTATTAATAAATCTGATTTCTCTATAGTCACTGACGGTGTGGCATTCCATGGCCTGCAACCACTGCCATAGCAAGAATGCGTCACTAAAAAACAAATGAACCGCGTAGCTAACGTGGCAAAGCAGGTAAGATAGCAGTGGACGGTCGACTTTATGTCCGACTACCCACTATGTGAGACCCCCATGGGAGCGCACAGCAATCTTAACTCCACGCTATCGTAAACCATGCTTAATCCCGTTTTATGACTAGTGATGGACGGACATGTGGCGCGGCTTTTTGTAGTGTATCCGCGGGCCACGCGGATATTTCTTGGGATATAGAAGTTAGGTAGGTATTGTTTAGATTGTCATTGTCTTGGCTTTTGGGAACAATCTGAGAAAGTACTTGTTTAATGTTGAGTTGGTAATCCTTTCGGTATGGCCATTCTCTGCGCAATTTGTGATTGTAGTTTTTTACTATTATTCTCTACTCTGTGCTTGTTGCTTTTGTGTCATCTGTGTCGAATAAATGTTGTATTCTAAGTGCATAATATACTAGTGAACGAAAATATAAGCTTGGTGAGGAGAGCAGTGGTGGCCGTGTGGTAACGGCCGAGACTTACGTGTCATGGGTTCGACCTAGGCGACTTTACGTTGTGTAAATTATTTCATCACCACTGCTCTGAAAGCGGTGAAGGAAAAGATCGTGAGGAAACCGGCATGTCCTTGTACCAAAAATTCAAAGACATGTGACATCCACCAACCCGCACTGGGCCTGCGTGGTCGATTACAAGCCATTAGGGGCCATGAGGAACATTAAAAGCCTAATGATGATGAAAATACAAGCTCACCACAAGTAGCATCAGCTCACCACAGTACATTATACCCGAATATATCTTCTCTTAAAGATAAAACACAAGTAAAATTTCACAATTTAAAAAACCCCCGACGCATTTATCTTGCGAAAACACCCCGATTCAAACAGTAAAATGCCCATAACTTTTGAACGGCTGAACTGATTTTATTCAAACATAGCTAAGAACACTCTCGACAAAATAACCTTTCAAACAAAAAAAACTAAATCGAAATCGGTTCATCCCTTTAGGCGCTATGATGCCACAGACAGACACACAGATACACAGCAACACACGTGAAACTTATAACACCCCTTCTTTTTCCGGCGGGGGTTAAAAAGTAAAAAGTAAGCGTAGTTAGAATTCAATCCCAAAATAACGAATTCAAAAAGTTTAGCGAAGAAAACTTATGCCGCATTCAAGGCATCAATATCGTACCCATGATAAATTCAAAACAA
Organism: Orthosia gothica; assembly: GCA_949775005.1. NCBI lineage: Eukaryota > Metazoa > Arthropoda > Insecta > Lepidoptera > Noctuidae > Orthosia > Orthosia gothica. The sequence continues at coordinate 4,706,883 of OX459035.1, read as the reverse complement.
TTTTCAAATACCGACAAAATTCCATCCGTATCACTAAAAAATATTCCAACCGAAAAATTTCCGAAAACTTTCGGATCTACCTTTACCCACACCCCTACAGAAGGGTTAATAGTTTGCCCTGCGGCCCCATCTGGGGACCTCTTACAGGAGAGCTTTTCTTTTGTTTCTCTTGGAATTTCCACGGAAATTGTTTTGGACAAATTATTGAAATTGACAAAGTATGACATGTGGATTTTCTTTTGTGTTAAATTATTTTATTGCTTAGTATTAGATTGCTGGTGTTGACATGAGAAGTTTTATGTAAATCTTTTAAAGTTATGTTATAAAGAGGTTTAATTGTTTTTTTAGGATTTACTGAGTCTGTAGCAAAATATATTTCTCTGAAGAAGCTACACTATTGGCAACCGTCATAGGACAGGCAAAGAGATGATTTTATGTTCAAACCAGAAATTTCACAGTGATGAAGTTGTGGACAGAAGCTAGCAAGAAGAAGGAGATGATGAATATTAATATGTGTAAAACTATGATATAATAAAAAAAGCTAAATCAAAAAACCCGATTGCTTCAAAAGCGAACTAAAAAGACGTAAACAAGGAGAAAATCATACTGTGCAGTCGGAGGATACATATTCGCGGGCTGGCTGACCAAAATCTGGTGTATCCTCCGCCTGCACAGCATAATTTTCTCATTGTTTACGTCATTTTAGTTCGCTTTTTAAGCAGTCGGGTTTCTTCATTGTAAACATATAAGTATTTTATATTTTTGAAATCACCTCTTAAGCCCCTTTATTTTGATAACCCACTCGATGGGTTTGGAAGAAAATAAAAATTGGGCCCCCCACCACATATGGCGCCCAAAATCCTCCTATTTTTCTATTGTCCAATTTTAAGGTAGCCAGTGACACTCGCAGGGTTAAGACGAATTGATTGACGTACGAATCATCAAAATCGGCCAACGCTTTTGGTCTCTAGAACGCCATATAGGAACAAACACATACATACATATTTAGATACATACATAGACTGTTAAACACATTACCTTCCTTCGGCAGTCGGGTAAAAAGTGTTTAAGATTTAAAAGCTGCTTTACTTAAGTGGCCTTTTATGGCAAACATCTGTATCTAAGCAACTTGAGAAGAATTTTCATTCAAAATATGTATTACCAAACGCGACGCAACTGAAAGAAATTCACAGCAAAACTGAACACGTCGAGAGAAACAATTTTATTTTGATCGCATAGCGAAGCGCTCGCAATAAATGTGCTACGGCGTAGCAAACGACGTGACGTCACGCTACGCGGCTACGCTTTCGTAGCATATTGACTACGGCTTCAAGTCATTATTCTTGGGACATTGTGGTGCATCGGACGTGCATTTCGTGTCTCATTTCAAGGTTGTTTTTAACGAACTTCAGTTTATATTATTTTAGTTTATTAAAGTGATGGGAGACTGAGAATGGAAGATGAAAAATACAACCGACTTCAAAATAAAAACATAAATTTCGGAAAGCGGTGTTCCTGTTTTTGTTTCTTCGCTTTTTGACACTGCCTTCCGAAATTAAAGAAAAATTAATTAATTTTTCACTTTTTATTGGTACATTATGGACAAATTCTATAGTAAGGTATATATAATGCCCACAGTGATGCCTGAATAAATTACCCGAATAACATGTAACTGGAACATAACCAGTGGAATGCGAGTGTACCAGAGTGAACTGTATACATCTGCGTACCCGTTTAGAGCATACTGGCGTGATGGTATGTTATGAAACGGTGTAAACAATAAACAGACATGCGATTGCAACAATTCCGAGAGATTTGCCGTCATTTATTGAAGAGTTCTGTTGTATATCTCTGAAGTTCTTGATCAGATCTTTACTACATTTAAATGGGACCATTTTGAAATGAACTTCTTTTAAACAAAAAAAGAATTTTGCAAATCCGTTTATATATGACGGAGTTATGCCCGAACATACATAAAATAAATTAAAAAACCGCATTGGGACGTCCTCCTTTATGGGCAATCGGTTAAAAACGAGTTACACCGACTGCTAGTAACAAAGTACAAGAGCAGAGACATGAAGAAAAAATTAAAGTGTCTAGCTATCAAGGTTCATGAGATACCTGGACACAGACAGACAGACAGACGCACAGTGGAGTCTTAGTAATAGGGTCCCGTTCTTACCCTTTTGGTACGGAACCCTCAAAAGGTTAAAGCTATTAAGGCCCTTAATAGTATTTTTGTTTGAATGTAACAAACGGGTCTAATTATTTCTATTATTTATACAAGGTGATTTTGTTAACTCTTTCTCAAAACCATTACCGAGAAAGGTATAATTTTCGGTTCAGGGTATTCTCTTGCTAATGAATAATTTGATTGTTTTTCATAGACAATAGATATGTGTGGATCATGAATATTTACATTATTATCTTTCTTAATGAACACACCTATCCTTTTCATTATGTTTTTATAATAAAATCATCATTATCTTGTCCGTATTCTATTTTTTTTTGAGGTCGACGCAACTTGTATTGACCGTTTTGCTTGGTTATGCTCTGTATTTGACTTTGTATGCTTGTGGTATGCGTCGTGCCTGGCGCAAATAAATAATTTTTTTTTCGTTCTTTTCTTTCTTTCCTTTCTTTCTTTTCTTTCTTTTCTTTCATTTCTTTCTTTTATTTTTTTCTTTCTTTTATTTTTTTCTTTCTTTTCTTTCTTTTCATTCTTTTCTTTCTTTTCATTCTTTTCTTTCTTTTCTTTCTTTTCTTTCTTTTCTTTCTTTTCTTTCTTTTCTTTCTTTTCTTTCTTTTCTTTCTTTTCTTTCTTTTCTTTCTTTTCTTTCTTTTCTTTCATTTCTTTCTTTTCTTTCTTTCTTTCTTTTCTTTCTTTTCTATCTTTTCTTTCTTTTCTTTTTTTTCTTTCTTTTCTTTCTTTTCTTTCTTTTCTTTCTTTTCTTTCTTTTCTTTCCTTTCTTTCTTTTCTTTCTTTTCTTTCTTTTCTTTCTTTTCTTTCTTTTCTTTCTTTTCTTTCTTTTCTTTTTTATAGGAATAGCTTCTGCCAGCGGCGTCGCCCACGTCAAAGACGAAAATTATTCCGAGGGAACATATTCCCGGGTAAAAAGTATTCTATGTGCTTTTACTGACTATAATCTATCTCTGTACAATTTCACCCAGATCTATTCAGCCGTTCTGGTGTAGCAAACATACAAAATCCAAACATTCGCATATATAATATTAGTAAGATAAGACTAGCTTTTTCCTACAGCTTCGCCTCTATTCTATCTCTATTGTATTTTCTGTTACTTATATGGTGTACACGGATATTCTTCTATATTTAGATATTCCCTCGCCATCTATGCCATTTTCACCCATTTTTAGGGTTCCGTACCCAAAGGGTAAAAACGGGACCTTATTACTGAGACTCCGCGGTCCGTCTGTCTGTCTGTCTGTCACCAGGCTGTATCTCATGAACTGTGATAGCTAGACAGTTGACAGTTTCCACAGGTGATGTATATCTGTTGCCGCTACAACAACAAATACTAAAAACAAAATAAAATAAATATTTAAGGCGGGCTCCCATACAACATGATTCCTTCGTGCGCGAGTTCGACTCGCACTTGGCCGGTTTTTCTTCTTTTGTTTGAAAGGGTGGTGGGTGGCTTCACTGGTGGTCCCATGGTCATCAAGTCAGGATCTGATTATGGGATCCTGGAGAAATTGATTGATCTCCTCAAATATTATAGGCATACACATAGCGATTCTGGTATGTTCACCAAAAATGCAATCATTTGCACTTAGAAAGTATCATTTGGTGAAGTGGAACTTATTTGTAAATTCAATAAAAACTTAATAACAATATAACTTTGTTCTTCGAAGTCTGTGTCTAAAAACGGGAAAAAATAGGTACCAAAGACAAAGTAAAATCACCGTTATCTTGTCCGTCTCCCAATTTATATGGAGTCGTCTCAACATGTCTCCTTCTTTAATAATTCTCTATTAGTCGTCAACTATTTACCGTCGTCATAGAGCAGTGGTAGCCCAGTTTAACGGCCCTGACTTACGTGTCGTAACGTAGGTCGTGGGTTCGAATCCAGGCAGGCGCCTGTGGGGCTCCCATACAACAAACGTGATTTTTTGCCGTTTTTTTGCGACAGTGGTAAGGAACCCTTCTCGTGCGAGAGTCCGACTCGCACTTGGCCGGTTTTGGTATTCTTCTCTGTTATCTGTTAACCAGTGTTTGTTGCTATTGTGTTTGCTTGTTTTTTTTCTGTTATATTCTATTCTCATTCAAACAATTTAGAAAACACACTTAACTTATAAAAAAAGAATTAATAAAAAAACTTTATTCAAAAAATAAAAAAACCCGACTGCTTCAAAAGCGAACTAAAAAGTCGTAAACAAGGCAAAAATCATGCTGTGCAGGCAGAGGATACACCAGATTTTGGTCAGCCAGCCCGTGAATATGTATCCTCCGACTGCACAGCATGATTTTTGCCTTGTTTACGACTTTTTAGTTCGCTTTTGAAGCAGTCGGGTTTTTTTATTTTTTGAATAAAGTTTTTTTATTTATAACTTTTAGTTACTTTTTTTTTATTAGATACATGTAAACATATAAGTGTTATATATTTTTGAAATCACCTCTTAAAACCCTTTATTTTGATACCCCACACGATGGGTTTGGAAGAAAAAAAAAAAGTCGGCCCTTACAATTTGGCACCCAAAATCCGCCATTTTTCTATTGTCCAATTTTAATGTAGCCTATGACACTCGCAGGGTTAAGACGAATCGATTGACGTATGAATCATCAAAATCGGCCAACGCGTTTGGTCTCTGGAATGCCATATAGGAACAAACATACATACATACATACTTACATACATACATACATAGACTGTTAAACACATTACCCTCCTTCGGCAGTCGGGTAAAAATACATAGCCAAAGAACACTATAATCCAATAAAAACTAAAACCCTCTAAACCTCGACAAGAGCTATTAATCTCCACAAAGGGAATTTCGCAGGAAACTCGATATACTCCAATATTCTCCTTTATTCGCCGATGTACCCCGATATTCCTCGGTATTCTCCACAATAGCCCGCTGTTTTCCTTGGACGTTAGAGTTTTCATATTTAATCTAATAGACCATTGTATGGACTGTGGTATAGATAACGAACAATATCAAAGGAAAAACATATTGAGCTTGCATTGCAAATGTGTTAGTGCCATCTATTTTATGCACAGAGCAAAGAATCGTCACCGTGGCAATGACTATAATATAATAAACAAATAAAACTACTAAACAACTTGAAAACATGTTTTTTTGATATTCTCCCTAGATTTAATAATGTTCTGTGCAGGTAGGTAAGTTGGGTAGGTAAGGCGTAGGTTGGGTAAGTAGGGTAGGTTGGTAGGGTAGGTAAGGCGTAGGTTGCGTAAGTAGGGTAGGTAAGGCGTAGGTTGCGTAAGTAGGGTAGGTAGGTAAGGTATTTAAGGCGTAGGTAGGGTAGGTAAGGCGTAGGTTGGGTAAGTAGTTAGTACTATTTGGCTACTTGGCTTAGTAGTTGGCTGTATTTTAATAATTTTGCGTAGAACCATTTTATCTCTTTAAATCAGGTAAATCTGTCCACGCGTTTATGAGATATTAAATCATTACTGAATGCCAAGTGAAAGGGATACGTTACGGACGCCTCTTACCGCGATATGTTTGTTTTGATCGTGTTAGCGACACTGCCACATTACACATGCTACAATTACATTACATTATTTAGGGTCCCGTTGGGGTAAAAACGGGACCCTATTACTAAGACTCCACGATCCGTCTGTCTGTCTATCTGTCACCAGGCTATATCTCATGAACCGTGATAGCTAGACTGTTGAAATTTTCACAGTTGATGTATTTCTGTTGCCGTTATAACAACAAATACTAAAAAGAGAATAAAATAAATATTTAAGTGGGGTTCCCATACAACAAACGTGATTTTTCTGCAGTTTTTTGCGATAATGGTGCGGAACCCTTCGTGCGCGAGTCCGACTCGCACTTGGCCGGTTTTTATTTTAAATGTATGTAAAAAATTATGCTGTAAGACATTGTTTGATGCCTAATTTTATAATTCTAGTTCAAAGGGATATACTATAGCTTTTTTCCCTTATTTAATTCCCTTGCAATTCGAGAAGACCTAAGTATATGACGTTAATTTCACTTTGAAACCTCCAGAGGTTCCAGAGAAAAAGGTTTATGACACACGGACAGATAGACAACGAAGTGATCCTATAGGGTTTTTTTTTTTCCTTTTGAGGAACCCTAAAAAGGAGTTGCTCCATGTAACATATTAGCATTTGGTTACACTGGAAACCGATTCCAACATGGCTGTTGGGACAACGCTAGCCATATGATAAATAAGCAGGTCATTGCTTACAAAACCTATCTAGGTACTTATTCTTAAAAATCCCTTTGAGTGTTTACTCAAAACAACGGGACCCTATTAGGGTCACGATTTTACCCTTTGGGTACGGAACCCTAAAAACGATATTCCGTCTGCCAAGACCTTTTTCTTAACAATGCGTGCAGGTATTAAGTTGACACATCGTATACTTAATGCTGCAATCCCTTGGAGCTGTGAAAAACTCAAACTTCTCGATCAACGAATACTGACTCCTAGTTTAGGAGGCAGGGTTTCCATTATTTAAGCTGCCTTTATTTTTCTGGACTTGTAACCTAATCGCTAAGTACTTTTGTAACAAAGTTTATCTGTATCATTATAGATATATTAATAAATACGCAATCAAAAGAAACCGCTGTATATGTCGCAAGGGAATCACAATGTATAGAGTAGCTTCCCTTTGACCTAGAATCATGAAAATTGGCAAGAAAGCAACGTATTATATCACAAGCAAGGAAAATATCCGAAAATCGTCAATTTTACCGAAATAATTACAAGTAAAATTTCAAAATTTAAAAAACCCCCGACACATTTATCTTAACACAAAAGAAAACACCCCGATTCAAACAGTAAAGCGCCCATAACTTTTGAACGGCTGAACCGATTTTATTCAAACATATCTAAGAACACTCTCGACAAAATCACCTTTCAAACAAAAAAAAACTAAATCAAAATCGGTTCATCCGTTTAGGCGCTATGATGCCACAGACAGACACACAGATACACAGCAACACACGTGAAACTTATAACACCCCTCTTTTTCCGGCGGTAAAAATATTAACTGATTTGCAATTGGTAAACTGACCGCGACTTATGTTAATGTACTGGGGCAACAGTTTTCCAACGGCAAATTAATTAATAATTAGGAAATAATTATTATATTAATCAAATTAACTAAATAATTATTAATTAATTATTTAGTTAATTTACTCTCAATCAAGTTTATATTGTCCTTAGAGCAATGTTCGGTGCTTTAATTGCTTATGAACTTCAGTAATGTAACCTAATTATTTTAGTGAATGTTACTGTACGGAACCCTACAAAAGAGTTCCTGGAAAGACTTGGATAGGCCTATACCCGGCTGTGGGCCAGTATTGACGATACGAAAAATTACACCTACTTCTCTTGTTATTTCAACCCCAAATAACCCGATCTGATCCCCTGGGAGATAAGTTTTATTTTATTATTTTTACCAACTACTTCTCAAACAGAACCACGTGCTAAGCTAGCACACTCTGTTACCCTAACATAACGTAACATAAGTATGTCAAAGGTGTTTTATTTTTTTGCTGTCGGTACCAAAGATAAGAGAGAGAAGAGACGCAATGAGCGTTGCTAGGCAACCACCCACCTGAGTATTATCGGCACAAGCTTAGAGGACACACAGAGGAAAAATTCTTAACTTTTTCTTGTTCTTTTCTTTTTATTTTTATTTAATGGTTTGTTGTTAACGCTTATTGGCTGTTGAAAACATAACAAGGTTAAGCTACACCTTCTGCAGGTCATGCTAGGGATGGGTGCCCAAAAGTGACACGCTGATTATTTTAAAAGCTTTTATTTAACTTGCAATTTAAGTAAGTGTGTTCGGGTCAAATCTTGCAACTGAATTTTAGTGCAGTTATCCTACGCCGATTAAGATGCAATTTTGCATACACGTTTAGTTTGGATGATCATGCATCGTTAGCTAAGTGACGTCATTCTGAATTCAATATGGCGGACGGCCCAAGATGGCGGACTAGTTATTTTTTGTGCACTGCCATGATATGGGTTGGATATCAAATGAAAGAGTTTGCTGAAAAAAAACGGAAAAAACTTGTTGTAAAAAATATTTTTTAATTAATAATTTTATTTCCATGAGGATATGCAGTCTCGCGCGCGAGTTCTATGCGAGTGGTCGCAGTTGTGTGATTGCCCGATAATGTCCGTCGATACGATTAAGTGTGCGAACTGTAATGTGGTGATTTCGGAAGTCCTAGCGTTTATTCGTAATAAACATGACGTTATGGACAACGAAAGTCTCATAAGAATATGTGTGTCGGCGTCTTCGGAGGAAGAAATCGACGAGGCAATGAAATTGTTATGCAGCACGACTAATATTGGTAAACGATTGAAGTCGAGGCGAAAAGACAAAAAACAAAAGGATTTGGAAGACATGATTGCGGTTTTCAAAACTATTGACCCCGATCAATTGCCGGTTTTCGTCGCCTACGAGCTGCATAAACTGCCCCCTGTGTGTTTCGACCACGTAGATGTCACGAAAATACTAAAGGACCTGTTAATTTTGCGTGCTGAATTAAATGATATTAAAAATAATGCTGTCACTAAGAACGACTTGGAAGTGGCCTTGAAGGAGAATAATATCATAAAATCATCTGATAATCAGTTACAAAATCCGATATTTAACTCTAATGTGAATAAAATTAGAGGTGGAGGGTATAACTTAGACAGCGGACCGTTTGGATTGTCGCCGCACCTACCTTCTTATTCACAACATTCACAGCTGATAGATTCTGACTCACATTCGCTAACGCTGCTAACAAGTGACGATGACGGCCCGAAGTATCGCTCTCTCGTTCACTCACATGCACAGGTGCTTCCGGCAGTCGTTGAGTCTGCTACCACGCCGATTAACTCGACATTCTTAGAAAACACGGATGACAAGGATACAAATCTCTTGCAATCAATGCAGAGTAATAAAACTATGGTCGAAGTATTATTAGTATGCAAGGTGAATGGCCTGATAATCGTCCTAAAGAAGGTTGGACGCTGGTTCAAAATAAAAAGTCAAAGAATCGGTTCGAGGGAAAAACGGGAACCGCAAGCCCGAATGCGAACTTTAAGTTTAGGGCTGCTGATTCAAAAATCCCGCTTTTTATTACAAATGTTGACAAAGAAACTACTGAAAAAGATATTTGCGACTACATACAAAATAAGACGCAAGAAATAGTGCAGCTTCAGAAAATCAACATGAAATCTGAAAGACCGTATAATGCCTTTAAATTGTTTGTCTCAAAACACAAATTAAATAAGTTTTTAGATGACAAAATATGGCCCGAGGGTATTCGGTTTAGACAGTTTATTTACTTTAAGAAAAATATTACAGAAGTAAATAAGCAGCACAGTGTTGAAATTAAAACAAACAAATAATGGGTTGTACGTCGAACGTTAAGCTATGTACATTCAACTGTAAAAGTATTACTCGATCAGCTGATTGCGTTCGTCAACTATGTGCACGAGCCGACATGATAGCGTTACGGGAGACCTGGCTGCTGCCCCACGACGTGCCCTTCCTAGCGACCATTGATGGAGACTTCGCGTACACTGGGAAATCAGCCGTGGACATCTCTGCCGGTGTTCTGGTTGGTAGACCATTCGGTGGTGTGGCGCTGTTATGGAGGAAGTCGTTATTTGCGTCAGTTTCGGTATTAACCTGTGCCAGTGATCGTATCGTGTGTATTAAAATAGCACAGGGCGAGCGGTCTTTGCTAATATTTAGTGTTTATATGCCCACCGACTGTGTTGAAAATCGTTCCGAGTTTACGAGTTGTCTAAGTGAGATTATCTCAGTGATTGAGAGCAGTGAAGTGGAGTCGGTTTTTGTGTTGGGAGACTTTAACGCGCACCCAGGGACACGATTCTCACGTGAGTTACTTTTAACCTGTGTTGATCAATCATGGTCTTGCATTGATACTGAACTATTGCCGCAAGACTCGCATACTTTTACTAGCTCAGCCAATGGTTCCCTCCGCTGGCTAGATCACTGTGTTGTCACTGAGGCCGCCAGACATTTGGTAAATAATGCGTCAATTCTGTACGGCGTTTACATGTCGGACCATATTCCGTTATTAATAGAGTGTAACATTAATTTAATTAAACCTAAAATTATTGGATCCAACATTTCTTGTAACAAGGTTGTGTGGGGTGAGAGGGATTTAGAACAGATAAATAAGTATTTTGATTACTGTAATAGCAACCTAAAACAAGTAGATTTTCCTTCAGAATTTTGTAAATGTGCTGATAATATGTGTCACTTACCTGAGCATCGGTTGGTGATAGATAGATTGTATGATAAATTAATTTGTATTTTGAAAAATGGAGCCGAACTCACTCATGTGAGTTCTGTTAAAAAGCGTCATAAAGGAAATTATATAGTAGGGTGGAACAAACACGTTCGCGAGGCTCACCGTGATGCCCGACTGTGTTATCAAATGTGGCTGTTATACAACAAACCTACTTCTGGATTTATTTATGAAAATATGTGTAATTCGCGAAATCTTTTTAAAAATAAACTAAAATATTGTCAAAACAATCAAGAAAAAATTAAAATGGATATGCTAGCATCTTGTCATCAAAGTAAACAATTTAATAAGTTTTGGAAATTAACGAATAAATTAAAACATAAGTCGGGGATTCCGGTGAGCGTCGCGGGCGTGAGCGACCCTACTGATATAGCTAATGCTTTTCAAAAACATTTTAATGTAAACTCGCGTTTGTATGGCTATAGCGAACCGTCAAGTAGCGGCGCGGGGGCGGCCGTGACTGGGGCTCCCCCTGTCAGGTTCTCCGCTAAAGAGGTCGCGAGATGTATACAGAACATGGTGAGAGGAAAGTCCCCCGGTCACGATGGCCTCAGCGTCGAACACCTTAAATACGCTGGGGTACACTTACCACGAGTACTCACTATGATTTTTAACCTGTGTCTAAGTCATAGTTACTTACCTGTGGAACTTAGTAATACGATCGTAGTGCCAGTAATAAAGAATAAGACTGGTGACGCCTCCGATATCTCCAACTATAGGCCGATATCGCTTGCCACTGTTTGTGCTAAGGTATTGGATAGTCTGCTTGATAAAATACTAGCTAAACATATCGATCTAGAGGATGGACAGTTTGGTTTTAGACCGAACTTGTCAACGGATAGTGCAATATTATGCCTTAAGCAGACTGTCCAATATTATGCTGACAGAAAAGCACCGGTAGTGGCATGTTTCTTGGATTTATCGAGGGCGTTCGATCTGGTCAATTATGACCTGCTCTGGCATAAGCTAGCTCACGACACTACTGTCCCGGCTGATGTTATATCTTTGTTTAGGTATTGGTACAGTAGTCAAAAGAACTCAGTTAAGTGGGCAGGCTCATATTCTGACATGTATGGGCTGGATTGTGGAGTGAGGCAGGGGGGTCTGAGCTCCCCCCGCCTTTTTAACCTGTACATTAACAAACTGATAGGTAGGCTCAGTAGCACTAAAATCGGTTGTCACGTGGACGGTGTTTGCGTGAACAACATTAGCTACGCTGATGATATGGTGCTACTGAGCCCATCTATCGGTGCGATGAGAAGGCTACTTAAAATCTGTGAAAGTTATGCAGTGGCTCATGGGCTCAAATACAATACCAATAAGAGTGAATGGTTAGTTTTTAAATCAGGTAAATTAACCTACGAACAGCTGCCTGACCTCTCACTCTCTGGGTCTCCCTTAGCTCGAGTTTCGAAGTTTAAGTATTTGGGCCACTGGGTCACTGATGACTTAAAAGACAATGTAGATTTAGACAGGGAGCGCAGGTCGCTGGCTGTCCGTTGCAACATGCTGGCCCGCAGGTTTGCACGTTGTACTGATTCAGTCAAGATAACGCTTTTTAAGGCCTTCTGCCAGTCGTTTTACACGTGCAGCCTGTGGACCGAGTACACCCAGCGGGCATACAGCGACCTGCGCGTGCAGTACAATAACGCATTCAGGGTGCTTTTGGGGTTGCCTTGGCGATGTAGCGCGTCAGGGATGTTCGCGGAAGCATGCGTCGACGGGTTCGCCGCAATCATGCGGAAGCGATGCGCTTCCATGATGGCGCGTTTGCGCTCCTCCTCCAATGGCATCCTGAATGTGTTCTCAGACCGGTGGGACTCTCCCCTCTTACGAAGGTGGGTAAGTGTACAGACACACTGACCCAGTTAAAATCGTTTAACATGGAACAAGCAGTTCAGTGTTCATTACCAACAATAATGAGCCATGGAACTGTGTGTTTTGTTGTTATACATTATTGTAATTTTAATACTAACATTAGGCTAAGTTTTACTACTACTAACATTATATGGATGTTTATCTGAAATAAAATATTTGAATTTGAATTTGAATTTGAATTAAGCAAAAACTACAGTACGAGCGTCTTTTACTTGCCTATTTATTTTTGCTTCACTTACGTTAACACATTTATTTTTTCTTATTTACATTTAAATACGAGTCCCACAATTCGTGTACCGTACAACGTTTTTTCTAACACGAAACATAATATCGATTTGATTCTAAAATAAACTGTCTGCGCTTGTAAACAACTTTGTTGTTAGAAGTTAAAGATGGCGGCCGGAGGTAACAGGTTGTTGGCGTTGTTTTGAAGTTTTAAGATGTTTTTATACTTAATGGTATCTTGTTATATGCCAGTATTTGTTGGTAGCGAAGCAACTCCTAGTTAAATTCTTTCTTGTTGTGTTTCTTTCTGTCAAATTGCTATTTGATTTTAACCAGGCGCCAATAGAATCCGTGAGCGTAGACGCTTTTTTTGTTGTTACACAAAATTCGTCGATTAAATTATGCATGTAACTAAAAGAGTTATGAATAAAAATGTGGATGAATGGGAAGGGAAGGCCAAAGAAAAGATGGATGGACTGTGTGAGGAGTGATATGAAAGAAAAGGGACCAGAGATAGCGTGGCAGGGGACAGGACGGTATGGACGAAGGGCAGGAAGATGATGATGATTCCACTGATACAAAACCTGATAAAAAAGATGTCCAGATACGGAACCAGCTGACAAAAAAATGAAAAATAAAACAAAAAACCCGACTGCAAAGAAGAAAATCATGCTGTGCAGTCGGAGGATACATATTCGCGAGTTGGCTGACCAAAACTATAAATATCCTCCGACTGCAAAGCATTGATTTTATAAACTTTTTTTATTTACAACTTTTTAGCTATACTTTTTTTTTCGAATGATTTTTAAGATAATAGTAGTATATATTTTTGTACTCTTTTTAAAACCCTTCATTTTGATACCCCACTCGATGGGTTTGTAAGAAAAACATATTGCACAATATGGCGCCCAAAATCCTTAATGTTCCTTTTTTTAGGGTTCCGTAGCCAAATGGCAAAAAACGGAACCCTTATAGATTCGTCATGTCTGTCTGTCTGTCTGTCTGTCCGTCCGTATGTCACAGCCACTTTTTTCCGAAACTATAAGAACTAGGCTATTGAAACTTGGTGAGTAGATGTATTCTGTGAACCGCATTAAGATTTTCACTCAAAAATAGAAAAAAAACAATAAATTTTGGGGGTCCCCATACTTGAAACTGAAACCAATTTTTTTTTTTCCCTCATACCCATACGTGTGGGGTATCTATGGATAGGTCTTCAAAAATGATATTGAGGTTTCTCATATATATTTTTTTTAAACTGAATAGTTTGCGCGAGAGACACTTCCAAAGTGGTAAAATGTCCCCCCCCCCCCCCTGTAACTTCTAAAATAAGAGAATGATAAAACTAAAAAAAAAATATGATGTTCATTACCATGTAAACTACCACCGAAAATTGGTTTGAACAAGATCTAGTAAGTAGTTTTTTTTAATACGTCATAAATCGTAAACCGCAATTCACCAAGTACGGAACCCTTCGTGCGCGAGTCCGACTCGCACTTGGCCGGTTTTTTAACGGTACTTATCTAAGAACTATATATATATAACTATATTTATTCTTTAATTTATCTATCAATGTTATTTTAATAATTCAATTATATAATTTACTCACATAATGAAAATAATCAATGTATGAAATTAATCAATTTTGTTTACAATTGTTGTAAACTTTTTTTTTTTATTATGTTCCAAGACCAATCTATACGACCTGAATAATATCTAAAGAAATGTAATGTTTATTAACTTTTTACTTGAAGGATTTAAAACTGTAAATGTAATGCATGAAATAAAAGGCTTTTTTATTTTTATTTTATTTTATTTTATCTAAGAACACTTGGCCGGTCAAGACCTATCTAACGACGTCTTAATTATAAAAATCCGTTAAGTGATTTGAAAGATATGAGGTAATAAAGAATATTACATGCATACAAACATACAAGATACGCGCGAAAAACATAACCCTTTCCTTGCAGCCGGGTAAAAAGCCAATCGGGTATTCGATCATTGCACATCTGAACCCGCTCTCTACGTTGCTCGACTTGCCCGAGTATGTATTTCTAGAGAAATTGGAAAGACTGCTGTTTTCATGCTCGAATAATACAATGTAGATTCTAATCTAATTGACTCCATTTTCTATTGTTTCAGGACATTGACTATGAAGGCTTCCGATGGTTCCTGGACACCTTCCTCGAGGTGTCCGCCCCTGATGAACTGTGCAGGTGAGCAACAATCCACTTCTAATAAAGACAGCGGAAATGGTTGACGGTCAAAATAAACAAATAAATGGAATGGCTACAGACAAATAAAGAAACAAGTGAAATTTCAAAATTTAGAAAACCCCCGACACATTTATCTTGCGAAAACACCCCGATTCAAACAGTAAAACGCCTATAACTTTTGAACGGCTGAACAGATTTTATTCAAACATAGCTAAGAACACTCTAGAAAAAATCACCTTCCAAACAAAAAAAACTAAATCAAAATCGGTTCATCCGTTTAGGCGCTATGATGCCACAGACAGACACACAGATACACAGCAACACACGTGAAACTTATAACACTCCTCTTTTTCCGGCGGGGGTTAAAAACCCCCACTTTTTAACCCACGCCGGCAAAAGAGGAGTGTTTAGCAAGGGATATATATGAACTTCTTATAAAAGTAACGAGGTCCATTGTCTCCTTGAAAATAAAAAAGCGCTCCCAAGTGTTAATAAGATGAATAAAAAAATAAATTTGAGTAGGTACGACATAGGAAACGCAGCCTTGCAGACTTATTACGTATCTTGTAAGAGCAAAACGATAACGATTTTTACGCAATAATTCTTCTTCACACCATAACAATTTTGTGACAGTGAGGCTGCACTAATGAACAATTAGTTAACTAAAATGTGCATTTGATCGCAAGTTGATCGCGATTATTTCTTATTACGTATGATTTTTAATTGCAGTCGCGCTACAATTAAAAATCATAGCATCATAGCAAACGTAGCCATCGGCGAGCAAATTCGGTTGTCAAATTGCGATTACTTTTTTCTTTGTTGTTGGTCGATTGCCAATCGCTTTAAATTACTAAGTACGGCGATTTTTTTTTTAACGCGATTTGCAAACGATTATTTAGGTAATCCGATTTTTATGCTATAAAGGTGTTGATCGCGCGATTACTGCGCAATTATTGCTGATTGCTGTTTCATATATAATAAGCCTACTGGTAAGATGGGATAATTATAATTAGTATACTTGAACAAAGTAGTAAGGATGGATTTCCACGAAGTTGGAAGAAGCCTGGAATTGATAAAAAATAACTTTTAATCCATGAGTATAGTAGCTGAGCATTTTACAACAAGAAACAATTTAGGTACTAAGGCTACGGCAACATACGGCTCAACGTAACTACATTTATTGGTCGTGGTGATTAAGGTATAACATATAAAAAAACTTTTTTCAAAAAAATACTTAAAAGTGAAAAATAACTTAATTTTTGGAAGTAGGTGTCTTTGGTAGGTACCAATTTTTTGCGTTATGGACACCGACCTCCAAAAATAAAGTTATTTTTCACTTTTTAGTTTTTTTATTTGTAAGTCGGTAGTATGTTTATGTTTTTTTTTTCACTTTTTAGTTAAAAAGGTACAAGGTCAAGTAGTTTATTAAGGTAACTATAACGCCGGAATATTTTACCCGAATATCATAAACTTGTATATATAAATAATGTATATAAACCGGTGAAATGAGAGATTTGCGTAGGGGAGATGTAGGCAATCGGGATCAGTTGGCAATCGTGATCACGTAATAAAATAAAAACCAAACGCGAGTGAGCGATTGTAACATACCTACATGGCAGTCGAGGACCAATAGCGTGCGTCGGCGACGGCGGCGGCCAGTTCCCGCCACGCGCTTGTCAGTGATACACGTGAACACGTTTCGACCAGTTTTGATGTAATTTTTCGTCTCCATTGTTTAGAAGGTAAGTTACGAAATATTTGAGTTTTTACTGTGACCATGGTATTTTATTTTAGCCGTAGTATTAAACTTCTTAATTTATCAATATAAATTTCTATTAACAAGTGTTGTGTTTGTGCTTAGGTATTTTTTCTCGATGTTCTCAATGTAGGCAATTGGAATCGAATCGAATTTTGCCGACAGTGATCACCATTGCCTACACAAAGTAGTTTATTAATGAAATTGTTATGTTATTGGTTTCAGATGGTGAAAGTACGTCCAAGAAAGACAACCAAAGCCAACTGGACTATGGACCAGCTGACGAAGGCTGTGACAATTGTTGATCCCCATTGTAAACATACTGATCACCATTGCAAACCATGGTTGACAATGGTGATCAATACTGTTTTTTTTTTAAGTTACTAGTGTTCCTAAAATAAGTATTATATGTGATTTAAAGTGATCTCAATTAATAGTACCAAAGCCAAATTATGCAAATAGACAAAAATAATAAACGATTTAGTAATAAACATGGTTTTATTTGAATTATTGCTTAGGTGATCCCAATTATATACATCTCCCCTACCCCTTAAGAGCGTACTGGCGTGATGTCATGTTATAAAATGGTATAAACAATAAACAGACATGCGATTGCAGCAATCACAAGAGATGCCCCACAACCCAAAACTTTGCCCCCAAAACTTTCCATCTTTCTTCTTTCTATCCAATAAAAAGTTCTGAGGAAACACACATAAAAAAAATACAATCGAATTGATAACCTCCTCCTTTTTGCGAAGTCGGTTAAAAATGGTATTTAACCGTTAAAATTATAAATAATTTTGAATATTCACAAAATTTACGCCATGTGGAATCAATCGATTGAAAAATGTTTTAGTTGCCTAGGTGATCAAGAAATGCCTCAAAAATTACTGCAAAAGGTGTCGGTTTTGGTGTCGTTTTTTTTTCAGTGTGTTCGGGCGCACGGTTGGCGCAGTGGTTGAGCGATTGACTGCTGCGCTGCGTGTCGCGGGTTCGATTCCCGCACGGAACAAATATTTGTATGACCTACAGATAGTTGTTCCGGCTCTGGGTGTTGTGTATGTGAGTTTATATGTTTGTAAACGCACCCACGATACAGGAAGAAATTCCTAGTGTGGGGCAACGTTTTAAAAAAAAAAAAAAAAAAAAAAAATTGTTAATTTTTTTCGGTCTAGCCCTATGGTCTAGCCCCTCAGCCCGTAAACAAATCAGAACTATAACGTGCGAAAAAGAAATCCGTTATAATAATAGAGGTAACCAAACCTCCTAACAATTTGTAACTTCTGATTCCAGACACCTGTTCCTATCGTTCGTCCGGCGCGACCGCCGCCCGGCGCTCCGCGAGATGGCGGCAGCAAGCTCCACCGCCGCCTGCGCAGCCGTCACAGCCCACGCAGACCATCAGGTACGGCAGGTATATGAAACAGTATCGATCTACACTTATAAATAATTCTTATCTTCCTTCAGAATCGTCACAGGAATCAAGAGAGTGCTAGATTTCTGTAGAATGCAGTTTGGGAGGTAGCGGTTTTTAAACTTACTTCAAAAGCTTCAAAATAATAATGCAGGAGTACGGTCAAAGGTTCCATCAGTATTATTAAAATGGACAATCAGTCAATAGAACTCAACCCAACCAATCATTATACATGGAGTAATTGAATTAACGCAATTCGTATGCATCACAACCGCGAAAAACGGCCATCGCTCAGTATAATACTGGGATTGACGTGCGAACTGTATGTGTCCAGTCAGCGCGCGCTCGTACGTCTTCGGTTATCCTCGTGCACCTGCTCTAGCTCAGCTCTATCCTGCAGGTTATTATACAAACTCTCTGCTGCATGCAGCACGCTGTGCCTAGCACAATCTATCAAAGCTACAAAGCCACAGCGCTTGTCGAACTTCGGTTTTCCGAAAATTACCGATGGAACCTTTAACCATACCTATTCCGTAACCGTTAAAACATCGATGCCTGAACTTCGGACTTTGTAAGCAAAACTGATGATTAATTTTATTCTCTGTACAATAGGCATATTTTTTAATACATTGGCTATTTAAAAATCGTGCTTTATTGATTTATGTAAGGCGGTACCCCGAGCAAAACGCCGCGCTAGCCGTTTTTCGTGCAGTTTCTACTCGTTATTTAAAAAGAAATATCAACTAATAAAAATACATTAAATTTCTACATATTATTGATTCTAAAATGGTCGTATGCTTTTTTTTTAAGAGGTATATGTGTCACTAATCTCTTTCCAACAAAACCATAAAAATGAGAAATAATT
Organism: Orthosia gothica; assembly: GCA_949775005.1. Taxonomy (NCBI): domain Eukaryota; kingdom Metazoa; phylum Arthropoda; class Insecta; order Lepidoptera; family Noctuidae; genus Orthosia; species Orthosia gothica. The sequence continues at coordinate 4,688,011 of OX459035.1, read as the reverse complement.
ATTGATAGCATGCATCTCCTCGTAAAGTGTTCATTATTTTTTTTTGTACGAATACTAATGGATAGACAATTTAATAACGAACATTTTTGTCGTATTTTATTTTCAAAAGTCTAAAATTCGATTTTATAAAGATTATATTTTAAAATCTGGGCGTTTTCACTAGGTACTGTAATTCATGCGCCACCAGTGCCGCTAGGCCAATAGGAATGCTCATATCTCATGCTGATTTTTTGGTCAGGTTACCGCCTTAAAAGGAATGCTTAACGAATCGGTGCGGGCTAAAACATATTATCATTCTGGCTTATAGCTTACAAATTATGCTATTATTATAACCTGGTATTCTTGCTTGTTTGGTTGTTAAAGCTTGCGATTCTTTTACCTCATAATCTTATAAGGCATTACTTGGTATTGCAGGGCAAGTTAAGCTTGGCGTCCAAGATCCACGGCCTAGCGGAGCGGTTGCAGCAGCTCGGCAAGAGTTCCGGGGACTCCGTCGATGGCGATAAGGGATCTAGGAGTCGAACGGGTAAGCAACAAGTTTACAACTGCACAATTTGATTCCACCTAGCCTTTTCCATTATCAGAATACAAGACGTACGGCCATGCGCCATCGGTACATGGTGGATATACCTATACGCACAAAGCGTTTTGCTGATACTTTCATTGTGCGCATAGCTAAGGAGTGCAATTCCCTTCGTCTTTGTTCCCTGACAGCTACAAACTTGCGGTCTTTAAGTCAAGAGTGAATAGGTTACTTCTAGGCAAGCGTGCTTCACCGTAGACCACATCATTACTTACCATCAGGCGGGATAGCTGTTAAAAGCGAGCCTATCGATTATTAAAAAAAACATATCTATACCATACCAATATTATAAAGAGGAAAGATTTTTTTGTTTGTTTGTTTGTGTGTTTGTTTGTACCGAATAGGCTCCGAAACTACTGAACCGATTTCAAAAATTCTTTCACCGTTGGGAAGCTACACTATTCCCGGGTGACATAGGCTACTTTTTATCCCTGTATTCCCACGGGAAAGGGTACTACGCGGGTGAAACCGCGAGGCGTCCGCTAGTTTTGTATAATTATGAAACCACCCACGTCTGCTGCAAGATGGATAACCTCAAGCCTGCTTGCTTCCTTTGAAATTACTTTTTTACTACACTTGACTTAATCGCCATATCAATAGAATAAAATTCTCTTAACGAATAATATGGTGGTTACTTTAGAGAAACCATCTTCTCTTAAAACGACGACTGTCGCCAAATACCTTGAGGGAACAAGGCGCGCACTCTTTTCACATCCGCGCGACCTAAAATTGAGTAGTTTTTTGGATTTTCCTTAATTTTCTTTGACTTTAAAAAAAAAGCCTTACGTCATAATGTAGATAATTAAATTTCTTTGAGATGGTGTCAATTTCATTTAAATACGCCCAGCGGTTTTGGTGCGATTGTCGTGTTTTTGTCCGTTTTAGACATAACTTTACAAATTAATTACACTATGTTATTCGAATAAAACTCAACATTTTCTTAGATCAAATAATTAAGAAAATGGTCTAGTCTAAAGTAACATAAATATCTTTTTTCAAAAAATTACGACATGCCGTTGAAACGTGATTCTCATTTTAAAATCAGCTTCTCAGGGGTATCTGCGCCTTAATATTGCACATTGTCACAGATACTTAAATGCTATCATACAGATGCCTCATCCCATACACAGAAACCGTGCCGACGTAATTTGTTTTTTATCGGACTAAACCAAACTGACTATTTTTATTAACCCCCGCCGGAAAAAGAGGGGTGTTATAAGTTTCATTAACCCCCGCCGGAAAAAGCGGGGTGTTATAAGTTTCACGTGTGTTGCTGTGTATCTGCGTATCTGTGTATCTGTGTGTCTGTCTGTGGCATCATAGCGCCTAAACGGGTGAACCGATTTCGATTAAGTTTTTTTTGTTTGAAAGGTAATTTTGTCGAGAGTGTTCTTAGCTATGTTTGAATAAAATCGATTCAGCCGTTCCAAAGTTATGGGCATTTTACTGTTTGAATCGGGGCGTTTTCGCAAGATAAATATGTCGGGGGTTTTTTTAAATTGTGAAATTTTACTTGTTTACTAAAAGTATCCCTAGTTGGAACTTTTCCAAGCGATAGATGGTGTTAGCTCACTGCTAGCAAGTAAAAGGGTTTACTCGGTTCGTGAATATGTTTTTCTTTAAATACAGTGACGATTTGTTTTATAGTATTTATTTGCACCATTTTACAATTTCATTGTACCAAAATGTGTTACAATACAAATTTAAAAAGTGTGTAGAATGCCACACAAATTTAAAAACGCGCCATCTATTGGAATTAATTTTAAACGATCCCTTCAAATGATCTTTGAATTGTCAATTAAGAGACCTATATTCCATAATTTTGTGCTTAGAAGAGCTGATTAAACAAGAACATATAATTTTTTATGATCAATTCTAGAAAATGATAATTTTACACAAAATTCTATTACAAATCGCGATATGCATATCGCGCCATCTAGTGAAATTTATTTGAACCATGTGAACCAAGTTTCCTTTCTTAGCGTCGGGACCCCGTGGCATTGTAATAGTTGCTTGTATAAGTCTCCTTTAAACGAAAACTGGTCAACAATAAGTAAACACATTTGCGATCCTTCAAAATAGTTAGTTTTATCTGAGTTCCCTCATTAGTAGATCATTCACCATGATATTGTTTTTAGGGTTCCGTACCTCAAAACGTAAAAAAGGAATCATCCTTATAAGATAGCTTTCTGGTCCGTCTGTCACCACCGATTTTCTCAGGAACGGGTGCACCTAGCAAGTTGTTTATACCAGATACTAGGTATTTAGTCCCTATTAGGTGTCTATCAAAAAATCTAAATTTGCCCATATTTTTAAAACTTAGCCACCAATAAAAAAGATACCAATTTTATTATGGCGGTTTAATGTCGAACTCGTTCGCCGAGGGTTCCATATCTACCGTACGGAACCCTCGGCGAACGAGTTCGACTCGCACTTGACCGGCTTTTTTTATTCATGACACTTTTCCTACTAACTTCATCGTCAGATCGTCACTTAGCGGGTTCACGTTCTAATTTAGCTATTGTACTAATGTTTCAGGAAGCGTCCACCCGATGTTCACAGTAACCACGCACCCCTCATACTCATCCCACGAGCTGTGCCTGGACAGGCGCAATGAGACCAGCCCCAGCCACAGCCAGATGTCCAGGAACTCCTCACGGAAGAGCAGCAACTCGCTCAGGGTCAACCAGTCTACTAAAATCGAAGGTATGGCAGATTCACCTTAGCATTGCCGATTTCGGGTCTTGACAAGAAATGATTAGAGGAAAAAAGGGTATTCGTCAAAGTAAAAGTCAAATATATTTTTTCAACTAACTAATATGCGGCACTTTTGAACTTTAAACAATTAAAAATTATAAGTAATAAAAATTGGTTCCACCGTGCATTCGAAAAAGTAGTTTGTTATGGAGAAGAACGAACAAACTCCATACTTAAAAAACCGGCCAAGTGCGAGTCAGACTCGCGCACGAAGGGTTCCGTACCATTATCGCAAAAAACGACAAAAAAACACTTTTGTTGTATGGGAGCCCCACTTAATTACTTATATTATTCTGTTTTTAGTATTTGTTGTTGTAGCGGCAACAGATATACATCACCTGTGAAAATTTCAACTGTCTAGCTATCACGGTTCATGAGATACAGCCTGGTGACAGACAGACCGACAGACAGAAAGATACACAGACGGACCGCGGAGTCTCAGTAATAGGGTTCCGTTTTTACCCTTTGGGTACGGAACCCTAAAAAAAGCTTATATAATCTAGTTTCATTATAAATAGGTTAAATTGACACAAACTACAAACTTATTAGTCAATTTAATTATTTTATGTGGTGGTAAACACTTAAATATTTATTTTATTCTGTTTTTAGTATTTGTTGTTATAGCGGCAACAGAAATACATAATCTGTGAAAATTTCAACTGTCTAGCTATCACGGTTCATGAGATACAGCCTGGTGACAGACAGACAGACAGACAGACGGACCGCGGAGTCTTAGTAATAGGGTGCCGTTTTTACCCTTTGGGTACGGAACCCTAAAAAATAGTACCATAACTATGAATATGCAAACAAATTAAAAAAAATTAAACATTTTGTCTACACTAAATATTGCCCTATGGAGCAGGACCAGCATGTTTCCAAGCATTCTTATATTGAATATAATCATCTAATTTGTAATATACTTGGTATACAAAGTATGCTTTTAACTAAACTAACCACCAGTAACTAAATGCGAAGACCTGAGGCATCCGTCAAAGTACGGAAGATCAAAGTATTGAACGTCCCGTATTTTATTTAATAGTGTAATTTCCATCACACCTGGGAAAAACACAAATTCAAAAGCAGTAAATACTGAAAGAAGGAATTAAGAAAATGAAAGAGAAAGAAAGAAAGTAAGAAAACCAGTTTATTTGGCACACATAGATACACACAATGTACAAATAAAAGGAAAAAGAATTAAAAAAAAAAAACAATTACATACATAGTGTGCCCCGCGGCTGCGCCAAAAAGGTCCAGTTCAGCAAAATGCCAGACAACTAGGAGTTGCCTGACGCTGGTTTTCAACTGAACCTTACGTTAAAGTGCACGGATGTGAATCAGTTTTGAAGAGTGCGATCAATTAGTACTTACACAGATTAATGGGCAAGTAACTTAGGTAAATGTGTTTGGTTATAAAACTTTTGTATAGATGAAATATTATATACCAGCTTAGGAGCCGACTTCATTTAAAAAAAAACGCAAGTAGACCCGACAAGGTAAAAAAAATGGTGATAGGTTGTCTGTAAGAGATTGCCCTATGCTTTAAGGCCACCCATTGTACTCAATTTTTTATAAATGTTATAAAAATGGTTTACTTTACTGTCCTGTACCAAAGATTACTAAATAGTTACTACGTAACCTGTACTTATTAAGTGGTATACAATAAAGTATATAATAAATAAATAAATAATGAGACCCAGAAAATTATAGCATAGTTTTCCCCCTCTCTTACAAGGGCTTTGCCAAGATACCCAGTTTTGCAAATGTCAACATTTTCATCATTTTCTTATGTTTTTTGTTTGCAGATTTCAGGCACCTAATGAGGCGGTCGTCAACTCTAGAAGTGCATACAGCGCGGGTTTCTCTCAAGGACATCGTGTGCTACCTGTCTCTGTTGGAAGCTGGAAGACCTGAAGACAAACTGGAATGTGAGTATTCCTTAATTCATTATTTTTATAAAGCATCTCCTTATGGATTAAGTTCCGAACTATCACAATTATTTGTCAGGTGACTTCCACTGCTGGATAAAAAAATATTTTCTTAATATCGCAAATATGACAACTCAGACGCTACTGGCAGTCATCAATCTATCTTCCGAGTTTAGCATTGTAACATTCTAAAGCATTGTTTGTTTGTTTATCGTCGTCGTCAGTCTATTAACGTTCCCACTGCTGGAACACAGGCCTCCTCTCTTTGACAGGGAATGGGCATAATAATAATAATATATGTATGCATCACCTACGATCATAGGTTATGAGACTGTATATCCCGCGGAAGTGCGAAGGTCGTGGCTTTTAAATGCTAAGACCCTGCACAACCGCGAGGTATGCAGTCTTAGGGAATACTTCCAGGCTGCCGATGTGGGTATGCATCGAGATGTGGTGGCGGTGGACAAGGGCCTTACCTCGCTCTCCTTGGCTAACGAGAACTGGCGTAAACCTATAGTATTAGATACTAATGACTGCAGGGAGGTATGGCAGAGCAAGGAGCTTCACGGACGCTTCTACCGGGCCCGATGTAGATCTTTTAGCGTCAGTGGCCTGGCTGCGATTTGGTGACCTTTTCGGGGAAACCGAAGGTTTTGTATTTGCGATTATAGACGAAGTCATGATGACGAACAACTATCGGAAATATATTGTAAAGGACGGCACAGTTGACATCTGTCGGGCATGTCACCGGCCGGGGGAATCCATACAATCTTGTGGAATCGGAAGTGCCTTACTATAAGTATGTGCCCGACCCAAGTTGTATTGGGATGGGTCTATCATCACTGACAGGACTATTGTTGCCAATAAGTCTGGCATAGTGGTCTAGACCGACTAGAGCGTCGCGCAATAATTGTTAATATAGCGGTCCCCCATGATGAGAACCTCGTGAAGGCTGAGAGAGCAAGTATCTTAATCTAGCTCGCGAGGTTGTCGACATGTGGGATGTGAATACAGCAATCATTGCGCCGATAGTCGTGACGGCCAATGGCATACTAGCCAAGAGCCTCGACGAACATCTGAGGAGGCTCTCGTTGGGCAGCTGGGTCAAGGGCTTGATCCAGAAAGGATCCTCCTTCCTGTCTCAGGAGCCCTGACCACCGGTGGCTTGGATCCAGTGCCCGATACCGGCGGGCTACTATTTTTTTTTTTTTTTTTATAGAATAATATTTAAAAATATAAAAATATGTATGTCGCATCGAGGCTGGCCGACAGATGCAAACCATCGGGAAGTCAGGATGTATTCCCTTAGGTTAAGACATCTTGTGTGGGCAGGTCGTTGGGTACAATCGTGCAAATGAAATCACAGAAGTTATTCGATACACTGGGTTTATTTAAATAGTCACAACTCAGTTACAATCTTGCTTACTAATATTACGGATCGACACTGATTCTAAGACGTGTTAGCTCTAAGGCTGTCAGTACTCAAATGCCATATTCTATGTTCCCCACCACGCAAATGGTTAGAAATAGCGCGCCAATGCGTCGTTTTCTTGCTTTGCCGCCAGATGGCGTGCCTGCGATTTGTTTTAACGTCCGTACTATTGACTAAACCCGACACGGCCATCCTGCGAGACAGGCGTCCTCGTCTGTTTCTCATTGTCAGGGTTAACAGTGTATCGAATCATGTGGAAATTCTCATGAATGTCCTCAGCCCTTGGGGGAAGCTGAGGGGTCTGTCAGACTCCTACTGACTAAAACCACATGGTGTTCTCTAGGCCGTAATTTATCTTGAGAGGCGAGCGTGGAACACAGCACGTCGCCTTCTCGGGCCTCTCTCAGGTGACAGATCCCCAAATCTATCACCCGCAGGCATCATTTTCTTGTCCTTGCTCACTGCCATCTCATGTCGTGTTGCGCCACACGTCCTCTTAGTCTACTCCGACCCGCCAGTCTCCCATCATACAAGGGATGTTTTTCTGAAACACAAAATGTCCAAACAGTATTCACTCTTCCAATCCTGACTCATACTCTAGAGTGAGGAATCATTTCGAAACAAACAAACATGATCATTAAATCTCTCTGTTCACCATTGCAAGGAACAAGTAATTCTATTTTCAATTTAAAGAAAATAGCAACTTAATCATCGATCTGGTACCTAAAAGCACCCAATCTTCGTGATTACAAAGTCCAAGTACCACTGATAGTCATTAATGTCACAGTAAATGAAACATAAGAAAAAAAGACACCAGGTATCTTATTCACGACCTTTAGCCATCACATAGCTCTCCTAGCTATCTCATAGCTCTCTTCTCAATTGCTCTAGTCGCACATCCCTACGATGTCGAGTCAACTCAACTCTCTGAACTTAGAACCAGTTCCACACAGACATTTAGCCTGTCGTATGTTACGTCGATTCGCCATCTACCACCTCAATTGGTACTTGAGCCTTGTGTATCTTACTAACACAATCTACGCATAGCAATCAAAATTAGAAACTCTAAAATTATTTCAGTTTTCGTAATGAGGGTATGACGAGTCGAACGTCATCAACGATAACATGGTGACCTCACCACTCGCGTGACTATGTGAGTTTACTTTCTTTTAACCTCATAACTCAATAGAAACCTTCTGTATGGTTCCTTAAACACCAGACAAAGTGTCATACAGGCCTACAGTTGCTACAAAGGCCTCCAATTGCCACACAGCGCTCGGCTACTTCTGACCAAAGTAGATATAGGTTCATGAAAATAGAGAAATTTTTGAACTCTACTCTTTAACTAAATCATTGCCCTGGGCCGTGCACCACAGTCATTCCAGACAAACTTTAAAACTTATTCTGCAGCAAAAACTGCCAAGCTTACAGAAACCCTCGAGTAAAACCTCTAACGCCACGGCTCTCTAGCCAACCAGTAATTATATTGCTCTCACACAACGGTCTCTCTAGACCCCAACCTCCGCCAGAATCCACTGGTACGGTCAAACATAATACGGCTGATAGACTCAATTACTCGACATCTTAAGCTTGCTCATTATCATTTAAATCTTTTTGACATCAACATCGACTGGTACATAACCCGCTGGCATCTTTCTTAACCTTCAGTGTGCATACTTGAAGGTTCTAAGTGTACCTATTTAAAACTTTCGGTGTATAACGCTCACCGTCCTGTCATAATCACCTATCGCGGTCTTAATACAGGGCCTTTTTAGTTTTTGTCCTAGTTGCCCACACAACACTTCATTAGAAAAAGGTCCGCCGATCAACAAGTTCAACGACTAAACAAAGTAATTGTTACAATTCTGTTACAGTTTGTTATGATTCATAGGCAATGCATACTCAACTCATGCAACCTTCATTGTGACTTGTGCACCAACACAAGCCAGAATCGTATCTACCAACGATTCTCTACATATCTGCCGCCACATATGCTACACCATATGAGGGGCCCTTGTGCACCAACACAAGCCAGAATCGTATCTACCAACGATTCTCTACATATCTTCCGCCAAATATGCTACACCACATCATGAGGGGCTCTGTGCACCAACACAGACAAGAATCGCACCAACGATTCTCAAAAATCTTGCGCAATATGTGCTACACCACATGAAGCGCTCTGTGCACCAACACAGACAGAAATCGCACCAACGATTCCTTCTAGACCCATCGCCACATGTTACGCATGAGGTGCGGTCTAAAGTTTCGAGTATGAGTGTACAAGCCATTCTTAATCAGATTTGGTCTCATTATCACTGTCATCAACTATGACGTCTAACTCTGAAGGAACTTGGTGATCGGGTATCCTTCTCACAAGATTCGCGCCTTTCACTCTAAGATCTTGTAACATACTGACTGTTAATATGAGGGTAACAATTAGGCCTGATCATATTTGCTTCTTAATAGCTCGCGTGAAGGACCTTCACGAATAACTCTGATCAATATCGTTTAAACCAGATTATCAACAGTAACCCTTCTTTATCGCTCACAAACTCAGTTTTCAAGTACGCAAAACGATCGCGAGATCTACTGCTATCATAATATTACTTTGAAAGTAAGCAAGTGAATTCAGATCTGAAGACGGTGGTTGTACATCGTTACGCAACAAGATCCGTCCTGAATACACGCAAATGACCAGTACCGTTACTAACTCGATACAATTACGATAGCCCAACGACATCACTAACTCGCTTTGCCACTGAAAACGACTAGTTATTCAGTCAGTTTGGATAACTCATCTCCTTCATATGGGATATCTCATCCTAAAGTTCGTACTGAACCAAATGTTAAAACTAGGAAAGTACTAACAAGCCAATAGGTAACTTATTAGCTACTTGCTTTTTACTAGGTGTGTCTTAATTACCTAGTGATGGTGCTAGGTATAACCACTACCAACCAATTCAGTGTTCCAACATGAACACTTAAAACTCGAAATAGCATCTCATCACTAGAGAACATTCGACTTCACTATCGAAATAAAATGGAAGCGACTCACCGAGTATTCCATTCCAAACTTGCGCGCGCTCGTAACGTTCGGCTACGACCTGCGAACTGCTTGCCTGCCGTTCCTCTTAACCTCTCAGATAGTGATACGTCAGCCTTCACATACAGCATCTGAACCACTAGCCGCTAGCCTTCACGCTCAGCATCTGAATCGCTAGCCTTCAGCAGAGGCTTCAGGCTGCAACACAATATGGTATCTGAAACATGAAAAATATTACGAGAGTATATGTTCACACGGTTATCTTAACCATACACAGCTTTGATGGAAATTAACCTGTACACCGGTGTAGTAACCTAAACCAATCAATCTGCCTAGCCTTTTCCCAACTACATTGGGTCGGCTTCCTGTCCTACCGGATTCAGCTGAGTACCCGTGTTTTACATGGAGCGCCTGCCTATCTGACCTCCACAACCCAATAACTGGGTAACACGGTACCCCTTGGCAAGACTGGTGTCAGATCCCAGGCGTCTGACCACCCGTAACAACTGTCAAAGATCTTCAAATGACAGCCGGGACCAACGGCTTAACGTGCTTTCCAAGGCACGGAGGAAACCCGGTATGTTGAAATGGTTACCCATCCACAGACGGACCTCGTCAAGCGTTGCTTAACCTTGATGATCAATCAGTGCGGCTGTCATTATTTAGCCACGAGCTCCTAGTAATAGAAGTAACCTTAACCTGCAATATGTGTTGTTATGGACACCGAATGTGAGTGCAGAGTCCCTGTCCAAAACATGAATCACACATTACAGTGTCCCAAGTGCCCAGGTAGGTATATGAGCTTTAGAGAATCAAATAAATGCCATAGAATGTTAAGTCGCAATTCACGACCTGGTAGGGTTTACCACTTTTAGAAAGTTTGGCCCTCCAACTACAAAAGAAGAATACTATGCTTCTTCTCAAACTTAGTTAATTCTCACTACATAAAACTATCACGCTACAAAACTAATCAAAATATTTCATTTGGAATTTTCATAATTTCCAGACTGAAGTGTAAGGCAGGTACGTCACTGTCACCATATCGTTCTAACTTCCAAACAATGATAGTCAGCCAAGGCCAGTCAAGGGTCATTGCCCGTCATAGTAGAATAATAACCCCTCAACAACACCAAAACTTGACCATCAATAACTGGCATGAAACTATGACCTGACACGGGCCACCCCGACGAACCACTGACCACCATACCGTACACAAAACCAGAATTTTGAATAATGAACACACTTTTCCATAGTCATAACAAAATGAAAACGACTCACCAGATTGGCATAAAGATCAGTGAGTATGGATCTTTTCACATGTCCACACGCTCCTCCTTGACCTGTCCAGCTCCTTAGTTGTTGCTAGCTTTCTTGCAGCTCCGTTCCAGACTGGTTTTTTATTATTCTAGACTGAGGGTAGTCGCAACTGACACCGCGATTTTTTTTTTGCAAGTATGTAACCGCCACTTTCACTACCATTGTTTCAATGTGTGATCTCATTAGCACGACCGAATCCCAATTCTGATGTCGCATCGAGGCTGGCCGACAGATGCAAACCATCGGGAAGTCAGGATGTATTCCCTTAGGTTAAGACATCTTGTGTGGGCAGGTCGTTGGGTACAATCGTGCAAATGAAATCACAGAAGTTATTCGATACACTGGGTTTATTTAAATAGTCAGTTACAATCTTGCTTACTAATATTACGGATCGACACTGATTCTAAGACGTGTTAGCTCTAAGGCTGTCAGTACTCAAATGCCATATTCTATGTTCCCCACCACGCAAGTGGTTAGAAATAGCGCGCCAATGCGTCGTTTTCTTGCTTTGCCGCCAGATGGCGTGCCTGCGATTTGTTTTAACGTCCGTACTATTGACTAAACCCGACATGTATATAAAATGAATAAATGGAATAATAATAAATAGATGGAGATTCGCAAGAGCAAAGGTGCTCGAAGGAAGGAAGTTAACCCAGTAAGGTACTGGTGGGGATTTTGACCGTAATTCCGGGATTGTCCTCATAGCCGTGGTATACCTCTCCACTCCTCAAGCACCTCTGGATGTGTTGCCCCCTTGGCGTTACGTCACTAAAGTGCTAGCGACCCTTTATGGGAGCCCTTTAATTGAGGGTGCAAGTCACCCCCTGCCATTTTATTGCTGTTTAGTTCAACAGTGGTCGGGCAGGGGCCTGTAGTCCTCCTATAGTTTTGGTCAATCGATCCACTAAACCTACAAAACCCATAGCCCAATACATATTTTCTCCATAATTTGCAATAGTCCTGCACCAACCGGGGATTGTCCTTGGGTGCAGTTGCGTAGTGCATACAGGGATAATCGTCGGTTGGTGTCACATTTCCTAATACATGCCTAACGTGGCCTCTACGTGTCTAAGGTCCTGATGTTTATACGTTTTTTAATTGGTAGCTGAAGCAATAACGATCATTATTACACTGGTATAAAACTGTACTAACGCCGATTGTCATAAGCTAGCTAGGCGGTTTATATATCCCGAAAAAGTGCACGGTTGCTGTCAGACAGCAAGAGCAAAACCACAGAAACGAGATTGTGAAACACTTTCCCTAAAACTAAACAGAAGACACAGATCAACCTTTTCATTTTACATTACTATCAACTACAATATGGTGCCTGCATGGAACACTTATTTTAGCCTTAGGTCCTTAATCACAAAAAATTACTTGCTTAACTTAGCCAGACATTAAACTTTTGTCTTCTCATTGCAGTCATGTTTCGGCTCTACGACACGGACGGGAACGGTGTACTGGATACGAACGAGATGGACTGCATTGTCAACCAGATGATGACTGTCGCCGAGTACCTGGGGTGGGAGACCTCAGAGCTCAGACCAGTGAGTATAATAATATATCGCCACTAAGTTTCAGCTCCAAAAGAGTTTAGCTAAGGGTACTACTTCTACTTCGTGTCAATGATTAATTTTAATGGTTCCGTTCCCAAAGGGAAAAAAATCAGATTTTGAAGAAATGTCTAAATAGGAATGTCCTGACTTACGAGTTGTAGGTCCTGGGTTCGAACCCGAGCAGGCGCTTTACTTTGTGTAATTTATTTCATCACCATTGCTCTCAAAACGGTGAAGGAAAACATCGTGACGAAACCGGCATGTCCTAGAACCAAAAATTCATAGACATGTGACATCTACCAATTCACACTGGGCCCGCGTGGTGGATTATAGCCCACTCCCTCTATGAGAGAAGGCCTGTGTCCCAGCAGTGGGAACATTAAAAAGGCTGATGATGTAATGTGTGTCTAAATACACCAATAACCTTTTTTACTTTTTACAGATCCTACAAGACATGATGGTGGAGATAGACTACGATGCTGACGGTACCGTGTCACTGGATGAATGGAAACGGGGAGGGTCAGTAAAAATATGTTCAAAGTTATCAAACAAAAGTAGTAGGACTTATAAATTCGAAAATGTATGGGATTGAGTAGCAGTAGCGAAATATTACGTGGTCATTCGCATACACTTCGATTATTTGTCAATTTTTATTGCTGCAAGGCTATAGTTCAAAATCCAGGTCTTCTAATGACTTCATCTTTTCATCCACAGCATGACCACAATCCCACTTCTAGTGCTACTAGGCCTCGACACAAACGTCAAAGAAGATGGAGAGCACGCGTGGAGATTAAAGCACTTCAGCAGACCAGCGTACTGCAACCTCTGCCTCAACATGCTGGTGGGGCTGGGCAAGAAGGGGCTGTGCTGTATCTGTAAGTATTAAGATCTACTTTCATCTGATTGTGGAGACTGAAACACTTCAGTAGACTAGCATACTGCAACCTCTGCCTCAATATGCTGGTGGGGCTGGGCAAGAAGGGGCTGTGCTGTATCTGTGAGTATTAAGGTCTACTTTCTTCTGATTGTCAAGACTGAAACACTTCAGTAGGCCAGCGTACTGCAACCTCTGCCTCAACATGCTGGTGGGGATGGACAAGAAGGGGCTGTGCTGTATCTGTGAGTATTAAGGTCTACTTTCGTCTGATTGTGGAGACTAAAGCACTTCATCAGACCAGCGTACTGCAACCTCTGCCTCAATATGCTGGTGGGGCTGAGCAAGAAGGGGCTGTGCTGTATCTGTGAGATCAATTATTGTCTGATTGTGGAGACGGAAACACTTCGGTAGGCCAGCGTACTGCAACCTCTGCCTCAATATGCTGGTGGGGCTGAGCAAGAAGGGGCTGTGCTGTATCTGTGAGATCAATTATTGTCTGATTGTGGAGACGGAAACACTTCGGTAGGCCAGCGTACTGCAACCTCTGCCTCAACATGCTGGTGGGGATGGACAAGAAGGGGCTGTGCTGTATCTGTGAGTATTAAGGTCTACTTTCGTCTGATTGTGGAGACTAAAGCACTTCATCAGACCAGCGTACTGCAACCTCTGCCTCAATATGCTGGTGGGGCTGAGCAAGAAGGGGCTGTGCTGTATCTGTGAGATCAATTATTGTCTGATTGTGGAGACGGAAACACTTCGGTAGGCCAGCGTACTGCAACCACTGCCTCAACATGCTGGTGGGGCTGAGCAAGAAGGGGCTGTGCTGTATCTGTGAGTATTAAGATCAACTTTTGTCTGATTGTGGAGACTGAAACACTTCGGTAGGCCAGCTTGCGTGAGCATTTGAATGCGAGCCGTTGCCGCGAAAATCGTTTCAACGTCCACACCGGCCGAAGTTCGCGCTTGCGTGTAAGCTTTGTAACGCTCGGCTCAACGTCCACACTACTCGAATATTCGACGTCGAATGCTCATAACACGTGAATGCTCTCAGTGAGGACGCTCCTTTAGGAAAATAACTACGTGGGGAAGATGACGCTCGTGTCCTACGCGCGCGTCTTTTATATCTTCAGAGCCGTGGAGTAGGGACACCGGCCAAGCCTCACCCGGCGGGGGCATTTATTGGTATTTACCAAGAGCTTGTTCATCGATTTCTTGACTACTCTTTTCTTTACTCCTACTAACTGAACTTTATCTATTCCAGTCTGCAAGTTCACCGTACACGAACGCTGTGTACAACGTGCTCCAGCGTCGTGCATCGCGACCTACTCCAAGTCCAAACGCGCGCCCGCCACGCTGGCGCATCACTGGGTCGAAGGTATGAAGAGAAATTTCTTTAAAAGGGGTTCATTCTTAAAGTTGCCAACATTGCAAATAATTATCAAATATTTAGTCTTCATAATAATTTTGAAGTCGTCACGTTTACCCCCAGCACCTACGGTTTCTTCGTCGGAAGATGCACAGATAAAGTTTGAAATACGTAAAAATATGCGGAGGAGCATTCTGTGCCTGTTGTTTCGCAGAAATGATCTCGAAACAGACTATTATTATGGGTCTTTATTCATTAAAAAGACTTAGCGGCTATTTTTAACTTTGAATCTTTTAAGCCTAGTTTCTGGTTTTTCCGCACGTTTGCTTGAGATGCAGGCAAAGTCCACGGCGGTGGACGCGGCGGCACCTTCTGCCAGTCTTGTTTGGAAATAGCAGAACGCAGACATTAGCCACTGTCACTGTGAAATTATCGACGTTTTATTAAAAGAGAATTCGATCTTAGAATGTGAATTATTTAATACTAGCTGACCCGACAAACATTGTTTTGCCATAAAAGTAACAAAACACCAAACATTTTTTTTTTAATTTATTGTACTTTTATCATTCCTACCCTACACTACCTACTCAACCTACCCTAACTACTGTACCTTCCCTACCTACCCTACCCTACCTACCTATCTAATCTACTCTACCCTACCTACCCTACCCTACCTATCTACATTAACCTACCTACCCTATCCAACATACCATTTTTTATAACAAAAAAAGAATTACTCAAATCGGTCCAGCCGTATTTTAGTTTTAGCGAGACTAACGAACAGCAATTGATTTATATATATACGTATAATAGATAGATAAGAAGTGGCAAGATTCTGATTCCCGCCGTCGCGTTTTACGTCGCGTTTGCTGCCGCGTTTAACGCTACACGCTAGAGGTTCCACCGCGGACGCAGTGGCGAACACCGCCACTCTTGACGCCCCGATCAACGGCCCGCTCTTCCATAAACAAAATCGTACATTGCCATATGTTTTTTTTTGCGCGTGCGCCGCCTCTCCATGATCAGAGAGACGCCACGCCACACGACCCTCCACGTCTCCAAAAACGAAAAAATACAAATATAATTTTGATAACTTTCAGGCAACTGCCACGGCAAGTGCGCGCGGTGTCGGAAAAAGATCAAGGGCTACAACGGAATCACTGGACTGCACTGTCGATGGTGCCATATCACTGTGAGTTCTATTGTTTTAAACACAAAATTAAAAGAAACCATAACCTAAGCCAGGCCGCTGCAGAGACAATTCGGCGAAATGGGGTTTTATAGACTCATCTGACACCCAATGTGAGTGCGGTGCCCCTGTGCAGAATATGATACACATGCTGGAGTGCCCCAAGTGCCCACCCACTTGCATTTTGGAGGACCTAATGAACGCCACTGACGCTGCTATTGGTGTGGCTGCCTTCTGGTCCCAAAATATCTAAAGAGTTTTTTCCATCGACTCGAAAAGAAGAAGCCATTTATTCTGACAGATGCCATTGCCTCTTCTCTCGTCATCAAGGGTAGCAAATCTCGTGATGTCGTTTCAACATGTTGAAAGTTAAAGTGGAACTTTTCTGTCGGCCTATGCAACAAAAAAAACCAGGAAATTGATATAAAAGCCGTATTTACAGGTGCACGTTTACCGACTCGAATCAATTAAATTAAGTCAAGCTGTCAACGTAATCTTAAAGAGAGCTCGTGGCTAAATAATAACAGACGCACTGGTCGACCATCAAGGTTAAGCAACGCTTGCTGAGGTCTGTGGATGGGTGACCATATCAACAAACCGGGTTTCCTCCGTGCCTCGGCAAGCACGTTAAGCCGTTGGTCCCGGCTGTCATTTGAAGATCTTTGACAGTCGTTACGGGTAGTCAGAAGCCTGAGATCTGACACCAGTCTAGCCAAGGGGTACCGTGTTACCCAGTTACTGGGTTGTGGAGGTCAGATAGGCAGTCTCTCCATGTAAAAAACACTGATACTCAGCTGAATCCGGTAATACTGGAAGCCGACTCCAATGTAGCTCTGTCAAACTTAGCCTTCAAAATCGTCGTCATAAATGTCCTACCAAGACCGATAACATTAACTTCTACTTCCACATTCACAGCTCCACAACCGCTGCGTCGGCAGCGCAGGCGGCGCGTGCTCCCTGGGGCGGCACGCGCGGCACATCCTGCCTCCCACAGCCATCCGGCCGCTCGTGCTGGACCGACAGCGGTCGTTACCGCATCGACCGCAGCATGATCAGGTATCTTCAAACGGTTTTTTTCTCTTGGTCTTCCCAGATTTACTGAAATCAGTTGAATTCTGAATCTTATTTATCGTCGGTGCTCCATGGACCAATTGAAATTTGACCAATTGGTCGCTCTTTCCGCAGGTAAATTTAAAAATCATGTACTCAAAACACTTAATCAGTAGAAATTGTAATTATTCAATTGATTTATTTAAGTATCTTTGATGCAGCTTGGCATTTTAATTTTTTAATGATTATTATGATGATATAGAAATTAAAATTAAAAAAACATGTCCAGTTACATGGACATTTTTTTTTAATTTAAATTTCTATTGTTATGTATTTAATGTTTATTGACTTTTATTTTCTGTGGTAATGGTTCTTCTTAATTTTTTCATATTTTTCTTAATTTGATTTTTAATGTTGTAATTTAGATAATGGTATTTTTTTGTATTGTTTTGACTATTGTAAGGTTTTAATTTAAATCACATGCATTTTTTTTTCTTCTTTTTAATGTGTATTCGTTTGGTCGTAATTGTTGTAATAATAACTTGTAAAATGTAATGTGTCACTGTTTGTTCTCCACAAATAAAAAAAAAATATATCTCAATTACCCAATGCACTTACAGTTTGACCCAACACGTGCAGAGAGTCAACAAATTCACTATTACACATATAACATCAATAATTTGGCAGAGGATATTAAACAAAACAAATAAAAATATAATAATCAAAAATACAATAACAATCATTTAAAACCGAACGCCTTATTTAATTTTTAGTTACAATTGAATTATGATTCGTTACGTTAATGTTACGTTTCGTTACATTTGCGTTACGTTTGCGTTACGATTGCGTTACGTTTGCGTTACGATTGCGTTACGTTTGCGTTACGTTTACGTTACGTAAAAGTTAAAACCATAGTCCGAAATAGAACGATGGTTTCAATTAATTTAGATCTAAATGCTTTTAGAACATGGTTCAAATGGGGTGAATTTGTTTTTTTTACTCACCATTTCTAGGTACTGTGGGCATAGTGCGAGTTTTTACCCACGCTTGATCGCTTGAACTGGATAAACGCCGTCTGGTGACAGTGAGGAGAGACCTCTTATTTTGTATACAAATAATTGAATTAGTTCATTTTCGTTATCACGATCGTACTCAACAAAAACTCTAAATAAGCATACTGAATTAAAAACAAAAACTTAAACTCATTTTCAAATGCAGTATTTTTATTTTAAGTGGCTTTCTTCTAGGTTTTGTAACCCAAACCCACAAATATTCTAATAAATTCTCACTCTCTCTTCGCAGCAATCCCTCCCCACCTCAATATCCCTTCCCATCTCAATAGCCGCGACCTCAGAAGAGAAGAGAGAAGAAAAAGACAAGCGTGAATCCCGAGCGCCCCCCATCTCCTTCCAGATAACGCCCCCGGACGGCTCCTGCCCGCTGCTCGTGTTCATCAACCCCAAGTCCGGGGGCCGCCAGGGCTCCCGCGTGTTGCGGAAGCTGCAGTACATCCTCAATCCGAGGCAGGTGCATGATATAGCGAAAGGTGGAGGACCTACACAGGGTGAGTACTCGATATAATAATAATACATACTTAATTATACTTACTTACTTACTTATTTTATAATTATACATACTTTGACCCACCTTCTGTTTTTTATTCTATTTTGTTTGTTATTCATATAATCTATTTTATTTTTAACCCCCGCCGGAAAAAGAGGGGTGTTATAAGTTTCACGTGTGTTGCTGTGTATCTGTGTATCTGTGTGTCTGTCTGTGGCATCATAGCGCCTAAACGGATGAACCGATTTCGATTTAGTTTTTTTTGTTTGAAAGGTAATTTTGTCGAGAGTGTTCTTAGCTATGTTTGAATAAAATCGGTTCATACGTTCAAAAGTTATGGGCATTTTACTGTTTGAATCGGGGTGTTTTCGCAAGATAAATGCGTCGGGGGTTTTTTAAATTGTGAAATTTTACTTGTATTATATAATTATTATCCGTTTCCGTTAGTGTGTCCGTGGCATCAACAGTGGGCCCTATCAGAATATCAGCGCAGCGTTATTACCTGGTTTTGGATATCGCTGCACATGCTGAGATAGGAGCCTTTTTGGTCTCGCATGGGGCTTTTCATTTTTTATTGTTGATAAAATACCAAAATCGCTATATGCATGCCTATAATATTTGAGGAGTTTCCCCGATTTCTATGGGATGCCATCATTAGATGGTAGCCTGGTTTCCTTATCATGGTACCACCCTTGAGATATCTCTTTTTCAACAAAAAAGAATTATCAAAATCGGTTCATAAACGACGAAGTTATCCGCAAACACACATAAAAATATATTTACATATATATACGAAACCTCCTCTTTTTTGGGAAGTCGGTTACAAATAGAATTATACAAACCAGTCCTAATGTTGAGTACAATATTTTATCATGAACAAATTTGGTTACTTCAGCCTGAAAATCTTCTAGCATTAAAGCAAAATTAATTATTAATTATTAACTCCAACTACTTAATTTACCTATGGCTCTGAGACGTGGTCGCTCACAATGGGCCTCATCAGAAAGCTTACAGTCACCCAAAGGGCAATGGAGAGGGCTATGCTCGGAGTTTCCTTGCGTAATCGAATCAGAAATGTAGAGATCCGCAAGAGAACCAGGGGTTACCGACATAGCCCGAAGAATTGCCAAACTTAAGTGGCAGTGGGCAAGGCACATTGCTCGCAGAACGGATGGCCGATGGGGCAGAAAAGTTCTGGAGTGGCGACCGCGAACCGGAAGACGATGCGTTTGAAGGCCTCCCACCAGGTGGACCGATGACCTGGTGAAGGTTGCGGGGATTCGCTGGATGCGGGACGCACGGGACCGGTCAATGTGGCGACACTTGGGGGAGGCCTATGTCCAGAAGTGGACGTCTTTCGGCTGATATGATGACTTAATTTAGAAACAAGCGCTTTATCATGGCTTTATCCTTTAAAGTTCTATCAAAATGAATTCCCTGTGGGTGCAGTGGACATCAAGAGAAGAAATAATTAAGTACGGCGACATTATTTTTCTCAGGTCTTCAGATGTTCAAAGACGTGAAGAACTACCGGGTGATATGCTGCGGAGGTGACGGTACTGTCGGATGGGTGCTTGAAACTATGGGTGAGTTTCATATAATAGAAATAATAACCGTTCAAAAGATCTCTATTTTAACATTATAATGAAGCAAAGAAGAATTTACAAAAAAAAAAAAAAAATCAAATAATACAACCAACTTCCAAATAAAAACACTACAAAGTGAAAAATAACTTCAATTTCGGAAGTCGGTGTTCTTGTTTTCGTTTCTTCGTTTTTTGACACCGACTTCCGAAATTGAAGTTATTTTCACTTTGTAGTGTTTTATTTGGAAGTCGGTTTTATTTTTTGTAAAAGTTTTTTTTTATATTTTTCAGTTTTTTGTTGTGGTACATAATGGACCAGTTATTTAGGCTTGGTACCAATAATCCCCAAAGTGAAGCCAGAATAGATTAACCCAATAACATGAAACTACGACATTGACTAATCAAGAAAATACAATATTTATGAGCAATTCTAAAAAATGTGAATTCAATAATAAATCGATGCATATTGCGCCATCTAGTGACATTTATTTGAACTAAATTTTCTTTGTTAGCGCAGCTCACTTGAGACGTGAGCTCTTATTTTGTTAAGTTTGTCATAGTAAGCATTGTAAAAGTAGGATAGTACTAGGCGGGGAAGTAGTGAGTACGACATACCCCTTGGTAAGAAATAAAATATACTGGCAGGCATAGCTCAGAAACATATTTGTTATATTAATAAAGAAAAAATCTTCGATTCTCTTTTGTTTTTAGGGTTCCGTACCCAAAGGGTAAAAACGGGACCCTATTACTGAGACTCCGCGGTCCGTCTGTCTGTCTGTCTGTCTGTCTGTCACCAGGCTGTATCTCATGAACCGTGATAGCTAGACAGTTGAAATTTTCACAGGTGATGTATATCTGTTGCCGCTACAACAACAAAAACTAAAAACAAAATAAAATAAATATTTAAGGGGGGCTCCCATACAACAAACGTGATTTCTTTGCCGTTTTTTACGAAAATGGTACGGAACCCTTCGTGCGCGAGTCCGACTCGCACTTGGCCGGTATTTTTTCTGAATGTAATCATTTGTTTGCTTCGTGTTGGAACGTATTCTCGAAAATGGAGAAAAACGAAGTGCGAGCCGTTATTAAATACCTCTGTTTAAAAAGTTAACGATGCAAGAGATTCATTGCGATTTGGAGGCAACATTAGGAGAGTCTGCTCCGCCGTATCCCACTGTCGCAAGGTGGGCTTCTCAATTTCGAGTAGGGAGAACGAGCACGAAGGACGAACATCGTTGCGGCCGTCCATCGACGTCAGTCACCCAAGAAAATGTTGCGAAAGTCGAGAAAATTGTATTGAGCGATCGAAGAGTTACCATCCGATACTTAATTTAAGAAACGGGCATTTCATATGGAAGTATTCAATCCATATTGAAACAATCTTTGGTTAAAATTTTGATTATGGGCCGTTGAATTTTGACGCGGGGACTGTTGAGGCGGGAGAAGGGAGGTTTGGCTACCTCCCAGTACTATCCCCACCACTCGGAGCACTATGGTTATGCAGATATCCATGGTTAAAGTTTTCAGGTTAGAATGAAAATGTCCATAGATATCCATCGATTTAAGGGGCGCGGAAAGGGGAAGGGAAAGGGTGGTAGAGGGACTACCTCACTGTACCATCCCCACCCCACGGAACCCCATGGTTATGAAGATATCCATGGTTAAAGTTTAAGATTACTAT
This sequence comes from Orthosia gothica, assembly GCA_949775005.1. Classification (NCBI taxonomy): domain Eukaryota; kingdom Metazoa; phylum Arthropoda; class Insecta; order Lepidoptera; family Noctuidae; genus Orthosia; species Orthosia gothica. The sequence goes on along the minus strand of OX459035.1, from coordinate 4,666,084 downwards.
TTAAGCAACAAAGTCGACGGGGCCCCGCTGCGCGTGGCTCCTATTTCTGTCTGCAGGGTCTAAAGTAACCTAACAGGGTGCCCTAAGTTCCCGAGCTCGCTTCGCTCGCTCTTGGACTAATTCGTAATTTGTAACCTAAATTTAAAATAAAATTTCCGAGTCTTGAAAATTTGTAAAAAGCTTTCTATTTATGAGTACTACCTACAAAAAAAAATGAACTTCCAAATCAACGGCTCATAATGGAAATTTTAGCCCAATCTTTGAATATGAGAAAATTCGCCGCAAGATGGGTGCCAAGAATTTTAACCGACAGTCAGAAACAAAATCAACTTGACATTTCAAAGATATTGTTGGACAAGTTTTAAGAAGATTCTTAAAACTTTTTGTCTCGTTTCGTAACAATGGACGAAATATGGGTCCATCATTTTGATCCCGAGACAAAACAGCAATCTTCGCAATGGAAACTCGATTTTGTTTCTGACGGCTGGCAAGGTTATGGCCTCAATATTTTGGGGCTCAGAAGGGATATTGTTGATTGATTGCCTGGAGCATGGAACCACTATTACAGGCCTATATTATGCAGCTTTAATTCCCAAGTTGAGGAATGCCATCAAAGAGAAAAGGAGAGGGAAACTTCGAAGGGGCGTGCTGTTTCATCACAACAACGCACCCGCGCACAGTTTGGCAGTTGCGATGGCTGCCATTTAGCAAGCTGGCTTCGAATTGGTTGACCACCCCCTTATTCACCAGATCTGGCGGCTAGCGATTTGTATCTGTTCTCCAAATTGAAAAAATACGGTACGAAGACGATAACGAGGTGATAGATACCGTGGAGAGCTTTTTGCAGGACCAAGACAAAACTTTTTTGTGAAAGGGACTGAAGCCTTGGAAAAGCGCTGGAATCGGTGTGTAGAGAGACTCGGGAACTAGGTAGAAAAATAAATTATTAAGTTATCAATAGTCATTATATTCTATGTCATTCTCACTACTTTTTGATACCTCCTCGTAAGTATATATTCACACGGACGGAATTCAGCATTAATTTTGTACGTAACCCGTTATCTAGTTGGTAATTGTTGATCGAAGTATTGGACGAAAGTTAATGAGCACATTGGTTTTGTTACAGATAAGGTCCAGATGGATACGCAGCCAGCTGTTGGGGTGATACCCTTGGGAACTGGCAACGATTTAGCCAGGTGTTTACGGTGGGGTGGCGGGTAAGCACAATTCTTGTATCTGTCCGGGTTATTGCAAACACCGATAGTTTAGAATAAAACGCGTGAGATTGTAAACTCTTTTTACCCTAATGCCAAAGAAGGGTAATGCCAATTACCAGTCTATGTATGTTCCTATGTGGCGTTCTAAAGGCCAAAGGCGTTGGCCTATTTTGAAGATTCTTACGTCAATCGATTCGTCTTAGCCTTGCGAGTGTCACTGGGTACATTAAAAATTGGCAAATTTTATTAAAAGTGAAATGGCGGATTTTGGGATAAAACTCATCGGGGAATGGTGGGGTATCAAAATATAGGATTTTAAGAGGCGATTTCAAATATAAATATATATATATATGTTACTTATAAGTTTAAATATACCTAATTTGAAAAAAAAGTTAACTAAAAAGTTATAAATAAAAAAAGTTAAATAAAATTATCAAAAAACCCGACTGGTTAAGAAACGAACTAAAAAGTCGTAAACAAGAAGAAAATCATGATGATTTCTAGTTCGCTTCTTAAACTGTCGGGTTTTTTGATTATTTTCTCAATACTACTATCGAATTTGGATGGGATTTATTGTTTTTAAAATTATCTGTACCTACACAATGTATCGAAATATTGTCATATCACAAGATTTATTGCAATGTAACGGTATTTGCAATAATCCGTTGACATATCTAACAAACTCTAGGCTTCCAAATGTGGCTCTGAAGACAAGGTATGTGGGTATATACCCACATACAAAATCAACATTGCAAAGGCATTTTTGGGTATCAAGTGACATTATATCAACCAAAGGGTAGCAAAAGCGATTGAAAAAAAAACATTTTTACAACACAATACAGCCGACTTCAAAGTAAAAATACTACAAAATGAAAAATAACTTCAATTTCAAAAGTCGGTTTCAAAAAACAAAGAGTCGAACTGTTTTAACCTAACCTAACCTAACAGGAACAGTGACTGCGGCAATTGAAGGCATTTTTCGCTTTGTTGTGTTTTATTTGGATGTAAACTGTATTTTGTTGAAAAAAAATGTTTTTGAAAAGTGATAAAAATGAGTGAACGAGTGAGTGTAATATAATTAGTACTAAATAGTACATAAATTTCGCTATTTTTATTTGTCACTGTTTGCGTTTATTTCTTCTTTATTAGTTACTCAAACGATTTTGATATGGTTTTTACTATCATTTATAGTATTTTTTTTTTAATATTAATAATATATTAGAGAATAAAAAAGCACTGCCACCCGTCTCTCCCTAATTTGTGCGTAACCGGTACATACCGAATGATTAAAACGACCAATGATAGCTGGCGCTGTACCGGATTGGACGACCCTCCCCGATTTTCAAATATTTGTTATCGCTTCTCGGCCTTATGGCCAAGATCAAAGTGTAGTATCTGTTCTTTTCAACTTAATGTCTCAAAGTTACCTCACTGAGGGACCAGTATATAAAACTGATTTTTGTAAGCTGGCGGAATATTCGGGGCTCGCTCCACTGACCACTCCCGTCAGTGGTCGGCCCGGCATTGCAGTGCCGCAGGGATCGGCCCCGGGCCCACATAATAATATGAAATGAAATTCTGAAATAGGCGGCAGCTGTACTTGCCAAAAATGCGATTTAGGCTGGGCAGTTTCCAATACGGCATTGTTGGAATATAAAAACTAATAACCTTTAATAAAGTCGACACCTCAAGATATGTTATTAGAGCATTGGTTTCTATGAAGATTTCTACGAATAAGACTTAGTTTCAAAGATACTGTTTAACAGAACCAGCAATATCAACAAATAGAAAGATTTTGGGTGATGTTGGTTGATGTTTTTATTATCCTACTTATACCAACTATCCAATAGGCCGAACTTAAAAAATACTACCGACTTCTTAAAAAAACTACAAAGTGAAAAATAATTTTCTTTTGGAAGTCGGTGTCTTTGGAAGGTACTATTTTTTGCGCTATGGTCACCGACAAAAAAATATAATGGAACCAATTTAGGGGGTGATGTTGGTTGATGTTTTTATTATCCTACTTATACCAACTATCCAATAGGCCGATCTTAAAAGGAACTTTTTAACAAAAAAAAAAACTACCGACTTCTTAATAAAAAAAACTACAAAGTGAAAAATAACTTTCTCTTTGAAAGGTACTATTATTTGGGCTATGGTCACCGACACCAAATTATAATGGGACCAATTTCTGAACATACCCTATCAAACACAAAAAAGAGTTTTCAAAATCGGTCCACAATTGACGGAGACACTTTCAAACAAAAAAAAAAAAACAAAATCGGTTCACAATTGACGGAGATATATGAACTTATGGTGAATATATACAAAAAAAAAACAAACATGGTCGAACATAGAATCTCCTCCTTTTTGGAAAGTTGGTTAAAAAGATCGAATGGTCCGCTCTTCCTAGCATTCCCATACAAATTTCAAAACATAAAATATATTTTTTTTTTTTTGGGTGGGAAATCATCCAATGACTTCTCCCGCTCTGGGTGAAGCGGGAGGGCGTGTCAGACTTTTACTGACTAAAACCCACCCGTGTTCCTTCAGTTGCTTGCGCCAGGGCCGCGGTAACTCTCTTTCAAATTTATCCGCGACCCAGACAGGCATCGGTCCTATCAGGCCCCGTCACTTTTGCTGACATCTCTTTGAGGCGCGCGTGGAACACTACGCGCCGTAAACTCGGGCTTGGTCCTACGGGCTGGTAAGCTACCCATAACTTGCCGTCCGCAAGCCCGTGCCTACGGTGGCCGGGAATCGGCTTGCGACTCCCTACGCCCGGGGCGTCTCCTGCGGTGGCTAGGGGCGTGAAAACCATTGTTAGCCTAGTGGCAAAAAAAATAGAAGATTCAACAAATAGGGTGGCAGAGATCACTATAACCTAATATCGCTTAAAATAAACAAGTCAATTTACTACATAACACACTAGAATACAACAAGGAACAATCACATAAAATAAACATTTTTTACAAATTAACCTTAACTCAAGATTTCTAAAAAAACGAAGAAACGGAAACAGGAACACTGATTGCCGAAATGAATGTTATTTTAGCGCATTTTAGACGTCTTGCTCTAGAAGTCTATTAATTTTTTGTGAAAAAGTTTTGTATCTATTTAAAATGACGTTTCGGCTCTGCGGCTATGTGCATGGACCCTATGGCTGAATAAGCATAAGCAATCTTTTAACGTCGCACCTGCCTCCCAAGCCTCCTCTCTGTGACAGGGATTGGGCCTTAGTCCACCACGCAGGACCCGTGCGGGTCGGTGGATCTCAAATGTCTTCGAATTTTTGGTTCTAGGACATGCCGGTTTCCTCACAATGATTCCTTTACCGATTTTAGATCAGTGGTGGTGATTTAATTTAAACTATGTAAATGCCTGCCTGGGCTAGCAAGGCTGGTTTTATACTAATTTAATTTAAAATTGCAGTTATGAAGGCGAATCAATCCACAAGATTCTAGACAAGATAGCTCGCGCAAGTACCGTCATGATGGACCGGTGGCACATCACCGTTGAGAATTCTTCCGCAGATGTAAGTTACAAACTTTATATTTTTTTTCTTTCTTTCCATCCGCAATCAGCCTCCGAGCTATAATCAGATTGGTTGTTTCTTCATTTGACAGTTCGAGATTCTTCACATCGTACGATGCATCATCTCGTTATGTATCACCAACAAAATTTAATTTAAGGTTTTTTTTTTTTTCTGTATGTAGGTAGAGTCCGAGGACTCCAGTAGTGCCGCAGCGAGGGCATTTCTGTGATTTTTGAGTCTTTCTATATAAAACTTGTATGACGTTTCCACAAACTCTTTGATAGTAGGGATTTGTAAGTACTCATGTTCTTCGTGAACCAAGGAGCGCAGGTCAATATTTTTAGTGCTTTCTTTTTATTGGAAGCGTTGTAGTATCTCCATGTTTGAGTGGCTTGCCGAACACCAGAGTTCTAAACCATACGTCCATATGGGTCTTAGAATGCATTTGAAGATCAGTAGTTTTTTTTTTTTCAACTTGAGTAATGACTGTCTACCCAAAAGGAAGTAGATGATGTCTCCCAGTTTCCTGTTTGCCTGATCCCTTTTGTCCTTTATGTGCTCGAACTTAAAAAAACTACTATTTTATACAGACTGTTTTCTTGATGATTAATTGAACACAAGCGCGATCGTTGAACATGGATTCTGACTCTCCTGAGATAATTTTGTAGGTCAGACAAAGGGATTTCCACGAGGAATGTGTTTAGACGCCAGGCTGATAAACATACTTTAAAGAGAATTCTAAAGGAATTTGAGCCCGATTAATAGGCTCATCCTCTGTTATATATCCTTAACAGAGATGACGGCATTAAATGTATTTGGTTCCTTACTCATATTTTAATATAGTTCAATCTGTTATGTTTCTAGTGCGAACAGCTTCAGATGCCCGACTCAGCGCCGCATCCCACGATGGTACCATACAATATCATCAACAACTACTTCTCAGTCGGCGTCGTAAGTATCATTCTTCTGCAAGCAGTTAAATTGAGGCAGATACCTAGACAGCCCTTTGTGAGGTTCTTAAAAAAAGTATGAAATAAACTTAGGTCCTTGAATAACATTTAATCGCACTGAAAAGGTATATATATATACTGGTTTTAAGCTGTATTCGAAGTATCGGATGTCGAACCAACAAAATAATTGGGAGACGGCCTTACTATACCAGACAGACAGATTTGCAATGCGATAAAACGTTTAAAACGCCAAGTTCTATCCTCTTTTGTGGCCAAGAGTTTTCAACGAACAACCTACGAACACAAAAACGTGTCATTCTTTTTTGCGGTAAGGCAGTTAGGAAAAATTGCTACAATAATTGGGAGGAAGCTTCGAGGGGCAGTAGAACAGTGCAGGTTAAGAAAGATTGTGATTTCTAATGGAGAAGTCCCTCTGTACCTACACTTCTGCTTACTATTCCAGGACGCTGCAATCTGCGTGAAGTTCCACACGGAACGAGAGCGCAACCCCGACAAGTTCAGCTCGCGTATGAAGAACAAGCTGTGGTACTTCGAGTTCGCCACCTCGGAGCAGTTCGCGGCCAGCTGCAAGAATCTGCACGAGCATATAGATATTGTGGTATGCATCAACATTTATCATTACCATCCCTTAACATTTCTGGCAGTTGAGTGAGTCATGCTCACTCTAATTTCTCTCTGATGGCGGCGCATGTGTTGGATCATTCGGTTCCTTTCATGATGGTTGAGCTAAGTGGTGCCAATCCATGCGTCATGTTCGGGAATGGGCGCCGTCAGTTGGGACTGGACCTATCTTAACTGCCTCAGGCTGTTTAAATTCTTGTGTTTTTGTTTTAATTATTTATTTTACCTTAGACGGTTTTAACAACTTTCTATATCGTCCTCATATTTATGCAATAATTTCAACAAGAATGTTATAACCAATACTCTGTTATTTACTGATTAAAAAGAGTTTTCATGAAGTGTCTTGTACGTTCTTTTATATAGAGATTTAACTACGCTTTGGAAAGTGCACCTAGCTTAATTTTTCGGCTTGACCCAATTCTTGACAGTTTGAAAGTGTTTGTAAATGGTTTTTTTTTACCTGACTGCTGAAGGAGGGTTATGTGTTTATCAGTCTATGTATGTATGTTTTTTCTTATGTGGCGTTCTAGAGACCAAACGCTTTGGCCGATTTTGAAGATTCTTACGTTAATAGATTCGTCTTAACCTTGCAAATTAAAATTGCAAATAGAAAAATGGCGGTTTTTGGGTGCCATATAGTGGGAGGATTTTTTTTTACCGGGGGGTACCGACTGCACAGCTTGATTTTCTACTACGTCTTTTTAGTTCGCTTCTTAATCAGTCGGGTTTTTTGATTTATTGTTTTTTAGGGTTCCGTAGCCAAATGGCAAAAAATGGAACCCTTATAGATTCGTCATGTCTGTCTGTCTGTCTGTCCGTCCGTATGTCACAGCCAGTTTTTTTGTCCGAAACTATAAGAACTATGCTGTTTAAACTTGGTAAGTAGATGTATTCTGTGAACCGCATTAAGATTTTCACACAAAAATAGAAAAAAAACAATAAATTTTGGGGGTTCCCATACATGAAACTGAAACAATTTTTTTTTTTTCATCAAACCCATACGTGTGGGGTATCTATAGATAGGTCTTCAAAAATGATGTTGAGGTTTCTAATATCATTTTTTTTTCTAAATTTAATAGTTTGCGCGAGAGACACTTCCAAAGTGGTGAAATGTGTGTTACTTTTAAATTAAGAGAATGATAAAACTAAAAAAAATATATGATGTACATTACCATGTAAACTTCCACCGAAAATTGGTTTGAACAAGATCTAGTAAGTAGTTTTTTTTAATACGTCATAAATCGTAAACCGCAATTTACCAAGTACACTTGGACGGTTTTTAGGGTTCCGTAGCCAAATGGCAAAAAACGGAACCCTTATAGATTCGTCATGTCTGTCTGTCTGTCCGTCCGTATGTCACAGCCACTTTTTTCGGAAACTATAAGAACTATGCTGTTGAAACTTGGTAAGTAGATGTATTCTGTGAACCGCATTAGGATTTTCACTCAAAAATAGAAAAAAAAACATTAAATTTTGGGGGTCCCCATACTTGAAACTAAAACAAAAATAATTTTTTTTCATCATACCCATACGTGTGGGGTATCTATGGATAGGTCTTCAAAAATGATATTGAGGTTACTAATTTTTTTTTTTCTAAACTGAATAGTTTGCGCTAGAGACACTTCCAAAGTGGTAAAATGTGTGTCCCCCCCTGTAACTTCTAAAATAAGAGAATGATAAAACTAAAAAAAATATATGATGTACATTACCATGTAAACTACCACCAAAAATTGGTTTGAACGAGATCTAGTAAGTAGTTTTTTTTTAATACGTCATAAATCGTAAACCGCAATTTACCAAGTACGAAACCCTTAGTGCGCGAGTCCGACTCGCACTTGGCCGGTTTTTTTAAATAAGTTTTTATGATTTGAGTTTGTAATGAAACTCAGCACCTCGCTAAGTCTTTAGAATTAAATGCTTAAGGAACGGAAAGTTTAAACTGATGACAAAACACACAGTACGGCCAACAGACATTTATTTAAGTTACAAATTAAGGTCTTAACACGAGACGCGCAGGTTTGCGTAGCTGGAGCCTACCAGACTTTGAGTTCTGCACATCATTTTCGGTCACAAACTCCACTTTCTGTAGCAGTCCACCGGGAAGCAACACAAAGTAGCTTCCAACATTCTTCTGCACATCATCTGAGCCTTCTAACCTCTCAGCCTGAGGGTTATCAGTGGTAGGAACTTCAGTGGATTCGGGAACCCCGTATGTGTTATCAGGAACTCCATACGTGTTGTCTGGAACGCCATAGCTGGTTCCTGGTAACTCGAAAGCTTGCCCTTCAGGCTTCCATCCAGAAGCTGGGTACCCAGTATCGGGGGCTCCGTATTGATCAGCAGGTTTCTCAGCCTGTTCATTGGGCAGTGTGAACGGTTCACCTTTGGGAACAGTACTTTTTACTGAGAGCATAGGATATCGTTCATTCAGAAAAGAAGTACAGCGTTAATTTCCAAATTTCATGGTGTTTTAGTTAAGACGTAAAACTATGTATATACTAAAAAGTAGATAATAATTTTCACTACATTTAAAAATAGTGTGACCACCAATAAAAAATATTTTGTTGTAAAAAAGCGTGGGGTGCTTTGTAAGATATTTTTGAAATTACTAATTTTACCAATATCTGTCAACAAAATATTATAACAATTGACATCATGCATCAAAGCGTTTTTTTTTTAATTTAAATCGCTAATCCTGAAGATCCTGGTCAGGATAATGGGACAAACTATATAAATTATTGCATGGTCATCGGTCCTTGATAAGTGTGCAAAGTTTCAAATTAATCCAACGTTTTGGAAGGGGTGAAAATCACATTCAAAGAATACATACATACCAAGCTAACAAAAGCGTGTTAAAAAGGCATAACAAACAAACAGACTGACAGAGTTACTTTTGCTTTTATAATAGTGAGTGTGGATATTCGGTGATCATCAGTCGAGTCACGTCGCAGGTGACTGACATTGACCTCATGATGGTGTTCGCATTACATCAGCAGCAACAGCTGATTAGAATTATAGATGATTAATTTAGTGATAATTAATGCAGAGGTTTCAGAGTTACCTTGTAATGCGTTCGTGATTAAGGCGCCTCCCCGTGCAAAACTCCAAGTTAGTCGTACTTGTGCAGTTTTAAAGAGCTATCTACTCTTTATTTAAAAAGAAATATCAATTAATAAAATACATTAAATTTCTACATAATATTGATTCTAAAATGGCAGTATTCTTTTTTTTCAAGAGGTATATGTTTCACTTTATAATTCTGTTGGATTTTAGGTTTGTAATTTCGGAAGTCGGTGTTCTTGTTTTTGTTTCTTCGTTTTTTGACACCAACTGCCGAAATTGAAGTTATTTTTCACTTTGTAGTATTTTTATTTGGAATTCGGTTGTATTTTTTTGTAGAAAGTCTTTCTTATCACTTTTTAATTGTGTTACATAATGAATAAGTTCAATAGTAAGGTACCACGATATTTCAACGCGTGTATCGACGTAATTTTTTGTATACCTGGCAAAATAAAAAATACACGTCAAATAATTTTAGGTTATTTAACTGACGTACTAAACAGCTAGGTAGGTCGAGCTCGTGGCTAAATAATAACAGCCGCACGGGTCGATCTTTAAGGTTAAGCAACGCTTGACGAGGTCGGTCCGTAGATGGGTGACCATTTCAACATACCGAGTTTCCTCCGTGCCTTGGAAAGCACGTTAAGCCGTTGGTCCCGGCTGTCATTTGAAGATCTTTGACAGTCGCTACTAGTAGTCAGAAGCTTGAGATCTGACACCAGTCTTGCCAAGGGGTATGGTGTTACCCAGTTACTGGGTTGTGGAGGTCAGATAGGCAGTCGCTCCACGTAAAACACTGGTACTCAGCTGAATCCAGTTTGATTGGAAGCCGACCCCAACATAGTTGGGAAAAGGCTAGGCAGATTAATTGAACTGACGTACAAAATAGTATTTTTTTTCAACTATCCAATTACGGTGCTATTCAGTTTGCACAAGTTGTGAAATTATTGTATTTTTCTCAATTCTAGTGTGACGGTGCTTCCCTCGAGCTGAACAAAGGGCCAGCGCTCCAAGGCGTGGCTCTACTGAACATACCGTACGCTCACGGAGGCTCCAACCTATGGGGCTCCTCCACCGCACACCGCAGAGGACGCTTCCCTAACGCTCAGCAAGGTGAGGAACATTATAATAATTCCTTGAGTGCCTTTTGGGAATTATGGTTCCCCTAACAATTGTTTTTACCCGACTGCCGAAGGAGGCCAATGTGTTTATCAGTCTATGTATGTATGTATGTCTGTTCCTATGTGGCGTTCTAGAGACCGAACGTTGCCTTTGGCCGATTTTGATGATTCTTACGTCAATCGATTTGTCTTAACCTTGCGAGTGTAACTGGCTAGATTAAAATTAAAAATAGAATAAAAATGGATTGATTTTGGGCGCCATATTGTGAGGCCGCAATATTTAATTTTTCTTCCAATCCCATCGTGTGGGTATAAAAAAAAGGGTTGTAAGAAGTAATTTCAAACATAAGACTTATATGTTTAAATGTACATAATAAGTAAAAAAAACACTGAAACTGATATAAATAAAAAAAGTTTATGTAAAAATCAAAAACTCGCGTTTTTGATTTTTACATAAACTTTTTTTTTTTACTACTTAAGAAGTGAACTAAAAAGACCTATTCAAGAAGTAAAATAATGTTGTGCAGTCGAAGGATACATAGTCGCGAGTTGGCTGACCAAAACCAGATGTATCCTCCGACTACACAACATGATTTTATTCTTGTTTACGACAAACTGAGAACCTCCTCTTTTGAAGCCTGTTAAAAAAAAACAGTTTCCTTCGAAATGTGAACCTCCTTGTTTTTAAGTCGGTTAAAAATAAAAATAACAGATTCCGTGGAATTGAGAACCTCCTTTTTTTTTTTTTTTTTTTTTTAAAAAAAAAAAACGTTGCCCCACACTAGGAATTTCTTCCTGTATCGTGGGTGCGTTTACAAACATATAAACTCACATACACAACACCCAGAGCCGGAACAACTATTTGTAGGTCATACAAATATTTGTTCCGTGCGGGAATCGAACCCGCGACACGCAGCACAGCAGTCAATCACTCAACCACTGCGCCAACCGTGCTCCTTGTTTTGAAGTCGGTTAAAGATGATTTCAACTGTATTGTTTCAGATATTGGCGATAAACTAATAGAAGTCATCGGCTTAGAGAACTGTTTACACATGGGACAAGTCAGAACTGGTAATTATATTACATTAAATAAAGTTATCTTAAGGTTGCTCTAGTCGACGGCACGAACTATTTTTTGCGCGGGGTTAAAGTGCATGCTATCTCATCCGACAACACGTGCGAAAGAGATAGATGCTGTGATGAGCAGTAAGAAGATAGTTCGTGTACGAATTCGATCTTCGTACACGAACTAGCTTTAAGAAACGCTTGACGAGGTCGGTCCGTAGATGGGTGACCATTTCAACATACCGAGTTTCCTCCATGCCTCGGAAAGCACGTTAAGCCGTTGGTCCCGGCTGTCATTTGAAGATCTTTGACTGTCGTTACGGGTAGTCAGAAGCTTGAGATCTGACACCAGTCTTGCCAAGGGGTACCGTGTTACCCAGTTACTGGGTTGTGGAGGTCAGATAGGCAGTCGCTCCATTTCAAACACTGGTACCCAGCTGATTCCAGTAAGACTGGAAGCCGACCCCAACAACAATTGGGAAAAGGCTAGGCAGATGATGAATAAGAGACAGCTTCCCCACTGGAGGAACAGTTCTTTCCTGACAATGACTCCTACAACAGATCTGTTAAGGGCTTGTGAAGCCGATCGCCGGATGAATATCATAAAAAAGTGGTGGCTCAGTGGTAACGGTCCTGACTTACGTGTCGTAGGTCATGAGTTCGAACTCAGGCAGGTGCATCATCATCATCATTTCAACCGAAAGACGTCCACTGCTGGACATAGGCCTCCCCCAGGCGTCGCCACATTGACTGATCCCGTGCTTCTCGCATCCAGCGTCTTCCCGCAACCTTAACCAGGTCATCGGTCCACCTAGTGGGAGGCCTTCCAACGTATCGTCTTCCGGTTCGCGGTCGCCATTCCAGAACTTTTCGGCCCCATCGGCCATCCGTTCTGCGAGCAATGTGCCCTGCCCACTGCCACTTAAGTTTGGCAATTCTTCGGGCTATGTCGGTAACTTTGGTTCTCCTGCGGATATCATCATTTCTGACGTGATCACGCAAGGAAATTCCGAGCATAGCCCTCTCCTTTCCCTTTGGGTGACTTTAAGCTTTCTGATAAGGCCCATTGTGAGCGACCACGTCTCGGTCCCGTAGGTGATCACTGGCAACACACACTGGTCATAGACTTTTGTCTTGAGACACTGCGGTAAATTGGACGAGAAGGTACCACGCAACTTCCCGAACGCTGCCCAGCCAAGTCGTATTCGACGGTTGACCTCTTTTTCGAAGTTGGACCTACCCAACTGGACCGTTTGTCCCAAGTAAACATATTCGTCTACAACTTCGAGTGTAGAGTCTCCGATCTTGATAGGAGTGGGTGTTACATGGGCGTTCACCATAACCTTAGTTTTGTCCATGTTCATTTTAAGACTCTTTCGGAACCTCTACTAAGGTCATCGAGCATTTTACTGAGGCTCTCCATGGGCTCAGCCATGACCACTATGTCGTCGGCAAACCGAAGGTGAGTGATGTACTCGCCATTAACGTTGATGCCAAGCCCCTTCCAGTCCAGAACCTTGAAGACGTCCTCCAGCGCAGCAGTAAACAGTTTCGGAGAAATGACGTCTCCCTGTCTTACGCCGCGCTGGAGAAGGATTGGTTTCGAGGTCTGATCCTGAAAACGGTCTGACATGGTGGCATTTTTGTACAGACACTTCAACACCTCAATGTACCGGTAGTCGATCTGTCACCGTTGGAGAGACTGCAGTACAGCCCAAGTCTCGATCGAATCGAAGGCTTTCTCGTAGTCCACAAACGCTAAACAGAGAGGCAGGTTTTACTCTTCGGTCTTCTGTATAACCTGCCGCAGCGTATGTATGTGGTCTACGGTGCTAAAGCCTTTTCGGAATCCGGCTTGTTCGGGAGTCTGAAAATCGTCAAACCTGCGCGCGAGACGATTCGTGATGACTCTTGAAAACAACTTGTAAACATGGCTAAGAAGTGAGATGGGCCTATAGTTCTTCAGCCAGGCATTGTCGCCCTTCTTGAAGAAGAGTACCACCACACCCCTGCACCATGCCTGTGGCGTTTTGCCCTCGAGTATGACGGAATCAAAAAGCTTCTGAAGGGCCTTGAGGACCAGTTTTCCACCGGTGTTCCGTATGGTGCCAGAAGCTAAGAATTTCACCATCCCATGTCTTCCCGTAGGTGTCGTAAGAGGCGACTAAGGGACAAACCAGAGAATGGTCATCAGCGTTCTCTGTGCTTCTATAACAACCATACTGCGATCGCCAACCCGCCTGCCAAGCGTGGCGATTATGGCAAAAGCCTCCCCTATGAATAGCACAAATAAAAAATGGCCCCTAGTTCCCGGCAGCCTGCCTACCCTCGACTACGGTAGCGGTCGAGTTTCCGGCATGGCAAGGGGTGCTAAGAATCTCCGGACGAGATCCGGCTACCCCAACAATCACCGACGACTGGACCTGGCAACGTATAACACTCGCACACTTCGGACCGACGAGAAGATCATCGAGCTCGAAGAGGAATTGAGCAGGTTGCGATGGAATATTATAGGGTTATCTGAAGTCCGAAGAGAGACCGGCAGTCTCAGGGTGGTGTTGGGTTTATCGTCCACAAGTCTCTTGTGAACAGCGTGTTGAAGATCGAGAGTGTGTCGACCAGGGTGGCGTACCTTATACTCAGAATATCCTCTAGATATTCGCTGAAGGTCATACAGGTCTACGCCCCAACCTCGGCATACCCCGACGACGAGGTAGAGACCATGTATGAGGATATCTCCAGAGCTATGCATGGTTTCAAAACTCACTTCTCCGTTGTCATGGGGGACTTCAACGCGAAACTGGGCAAACGAGACGAGGATGAGCTGCAAGTGGGGCAATTTGGAGTTGGACGACGGAACCACCAGGGTCACCTACTGGCCAGTTTTATGGAGAAGGAGGGCCTCTATATGATGAACTCCTTCTTCAAAAAGCGTGAACACAGGAAGTGGACCTGGCAGAGCCCCGATGGTGCAACAAAAAATGAGATCGACTTCATCATGTCAACCAAGAAGCAAATGTTCAATGATGTCTCTGTGATCAATTCGGTAAAAACCGGGAGCGATCACCGCATGGTAAGAGGCACATTGAACATTAATATTAAGCTTGAAAGGTCTCGACTGATGAAGTCAACGCTTCGTCCAGCACAGGTCCAGGTCCAAAACCCCGAGAGCTTTCAGTTCGAACTCCAGAATCGTTTCGAGTGCCTAGGGAGTTCCGTGAACGAATACAGCGACGGGATCGTGGAAGCTGTCCATACGGTCGGATCTAAGTTTTTCAAGACCCGTCGTACAGATAGAAACAAAAAGCTGTCTGATCATACCCTCAAGCTTATAAAGGAGAGGCGTGAGATGATCCTGCAGTCTTCAGATGAGGCGTGCAAATACCGGCAGATCAATAGACAGATCTCTAAATCCTTGAAAAGAGACCTCCGCCGCTTTAATACCGAGCGTATTAAAGACGCGCTTGAGCGAAATTAAGGCTCCAAGGTTTTTTCAAGGGATCTGGCTATTGGGCAGAGCCAGCTCACGAAACTGAAGACCGAAAATGGCAGAATCGTATCCGCCAAACCGGAGCTTCTGAGGGAGATCGAGACATTCTATGGACAGTTGTACACATCAATCAGCAAACCCGTTGCGAGTCTAGCAAACGACCCAAGAGCTAGATTGACCCGACACTATACCGAAGATATCCCGGACGTCAGCCTGTACGAGATTAGGATGGCTCTGAAACAGCTTAAAAACAACAAGGCGCCGGGTGATGACGGAATCACGACTGAACTGCTGAAGGCGGCAGGTGCATTACTTTGTGTAAATTATTTCATCACCACAGGGGGGTAACCACAAGCTCTTTGAGTAAGGTTATTTTGAGATCGAGTAAGTGACAGATGTATACAAGTCAGATACATCTGTCCCTTACTCGATCTCAAAATAACCTTACTCTAAGAGCTTGTGGTCACCCCCCTGCTCTCAAAACGGTGAAGAAAAACATCGTGAGGAAACCGCCATGTCCTAGAACCAAAAATTTTAAGACATCCACTAAACCGCACTGGGCCCGCGTGGTGGATTAAGGCCCATTACCTCAGTCATAGAGAGGATGCCTGTGTCCCAGCAGTGGGAACATTATATGGCTGATGATGATGATGAAATAAAGTTAATTACCTATTTCAATTGTGCATTAGCAATGTATATTGTCAATTTTGAATTTTTGCCCGAAAAATCGGCAAACTGCTGTTGAGCCGAAAAACTCCATGAGAACACGAAGCTAGAGTTTTAATCAGAAACGGCCCACAAACACATACAGGATGTAACGGCAAAAAAAACCGGCTAAGTGCGACACCTTCGCACATTAAGGTTGCCGTACCAAACCGCAAAATTAAGTTGGTTGTAATGGAAAAAATCGGCCAAGTGCGAGTAGGACTCGCGCACGACGGGTTCCGTACCATAATCGCAAAAACGGCAAAAAAATCACGTTTGTTGTATTGGAGCCCCACTTAAACTTTCAATATTGCACCTACCACTGTTTATCCATCACCCAAAGGTTGACTGGTAGAAAATGCCTAAGGCATTAAGTCCGCCTCTGTACTTGTGTGTGCATGAAGTATTATATAAATAAATAAATATTTATTTTATTCTGTTTTTAGTATTTTTTGTTATAGCGGCAACAGAAATACATCATCAGTGAAAATTTCAACTGTCTAGCTATCACGGTTCATGAGATACAGCCTGGTGACAGACACACAGACAGACGGACAGTGGAGTCTTAGTATTAGGGTCCCTAAAAACGGCAGTTCTTAACTACCCCGGTGGTAATCTGTGCACCCGTCCACACATTCTATACAGCCTATCGTATTTTTCTCAATTTCTGGGCAATTTCCAACAATTCTGGCTTATGCTAGCACAATACTTTTTAATGTAGCAGTACATTGTAAACTACCCCCTTTTTACCCGACTGCCGAAGGAGGGTAATGTGTTTATCAGTCTATGTATGTATGTATGTATGTATGTATGTATGTATGTATGTATGTATGTATGTATGTATGTATGTATGTATGTTTGTTCCTATGTGGCGTTCCAGAGACCAAACGCGTTGGCCGATTTTGATGATTCATACGTCAATCGATTCGTCTTAACCCTGCGAGTGTCATAGGCTACGTTAAAATTGGATAATAGAAAAATGGCGGATTTTGGGCGCCATATTGTGGGGGTCCAAAATTTTTTTTTCTTCCATTTTTATTCCCATCGTGTGGGGTATCAAAATAAAGGGTTTTAAGAGGTGATTTCAAAAATATATAACACTTATATGTTTAAATGTATCTAATTCGAAAAAAACTTAACTAAAAAGTTATAAATAAAAAAAGTTAAATCAAAAATTCAAAAAACCCGACTGCTTCAAAAGCGAACTAAAAAGACGTAAACAAGGAAAAAATCATGCTGTGCAGGCGGAGGATACACCAGATTTTGGTCAGCCAGCCCGCGAATATGTATCCTCCGACTGCACAGCATGATTTTTTCCTTGTTTACGTCTTTTTAGTTCGCTTTTGAAGCAGTCGGGTTTTTTTTAGGGTTCCGTACCTGAAGGGTCCAATTGCTGTCACTGACGTGTCTGTCTGTCCATCATCTGTCACACGGGTTTCACAGCGGAACGGTTGAAGTTAGTCTCCAAATTTTCACAGTATAAGCATCTTGTTGCCGCAAAGCCATGCAAATTGACAAAAAATATTTATACCCATAAGGGGGGCTGCCGAACAGAAAAAGGGGTGCGTGACAAAATTTTTACCTACCCCATCGAGTGGGGTCTCGTTGTTTAGAACTTGTTGAGTACATAAAAATCGTATGTTTTGTGTTAAAAAATATTGGAAAACAAAGGAAAGAGAAGCCACCAAAGTCAGCTTGTTTTTTAAATTTTGTTCCGAGGTTTTTTTAACTTCCCATTGACCTATGAACTTGTAATTTGGTGATAATATTTAGAAGATTTAACTACTCGTAATATGGTGAACATAATGTGTATTCTATATTTTATTTTTATTTATTTTATTTGGCCAACCAACAATTGTATATACCGATACATTTAAGTTTCAAGTTTTTTATGTCTAAGGTTAGTATTACTAACCTTAGACATTCTTAAAGGTATTTCATAAAGGTTACAAATCAAATTAAATACTAAATGAAAATTTGTGTCAACTTTAAAACAAAATTAAAATAAAAAGCATCAAAAGCAAAATTAAAATACATGTCAAAATTAAATTAAAAATCAAAAAATATAAATCAATAAAATAAAATTTCAATTAAAATAGAAAATGAAATTAAAAATAAAATTATCTTTTAAAACTAATACAAAATCAAAATCCATAATAAAAATCATTTTATTGTTAAATATATTGATGTACTGGCGTTTTCCTTCTTTTTCTGATTAAAATTAAAATTTCCAGGACTCCGAGCATCAGGCAGGCGACTAGCGCAGTGCAGTTCCATCACGTTGACGACTAAGAAGACATTCCCCATGCAGATAGACGGCGAGCCTTGGATGCAGCCTCCTTGCAAGGTAACTTATACACTGTCTACTACTCCTTAAGGTTGAATGTCGCTTGCACCTAAGTAATAACAACTGCTCTGGTTGATATTTTTTTATTTACATAGCTTATGTAGGTAAAGAAGAAATTCTAACCATAAATTAATCAGTGTAAAAATATTTTTAAACATCCAAGTCGTTTTGGAGGAGTATGCAAAAGAAGCGAAAAAATATCGAGCCGTTATTTTTTTTTAAGCAAATGTATTAATCACACGAAAAAAACATGTTTCATAAATCATCATCAGCCTTTTTAATGTTCCCACTGCTGGGACACAGGCCTGCTCTCTGGGAGAGGGAATGGACCGCAATCCACCACGCGGGCCCAGTGCGGGTTGGTGGATGTCACATGTCTTCGAATTTCTGTTTCAAAGACATGCCGGTTTCCTCACGATGTTATCCATCACCATTTTGAGAGCAGTAGTGGTGATATAATTTACGCAAAGTAAAGCGCCTGTCTGGGTTTGAATCCACGACCTGCAACTTATAAATCGCGGCCGATACCACTAAGCCACCACTGCACTCATGTTTCACAAATAATGTACATGAATCAATAATAAATATATTATTTTTTTTATATTTTAACCTAGCCATTACTAAGTATGCTTTAGAATGTAACCTTTTTACGACATTAAGCGGAGTCAGGGCCTTAATATTATTCGTGTCACACTATTATTTACCGAAATCAAGAAAGAGCTGGCGAATCTGACTCACGCACGAAGGGATCCGTACCATTATCGCAAAAAAATCACGTTTTTTGTATGGGAGCCCCACTTAAATATTTATTTTATTCTGTTTTTAGTGTTGTTGTTATAGCGGCAACAGAAATACATCATCTGTGAAAATTTCAACTGCCCAGCTATCACGGTTCATGAGATATAGCCTGTTGACAGACAGACGGACCATGGAGTTTTAGTAATCGGGTCCCGTTTTTACCCTTTGGGTACGGAACCCTAAAATGGAAGTTATTTTAAGCTCATAAATTAAACTGCATACCTTTCTCTTCCAGATAACAATAACCCACAAGAACCAAGTCCCGATGCTGATGGGACCAGCTCCAGAAAAGGGACGGGGATTCTTCAAACTGTTCACACATTGCTAATTCTTACTTCAAACATCAATCTTCAAGATTACGATTGATCAATCATTTGGTTTACACTCAGGTTTGAACTGTCTACATTTTGATGATATTTTATCTTTAAAGTATTGATCTATCAATCATTTTAAAATCACAAAGGTTTTTTTTTGTACAAATAAAAATTAACTCTGTTCGATTTAAATAAATTTCTTTGATCTACGATTTATTTACAAGCTTTTATTTAATTTGTAATGTATGTATGTAAGTGTGTTTGGTTCAAATCTTGCAACTGAATTTTAAAGCAGTTATCCTCCACCGATTAAGATGAAATTTTGCATAGTTATACGTTTAGTTTGAATGACAATGCATGGTTAGGTTAGGTTAGGTTAGGTAAGGTAAAAAGATTGTTTAAAAAAAGATTTTATAATTGGAAAAACATTCTATGACAGTACGATAGTTTCAACGTTAGTATAGTTTCAATTTGCTGGGAGTCATTGTCAAAAAAAATATTCATGGAAAATCTTTTTATAAACAATCTTTTATCTTATTTTTCTAAGCAAAACCCTTTCATTTGATACCCATATTATAAGAGTGCACTAAATATAACTAGTCCAGCATCTTGGACCGTCCGCCATATTGGATTTAGAATCACGTCACGTCGCTAACCATGCATTGTCATCCAAACTAAACGTTTATGCAAAATTTCATCTTAATCGGTTGAGGATAACTGCTTTAAAATTCAGTTGCAAGATTTAACCTGAACATACTTACATACATACATTGCCAGTTAAATAAAAGCTTTCTAAAAAAAGCAAACATTTTTATCCTTGATATTACTTAAACTAAGATTCAAACAGACACTAGAAGAATTTTGTTGTTTTCATCCTTCAGAAAATATCAATGATTTGATTTATTGTCGACCAGACATAAAGAAAAATCAAGATTTTCAAAAATATTGCCATTTTGGTTAGTTGATTGATAAATCAATTAGTTGATTCAACCAATTTATTGGTTTACAAAAAAACTGATTGATTAAATTCAAAGTACTTTGAAACGAACATTGTAATGATATATATATTTATCAAGCTAAATAATAATAATGAGGCAAAAAGGAGGTATTTTCTGACAGAGATTTGAATGATTGATTATACCTACATAATGATAGAAAATCCTTTCGTATTTTCGTACATGGAATTGATAGAATTTTAAGCAACACACATACAAAATATATATTTTATTGTATGCTTCCCCCTACTTAAAAAAGCCAAAAATCGTTCAACAAAAAATGGACCAGCACAGTTAAATTTCGCTAAACCGATAAAATATAGATTTTGTCGTATTTTCGACCAATATTCGTCGATGGAGAATAATAATATCTAAACGATAAAAAGACTTGCCATGTGTTCAATATGGTAGCCTAAATTATTAGCACGATTCTTCTTAGCTTTCAATCAACGAAAATTTCCTTACAAATAGTGTTGGCCTATGAAAACCTAAAATCGACTTAGAACCTTAGTCTCTACTTCTCTAGACTAGTACGAGGTCCAACCGCTAAAATGCATTCAAGTTAAGTTTATCACAAAAAACATGCTTTCCGATTTTTAAGCGATGGGATCTTGACTATATGTGAGATTCTATCAATATATTTATATATATTTAAAATGTTTTGTATCGAACACATCAGATTTAGTCTAATCATATTATCAATCTTCATATAATTATCACAACAAAGGCATAATCAACCAATAATGGGGCTAGGGTTACATTAATAGTCATGTCATTTGGTTGATTCAACCAAACTGAAAGACGAAAGCCGTCTTAAGGTGATTGTATCAGTAATAATAACTCACAACCAATGATGATGGCTAGGGTTACATTAATAGTCAAGTAATTAGGTTGATTTAACCAAATTGAAAGATGAAAGCCGTCTTAAGCTAATTGTATCAGTAGTAATAACTCACAACCAATGATGACGGCTAGGGTTACATTAATAGTCAAGTAATTTGGTTGATTCAACCAAATTGAAAGATGAAAGCCGTCTTAAGCTAATTGTATCAGTAATAATAACTCACAACCAATGATGACGGCTAGGGTTACATTAATAGTCAAGTAATTTGGTTGATTCAACCAAATTGAAAGATGAAAGCCGTCTTAAGCCAATTGTATCAGTAGTAATAACTCACAACCAATGATGACGGCTAGGGTTACATTAATAGTCAAGTAATTTGGTTGATTCAACAAAATTAGCATCAGTAAGAATAACTCATAACCAATGATGACGGCTAGGGTTACATTAATAGTCAAGTAATTTGGTTGATTCAACCAAACTGAAAGACGAAAGCCGTCTTAAGGTGATTGTATCAGTAATAATAACTCACAACCAATGATGACGGCTAGGGTTACATTAATAGTCAAGTAATTTGGTTGATTCAACCAAATTGAAAGATGAAAGCCGTCTTAAGCTTATTGTATCAGTAGTAATAACTCACCAACCAATGATGACGGCTAGGGTTACATTAATAGTCAAGTAATTTGGTTGATTCAACAAAATTAGCATCAGTAAGAATAACTCATAACCAATGATGACGGCTAGGGTTAAATTAATAGTCAAGTAATTTGGTTGATTCAACCAAATTGAAAGATGAAAGCCGTCTTAAGCTAATTGTATCAGTAGTAATAACTCACCAACCAATGATGACGGCTAAGGTTAAATTAATAGTCAAGTAATTTGGTTGATTCAACAAAATTAGCATCAGTAAGAATAACTCATAACCAATGATGACGGCTAGGGTTACATTAATAGTCAAGTAATTTGGTTGATTCAACCAAATTGAAAGATGAAAGCCGTCTTAAGCTAATTGTATCAGTAGTAATAACTCACCAACCAATGATGACGGCTAGGGTTACATTAATAGTCAAGTAATTTGGTTGATTCAACAAAATTAGCATCAGTAAGAACAACTCATAACCAATGATGACGGCTAGGGTTACATTAATAGTCAAGTAATTTGGTTGATTCAACCAAATTGAAAGATGAAAGCCGTCTTAAGCTAATTGTATCAGTAATAATAACTCATAACCAATGATGACGGCTAGGGTTACATTAATAGTCAAGTAATTTGGTTGAATCAACCAAATTGAAAGACGAAAGCCGTCTTAAGGTGATTTTATATTTTTGTAATAATAACTCACTCTCACATTTTTCTTGTAGTTTAGCTTCTTTCTATGCATATTTAGCTTCTTTCCTAAATCTAGCATCCGTGAAGTATTTAAAATTCCCACGTCCTTATGACCAAGTCAGATCTCTTGAACTCAGTATCTTCTATTAGTAAGAAATGCTCTTGAAGAAACCCTAACGTCCATTTTTGCTATATTAGACATAGATATATACATTTATAAATATATTTATATATAAAACAAAATATATTATCTACATTTAAAGTCCATAAATTAAATGAAAATGACGTGCTGCAAATAAAAAATATTATTTCATTTTTAGTCATGATTTATTTTAAATTAACATAAAATACTTTTGAATCTCACTTCATTTTAAGTCAATCTTGCATCAAGAATAAGACTTTTACAAGTTTAATTGTAAGGAACATAAGAAAATAATATTACCGTGTAATAAAGCCAAAAAATATCGGCAATACTAGACGAATAAATATGCTAAAGTGACGCGACCTAAGACTAACACACAAAAATTTCACTGCGTAATCTTTATTAAAATTAAATGAACCGGTAAGAAGAAAATAAATGAAAGAGAAGTAAGAAAATCAATTTTAAAAATTACAAAAATATTATTAACATGTTTATTAAATGTGAACATAATTATATGAGTGTCGAAAATGTGTATTTTTTGTTAAGAACAATATTTTAAATTAAATGATTTTAATCTTAAGTAAAATTTATTTCAAAAGTCATGGAGTGACTGATACTTATTTGTAATCTAGGTATTAAATTAAATTTTTATTATTTATTGAATTATTGAATTTCGTGCATTTTGTTATACGTCCCATTTATCTATAAAAAATATAATTTTCCGTATTATATAAATTTAAACTTAAATGTAACAATAACTTGTAAGCGAATGATTGTGTTTATAATTATAAAATGTTATATTTACTGTTATAAAATGTTTAAAGATATTTAAGACATTATCAATGTGTTGTTTTAATTTAAGATATAATACCTTAAGGCTTTTAAATGTGAAACTTGTACTGACATAACAATTTATTCATTTTAAATGAAAAATAATGATGTCGTGTTAAATGTAAATTTTGTGTCGTGAAAATGTAAAAGCTTTGTCGTAAAAATGGCATTCAAAGTTTCATTTATTAGTCAATAAATTATTAATAAAAACTCCACTACAAATTTAATATAATTTATATAACACACCATAATACATTTTGGCATAATATTTTAAAGTTAGGTTACACATTTAAGTTCATATTAAATTAGTCTAACTTAATTTAAAAAATCAACTTTGGAGAAATTTAAATTATCTGAAATAATATTATAAAAATAAATTATATCAATGTTGTGCCAAGAAGAAATGGATACGTCCTATATTCCTACGCCAGCATTTTTGTAAATATTTTTCTATAGGAGATTTTATCCATTTATAGGAAAGAAATAGATATATTTAGTTAGTATAAATATAGCGCCATCGCAAACCAGGAATGTTAGTTTTAATCGCGATCAACAGGCCCCAAAATTAGTACAAACCGTACCTTACAAAAAGTTAAGTAAGTTAAAGAAAAAAGTGTCGATATGGTTTTTATACCATAATATTGATCATATTTGATCATGTACAACTATATTTACAAGTAGTTTTGCTGCAGGCTGGTGTATATAAACGTACAAAAGGCCTAAAGTTATTAAAATGTCACAAGCATAATTATATCAAATTCATTTATAATCTAGGTAGGCCTACTGAAATGACGGGTATTATGAAGCTTATACCATGCATTTTATTTCATTTAATACCCATTGCCTCGTTGGTCAAGAGTTCCCAAGCACTACAGCTGAGCATGGCTTCGATTTCCCGGTCGGACAACGTTTTTCCATTAAGGTGAGTATACACTAGAGCATTTTGGCGAGCATTACAATGTAAATAAATAAATAAATTGTTTATTGTTCCAAAGTCATTACATATGTGTATTCAAATTCAAATAATTTATTTTTATTTCATATAGGCCTTCATGGGCACTTATAAAACGTCGACAAAAGGTGCACGGTTCGGGTTGGTCGTTTTCTATGGAGAAGAACCGGCAAGAAACTCCATGGTTACTCTTTTAAAAAATGGTTTGGTTTTACAATATTTCCTTGTTACAGCATCAGTACTTCGATATGGGGGGAAAAACAACGTAGGCCCGACAATAAGTCGTAAGAAAAACAAAAAAATAACATATACATAATATATATACATAACATATTATATAAACAAAAGAAAATAAAACGAATTAAAAAGTTAACAAATGTTAACAAGCATCTAGAAGGCCTACAATGTTCACACATTTACAAAACAATCGGTAAAAGAATCTATACAAAAGTAAAATAAAAAAAGACTAAATCTATTATAAGGCAGCCCCATTAAGTTATTAATAATACTTGTGTGTGTTATTAATAATGTAATGTAACGTTCTTACAAATGGTACAATACAGACAAATGCTCAGTTTCCAGGCATTTCCATGTAATGTAACGTTCTCGCTAATATTCGACGCTGTGTTCGACGTAATGGTCACGGTGATTGTGAATTTACCTTTAACATGTCTTCGTATCTTTCATTCATCATTGCCCTCAGTCCACGCTCGTGCCTTTGCTCGATAAAATGTTACACGAAAACGCTCGTTGGTTTTTAAAATCAGGTTGTAACAAAACATCAAGCGTCATGTTCGAAGTGTGATTTTAGTAAATTTATAGAGCAGTGGCGGCCCATGGGTAACGGCCGTGACTTACAAGTTGTAGGGCGTGGGTTCGAATCCTGGCAGGCGCTTTACTTTGTGTAAATTATTTCACACCGCTGCTCTCAAAACGGTGAAGGAAAACATCGTGAGGAAACCGGCATATCTAATAACCAAAAATTCAACAACCCGCACTGGGCCCGCGTGGTGGATTACGGCCCATTCCCTCTCACAGAAATTTACTAGATAGGAGTGCCTGCAGGCCTCATCGCCTGCAGGCACTCCTGTCTAGTAAATTTAAAAACAGCGAATGCTCGATGTTCTGTTACAAGTATTTATTTATTTATCATTTATTTCCAAAATACTTAACCTATTTTACATTTGGTTTTAGCCACACAACAAAAACCTCACAGGGCTTAACTGTGTGATGGCGAGCCGCTTATTTTAAAATTAAATTACAAATTGCAATGCTGCGTAAATACAATATTATATATTTATGATTAAATTACATATAAAATACTTTCATAATAAACATCGATAAATTTTGTCAAAAGATCAATTGTTTGGGGAATTTTACTGTGTTAGGAAACGTTTTAATTTGTACTTACAACCTTTCGAACCCTTTTTGTACAAATTTTGCAAGTCTTCCGGAAGCTTATTAAGAAAAAGAGGTACCAAGTATTCTGCAACCCTCATCCCGTTCACATTATTGTATTTTGGTAAGCTGTATTTATGTTTAAGTTTTATATTTCTAAGAAAGTCAGATCTTGTTTTTTCGGTTAGCAGCTCCGGTCTATTTACTTCAGTAAGAGTGAAAAATTCGACTTTATTGAACACATTCATAACATTACAGTATTTAAAAAGATCTTCGTCACTATTTTCGAACTTCTTGTTTATATGTTTAGGCGTAATTACTTTTAATATTCTTCGTTGTAGCTTATAGATATCTGTCAAGTATGTATGATAAGTTCTCCCATAGCTGCTGAGTCCATAGTTGATAACCGAGTCTGCTAGGGCCATGTATAACATTCTTAGCGTTTTATAAGGCAGTTTATATTTTAGTATGCTAAGTTTGCCTAGGATAGACCTCAGTTTGTTGCATACGTAGTCTTTGTGAGGTCCCCAACAGAATCGGCTATCAACCACTAGACCGATATACATGTGTTTATCAACTACTTCTAATAACGGGCATTTACAAGTCTTAGGCGAGCTATGTAAGCAAGTATGTTCGTGTGCTATCACTGTAGGTATAGTCGAGCATTTATTGTGTGATGAATGTATGTGAACAATTTTAGTTTTAGATGCGTTTATTACCAGTCCTACGTCATGAGCCCATTTACACATTTGATCGAAGCTACTTTGTAAGGATTCCTGAGCAGCTTGGATGTTTTTATTAGCGACCAAAATACACGTGTCGTCTGCAAATTGGTATAAAGAATCTGACTTTATTGCATTACTCATATCATTAACATAAAGCAAGTATTCCGTTGGACCTATAATTGAACCTTGGGCCGTTCCTTGAGTTGCCGGAAGCTTAGCACTGTACTCATCTTTTATTTTGACCGTGTTGTATCTGTTTGTGTGATAGTTTTTTAATAATTCTAATAGTGGCCCTTGTATCCCATTTCTTGACAACTTTTCAAACAGTGTATCGCTACGGAGCATATCGAATGCTTTACTAAAGTCTATAAAGAGTGTCAAGACATGTTTTTTTTCATTTAAGTGTCTATTTACTTCATCAGTAAATTCTCTCAACAATAGTGTCGTACTCTTATTTTTCTGAAATCCAAATTGTTTATTATTAATTATTCCGTTTATTTGCAAGAACTTATTTATCTCATTACCAATATAACGTTCTAAAACCAGTAAAAGCCAGTAAAGTACCAGTAAAAGCTCTAGTCTATACTCAGCTTTAGGCGTTTCTCAGTAGCAGCAGTTTTTACCCGATTGATGACAAATAACTTGCCCCCTTTTTGCAACAGAGGGTTATAAGTCCATGTACGTGTATTACATGAAACTTAACTATAACTGAGGCAATAAAATCCCGTGTGTTATAGGTGGTAAACCTCGGCCCGTGTTATTATTACTTTTTAATTTTTTTCTGTAATGTTGATCGCGATAAATGTAAATACGAGTCAAATTTGATAAATGTACCACTGTATGTCTGTGTCTGTGTTGGTGCTTCTAGTATTAATGTGTAGCATATCGTTTCCGTAAACTATTATAAAAGTTGTGAATATTAGAGTTTGGTTTAGAAAGGTCATAGTGATATGCTTTGTGTCTCATAGAGAGCATTACTTTGTAGAAGACATTTTTCACGCCATTTCACTGTTTCTTTTCAAAAGTTCCCTCAAAACACGCGAGATAAATTGCAAAATATCCAAAACTTCTTTTTGAGAAAAAGTTAGAAGTGTTTTTTAGTTTTTCTCATGGGCTTTATAAGGGCGATTTGCACTGACGTATGTTTAAAAAAATTGTCAAGTATTGTTGAAAAGCACATCAAACTTATAAAATATTGGCACAAAAATAATAAAGAAATATTGTTAATTCTGCACACACCAAAAATATTCAAGCACAAATTTAAAACGTACTCTTACTATTACAACAATAAAGTTGTGAATTATAGCGTTTTAACACTTATTCCAAATGCACATCACTATGATTTTTTTCTATTAAGTATATTTGTTGTACTGTTTCTAGCTATGGTTAAACTATTGAAACAGAGTTTGAAGCAATAGTCTGATAAAAGTCCACATCGCAAAATTTACAATAATATTAATATAAAACAATATTTCACCCTTATATTCACATTATACATTCCAGTTCAATTTTATTATATTAATTCAAAATATTTTATGCTTTGATTTGACCTATGACCACTTTTAACATAACTCAACATCACATCACACCATGTACTTTCCTGAAGAGTTAGACTCAGTTGTACAGTTAATATTAAATTCACATAATTATTATACCAATATTCCAAACACTGAAAGAAACATATTTTTTATTTAATCATTTTCTAAATGGCTATTGTTTCAAACTATCCAATGGATCTTTGCTCTGTTAAGATTTTGTCTCTCTTTGCAAAACCATACGATTTTAACTAAAAAGTCCTAATGTTTGATACTTATAAAGTTATTATAAAATATATACATTACTAAAATAGTATTATAATAAATTTATATCATCGCATTGTTTTGAAAAGGGAGATGTAACTAAATTAGGCTATTTAAGGACTTTAAATGAAATTAAATGAAAAATATAAGGTTCTTATATTTTATATAAAGTTTTGAATTTTTATTTTTTGTTATTTTCTCGATTTAAAGATACCGTCAACAAGTGAGCGGAGTTATTCTAATTAGATTAACTCGAGTCTTTATAAGAGCCCAAGTCCTTAAATATCCCTATTTTGAAGATGTATCTTATACGTTATTGCTGTATTATTATAAATAGTACTGATTTTTCATAATAAATTACTTTAAACGAGGTATTATATAAAAATTCATCTAATTTTAACCCAGTTTTGGAAAATAAATTAAATATTAACAGTTACAAATTGGATGCAAGTCCAGCCTAGCCTCGTTATAAGTAAAAAAATATAAAAAATCAGTATAATATAATCATAGATAGATATACGAAATTATCGAATTATGATATCGGATTAAATAAGAAGCTTAATGCATAGTTCAAATATACAAAATACATAGATAGTTTATTATTATTGTTATTATTTTCTAAGATCTTTAAATTGAAATTGAACCCAACTTACCATGAAGCACAATTTTTATTTAAACTAAATATCAGTTTAAAAAAACAAATAAATGCAAAGCTTTTTAGATATTTGAAATTATTTTTTTTGACATGCTTTAATGATATTAATAAACAAATATTAATATGAGTATGGTAAATAAGTAAAAAATAAAATTTTATGAATGTTAAAATGTAATTTAAATAAAAAAATGTGTACAACCCTGATTCTACAAATGCATTATATTTTATTTATTATTGCTAGAACAGTTTCAACAGGCCATTAGACTTTTTCCTTAGTTAATAATGTCAAAGTACTTATTGTTATTAGGAACTATTATAATAATTCTAATTTATTATTATTATTTAATAATCATGAAATTAGCGTTGCGATAAAACAAAAGAAATATGTGCCAGCTTTAATAGTGTTGTAAGAGATAATTATTATAATTATATTACATTATTAAAATATTATTATTATTGTAACAAATATATGTGCATACGAAAATTTATTTTGGTGTTTTATTTAACAACATAATATGTATAAGCAACAAAAAAGAGAAAAGGGAGAAAGTGCTCATGGTGAATACTTAAACATTAATAACCAGCGGAAAACTTAGGTTTTGTGAATTTTGGTTTCAATTATTTTTTGGTTTAAGGAAAAATTGTTTCCACGACGACCAGAGAATCACAACCCTAAGTAATAAGAAAAACGATACGAGGATGGGTTCGAAAAAGTACTGGGTGCATTCGGGGACAATAGAGTGAATGAGAATGGGAGGAATTTACTAGAAGTATGTGTAGAGAAGGGCCTGTGTGTGTTGAACACTATGTGTGATCATAGAAAGATCCATAGGTATACGTGGAAAAGGTAAGACAGTAGAAGTATGATTGATTTTGTTGTTGTAGATGAAAGATTGAAGAGCAAAGTTGCAGATACAAGAGCCTATCGGGGTGTGTTTGAAACAGAAGAAGATGTATCGAAGTGTGAAGGAGTGTGGAGCAAGTGAACGAGTTTGTTTAGATGGAAAGTATGTTCACAAGGGATGGAAAGATTGAAGAGGATTTGGAAAAGAGAGTGAATGCACTGAATAAAGTGAATGGTGCTATACATGCAGTTGTGACCAGCAAGTCGATGTCTCCGGAAGCTCGACTCACCGTTCACAACAGCGTGCTGGTGCCTACACTTATGTATGGAAGTGAAGGTTGGGTATGGCAAAAACACATGAAAGTAGGATTAATGCAGTAGAAATGCGCTCCTTGCGGAGTATGTGTGGTGTAACTTTAAATGATAGATTGAGGAATGAGGTAATAAGACAACGTTGTGGTATAAAAGAAGATGTAGTGACTAAAATTGAAAAGAGATGGTTAAGATGGTTTGGCCATGTTGAGAGGATGAATGAAAGGCGACTAACGAAACGTATTTACAAGGCAGACGTGAATGTAAAGGCCGGCAGGGGACGCCCTAGAAAGACAGACAGACCTTGTAGGTGATGTTCTTCAGAAAGGCCAAGTGTGCAGTACCCATAACCGGCGTGTGTGTATGACTAGATGTATGAATGTGTGTGAAGCAAAAGAAGTATGTAAGGATCGTAGCAGGTGGCGTTCCGTAGTTTCTGTCTACCCCCATGGACAAAAGCTGTTTGTGTCTATGTACATACATAGACACAAACAGCTTTTGCCCATGGGGGTAGACAGACCCGTAATATTTTTGATTCACATGCATACATATGCATGTGAATCAAAAATATTACGGGTCTGTGAAAACCATTTTTCGATTTCTTAGATTATCAGCTGGTTATGGTTATTTTGGAAATGTGAAAAAAATACACGGCAGTAGTAGCTATATATAACGAAATTAAAAAGAATGCTATCACAGCAAAGGTAATTTTGTCCCTTCGTTTTAGCAATGTTCGGTACTTTCATTGTTTATGAAGGTTAGTAATGTTACCTATTTATTTTGGTAAATGTAGCTGTTGTTGTTTAAATGAGCAGAAGAAGCAGGGGTTGTAGGTTAGATTAGGCAGACAAAGGGTTTTAACGAGTAATGTCTGTGTTTAGACGCCAGGCTGAAAAAATAAAGAGAATCCTGAAGGCATTTGTGCCCTATTAATGGCAATATGCTCATCCTCTGTTACATATCCCAAAGGCGCAGGCCACACCGAAATGGCGTCGGGCGCGGACATGGCACGAGTGGCTTCCTATTCCATTCTAATTTAAAAACTAAATGCATGGAAATAAAGCGCGGTTTTATTAGGCGCGAGCGCTCATAACCACGTCCGAGCAACGACATATCGTGTGTCCTAAATTGCGCTTTATTTCCATGTATTTAGTGTAAAATTAGAATGGAATAGGAAGCCGCCGGTGCCAAGTCCACGCCCGACGCCATTTCTATGTGGCCTGCGCCTAACGCTCCCTAACAGAGATGACGGCATTAAATGTATTTGGTTCCTAATTCATATTTTACTATGGCATCTGTTACGTTTCCAGTGCAAACAGCTTCAGATGCCCGACTTAGCGCCGCATCCCACGATGGTACCGTACAATATCATCAACAACTACTTCTCAGTCGGCGTCGTAAGTTTCATTAAAGATAAGACCAGTCCAATAGAGATGTCTAGCCAGCTGCCAGCCCTTTGTGAGTTATTTAAAAATATATATTAAAGGTATATGAATAACATTTGATCGCACTGAAAAGGTAAATATACTGATTTTAAGCTGTATTCGAAGTATCGGAAGACGAAGACAAAATAATAGGGTGGCACATTTATTCAGTACAGAAAAAGGTGAGTCTAAAAAACGGCCTCACTATACCCGAAAGACAGATTTAAAGGGGACTGATTTGCAATGCGATAAAACGTTGCCAAGATCCTTCCTCTTTAGTGGCCAAGATTTTTCAAGAACAACCAACTAACAAAAAAACTTGTCATTATTTTTTGCGGTAAGGCAGTTATGAAAAATTGCTACAATAATTGGGCGGAAGCCTTTGTAGAGCAGTAGATCAGTGCAGGCTGATAAAGATTTTGATGATAATGGAGAAGTCCCTCCGTACCTACACTTCTGCTTACTATTCCAGGATGCTGCAATTTACGTGAAGTTTCACACGGAGCGAGAGCGCAACCCCGACAAGTTCAGCTCGCGTATGAAGAGCAAGCTGTGATGCTTCGAGTTCGCCACCTCGGAGCAGTTCGCGGCCAGCTGCAAGAATCTGCACGAGCATATAGATATTGTGGTAAGTAGTATTTATCAATCCCGACAAGTTCAGCTAGCGCATGAAGAACAAACTGTGGTACTTCGAGTTCGCCAACTCTGAGCAGTTCGCGGCCAGCTGCAAGAATCTGCACGAGCATATAGATATTGTGGTAAGTAGTCTTCATCAATCCTAAAAACTTAAGCTCGCGTATGAAGAACAAGCTGGTACTTCGAGTTTGCCACCTCGGAGTAGTTCGCGGCCAGCTGCAAGAATCTGCACGAGCATATAGATATTGTGGTAAGTAGTCTTCATCAACTCCGCCAAGTTCAGCTCGCGTATGAAGAACAAGCTTTGGTACTTCGGGTTTGCCACCTTGGAGCAGTTTGCGGCCAGCTGCAAGAATCTGCACGAGCATATAGATATTGTGTTATGCATCAACATTTATCATTACTATCCCTTAACATTCCTGGCAGTTGAGTGAGTCATGCTCACTCTAATTTATCTCTCATGGGGCGCATGTGTTGAATCATTCGGTACCTTTCATGATGGTTGAGCTGAGTGGTGCCAATCCATGCGTCATGTTCGGGAACGGGCGCCGTTAGTTGGGACTGGTCCTATCTTGACTGTCTCAGGCTGTTTAAATTCTTGTGTTTTTGATTTAATTAATTATTGTACCCTTTTTTATTTAACTTAATATATAATAAGAATAATTTAATATTGATTTAGACGGTGTAACAACTTTCTATATCGTCCTCGTATGTATGCAATGATTTCAACAAGAATGATGTAACGAATACTCTGTTATTTACAGATTTAAAAGAGTGTGCATGATGTTCCCTGCACGTTCTTCTCTATAGGGCTTTAACCTTTTTGGTTTGGTTTGGTTTTATGATTTTGAGTTTGTAGTGAAACTCACCACCTCGCTAAGTATTTAGAATTAAATGCTTAAGGAAATGTAAGTTTAAACTGATGATAAAACACACAGTAGGATAACAGACATTTATTTAAGTAGCAAATTAAGGTCTAAACACGAGACGCGCAGGCTTGCGTAGCTGGAGCCTTCCAGATTTCGAGTTCTGCACATCATTTTCGGTCACAACCTCCACTTTCTGTAGCAGTCCACCGGGAAGCAACACGAAGTAGCTTCCAACATTCTTCTGCACATCATCTGAGCCTTCTAACCTCTCCGCCTGAGGGTTATCAGTGGTAGGAACTTCAGTGGATTCGGGAACTCCGTATGTGTTATCAGGAACTCCATACGTGTTGTCAGGAACTCCATACGTGTTGTCAGGAACGCCATAGCTGGTTGCTGGTAACTCGAAGGCTTGCCCTTCAGGCTTCCATCCAGAAGCTGGGTACCCAGTATCGGGGGCTCCGTATTGATCAGCAGGTTTCTCAGGCTGTTCATTGGGCAGTGTGAACGGTTCTCCTGCAGGCTTCCATCCAGAAGCAGGGTAAGGTCCTGAAGCTTCTGTGGTAGGTTCCGTTGATGAATCCGTGGTTGTCGGAGCTAGTTCTTGACGCTGGAACCTGAACCTCGTCTGTCTGAAACGAGGAGGTTCAGCGAAAACTCCGATCGCCACACAAGACAGGACTAGGAACTTCATGGTTGATGTGGAACAGTTGAATGATGCTGGTAGTAAGGTTCCAGACCAATTTATACTATGGGCTTCAGTTAATGGTGCTTTGTTATGTCATATATGGTTTGATAAGGACGGTAATAGACTAGATAGTTACGAACTAGTTTCTTCCAGCGACTTCGCCCGCGTGAAACTGTTATATTATCCCACTACAACATTATACTGGGATAAAAAGTATCTAATATCCAGGACAAGGTCGACCCGAGAGCCACATTGCATCCAAATTGGGTCAGCTGTTACTGTTACTGATTTGAAAGATAACAAATAGATAGACAGAACGACAGAGTTACTTTACACATTCATAATATTAAGTACAAGCTTTTACCCGCGGCTACACTCGCGGTAATTTATCTTTTTCTATCCTTTAGGAACAGTATTTTTTACCGAGGACATAGGGTATATTTCATTCAGAAAAAAGTACATCGTAGATTTCGAAATTTCATGAACATCGGTTGAGTCGCTTCACGCCTAGTTAAGGCGTAAAAATAATAGTTCAACAAAACGAAAACACACGTTTTATTAGAAAACCAAACTAAAAAGTAGAAAATAATTTTCAGTAAATTTTAAATTAAGAATAGTGTGATTAACAAAAACAAAATTTTATTGTAAAAAAAAAACTTAATTCAAAATCTCAAAAAACCCGACTGTGTGCAGGCGGAGGATACACCAGATTTTGGTCAGCCAGCCCGCGAATATGTATCCTACGACTGCACAGCATGATTTTTTCCTTGTTTACGACTTTTTAGTTCGCTTTTGAAGCAGTCGGGTTTTTTGAGATTTTGAATTAAGTTTTTTTATTTATAACTTTTTAGTTCGTTTTTTTTTCGAATAAGATACATTTAAACATATAAGTGTTATTTATTTTTGAAATCACCTCTTAATACCCTTTATTTTGATACCCCACACGATGGGTTTGGAAGAAAAAAAAATTTGGGCCCCCACAATATGGCGCCCAAAAACCGCCATTTTTTATTGTCCAATTTTAATGTAGCCTATGACACTCGCAGGGTTAAGACGCATCGATTGACGTATAAATCATCAAAATCGGCCAACGCGTTTGGTCTCTGGAACGCCATATAGTAACAAACATACATACATACATAGACTGATAAACACATTACCCTCCTTCGGCAGTCGGGTAAAAAGCGTGGGGTGCTTTGTAAGATATTTTCAAAATGACTAATTTTACCAATATCTGTCAAAAAAATATTATAACAATTGACATCATGCACCCCACGTTTTTTACAATAAAATAATATTTTTGATAATCACAATATTCTTATTAAAAATATTTTCTACTTTTTAGTTAGGTTTTCTATTAGAGCGTGTTTTTTAATGTTTTTAAACTATTATTTATTTATAGTTTTTAGTTCAATCGCTAATCCTGAAGATCCTGGTAAGGATAATGGGACACACTATTTAAATTGTTGCATTGTGATCGGTCCTTGATAAGTATGCAAAGTTTCAAATTAATCCGACGTTTTGAAGGGGGTGATAATCACATTCAAATATTCCGTTACATAGATACATAGTTACATACAAACTAACCTAATAAAAGCGTGTTAAAAAGGCACTAGATAACAAACAGACAGACTGACAGAGTTACTTTCGCTTTTATAATAGTTAGTGTGGATATTCCGTGATCATCAGTCGAGTCACGTTGCAGGTGACAGACATTGACCTCATGATGGTGTTCAAATGACAGCAACAGCTGATTAGAATGTATAGATGATTAATTTAGTGATACATAATGCAGAGGTTTCGGAGTTACCTTGTGATGCGTTCGTAATTAATGTTTAATTTCTCCAAAAGCCAGTTCAAATCAGTAAACTTTAATTCTGTTGTAGTATTATAATTATGTTGTATTTTTAGAGTTGTAATTTCGGAAGTCGGTGTTCCTGTTTTTATTTCTTCGTTATTTGACATCGACTTCCGAAATGTTTTTATTTCAAAGTCAAAGTCAAATGTATTTATTTCAACTGAGCCATTCAGCGGCACTTTTGAACGTTAACAATTATTACAAGTATTAAAAATTTATTATACCGTGCATTCGGCAAAGTAGTTTGTTATGGAGAAGAACGCACAAGAAACTCCA
The DNA here is from genome assembly GCA_949775005.1 of Orthosia gothica. Classification (NCBI taxonomy): domain Eukaryota; kingdom Metazoa; phylum Arthropoda; class Insecta; order Lepidoptera; family Noctuidae; genus Orthosia; species Orthosia gothica. The sequence continues at coordinate 4,630,265 of OX459035.1, read as the reverse complement.
TACAAACTTTTTTTTTAATTGTTTACAATATTTACATAAGTACAAACATTAATAAATTCATATACGTAAGAACGATGCACCCAGAACTACTAAATTACATATAAGTTTAAAGTATTACAAGCACTAAAAGGTAAATTCCTTCATTTGATAAATAGGAACATGGTTCTCACATACTTACAAATATTGCAAACATAGGTAAATTTCCTAATTCAACAACAACGGAACAGTGTGCGAGTCAATTTATTTGGAATTAAGTTGTATTTTTTTTCTCCGTGCCTCGGAAAGCACGTTAAGCCATTGGTCCCGGCTGTCATTTGTAGATCTTTGACAGTCGTTACGGGAAGTCAGAAGCCTGAGATCTGACACCAGTCTTGCCAAGGGGTATCGTGTTACCCAGTGACTGGGTTGTGGAGGTCAGATAGGCAGTCGCTCCACATTAAACATTGGTACTCAGCTGAATCCGGTTAGGTTGGAAGCCTTTTTTTTTTTTTTGCTTGGAGAAATGCTCATGCATACTAAACTACCACGGGGAGATATTGCAGTTATGTGGGACTCTAACCCACTAAAACTCCATGGTGTCCTCCTGTGCCGCTTATGACGAGAACACGGGCACGCGTTAGCACTCACCGCGAACCCGCCGCGGTTGTCCGTCACCGGACCCTCCTCAGGGGAGTAACCCCCATCACCGGCGCACCAGAACACACCGTACGCCGTGACCACCCCAGGGACCAAATCAGCACATGGATGCCAGACGACCCCGTGTATGGCACCCTTGGTCCCCCTGTGACGGGTCAAGGTCAATGGCCCCGCCACCTACCATTTTGCGGCCGCAGAGGATAGAGAGAGCGGCTTACGCTATACCGACACTCCTCTTCCCCTGCGGCCCCACCGCGTCCGCCACCAGACGGTGGCGACCCCGTCTAGGCCGCGGAAGGTAGGGAGAGCGGCGCACCGCAATACCGGTACTCCTCTCTCGCCGCGGCCTCCAACCCTCAGCCGCGATATCGTATGGGACCTGGGAAGCTCCATAAGACATCGCGGCCCGCCTCAGTTGCGATGTCGTCTGCTACCAAGCGGCACCGAAACCTATAAGTTGGCCGCTACGTCGTCGGCTTAGTCAGCAAAAGCCCTGACGAGCGGCCCCTCCTCGGGTTCCTCTTCGCTTCACCGCCTCGACAATGCGGAACCCACCAGGGGGGGAGGTTGAAAGCCTTTTTTTTTTTTTTTAGCTTGGAGAAATGCTCATGCATACTGCGCTACCACGGGGGATAGCGCAGTCATGTGGGACTCTAACCCACTAAAACTCCACGGTGTCCTCCTGTGCCGCTTATGGCGGGAACACGGGAACGCGTTAGCATACATCCGCGATCACGCCGCGGCTGTCCGTCTCCGGACCCTCCTCTGGGGTTAACCCCATCACCGGCGCACCAGAACACACAGTACGCCGTGACCACCCCGGGGACCAAACCAGCACTTGGGTACCAGACAACCCCGTGTATGGCACCCTTGGTCCCCCTGTGACGGGTCAGGACAGTGGCCCCGCCACCTACCACTTTTCGACCGCAGGGGATAGGGAGAGTGGCCAGCGCTATACCGAGACTCCTCCTCCCCTGCGGCCCCACCGCGTCGCCATCAGACGGTGGCGACCCCGTGCAGGCCGCGGAGGGTAGGGAGAGCGGCGCACCGTAATACCGGCACTCCTCTCCCGCCGCGGCCTCCGAACCCTCAGCCGCGATGCCTTCCATAACACATCGTGGCCCGCCTCAGTTGCGATGTCGCCTAGGCAACACCGCAACCTACATGTTGGCCGCTACGTCGTCGGCTTATCGGCAAAAGCCCTGACGAGCGGCCCCTCCTCGGGTTCCTCTTGGCTTCACCGTGGTTGACCAAGCCACGGCTACTGAGCCCCCCCGCCTCGACAATGCGGGAACCCACCGGGGGGGGAGGTTGGAAGCCTACTCCAACATAGTTGAGAAAAGGCGAGGCAGATTGATTGAACTGACGTACTAAATAGTTTTTTTTTTCAACTATCCCATTACGGTGCTGTTCAGTTTGTTCAAGTTGTGAAATAATTGTATTTTGCTGTGACGGTGCTTCCCTCGAGCTGAACAAAGGGCCAGCGCTCCAAGGCGTGGCTCTACTGAACATACCGTACGCTCACGGGGGCTCCAACCTATGGGGCTCCTCCACCGCACACCGCAGAGGACGCTTCCCTAACGCTCAGCAAGGTGAGGAACATTATAAAAATTCCTTGAGTGCCTTTTGGGAATTATGGTTTTTACCCGACTGCCGAAGGAGGCCAATGTGTTTATCAGACTATGTATGTATGTATGTCTGTTCCTATGTGGCGTTCTAGAGACCGAACGTTGGCTTTGGCCGATTTTGATGATTCGTCACTCGATTTGTCTTAACCTTGCGAGTGTAACTGGCTAGATTAAAATTGAAAATAGAAAAAAAATTGATTCATTTTGGACGCCATATTTTGGGGGCCCCAATATTTTATTTTTCTTCCAATCCCGTCGTGTCGGTATAAAAAAAGGGTTGTACGAAGTGATTTCAAACATATATAAGACTTATATGTTTAAATGTACATAATTAGTAAAAAAAACACCGAAACTGTTATAAATAAAAAAAGTTTATGTAATCAAAAACTTGCGTTTTTGATTTTTACATAAACTTTTTTTATTACTACTTAAGAAGCGAACTAAAAAGACCTACTAAAGAAAATAATGCTGTGCAGTCGGATGATACATATTAGCGAGATGGCTGACCAAATCCAGATGTATCCTCCGACTACACAATATGATTTTCTTCTTGTTTACGACAAACTGAGAACCTCCTTTTTTAAGTCCGTTAAAAAAAAACAGTTTCCTTCGAAATGAGAACCTCATTGTTTTTAAGTCGATTAGAACTAAAAATAACAGATTCCGTAGAATTGAGAACCTCCTTGTTTTGAAGTCGGTTAAAGATGATTTCAATTTTATTGTTGCAGATATTGGCGATAAACTAATAGAAGTCATCGGCTTAGAGAACTGTTTACACATGGGACAAGTCAGAACTGGTAATTATATTACATTAAATAAAGTTGGCTTAAGGTTGCTCTAGTCGACGGCACGAACTAATTTGTGCGCAGGGTTAAAAATGCATGCTAGCTCATCCGACAACACGTGCGAAAGAGATAGATGCTGTGATGAGCAGTAAGAAGCTAGTTCGTGTACGAATTCGATCTTCGTACACGAACTAGCTTTAAGCAACGCTTGACGAGGTCGGTCCGTAGATGGGTGACCATTTCAACATACCGAGTTTCCTCCGTGCCTCGGAAAGCACGTTAAGCCGTTGGTCCCGGATGTCATTTGAAGATCTTTGACAGTCGTTACGGGTAGTCAGAAGCTTGAAATCTGACACCAGTCTTGCCAAGGGGTACCGTGTTACCCAGTTACTGGGTTGTGGAGGTCAGATAGGCAGTCGCTCCATTTCAAACACTGGTACCCAGCTGAATCCAGTAAGACTGGAAGCCGACCCCACCAACAATTGGGAAAAGGCTAGGCAGATGATGAATAAGAGACAGCTTCCCCACTAGAGGAACAGTTCTTTCCTGACAATGACTCCTACATCAGATCTGTTAAGTGCTTGTGAAGCCGATCGCAGGATGAATATCATATAAAAGTAGTGGCTCAGTGGTAACGGTCCTGACTTACGTGTCGTAGGTCGTGAGTTCGAACTCAGGCAGGTGCATCATCATCATCGTCATCATCATTTCAGCCGAAAGACGTCCACTGCTGGACATAGGCCTCCCCCAGGCGTCGCCACATTGACTGATCCCGTGCGTCTCGCATCCAGCGCCTTCCCGCAACCTTAACCAGGTCATCGGTCCACCTAGTGGGAGGCCTTCCAACGTATCGTCTTCCGGTTCGCGGTCGCCATTCCAGAACTTTTCGGCCCCATCGGCCATCCGTGCTGCGAGCAATGTGCCCTGCCCACTGCCACTTAAGTTTGGCAATTCTTCGGGCTATGTCGGTAACTTTGGTTCTCCTGCGGATATCATCATTTCTGACGTGATCACGCAAGGAAATTCCGAGCATAGCCCTCTCCATTGCCCTTTGGGTGACTTTAAGCTTTCTGATAAGGCCCATTGTGAGTGTCACGTCTCGGTCCCGTAGGTGATCACTGGCAACACACACTGGTCATAGACTTTTGTCTTGAGACACTGCGGTAAATTGGACAAGAAGGTACCACGCAACTTCCCGAACGCCGCCCAGCCGAGTCGGATTCGACGGTTGACCTCTTTCTCGAAGTTGGACCTACCCAACTGGACCGTTTGTCCCAAGTAAACATAATCGTCTACAACTTCTAGTGTAGAGTCTCCGATCTTGATAGGAGTGGGTGTAACATGGGCGTTTTGTCCATGTTCATTTTAAGACCCACTCTTTCGGAACCTCTACTAAGGTCATCGAGCATTTTACTGAGGCTCTCCATGGTCTCAGCCATGACCACTATGTCGTCGGCGAACTGAAGGTGAGTGATTTACTCGCCATTAACGTTGATGCCAAGCCCCTTCCAGTCCAGAACCTTGAAGACATCAGCGCAGCAGTGAACAGTTTCGGAGAAATGACGTCTCCCTGTCTTACGCCGCGCTGGAGAAGGATTAGTTTTGAGGTCTGATCCTGAAGACGGACTGACATGGTGGCATTTTTGTACAGACACTTCAACACCTCAATGTACCGGTAGTCGATCTGTCACCGTTGGAAAGACTGCAGTACAGCCCAAGTCTCGATCGAATCGAAGGCTTTCTCGTAGTCCACAAACGTTGACGGTTGACTGGTAGAGAATGCCTCAGGCATTAAGTCCGCCTATGTACCTGTATGTTGCATGAAGTTTTAATCTATATATATAAAAATCAATTGCTGTTCGTTAGTCTCGCTAAAACTCGAGAACGGCTGGACCGATTTGAATAATTCTTTTTTTGTTATGTTCGACAGAATACAGGGAAGGTTTAAAAGCAAAAAAAAAAAAAAAAAAAATGTTTGGTTGGATAAGGTAGGTAGGTAGAGTAGTGTAGTGTAGGTAGGTAGGTAGGTAGGGTAGGGTAGCGTAGGGTAGGGTAGGGTAGGGTAGTGTAGGGTAGGGTAGTGTAGGGTAGTGTTGGGTAGAGTAGTGTAGGATAGGGTAGTGTAGCGTAGGGTAGGGTAGTGTAGGGTAGGGTAGGGTAGTGTAGGGTCGGGTAGGGTAGGGTAGGGTAGGTAGGTAGGGTAGGTAGGTAGATAGGGTAGGTAGGTAGATAGGGTAGGTAGGTAGAGTAGTGTAGTGTAGGTAGGTATGTAGGGTAGGGTAGGGTAGGGTAGGGTAGGGTAGGGTAGGGTAGGGTAGGGTAGGGTAAGGTAGGGTAGGGTAGGGTAGGGTAGGGTAGGGTAGGTAGGTAGGGTAGGTAGGTAAAGTAGTGTAGTGTAGGTAGGTAGGTAGGGTAGGGTAGGGTAGGGTAGGGTAGGTAGGTAGAGTAGTGTAGTGTAGGGTAGGGTAGGGTAGGGTAGTGTAGGGTAGGGTAGTGTAGGGTAGGGTAGGGTAGTGTAGGGTAGGGTATTGTAGGGTAGGGTAGGGTAGGGTAGGGTAGGGTAGGGTAGGGTAGTGTAGGGTAGAGTAGTGTAGGATAGGGTAGTGTAGCGTAGGGTAGTGTAGGATAGGGTAGGGTAGTGTAGGGTAGGGTAGGGTAGGGTAGGGTAGGTAGGGTAGATAAATGTGTGGTGTTTTTATGGCAAAACAAAGTTTGCCGGGTCAACTAGTAAATAAATAAATAAATAAACGCTAAACAGAGAGGCAGGTTATACTCTTCGGTCTTCTGTATAACCTGCCGTAGCGTATGTATGTGGTCTACGCTGCAAAAGCCTTTTCGGAATCCGGCTTGTTCGGGAGGTATGGAAATCGTCAAACCTGCGCGCGAGACGATTCGTGAGGACTCTTGAAAACAACTTGTAAACATGGCGAAGAAGTGAGATGGACCTATAGTTCTTCAGCCGGGCATTGTCGCCCTTCTTGAAGAAGAGTACCACCACACCCCTGCACCATGCCTGTGGCGTTTTGCCCTCGAGTATGACGGAATCAAAAAGCTTCTGAAGGGCCTTGAGGACCGGTTTCCCATCGGTGTTCCGTATGGTGCCGGACGTTAAGAATTTCACCATCCTATGTCTTCCCGTGGGTGTCGTGAGAGGCGACTTAGGGACAAACCAGAGAATGGGCAGCAGCGTTCTCTGTGCTTCTATAACAACCATACTGCGATCGCCAACCCGCCTGCCAAGCGTGGCGATTATGGCAAAACCCCTACTATGAATAGCACAAATAAAAAATGGCCCCTAGTGCCCGGCAGCCTGCCTACCCTCGACTACGGTAGCGGTCGAGGTTCCGGCATGGCAAGGGGTGCTAAGAATCTCCGGACGAGATCCGGCTACCCCAACAATCACCGACGACTGGACCTGGCAACGTATAACACGCGCACACTTCGGACCGACGAGAAGATCATCGAACTCGAAGAGGAAGTGAGCAGGTTGCGATGGAGTATTATAGGGTTATCTGAAGTCCGAAGAGAGACCGGCAGTCCCAGGGTGATGTTGGGTTTATCGTCCACAAGTCCCTTGTGAACAGCGTGGTGAAGATCGAGAGTGTGTCGACCAGGGTGGCGTACCTTATACTCAGAATATCCTCTAGATATTCGCTGAAGGTCATACAGGTCTACGCCCCAACCTCGGTACACACCGACGACGAGGTAGAGTCCATGTATGAGGATATCTCCAGAGCCATGCATGGTTTCAAAACTCACTTCACCGTTGTCATGGGGGACTTCAACGCGAAACTGGGCAAACGAGACGAGGATGAGCTGCAAGTGGGGCAATTTGGAGTTGGACGACGGAACCACCGGGGTCACCTACTGGCCAGTTTTATGGAGAAGGAGGGCCTCTATATGATGAACTCCTTCTTCAAAAAGCGTGAACACAGGAAGTGGATCTGGCAGAGCCCCGATGGTGCAACAAAAATGAGATCAACTTCATCATGTCAACCAAGAAGCAAATGTTCAATGATGTCTCTGTGATCAATTCAGTAAAAACCGGGAGCGATCACCGCATGGTAAGAGGCACATTGAAAATTAATATTAAGCTTGAAAGGTCTCGACTGATGAAGTCAACGCTTCGTCCAGCACAGGTCCAGGTCCAAAACCCCGAGAGCTTTCAGCTCGAACTCCAGAATCGTTTCGAGTGCCTAGGGAGTTCCGTGGACGAATACAGCGACGGGTTCGTGAAGGCTGTCCATACGGTCGGTTCTAAGTTTTTCAAGACCCGTCGTACAGATAGAAACAAAAAGCTCTCTGATCATACCCTCAAGCTTATAAAGGAGAGGCGTGAGATGATCCTGCAGTCTTCAGATGAGGCGTACAAATACCGGCAAATCAATAGACAGATCTCTAAATCCTTGAAAAGAGACCTCCGCCGCTTTAATACCGAGCGTATTAAAGACGCGATTGAGCGAAATAAAGGCTTCAAGGTTTTTTCAAGGGGTCTGGCTATTGGGCAGAGCCAGCTCACGAAACTGAAGACCGAAAATGGCAGGATCGTATCCGCCAAACCGGAGCTTCTGAGGGAGATCGAGACATTCTATGGACAGTTGTACACATCAATCAGCAAACCCGTTGCGAGTCTAGCAAACGACCCAAGAGCTAGATTACCGAAGATATCCCGGACGTCAGCCTGTACGAGATTAGGATGGCTCTGAAACAGCTTGAAAACAACAAGGCGCCGGGTGATGACGGAATCACGGCTGAACTCCTGAAGGCGGCAAGTGCATTACTTTGTGTAAATTATTTCATCACCACTGCTCTCAAAACGGTGAAGAAAAACATCGTGAGAAAACCGCCATGTCTTAGAACCAAAAATTTGAAGACATCCACTAAACCGCACTGGGCCCGCGTGGTGGATTAAAGCCCATTGCCTCAGTCATAGAGAGGAACATTATATGGCTGGTGATGATGATGAAATAAAGTTAATTACCTATTTCAATTGTGAATTTGCAATGTTTATTGTCAATTTTGAATTTTTGCCCGAAAAATCGGCAAACTGCTGTTGAGCCGAAAAACTCCATGAGAACACGAAGCTAGAGTTTCAATCAGAAACGGCCCACAAACACATACAGGATGTAACGGCAAAAAAAAACCGGCCAAGTGCGACACCTTCGCACATTAAGGTTGCCGTACGAAACCGCAAAATTAAGTTGGTTGTAATGGAAAAATTCGGCCAAGTGCGAGTCGGACTCGCGCACGACGGGTTCCGTACCATAATCGCAAAAACGGCAAAAAAATCACGTTTGTTGTATGGGAACCCCACTTAAACTTTCAATATTGCACCTACCACTGTTTATCCATCACCCAAAGGTTAACTGGTAGAAAATGCCTAAGGCATTAAGTCCGCCTCTGTACTTGTGTGTGCATGAAGTATTATATAAATAAATAAATATTTATTTTATTCTGTTTTTAGTATTTTTTGTTATAGCGGCAACAGAAATACATCATCTGTGAAAATTTCAACTGTCTAGCTATCACGGTTCATGAGATACAGCCTGGTGACAGACACACAGTCAGACGGACAGTGGAGTCTTAGTATTAGGGTCCCTAAAAACAGCAGTTCTTAAGAGCGGTCTCTAGTCAACAGGAATTTCAAAAATAGGTATTTGAAGAAACTATTGCCGTCGCGTCACCTCCAACCTCACCCCGTAAAGTGCGAAAGGGACAACTGAAGCTCAGGCTGATTTTACCTACAAAAACTTTGACTAAAAGACGTTTCGTATTCTACTGTTTTCTTCATGAAAACTGGTCTGATCTAAAAAATTCGTAAATCAAAATTTAGAGGAAAAGTATATCTATGCTCCTATCATTTCCTTTTTTGTTAAAAACTTATAAATTTTGTCTGAAAGTCTTCTGAACATGGCGGTAAAAACGGGCATTTTTTTCGGATTTTTGGATTGTCATATTTCTTTTTGTGATTATGTTTTGGAAAAAAGGAAATGATACAGGCACGTATTAATTAGACCTAGATTTTATGGAAAAAAATCATTGCTCTAGAGGCATTATCCACGAAGAAAACAGCAGAATGTGTTTGTATGGAGAAAGTCTCACTAGAGTCCCCACTTAATACCACCGGTGGTAATCTGTGCCACCGGTGAACACATTCTATACAGCCTATCGTATTTTTCTCAATTCCTGGGCAATTTCCAACAATTCTGGCTTATGCTAGCACAATACTTTTTAATGTAGCAGTACATTGTAAACTACCCCCTTTTTTAGGGTTCCGTACCTGAAGGGTCCAAACGGAGCCCTATTGCTGTCACTGACGTGTCTGTCTGTCCATCATCTGTCACACGGGTTTCACAGCCAAACAGTTGAAGTTAGTCTCCAAATTTTCACAGTATAAGCATCTTGTTACCGCAAAGCCATGCAAATTGACAAAAAATATTTATACTCCTAAGGGGGGGGGCTGCAAAAAGGGGGGAAGGGAAATTTTTTTTTACCTACCCCATCGAGTGGGGTCTCGTTGTTTAGAACTTGTTGAGTACATAAATATTGTATTTTTTGTGTTGAAAAATATTGGAAAACAAAGGAATGAGAAGCCACCAAAGTCAGCTTGTTTTTTAAATTTTGTTCCGAGGTTTTTTTTAACTTTCCATTGACCTATGAACTGGTAATTTGGTGATCATATTTATTATTACGTATATTTTACAAAAAAATAACAATACATTGATAAACCTGCTTTTTTCTTTGAAATTACCTCTTTTTTCCTATCACAACCAACTTAATTTTGCTTTTTGTACGGAACCCTAAATGTGCGAAGTCCGACACGCAATTGGTTTTATTTAATTTCTTTCCGTCCATCCAAAGGTTGTCTGGTAGATATCATCACTGTCAGCGATAAGACCGCCTTTGAGCCCATAGATTTTATTTCTGTAGAAAATTTAACTACTCGTAATATGGTGAACATAATGTGTATTCTATATTTTATTTCTATTTTATTTATTTCCAACCAACAATTGCATATATATATATATATAGAAACATTTAAATTTCAAGTTTTTATGCCTAAGGTTAGTATTACAATTTCTTAAAGGTTACTAAGTAATGAAATTAAATACTAAATGAAAATTTTAGTCAACTTTAAAACAAAATTAAAATCAAAAGCATCAAAAACAAAATTAAAATCCAAGTCAAAATTATTATTTATTATTTATTTATTTATCTACACACAAAACACTTAACAGAGAAAAGAAATAATACAGATAAAAGAGCACAAAGGTACTGCAAATAAAATTAAAAATTAAATCAATAAAATAAAATTTCAATTACAATAGGAAATTAAATTAAAAATTAAATTAATACAAAATCAAAATTCATAATAAAAACAACATAAAATGATTATAATAAGATTGTTATACGTGGGACACTCAGAAAGTTTTGCGAAACTAAAAAAAATTGTTCTATACGTACATATATTTTTATTAAATCTTTTCAAAGTACTTTCCACCAGCCTCTATACAAAGATTCATGCGCCTAAACCAGTTTTCAAAACACTTTTTCCAGTCCGCCGCAGACACCTCGTTTACAGCCTGCTCGAACGCAGCCAGCGCATCTTCCGGCGACGAAAATTGTATCCCTTTGAGCTGATTTTTTATTTTTGGGAATAAAAAGAAGTCACACGGTGCTAGATCAGGGCTGTAAGGAGGGTGACCCAGGAGTTTGACTGGCGTGCTGTCCAGGAAGTCCCTCGTTTTGAGTGCGGTGTGCGCAGGTGCATTGTCGTGGTGGAGCAGTAGCCCGCGGAGCCCTGTGTTTGGTCGCTTGTTGCTTATAACAGAGAAAACTTCTGGCAAACATTTGGTAGTATACCATTCGGCATTAATGCTTCTTTGATCCCGTAAGGGAATTGATACCAAGTGGCCAGTCAAATTAAAAAAGCTAGCGATCAAAATCTTACCCCCGCTTCTAGATCGCTTCACTTTGGTAGGCGTTGGCTCATTTTGAAACACCCAAACAGTCGACTGGCGCTTGGTTTCTGGGTCGTATTGATAAATCCAGGACTCATCACCTGTAACGATGTCGTAAACACGCCGAGACGAGCCTGCTTCAAATTTGTTAAGCATATCACGGCACCATTCCACCCGGGCCTGCTTCTGAGCATCGGTGAGGTTGTGCGGCACCCAGCGTGATACTATCCTCCTCACGCGAAGATGGCTGTGTAGAATCTCGTGAACGCTTCCCGATCCAATCTTCAATATGTGTTGAATCTCCTGATATGTAATTCGCCTATTGTCTTGGATTAAATTTTTCACTGCTAGCACGTTTTCTTCGGTAACAGCCGTCAAAGGGCGACCGCTTCTTTCGTCATCCCCCAAAGTTGGTCGACCGCGCTTGAATTCGTTATACCAACGATACACGGTTGCCTTGGAAGGGCCTTCATCCATGAATGCCATTTGAAGTCTATCGTACGATTCATCCGGTTTCAGGCGACACTTGAAATCGTATAAAATCATAGCTCTAAAATGTTCCCGGCGCAGATCCATATTTCAGTGAGACACAATACTTTGAATTAACTCGCAAAAAATGTGGAGGGAAATTTTGAAATTGGAACTTACTTATTTTTACTTATAAATAATCATATTTTCGAAAAACATTATAACTGGCCAGTCTCCCATATATAAAAACTTTTTTTCGCAATACTTTCTGAGGGGCCAGGTATATATTGATATACTGGCGTTTTCCTTCTTTTTCTGACTAAAATTAAAATTTCCAGGACTCCGAGCATCAGGTAGGCGACTAGCGCAGTGCAGTTCCATCACGTTGACGACTAAGAAGACATTCCCCATGCAGATAGACGGCGAGCCCTGGATGCAGCCTCCTTGCAAGGTAACTTATACACTGTCTACTACTCCTTAAGGTTGAATGTCGCTTGCACCTAAGTAATAACAGCTGCTCTGGTTGATATTTTTTTATTTACATAGCTTATGTAGGTAAAGAAGAAATTGTAACCATAAATTAATCAGTGTAAAAATATTTTTAAACATCCAAGTCGTTTTGGAGGAGTATGCAAAAGAAGCGAAAAAATATCGTGCCGTTATTTTTTTCAAGCAAATGTATTAGTCACACGAAAAAAACATGTTTCAAAAATCATCATCATCAGCCTTTTTAATGTTCCCACTGCTGGGACACAGGCCTGCTCTCTGTGAGAGGGGATGGACCGCAATCCACCACGCGGGCCTAATGCGGGTTGGTGGTGGATGTCACATGTCTTCGAATTTCTGTTTCTAAGACATGCCGGTTTCCTCACGATGTTATCCTTCACCATTTTGAGAGCAGTGGTGGTGATATAATTTACACAAAGTAGAGCGCCCGCCTGGGTTTGAAACCACGACCTACAACTTATAAATCGCGGCCGATACCACTAAGCCACCACTGCACTCATGTTTCACAAATAAAGTACATGAATCAATAATAAATATTTATTTTTCAATTTTTTTTCCTAGCCCTTACTAAGTATGCTTTAGTATATAACCGTTTTACGACATTAAGCGGAGTCAGGGCCTTAATATTATTCGTGTCACACTATTATTTACCGACATCAAAAAAAGCTGGCCAAGTGCGAATCTGACTCGCGCACGAAGGGGTCCGTACCTTTATCGCAAAAATCGACAAGAAAATCACTTTTTTTGTATGGGAGCCCCGCTTAAATATTTATTTTATTCTGTTTTTAGTGTTTTCTGTTATAGTGGCAACAGAAATACATCATCTGTGAAAATATCAACTGTCTAGCTTTAACAGTTCATGAGATACAGTCTGTTGACAGACAGACAGACGAACAGTCTTAGTAATAAGGTCCCGTTTTTACGCTTTGCGTACGGAACCCTAAAAAGGAAGTTATTTTAAGCTCATAAATTAAACTGCATACCTTTCTCTTCCAGATAACAATAACCCACAAGAACCAAGTCCCGATGCTGATGGGACCAGCTCCAGAAAAGGGGCGGGGATTCTTCAAACTGTTCACACATTGCTAATTCTTACTTCAAACATCAATCTTCAAGATTACGATTGATCAATCATTTGGTTTACACTCAGGTTTGAACTGTCTACATTTTGATGATATTTTATCTTTAAAGTATTGATCTATCAATCATTTTAAAATCATAAAGGTTTTTTTTTGTACAAATAAAAATTAACTCTGTTCGATTTAAGTAAATTTCTTTGATCTACGGTTTATTTACAAGCTTTTATTTAATTTGTAATGTATGTATGTAAGAGTGTTTGGTTCAAATCTTGCAACTGAATTTTAAAGCAGTTATCCTCCACCGATTAAGATGAAATTTTGCATAGTTATACGTTTAGTTTGAATGACAATGCATGGTTAGGTAAGGTTAGGTTAGGTAAAAAGATTGTTTAAAAAAAGATTTTATAATTGGAAAAACATTCTATGACAGTACGATAGTTTCAACGTTAGTATAGTTTCAATTTGCTGGGAGTCATTGTCAAAAAAAATATTCATGGAAAATCTTTTTATAAACAATCTTTTTTCTTATTTTTCTAAGCAAAATCCTTTCATTTGATACCCATATTATAAGAGTGCACTCAATATAACTAGTCCAGCATCTTGGACCGTCCGCCATATTGGATTTAGAATCACGTCACGTCGCTAACCATGCATTGTCATCCAAACTAAACGTTTATGCAAAATTTCATCTTAATCGGTTGAGGATAACTGCTTTAAAATTCAGTTGCAAGATTTAACCTGAACATACTTACATACATACATTGGCAGTTAAATAAAAGCTTTCTAAAAAAAGCAAACATTTTTATCCTTGATATTACTTAAACTAAGATTCAAACAGACACTAGAAGAATTTTGTTGTTTTCATCCTTCAGAAAATATCAATGATTTGATTTATTGTCGACCAGACATAAAGAAAAATCAAGATTTTCAAAAATATTGCCATTTTGGTTAGTTGATTGATAAATCAATTAGTTGATTCAACCAATTTATTGGTTTACAAAAAAACTGATTGATTAAATTCAAAGTACTTTGAAACGAACATTGTAATGATATATATATTTATCAAGCTAAATAATAATAATGAGGCAAAAAGGAGGTATTTTCTGACAGAGATTTGAATGATTGATTATACCTACATAATGATAGAAAATCCTTTCGTATTTTCGTACATGGAATTGATAGAATTTTAAGCAACACACATACAAAATATATATTTTATTGTATGCTTCCCCCTACTTAAAAAAGCCAAAAATCGTTCAACAAAAAATGGACCAGCACAGTTAAATTTCGCTAAACCGATAAAATATAGATTTTGTCGTATTTTCGACCAATATTCGTCGATGGAGAATAATAATATCTAAACGATAAAAAGACTTGCCATGTGTTCAATATGGTAGCCTAAATTATTATCACGATTCTTCTTAGCTTTCAATCAACTAAAATTTCCTTACAAATAGTGTTGGCCTATGAAAACCTAAAATCGACTTAGAACCTTAGTCTCTACTTCTCTAGACTAGTACGAGGTCCAACCGCTAAAATGCATTCAAGTTAAGTTTACCACAAAAAACATGCTTTCCGATTTTTATCAATATATTTATATAAGGGGTGTCTCAGAATGTTTTTCGTTTTTGATAGTTAAAAAAAAGGTACTAGAATTAGTTAAAACTCAGTTTAATTACTGTTGAATTAATGAGCAGTATTGTAATTTTATTTGTAAAAAACGAAATTAAGTAAATTCGCACCCTCCTCGTCCTGACACTCGTTTGGCCTGCAACTAAAATTTTCATTATTTGTTTCGTCTGTGAGTCTTTGCTTGCTTTTAAACATTCAGGTTGGGTGGCACTAGTTTGTAAACTTAACTTTTTAAGCAGCTCTATAGGAGAACATCAGCAAGCGTTTAATCTGGGCTATTTGGGCTGCCATATCACGTCAAGGAATAGTCGGTCCCTCACTTTTTGGCGTGTGATTTAAGATTTTAGTTCCAGGAAAATTGAGTGTCAGGAAGTCAAGGATGCACATTTACTTATTATTGTTTTTAATAAACAAAATTGGAAAACTGCTCGTTAATTAAACAGTAAATAAAGCGAGTTTTAACTTATTCTATTACCTTTTTTTTAAGTATCAAAAACGAAAAACATTCTGAGACACCCTATATATTTAAAATGTTTTGTATCGAACACATCATATTATCAATCTTCATATAATTATCACAACAAAGGCATAATCAACCAATAATGGGGCTAGGGTTACATTAATAGTCAAGTCATTTGGTTGATTCAACCAAACTGAAAGACGAAAGCCGTCTTAAGGTGATTGTATCAGTAATAATAACTCACAACCAATGATGATGGCTAGGGTTACATTAATAGTCAAGTAATTTGGTTGATTCAACCAAATTGAAAGATGAAAGCCGTCTTAAGCTAATTGTATCAGTAGTAATAACTCACAACCAACGATGACGGCTAGGGTTACATTAATAGTCAAGTAATTTGGTTGATTCAACCAAATTGAAAGATGAAAGCCGTCTTAAGCTAATTGTATCAGTAGTAATAACTCACAACCAATGATGACGGCTAGGGTTACATTAATAGTCAAGTAATTTGGTTGATTCAACCAAATTGAAAGATGAAAGCCGTCTTAAGCTAATTGTATCAGTAATAATAACTCACAACCAATAATGACGGCTAGGGTTACATTAATAGTCAAGTAATTTGGTTGATTCAACCAAATTGAAAGATGAAAGCCGTCTTAAGCTAATTGTATCAGTAATAATAACTCATAACCAATTATGACGGCTAGGGTTACATTAATAGTCAAGTCATTTGGTTGATTCAACCAAACTGAAAGACGAAAGCCGTCTTAAGGTGATTGTATCAGTAATAATAACTCACAACCAATGATGATGGCTAGGGTTACATTAATAGTCAAGTAATTTGGTTGATTCAACCAAATTGAAAGATGAAAGCCGTCTTAAGCTAATTGTATCAGTAGTAATAACTCACAACCAACGATGACGGCTAGGGTTACATTAATAGTCAAGTAATTTGGTTGATTCAACCAAATTGAAAGATGAAAGCCGTCTTAAGCTAATTGTATCAGTAGTAATAACTCACAACCAATGATGACGGCTAGGGTTACATTAATAGTCAAGTAATTTGGTTGATTCAACCAAATTGAAAGATGAAAGCCGTCTTAAGCTAATTGTATCAGTAATAATAACTCACAACCAATAATGACGGCTAGGGTTACATTAATAGTCAAGTAATTTGGTTGATTCAACCAAATTGAAAGATGAAAGCCGTCTTAAGCTAATTGTATCAGTAATAATAACTCATAACCAATTATGACGGCTAGGGTTACATTAATAGTCAAGTAATTTGGTTGATTCAACCAAATTGAAAGACGAAAGCCGTCTTAAGGTGATTTTATATTTTTGTAATAATAACTCACTCTCACATTTTTCTTGTAGTTTAGCTTCTTTCTATGCATATTTAGCTTCTTTCCTAAATCTAGCATCCGTGAAGTATTTAAAATTCCCACGTCCTTATAACCAAGTCAGATCTCTTGAACTCAGTATCTTCTATTAGTAAGAAATGCTCTTGAAGAAACCCTAACGTCCATTTTTGCTATATTAGACATAGATATATACATTTATAAATATATTTATATATAAAACAAAATATATTATCTACATTTAAAGTCCATAAATTAATAAATTAAATGAAAATGACGTGCTGCAAATAATAGTATATTATGCAACTAGTGAATAAAAGACGGATTTAAAGCGAGGGCCATAGATGAATCAAGAGCAAGTAAAGAAAGAAAGAAAGAAAGAAAGATACATTGCATACTATATTTTATACCATGAATTCGAGAAAAAGAAAGATTTAAGCGAAAAGCACAAGGAATATTACGAGTAATAAATAAATAAATGGTTATTACCTTCAAAATTTACAAAAAATATGAAACACTGACCCCTGAGCTAGGTAACAGCACCTGTGTTTCAGAGGCCGGTGACCACCTCCGATACGTTACATAATTATAATTAATTAAATACCATTGCAATTTATATTTATATAAATATCTTAGACTAAAATCAAAATCATTATTAAAATCCTAAATAACAAACTCAAAATTAAAATCGAAGAAGGAGTTTGTGTATCGAGTATTTTTTGCGCAAGGAGGCGCAAGGAGGTTACATAGCATTGAGATGGACGACTATACGTACATTGGTGTGTTCCAAATTCAAACACCAAAACAGTGATTAAAATGCTTTTTATTCACTGTTTTCAGTGAATAAAATAAGCTTTTTAGAGGGGGAATGGTATAAAAAATATTATTTCATTTTAGCCATGATTTATTTTAAATTAACATAAAATACTTTTGAATCTCACTTCATTTCAAGTCAATCTTGCATCAAGAATAAGACTTTTACAAGTTTAATTGTAAGGAACATAAGAAAATAATATTACTGTGTAATAAAGCCAAAAAATATCGGCAATACTAGACGAATAAATATGCTAAAGTGACGCGACCTAAGACTAACACACAAAAATTTCACTGCGTAATCTTTATTAAAATTAAATGAACCGGTAAGAAGAAAATAAATGAAAGAGAAGTAAGAAAATCAATTTTAAAAATTACAAAAATATTATTAACATATGAGTGTCGAAAATGTGTATTTTTTGTTAAAAACAATATTTTAAATTAAATGATTTTAATCTTAAGTAAAATTTATTTCAAAAGTCATGGAGTGACTGATACTTATTTGTAATCTAGGTATTAAATTAAATTTTTATTCTTTATTGAATTATTGAATTTCGTGCATTTTGTTATACGTCCCATTTATTTATAAAAAATATAATTTTCCGTATTATATAAATTTAAACTTAAATGTAACAATAACTTGTAAGCGAATGATTGTGTTTATAATTATAAAATGTTATATTTACTGTTATAAAATGTTTAAAGATATTTAAGACATTATCAATGTGTTGTTTTAATTTAAGATATAATACCTTAAGGCTTTTAAATGTGAAACTTGTACTGACATAACAATTTATTCATTTTAAATGAAAAATAATGATGTCGTGTTAAATGTAAATTTTGTGTCGTGAAAATGTAAAAGCTTTGTCGTAAAAATGGCATTCAAAGTTTCATTTATTAGTCAATAAATTATTAATAAAAACTCCACTACAAATTTAATATAATTTAAATAACACACCATAATACATTTTGACATAATATTTTAAAGTTAGGTTACACATTTAAGTTCATATTAAATTAGTCTAACTTAATTTAAAAATTCAACTTTGGAGAAATTTAAATTATCTGAAATAATATTATAAAAATAAATTATATCAATGTTGTGCCAAGAAGAAATGGATACGTCCTATATTCCTACGCCAGCATTTTTGTAAATATTTTTCTATAGGAGATTTTATCCATTTATAGGAAAGAAATAGATATATTTAGTTAGTATAAATATAGCGCCATCGCAAACCAGGAATGTTAGTTTTAATCGCGATCAACAGGCCCCAAAATTAGTACAAACCGTACCTTACAAAAAGTTAAGTAAGTTAAAGAAAAAAGTGTCGATATGGTTTTTATACCATAACATTGATCATATTTGATCACGTACAACTATATTTACAAGCAGTTTTGCTGCAGGCTGGTGTATATAAACCTAAAAAAGGCCTAAAATTATTAAAATGTCACAAGCATAATTATATCAAATTCATTTATAATCTAGGTAGGCCTACTGAAATGACGGGTATTATGAAGCTTATACCATGCATTTTATTTCATTTAATACCCATTGCCTCGTTGGTCAAGAGTTCCCAAGCACTACAGCTGAGCATGGCTTCGATTTCCCGGTCGGACAACGTTTTTCCATTAAGGTGAGTATACACTAGAGCATTTTAGCGAGCATTACAATGTAAATAAATGAATGAATTGTTTATTGTTCCAAAGTCATTACATATGTGTATTCAAATTCATTTTTTTTATTTTATTTCATATAGGCCTTCATGGGCACTTATAAAACGTCAACAAAAGGTGCACGGTTCGGGTTGGTCGTTTCCTATGGAGAAGAACCGGCAAGAAACTCCATGGTTACTCTTTTAAAAAATGGTTTGGTTTTACAATATTTCCTTGTTACAGCATTAGTACTTCGATATGGGGGGACAAAAAACGTAGGCCCGACAATAAGTCGTAAGAAAAACAAAAAAATAACATATACGTAATATATATACATAACATATTATATAAACAAAAGAAAATAAAACGAATTAAAAAGTTAACAAATGTTAACAAGCATCTAGAAGGCCTACAATTTTCACACATTTACAAAACAATCGGTAAAAGAATCTATACAAAAGTAAAATAAAAAAAGACTAAATCTATTATAAGGCAGCCCCATTAAGTTATTAATAATACTTGTGTGTGTTATTAATAATGTAATGTAACGTTCCTACAAATGGTACAATACAGACAAATGCTCAGTTTCCAGGCATTTCCATGTAATGTAAAGTTCTCGGTAATATTCGACGCTGTGTTCGACGTAATGGTCACGGTGATTGTGAATTTACCTTTAACATGTCTTCGTATCTTTCATTCATTATTGCCCTCAGTCCACGCTCGTGCCTTTGCTCGATAAAATGTTACACCGAAACGCCCGTTGGTTTTTAAAATCAAGTTGTAACAAAACATCAAGCGTCATGTTCGAAGTGTGATTCTAGTAAATTTATAGAGCAGTGGTGGCACAATGGCGCGAACGGCCGCGACTTACAAGTTGTAGGTAGTGGGTTCGAGCCCAGGCAGGCACTTTACTTTGTGTAAATTATTTCACACCGCTGCTCTCAAAACCGTGAAGGAAAACATCGTGAGGAAAGCGGCATGTCTTAGAACTAAACATTCGAAGACACGTTACATCCAACAACATGCACTGGGCCCGCAGGGTGGATTACGGCCCATTCTCTCTCACAGAGTAGAGGCCTGCACGCACTCCTATCTAGAAAATTTAAAAACAGCGAATGTTCGATGTTCTGTTATAAGTAAATGCTCTAGTCTATACTCAGATTTAGGCATTACTCAGTAGCAGCAGTTTGTACCCGATTGATGACACCTTTTGCAATATGAGGGAATATAAGTCCATGTGTTATAGGGGGTACACCTCGGCCCGTGTTATTATTGCCTTTTTTCCGTAATGTTGATCGCGATAAATGTAAATATGAGTCAAATTTGATAAATGTACCACTGTATGTCTGTGTCTGTGTTGGTGCTTCTAGTATTAATGTGTAGCATATCGTTTCCGTAAACTATTATAAAAGTTGTGAATATTAGAATTTGATTTAGAAAGGTCATAGTGATATGCTTTGTGTCTCTTATAGAGCATTACTTTGTAGAAGACATTTTTCACGCCATTTCACTGTTTTATTTCAAAAGTTCCCTCAAAACACGCGAGATAAATTGCAAAATATCCAAAACTTCTTTTTGAGAAAAAGTTAGAAGTATTTTTTAGTTTTTCTCATGGGCTTTATAAGGGCGATTTGCACTGACGTATGTTTAAAAAAATTGTCAAGCATTGTTGAAAAGCACATCAAACTTATAAAATATTGGCACAAAAATAATAAAGAAATATTGTTAATTCTGCACACACCAAAAATATTCAAGCACAAATTGAAAACGTACTCTTACTATTACAACAATAAAGTTGTGAATTATAGCGTTTTAACACTTATTCCAAATGCACATCACTATGATTTTTTTCTATTAAGTATATTTGTTGTACTGTTTCTAGCTATGGTTAAACTATTGAAACAGAGTTTGAAGCAATAGTCTAATAAAATTCCACATCGCAAAATTTACAATAATTTAAAACAATATTTCACCCTTGTATTCATCATATTATACATTCCACTTCAATTTTATTATATTAAGTCAATATATTTTATGCTTTGATTTGACCTATGACCACTTTTAACATAACTCAACATCACATCACACCATGTACTTTCCTGAAGAGTTAGACTCAGTTGTACAGTTAATATTAAATTCACATAATTATTATACCAATAGTCCAAACACTGAAAAAAACATATTTTTTATTTAATCATTTTCTAAATGGCTATTGTTTCAAACTATCCAATGGATCTTTGCTCTGTTAAGATTTTGTCTCTCTTTGCAAAACCATACGATTTTAACTAAAAAGTCCTAATGTTTGATACTTATAAAGTTATTATAAAATATATACAATACTAAAATAGTATTATAATAAATTTATATCATCGCATTGTTTTGAAAAGGGAGATGTAACTAAATTAGGCTATTTAAGGACTTTAAATGAAATTAAATGAAAAATATAAGGTTCTTATATTTTATATAAAGTATTGAATTTTTATTTTTTGTTATTTTCTCGATTTATAGATACCGTCAACAAGTGAGCGGAGTTACGCTAATTAGATTAACTCGAGTCTTTATTAGAGCCCAAGTCCTTAAATAGCCCTATTTTGAAGATGTATCTTATACGTTATTGCTGTATTATTATAAATAGTACTGATTTTTCATAATAAATTACTTTAAACGAGGTATTATATAAAAATTCATCTAATTTTAACCCAGTTTTGGGAAATAAATTAAATATTAACAGTTACAAATTGGATGCAAGTTTTCTTGCCGTTTGACTGTTGAATGTGCATTCGTCCGTTGACAGCAGCGATTGACAATTATTTGACATAATAATTATACGATAATTTTCATAACAGAAACTGGGCTTATTCGTATTTCATATAACAAATGAACCATTACCGTGAATTTTATAATATTTGGCTCTTGTGCAGAATATAATAAATTATAATGCAGGTCTTAAACTTTCATGTTTGTGCCTCTTTTTGCTGAACCTTAAGCTAGCCTCGTTATAAGTAAAAAGATATTAAAAATCAGTATAATATAATCATAGATAGATATACGAAATTATCGAATTATGATATCGGATTAAATAAGAAGCTTAATGCATAGTTCAAATATACAAAATACATAGATAGTTTATTATTATTGTTATTATTTTCTAAGATCTTTAAATTGTAATTGAAGCCAACTTACCATGAAGCACAATTTTTATTTAAACTAAATATCAGTTTATTAAAAACAAATAAATGCAAAGCTTTTTAGATATTTGAAATTATTTGATTTGGCATGCTTTAATGATATTAATAAACAAATATTAATATGAATATGGTAAATAAGAAAAAAAAAAAATTTTATGAATGTTAAAATGTAATTTAAATAAAAAAATGTGTACAACCCTGATTCTACAAATGCATTATATTTTATTTATTATTGCTAGAACAGTTTCAATAGGCTATTAGACTTTTTCCTTAGTTAATAATGTCAAAGTACTTATTGTTATTAGGAATTATTATAATAATTCTAATTTATTATTATTATTTAATATTCATGAAATTAGCGTTGCGATAAAACAAAAGAAATATGTGCCAGCTTTAATAGTGTTGTAAGAGATAATTATTATAATTATATTACATTATTAAAATATTATTATTATTGTAACAAATATATGTGCATACGAAAATTTATTTTGGTGTTTTATTTAACAACTTAATATATATAAGCAACAAAAAAGAGAAAAGGGAGAAAGTGCTCATGGAGAATACTTAAACATTGATAACCAGCGGAAAACTTAGGTTTTGTGAATTTTGGTTTCAATTATTTTTTGGCTTAAGGAAAAGTTGTTTCCACGACGACCAGAGAATCACAACCCTAAGTAATAAGAAAAACGATACGAGGATGAGTTCGAAAAAGTACTGGGTGCATTCGGGGACAATAGAGTGAATGAGAATGGTAGGAATTTACTAGAAGTATGTGTAGAGAAGGGCCTGTGTGTGAAGGACACTATGTTTGATCATAGAAAGATCCATAGGTATACATGGAAAAGGTAAGACAGTAGAAGTATAATTGATTTTGTTGTTGTAGATGAAAAATTGAAGAGCAAAGTTAAAAATACAAGAGCCTATCGGGGTGTGTTTGAAACAGAAGAAGATGTATCGAAGTGTGAAGTGAAAATAAATGATAAGAGTGTGGAGCAAGTGAACGAGTTTGTATATATGGGAAGTATGTTCACAAGGGACGGAAAGATTGAAGAGGATTTAGAAAGGAGAGTGAATGCAGTGAATAAAGTGAATGGTGCTATACATGCAGTTGTGACCAGCAAGTCGATGTCTCTGGAAGCTCGACGCGTCGTTCACAGCGTGCTGGTGCCTACACTTATGTATGGAAGTGAAGGTTGGGTATGGCAAAAAACACATGAAAGTAGGATTAATGCAGTAGAAATGCGCTCCTTGCGGAGTATGTGTGGTGTAACTTTAAATGATAGATTGAGGAATGAGGTAATAAGACAACGTTGTGGTTTAAAAGAAGATGTAGTGACTAAAATTGAAAATAGTATGTTAAGATGGTTTGGCCATGTTGAGAGGATGAATGAAAGGCGACTAACGAAACGTATTTACAAGGCAGACGTGAATGTAAACGCCGGGAGGGGACGCCCTAGAAAGACATACATATAGACCTTATAGGTGATGTTCTTCAGAAAGGCCAAGTGTACAGTACCCATAACCGGCGTGTGTGTATGACTAGATGTATGAATGTGTGTGAAGCAAAAGAAGTATGTAAGGATCGTAGCAGGTGGCGTTCCGTAGTTTCTGTATACCCCCATGGGCAAAAGCCGTGAGTCTATGTATGTATGCATGTGAATCAAAAGTATTACGGGTCTGTGAAAACCATTTTTGCGATTTGTGAGATTATTTGCTTTATGGTTGGTTTTGGAAATGTGAAACAAATACACGGCAGTAGTACCTATATATAACGAAATTAAAAGGAATGCTATCACAGCAAAGGTAATTTTGTCCCTTCGTCTTAGCAATGTTCGGTACTTTCATTGTTTATGAAGGTTAGTAATGTTACTTATTTATTATGGTAAATGTAGCAGTTGTTGAAGAAGAAGAAGCAGGGGTTGTAGGTTAGATTAGGCAGATAAAGGGTTTTAACGAGGAATGTCTGTGTTTAGACGCCAGGCTGATAAAAATAAAGAGAATCCTGCAGGCATTTGTGCCCGATTAATGGCAATATGCTCATCCTCTGTTACATATCCCAAAGGCGCAGGCCACACCGAAATGGCGTTGGGCGCGGACATGGCGCCAGTGGCTTCCTATTCCATTCTAATTTAAAACTAAATGCATGGAAATAAAGCGCGGTTTTATCAGGCGCGAGCGCTCATAACCACGTCCGAGCAACGACATATCGTGTGTCTTAAATTTGCGCTTTATTTCCATGTATTTCAATCCCACCGCACTATTCCCAAACCACTGCAACTCCTGAAAGCCAAAATCAACAGTGGCGACCACCAGAAAAGCGCCGAGGCAATGAAACTCGACGAAGTCCCGGAGAATGAATTTAACTGTCTTGGATCCCGCAACGAAATTAATCAGAAAAGAATAACGGAGGAGTAGGAAAAATTAAAATTTCCACTTCCCTCCATATCAAGCAGGAGACAGAACAAACAAGGCCAATAGGCACAAAGGGTCATATACAACCCCATTTTACACTAAATACATGGCTTATCCCAATAAGCCATGTATTTAGTGTAAAATTAGAATGGAATAGGAATCCGCCGGTGCCAAGTCCACGCCCGACGCTATTTCTATGTGGCCTGCGCCTAACGCTCCCTAACAGAGATGACGGCATTAAATGTATTTGGTTCCTAATTCATATTTTACTATGGCATCTGTTATGATTCCAGTGCAAACAGCTTCAGATGCCCGACTTAGCGCCGCATCCCACGATGGTACCGTACAATATCATCAACAACTACTTCTCAGTCGGCGTCGTAAGTATCATTAAAGATAAGACCAGTCCAATAGAGATGTCCAGCCAGCTGCCAGCCCTTTGTGAGTTATAAAAAAAAAAAAAAGGTATATGAATAACATTTGATCGCACTGAAAAGATAAATATACTGATTTTAAGCTGTATTCGAAGTATCGGAAGACGAAGCCAAAATTATAGGCAGGCAGATTTATTCAGTAGAGACAAAGGTGAGTCTAAAAGGCCGTCTTTTAGACTCACCTTTGTCTCTACTACTTACTATACCCGACAGACAGATTTAAAGGAGACTGATTTGCAATGCGATAAAACGTTGCCAAGTTCTATCCTCTTTTGTGGCCAAGACTTTTCAAGAACAACCAACTAACAAAAAACCTTGTCATATTTTTTTGCGGTAAGGCAGTTATGAAAAATTGCTACAATAATTGGGAGGAAGCCTTTGTAGAGCAGTAGATCAGTGCAGGCTGATAAAGATTTTGATGATAATGGAGAAGTCACTCTGTACCTACACTTCTGCTTACTATTCCAGGACGCTGCAATCTGCGTTAAGTTCCACACGGAGCGAGAGCGCAACCCCGACAAGTTCAGCTCGCGTATGAAGAACAAGCTAAACTACTTCGAGTTCGCCACCTCTGAGAAGTTCGCGGCCAGCTGCAAGAATCTGCACGAGCATACAGATTTTTTGGTAAGTAGTCTTTATCAATCCCGAAAACTTAAGCTCGCGCATGAAGAACGAGCTGGTACTTCGAGTATGCCACCTCGGAGCAGTTCGCGGCCAGCTGCAAGAATCTGCACGAGCATATAGATGTTGTGGTAAGTAGTCTTCATCAACTCCGCCAAGTTCAGCTCGCGTATGAAGAACAAGCTTTGGTACTTCGGGTTCGCCACCTTGGAGCAGTTCGCGGCCAGCTGCAAGAATCTGCACGAGCATATAGATATTGTGTTATGCATCAACATTTATCATTACTATCCCTTAACATTCCTGGCAGTTGAGTGAGTCATGCTCACTCTAATTTCTCTCTCATGGTGGCGCATGTGTTGAATCATTCGGTACCTTTCATGATGGTTGAGCTAAGTGGTGCCAATCCATGCGTCATGTTCGGGAACGGGCGCCGTTAGTTGGGACTGGTCCTATCTTGACTGTCTCAGGCTGTTTAAATTCTTGTGTTTTTGATTTAAGTAATTATTGTACCCTTTTTTATTTAACTTAATATATAATAAAAATAATTTAATATTTATTTAGACGGTTTTAACAACTTTCTATATCGTCCTCATATGTATGCAATAATTTCAACAAGAATGATGTAACGAATACTCTGTTATTTACAGATTTAAAAGAGTGTGCATGATGTTTCCTGCACGTTCTTCTCTATAGGGCTTTAACCTTTTTGGTTTGGTTTGGTTTTATGATTTTGAGTTTGTAGTGAAACTCACCACCTCGCTGAGTCTTTAGAATTAAATGCTTAAGGAAATGTAAGTTTAAACTGATGATAAAACACATAGTCGGATAACAGACATTTATTTAAGTAGCAAATTAAGGTCTTAACACGAGACGCGCTGGTTTGCGTAGCTGGAGCCTTCCAGACTTCGAGTTCTGCACTTCATTTTCGATCACAACCTCCACTTTCTGTAGCAGTCCACCGGGAAGCAACACGAAGTAGCTTCCAACAATCTTCTGCACATCAGCTGAGCCTTCTAACCTCTCCGCCTGAGGGTTATCAGTGGTAGGAACTTCAGTGGATTCGGGAACTCCGTATGTGTTATCAGGAACTCCATACGTGTTGTCAGGAACGCCATAGCTGGTTGCTGGTAACTCGAAGGCTTGCCCTTCAGGCTTCCATCCAGAAGCTGGGTACCCAGTATCGGGGGCTCCGTATTGATCAGCAGATTTCTCGGGCTGTTCATTGGGCAGTGTGAACGGTTCTCCTGCAGGCTTCCATCCAGAAGCAGGGTAAGGTCCTGAAGCTTCTGTGGTAGGTTCCGTTGATGAATCCGTGGTTGTCGGAGCTAGTTCTTGACGCTGGAACCTGAACCTCGTCTGTCTGAAACGAGGAGGTTCAGCGAAAACTCCGATCACCACACAAGACAG
Source organism: Orthosia gothica (assembly GCA_949775005.1). Lineage (NCBI taxonomy): Eukaryota > Metazoa > Arthropoda > Insecta > Lepidoptera > Noctuidae > Orthosia > Orthosia gothica. The sequence continues at coordinate 4,603,220 of OX459035.1, read as the reverse complement.
GACTAGGAACTTCATGGTTGATGTGGAACAGTTGAATGATGCTGGTAGTAAGGTTCCAGACCAATTTATACTATGCGGTTCAGTTAATGGTGCTTTGTTATGTCATATATGGTTTGATAAGGACGGTAATAGACTAGACAGTTACGAACTAGTTTCTGCCAGTGACTTCGCCCGCGTGAAACTGTTATATTATCCCACTACAACATTATACTGGGATAAAAAGTATCTAATATCCAGGACAAGGTCGACCCGAGAGCCACATTGCATCCAAATTGGGTCAGCTGTTACTGTTACTGATTTGAAAGATAACAAATAGATGGACAGAACGACAGTTTTACTTTACACATTCATAATATTAAGTACAAGCTTTTCCCCGCGGCTACACTCGCGGTAATTTATCTTTTTTCTATCCTCTGGGAACAGTACTTTTTACCGAGGACATAGGGTATATTTCATTCAGAAAAAAAGTACATCGTAGATTTCGAAATTTCATGACGATCGGTTGAGTCGCTTCACGCCTAGTTAAAGGCGTAAAAATAATAGTTCAACAAAACGAAAAAACACGTTTTATTAGAAAACCAAACTAAAAAGTAGAAAATAATTTTCAGTAAATTTTAAATTAAGAATAGTGTGATTAACAAAAACTAAATTTTATTGTAAAAAAGCGTGTGGCGCTTTGTGAGAATATTTTCAAAATGACTAATTTTACCAATATCCGTCAAAAAAATAATATAACAATTGACATCATGCACCCCACGTTTTTTTACAATAAAATAATATTTTTGTTAATCATACTATTCTTAATTTAAATTTATTAAAAAATATTTTCTACTTTTTAGTTAGGTTTTCTATTATAGCGTGTTTTTTAATGTTTTTAAACTATTATTTATTTATAGTTTTTAGTTCAATCGCTAATCCTGAAGATCCTGGTAAGGATAATAGGACACATTATTTAAATTGTTGCATTGTGATCAGTCCTTGATAAGTGTGCAAAGTTTCAAATTAATCCGACGTTTTGAAGGGGGTGATAATCACATTCAAATATTCCGTTTCATAGTTACATACATACCAATCTAATAACAGCGTGTTAAAAAGCCACTAGATAACAAACAGACAGACTGACAGAGTTACTTTCGCTTTTATAATAGTGAGTGTGGATATTCCGTGATCATCAGTCGAGTCACGTTGCAGGTGACAGACATTGACCTCATGATGGTGTTCAAATGACATCAACAGTAACAGCTGATTAGAATGTATAGGTGATTAATTTAGTGATAATTAATGCAGAGATTTCAGAGTTACCTTGTAATGTGTTCGTGATTAAGGCTCTCCCGAGTAAAACAACACGCTAGTCGTTTTTGTGCAGTTTTTAAGAGCTATCGACTCTTTATTTAAAAAGAAATATCAATTAATACAGAAATGTAGAGATCCGTAAGAGAACCAATGTTACCGACATAGCTCGAAGAATTGCCAAACTTAAGTGGCAGTGGGCAGGGCACATTGCTCGCAGAACGGATGGCCGATGGGGCAGGAAGGTTCTGGAGTGGCGACCGCGAACCGGAAGACGTTGCGTTGGAAGGCCTCCCACCAGGTGGACCGATGACCTGGTGAAGGTTGCGGGGATCCGCTGGATGCGAGACGCACGGGACCGGTCAATGTGGCGACGCTTGGGGAGGCCTATGTCCAGCAGTGGACGTCTTTCGGCTGATATGATGATGATGATGATCAATTAATAAAAATACATTAAATTTCTACATAATATTGATTCTAAAATGGTAGTATACTTTTTTTTATTTTTTGTACTAACACTAATGGATATACAATTTGATAACGAACATTTAGTAAGTTTTTCTTTTTTTTCAAAATTCCAATATTCGATTTTATAAAGATTTTATTCTAAAATCTGGGCGTATTCACTACTGTAATTCATGCGCCACCAGTGCCGCTAGGCCAATAGGAATGCTCATATCTCATGCTGATTTTTTGGTCAGGGTACGGCCTTAATGTTTAATTTCTCCAAAAGCTAGGTCAAAGCAGTAAACTTTAATTCTGTCGTAGTAATATAATTCTGTTGTATTTTTAGTGTTGTAATTTCGGAAGTCGGTGTTCCTGTTTTTGTTTCTTCGTTTCTTGACACCGACTTCTGAAATTGAAGTTATTTTTCACTTTGTAGTGTTTTATTTGGAATTCGGTTGTATTTTTTTTTTAAAGTTTTTGTGATCACTTTTTTGCTGTGTTACATAATGAATAAGTTCAATAGTAAGGTACCACGATATTTCTACGCATGTATCGACGTATTTTTATTTATAAAAAATACGTGGCCAATAATTTTAGGTTATCTAACTGATTTAGTTTCTTGTGCGTTCTTCTCCATAACAATCTACTTTCCGATTGCACGGTAGAATCATTTTTTTTTATTACTTGTAAATTTTAAATTTAATTTATGTGACGTTCAAAAGTGCCGTTTATTGGCCTAATTGAATAAATATATTTGACTTTGACTTTGACTTTGATGGACTAAATAGATATTTTTTGTCAACTAGCCTTTTATGGTGCTGTTCAGTTTGTTCAAGTTGTGAAATAATTGTATTTTTCTCCATTCCAGTGTGACGGTGCTTCCCTCGAGCTGAACAAAGGGCCAGCGCTCCAAGGCGTGGCTCTACTGAACATCCCGTACGCTCACGGGGGCTCCAACCTATGGGGCTCCTCCACCGCACACCGCAGAGGACGCTTTCCTAACGCTCAGCAAGGTGAGGAATATTATAATAATCCTTTGAGTGCCTTTTGGGTCATAAGGTTCCCCTAACAATTATTTTTACCCGACTGCCGAAGGAGGGTAATGTGTTTTTCAGTCTTAGTCCATTTTGTCTTAAATGCTAGCACGACGGCGTGAGTAATTTCTTGACTTGTGGCATAACATCTTGAGGTTTTTTTTTCGGATATTTTACAATTTTATTGCAGTTTCGGTTTAACTTTGGCCATAAAAACCATTTAGGTTTCGAAAAGCATAGCCTTACGACGCACTGTTTCCGAATTATGGGCCTCCGAATCTTATTTCATTTTGCATAAAACTCTATATTTCTAAAATGGTATCTCGAAAAAGGTACGTCCTAGGCAAAAAATAACCAAAATTTAGCCCGTCCTCTTTGCTACCCCCATGCTAGCATCATCCCAACATGAATTTAAGAAATGTTTTTTTTTTTTACATTGCGTGGTTTTCGACTTGAACTACAAATTCTAAACATAAAATTTTTCGGTCATGACAAGTGATGATAAAATATGTCATGTCTTACAATTTGTCTTAAATGCTAGCACGGGACAACCATGTGACATAGTTTAAAGGCGCGACATGCCTTTCTTGTTGCTGACTTCATAGTGCGACATAATCTGAATAGACGACCAAATAAAATAATACGTATAAAAGTTTGCCGTTCATACAGATAAACAACTTTTTAATTTTGTTGGGAACAAATTAATATTTGACCCACGACCATAGACATGCACATTTTATTTTTCTTTGTTTGTTTGATAACATAGTAAGTTTATGTTAGATTACTTACAAAAATAATAGCTTGGACCCTGAGCCCGATACCGGTGGGCCCCTATTTTTATATGTTGAATGATTTTGGGGTTTTATTTAAGAAATATTTAAAAATGTAGAAAGTAAGAAGAATATGGAATAAAGGAAAATAATTATTAAAAAAATAATATTCAAAATAAAAATTATAATTAAAAATAAGAATAACAATAAAAAATTGCAATTAGAATAATAATTAATTATTATTTATTTATTTCAGACTACAAAAGGTCCACTGACAAAATAAAAATAAAACACTTAAAGGGTGTTAGTAACAATATAAAATCTTATAACCTATGTTAGTGCTTACATACTAACCCTCTTACTAATAAACGCGGAATAAAGTTATACCAGGTATAACTAAGGTATACCCATACATTTTCATAGGTTTATACCTGGTATAACTTTATTCTGCGTTTATTTGTAAGAGGGTAGGATGTTAGTGACAATTTATCTTATGACCTACGTTAGTACTTATATACTATGATGTTAGTAACAATGCAGCTTATGATCTATGTTAGTACTTATACTCTATGACAGACAGTGTTGTTTTGATGAAGTGTCCCATTATAGGACTCTCATCAGGCCTGTCAGCTATCAGCAAAAAAAGTAATAATATAAAATTAATTAATAATCCTGTAACATTTCAACTAATTAATAAGCATTGATCACCACGCACACAAAATAAATTTATTGCCATTTGGTGCAGTAATTAGAAGGTTTTTTTTTCAACTATAAAATCTTATCACTACTTCCGAACGAAAGTGATACATTTTTCGTAATCATCTGTTCAATTCAAAAATATCATATAATAGTAAAAACCTATCAGTCTTCAGGTTACTTCAATTGCATGATCCAGACACTGTACTTATAAGTCTCCCATGTAACGAAACAGTAATTCTATGTAAATCGACGCCAACGCCATCTAGTGACACTTTGAGAACTAAAAAGTAGGGTTGTATTTTAATTTTTCCTATGTGCTATTCCTGACTGTAATCTATATCTGTGCCAAATTTCATCCAGATCCGTCCAGCGGTTTGAGCGTTAAGAAGTAACAGACACACACAAACTTTCGCCTTAATGTTGAACTAGTCGACGGCACGAACTATTTTCTGCTCGGGGTTAAAATGCATGCTATCATCCGACAACACGTGCGAAAGAAATAGATGTTGTGATGACAGTAAGAAGATAGTTCGTGTACGAATTAGCATTTTTGCAAGTTTGTAGCGAAATGGATGATGATTTAGGACGAAAACGAGCGCGCGATTTTTTATAAACAGACCTTTGGGAGTCTAGATATCACGAAAAAACGACTATATATTATATATTGTTATATTTTCAAAATAAAATTAGTTTCATTATCGAATTACTAATCTATCCCAGTATGGAGGCCGCTTTGCAATCTTCCTTATTCTTATGGTATTTATTTCCGCCCAAAGATGCGTTAATATTAGTGTTAAAAAAATATGGAACTTTCGACGCTCATAACTGTCAAATATATCATTTTTTTGAATTTTTAGGGTTCCGTAGCCAAATGGCAAAAAACGGAACCCTTATAGATTCGTCATGTCTGGCTGTCTGTCTATCTGTCTGTCTGTCCGTCCGTATGTCACAGCCACTTTTTTTTGAAACTATAAGAACTATGCTGTTAAAACTTGGTAAGTGTAAAGATGTCAGAATACATCTTTACACTTACCGCATTAAGATTTTCAGACAAAAATAGAAAAAATCAATAAAATTTGGGGGGTTCCCATACTTGAAACTGAAACTTAAAATTAATTTTTCATCAAAACCATACGTGTGGGGTATCTATGGATAGGTCTTTAAAAATGATATTGAGGTTTCTAATATAATTTTTTTCTAAACTGAATAGTTTGCGCGAGAGACCCTTCCAAAGTGGAAAAATGTGTGTCCCTCCCTCTGTAACTTCTAAAATAAGAGAATGATAAAACTAAAAAAAATATATGATGTACATTACCATATAAACTTCCACCGAAAATTGTTTGAACGAGATCTTTTTCGAATCCGACTTGCAATTGGCCGGTTTTTTGTTTCCATACAGGATTAGATAATGATGAGACATATTGATATCATTTTTTTTTTTGAACGTATATCGTCAAATAGTGGATTAATCTCTAAACTACGTTTGTATGGAAGAATTTTCGACTAGTGTAACCTTAATAATATCAGTGTAACAATAGTAAACATATTGAGTGAATTGAACATGAAAATAATTTAATAATATATATAATAAATGGTGGCACGTATTTACTAGGTTGTAAGTGTCTGATTGACAATCGCTCCACGTAAAATACTGCATCCAACATCCGGCAAGACTGGCAGCCGTCTCTAACAAATAAATTGTTGAAATTGTTTAGTTCTCCTAACAAAAAGACATAAAAAATATTAGGTACAGTAATTCCAAATCTTTGTAACCGGTCTAAAGTTGACTACAATGGCTGCGCAGTAGTAAATCTCATAAAAAACCATGGCATGCCTATCGCACGGGGTTTTGGTTCAAATAAATGTCACGAGATGGCGCGATATGCACCGATCTGATACTTAATGTGTGTAAAATTAGCATTTTCTGGAATTGAACATAAAAATTGTATGTTATTTTTGAATCAACTCCCCTAAGCACAAAATTATGGAATATTGGGCTTTTAATTCACATTTCAGAGATTATTTCAACGGATCATTAAAATTAATTCAAATTGATGGCGCAATTTTAAATTTTTGAAGCATTCTGCTCGAATTGTACCAAAATGTGTTACAATACAAATTTAAGCAATCGAGTGGAATGCCTCAGAAATTTAAAGACGCGCCATCTATTGGCATCAATTTTATAAAATACGTTCAAATAATGCATAATTTTGTGCTTAGGAGAGTTGATTAAACATGAACATACAATTTGTATGTTCAATTCCAGAAAAAGTTAATTTTACACACATTTCTTTCCCTCATTGTCGAGGCGAGGGGCTCAGTAGCCGTGGCTTGGTCACCCACGGTGAAACGAAGAGAAACCCGAGGAGGAGCCGCTCGTCAGGGCTTTTGCCGATTAAGCCGTATACTTAGCGGCCAACATGTGGGTTGCGGTGCCACTTGGTAACAGGCGTCATCGCAACTGAGGCGGGCCGCGATGTCTTATAGAGCGTCACAGGTCCCATACGATATCGCGGCTAAGGGTTGTAGGCCGCGGCGGGAGAGGTGTGCCGGTATTGCGGTGCGCCACTCTCCCTACCTTCCGCGGCCTGGCGGGGTCGCCACCGTCTGATGGCGGACGCGGTGTGACCGCAGGGGAAGAGGAGTGTCGGTATAGCGGTGGACGCTCTCCCTATCCCCTGCAACTGAAAAATGGTAGGTGGCGGGGCCATTGACCTTGACCCGTCACAGGGGATGCAAGGGGGTCGCCTGGCACCCATGTGCTAGTTTAGTCCCTGGGGTGGTCACGGCGTACAGTGTGTTCTGGTGCGCCGGTGATGGGTGTATTCCTCAGAGGAGGGTCCGGTGAAAGACAGCCGCGGCGGGTTCGCGGTGAGTGCTAACGCGTGTTAACAGGAGGACACCGTAGAGTTTTAGTGGGTTAGTGTCCCACATAACTGCACCATCTCCCCGTGGTAGTACAGTATGGATGAGCATTTATCAACGCAAAAATAATTGTAGTGGGCAGGGCACATTGCTCGCAGAACGGATGGTCGATGGGGCGGAAAAGTTCTGGGGTGGCGACTGCGAAACGGAAGACGCTGCGTAGGAACTACCTGACCTGGTTAAGGTTGCGGCATACCGCTGGATGCGGACCGGTCAATGTGGCGACACTTCGGGGAAGCCTATGTCCAGCTGTGGACGTCTTTCGGCTGATATGATGATGATGATGGAATATTAATCTAAGCCAATTTTAAAGAAAATTTCCTCCACTTTTTCGCCGTTGTCAAGTTGACTCAGTACATTGGTACTGAGTCCACTTGACAACGGAGAAAAATATTATTCTGTCTTTTGTTTCTTATACCTACCCCAAATAAAATAAGATAAGGGCAGGAAGATAAAAACTATTGACAGATTAAAATTCTTCATTTGCTTTTGATGATGCAGGCCATACAAATATTTGTTCCATGCGGGAATCGAGCCCTCGACACTCAGCGCGGCAGCCGATCTCTCAACCACTGCGCCAATCATGCTGTCAACTGGCACGTCACCTAGACGAAGTTTATTTACACAAAACTCTTCATCATTAGCCTATTAATATTCTTACTGCTGGGACAGAGGCCTGCTCTCTGTGTGATAGAGAATGGGCTTTAATCCGCCACGCAAATTCTCTTACTTTTAGATAATACATAAAATATTATTATTGGTAATGGAATTCCGACCCCAGCAGCACTTAATGTGAATCTGAAGACATCTTTATAAATTTTTATTGAGATAAAGAAGGACAATATGATTGTTCTCACAATGTCAGTTGACATCTTATAGTAATGTTGGCCGCAAACTAGACAACTATTTTCGGCAACTGAAGAGTGTCTGAGCTTTAGTATTATATGCACAGAACTGTGGTCTGAGCGACTGTTTTATTTTATTTTATTTCGGGATACAAACAGGAGTACAATTAAATGTTATACATACTATCTAATTAAACAATATACTTCTTATACTACTAGCAACATTATCCACTTATTACTTATTTGTTGATTGTTAATGCTAGGTGATAAAAAACAAATAAAAAAAAAACAGAATACATGAGTGAATGGCGTGAACGATAAATGGTTGATTGATTAAATTCATGCTTTTGAACAAGTTTATGAGATAGAAAAAGAGAAGAAAAGAAAATTAAACCACGTAATAATTTATAAAGCTAAGATAGAATAGAATTGACTTATAGATTTTTATATGGATGAGCTGCTCTATTAAAAATTAAAAATGATTTTAAATCTAGTGTTGATGACTGCTACCACACAACTCTTCTTATTTCGTGGTTAAAATGTAACGAAACTAGTACGGTGCAACAATGGAAAAAACCGAACCATTTTAGTAACTGTAAGTTTCTAAGGCAAACTTTAGTTATTAAAGTAAGATGTAATAAAGGATTGACAAAATACCCATAATAACACCACAAATAATGATTACGATCCGTTTAGTAGTTTTGGAAAAACGCGAAGAAAACATACAAACAAACATACTTAATTATGAAATTTGCCAATTTCTAAACAGAAACCCACATAGAATAACTTATGTGAATATTGTGCTGTTACAACAATATAATCTACATACATACGTGTCGAATTTATTACCACCATCTTCTTTTTGAAGTCGGTATAAAAATAATAGTTCAAAAAAACTAAAAAAACACGCTTAACAGAAAACAAAAGTATTAAAAATTATTTTCTACTTTTCAGTTTGGTTTTCTAACAACTTAACTGCCAGACACAATACAAAATGTATTGTTTTTTTTTGTTTTTTAATCTATTATTGATGTGTTTACTTTTTAATTCAATTGCTATCCCTAATAAATCCAGATACTGGTAAGGGTAATGGGACAAACTATTTAAATTATTGCATTATCATCGGTCCTTGAAAAGTGTGCAAAGTTTTAAATTAATCCGACGTTTCGAAGGTGGTGAAAATCACGTTCTAAGATTTAGATGCAGGTTACTTTCGCATTATTAGTAGACAATATATAGGATTGCAACTGTTGCCTGTAGCGGCCACTAGCCGCCTACACGTTGCGATGAGTCAGTGTGCAGCCAATCTTATTCGTATTCAAAAACCGAACTGGTAACAAAAGCCCTTGACATTCAGAGTTAATCGACGAGGCGTGTATGATAATGTATAATTTATGGAAATGACATGTGGAAGAATGCAGGTTATCCTACCGGTTCGGATGAACCAGTGTGTGAATTGTAGTAAGTATTTTGATATTGTGTACTGATTATTTTAGTTTCTTTCTTTTTGGCGCTGTTTTTGTCAACAGAGCTTAACTTAAATAAAAGATAACGATATGATAATCTAAGATCCTCGACCTTGATATTTTTTAGCATATTTTATTTGTTGTTGTATAATTATGTCCTATTTTTAACCGAATTCAAAAAAAGGAGGAGGTTCTCAATTCTTCGGAATCTCTTTTTTTATGTATGTTCCCCAATTACTCAAAGACGCCTGGATTGATTTCAAAAATTCTTCTTTTGTTTGAAAGAGTATACTTCCTAGTTGGTCCCATAGTCATCAGGTCAGGATCTCATGATGGAATCCTAGAGAAATCGAGGGAACCCCTCAAATATTATAGGCAATATAGCGATTTTGGTATTTTCATCAACAATGCAATCATTTGCACTCAGAAAGTATCATTTGGTGAAGTGGAACTGATGAAGAAGACCACAGATGGCTACTGGAACTCCTAAATGCTAAGTATGCCACGGGCATAAGATATCTTGAATATTTAACCGACTATAATGAAGCAAATACTTATAAATAAATGTTACTAATGAAAATGGCATCATCGAACTGATCTGATGATGAAGCCGGAAGGTAGGCACTGGAACTCTAAAATAAAACAATGTATCCTAGTCGTGTTTGGGCTTATTGGAAACGCCATGATATGTACTTTGGCTATAAATGATAATCATGTTAAATACCTAAGATACCTACCAAAACTAAAAAGAGAAAAATAAAAAAACTTTTTAACAAAAATGAAACCAACTTCCAGAACAAAAAACTTTTTCTTTTCCGAAGTCGGTGTCGAAAAACGGAAAACAATGGGTACAAAAGACACCGACGTCGGATAAGAAATTTATTTTTTTCTTTGTAGTTTTTGAATGATCCCATTTATTTGTAAAAACAATGGTGTAAATATGTACATACTTAAACACTAAACAAAAGTAAACTTACACTATATACAAAAGAAAAGTACACTTAGGCGTCGAAGTACTCCTCCACATCGCTGTCATCCGGGAACGTGCCCAGAAGACTGGCAGCATTGCCACGTTGAATGGCAATGCTGATTCTTTGCGCAAAGAAAGAGCCAGCCCTCTGGTCATGCACAGTATCGATCAGTCGGCGAGAGATCTCCTTAAAAAGGAGACGTAGTAGTAGTAGTTTTGTAGTTTTTTGTTCTGGATGTTGGTTTGATTTTTGTTAAAAAGTTTTTATTTTTCTCTTTTTAGTTTATTACTGTATTTTTATTTAATTACTGTTAGCATCGGCTTTTCAGGACCTATTTAATAATAAATCGCGACCCATTTCTTAATCCCAAATTATGTAGTTATTAAAAGTATTCTATACTAACTTATACCACACCTAACTAGGTACATATACATGCAAAAATAAGGGGCATATCGTTGTCTTATTAATTGGTCGTCTTGTACCTGCAAAATAAATTATCGTAGAATAGCTTTTACCCCAAAAAACATCCCTTTATCCATTTTTCAAGTTTCATCAAAGGATTTTGTTTTTTTAATCTTTTATTGGTCATCATAGTATCATGGTCTAAATTGTGACTAAAAGCTTAGCCCCATCATAACCTAAACATATACACATACATATACATTTAATTATTATAAATTCATATTATTTTATAATTCAAAATGGCTGCTGCCGACGGGTTTACTTACTTACTCTTGTTCTAATAATACAGTTTTATACTATTATTAGAACAAGATATTCAGAAGCATGTAGGACAAAAGTCCGCAACACTGTCAGATCAAATAAAAAGTCAAGATGGAACGTTGCAATTTTTGCGAAAGGGACATTTTGCGACGAAGCCGTTGCAATCAACAAAGGGACGCCCTTAAAGCTAAGTCAGTCGAGCTTTATTATTTGATCTGTGAGCTCGAATGACAAGCTTAGGCGTCATTTCGTTGTACGTGAGTGCGTGTAATTGTATTTGTACGGCAAGGCATAGTTTGAACCGGCTTCACTTTGTTGTTTGCAACGTTCCATCTTGACTTTTTATTTGATCTGAGGCAACACTGTGACAAACAAAAAGTAACATTCTTTGCATAATTCATACTTAAGGATATACATACCTACATAACATTAATTCAGCTTCAAAATGAAGTAATTACCTGAGTACTAATAAGTATAATAAATCACTCACTTACAAAAAATAATTAATAATCGCCACTAAACCTGCAATAATTGGCGTTTTAATAACAAAATTGCTACATGTTACATGAACCGACCAATTATGAGTCAACTGCAATTACAAATGTTTATAGGCAAGGAGTTTATTTATTTTATGCATAGACAATTTTATGTATTTTTTATATAATATGCCATGGACCAAGTGATTAATCAGTGCACTATAAGAGAGATATTTCGACTTATTTTTAGACTTTCTTTAGATACATTAAGCACAACAACAAAATAAAATTGTAAAAATCATAGCACAGTTACACAAGAAACGACAAATATTTAGTGCATTAAAGAAACCCTAGACCCCACACTAGGATACCCTGTGTCGTGGGATCTAGTTTTTCTGTCGTACTATAATATGTATAACGTGTGTGTGTGTAATATGTGTATGTGTATGTGTGTGTATGTATGTATGTGTGGGTGTGTGTATAATAGGTGTATGTGTGTGTGTGTATGTATGTATGTGTGTGTGTGTGTGTACTCAGGCATTATGAATCATCATCATCATTTCAGCCGAAAGACGTCCACTGCTGGACATCCCCAAGCATCGCCACACTGATTGGTCCTGTGCGTTTTGCACGTGACTGATGATAATGATTTATTGATTATAAATCAAGTCGAAGTCAAATCGGGCAATGTAATTAACACTGATTTAAACTTCTAAATGTATTACTTTGTCTGGTAATTATGAATATTTCGCAAGGAATTATTCCAAAAGCGAGCGAAGCGAGCTCGGCAGCCTTATTACGTATGAAACAGCAATTAACAATATTTGCGCAGATATTGTACAATCATCGCGCGAATATCGCTTTACGTCAAAAAATTGGAAGGCTTATTTTTGCGAAATAATTGCTCATCAATCGCGAATCCGCATTATATATGAGCTATAGCCACACCATAATAATTTTACGACAGTACTGCTAACAATAAAAATCTGACAACTGAAATGTGCATTTATCGCAAGGTGGTCGCGATAATTTCGTATTACGTATGGGTTTTTGACAGCAGAGCGACAGCGATCGGCGAGCAAATGTGGCTGTCAAATTGCAATTACTTTTTACCTTGTTGTTGGTCGATTGCCAATCGCTCGCTGATGGCTGAGTAGGTACAGAAGTTTTTGGCGGCTTTTTTAGTATGTTATTTTGTGGCTACTTTAATTATCCACAAATTACAATAATAATATAAGAATAAATATTGAAATAACAAATTCCTAGTGAATATTGTAAATGTAAATGACAAATTGGTGTTGTTTTGAGTCTCTTATGTCTACGTAACTGGACTATTTGTTGAATCATTGAAACAGAAGTGATCATGGTAAAGTGGAGGATTTTTTTATATACAGTATAAAAAATCCTGTGTTGGCTACCTCAGCGAAGCTTATATATTTACTACTAAATACTTAATCGGTAATAAGTACGAAGTAAGTATCTTCTATTTTTTTTTTTATATGGCAAACACCAATGTCGACTATTCTGCCAATGTCTAAATTAAATTTGAAAAATCTTTTTTTACGTTTCATAGCTCAAATACGAGATAATGTAGTCTACCAAGTGATGTTCTAATGCGTTATCGATTCGATTTCTTAAAATTCGACAATCGACAATTCGAAAAAAAATTAATTGATTTTACACATTGACATATATTGTAAATAAAATGCAAATATCAAATTTTCACTGCCATATTTACTTTACACAAATACTTTACATCTGCAATATTCGCAGATTAATTTATCGGGATATTGGAGCTAAATAGTAATCAAATTGACTATTGTAAAAAACAGCCTCCACGAAGTGTTGCTCTTTCATATGTTGGTTAATTCATCATACGATACATTTTATAAATCATCGGACAGATAAAATAGCTTCTGTTAAAAGTGCTAAAGTGCCAAAAAAAAAAGACGACTTAAAGGCCTCAGTAGCCAGGTCACTAAATTGATCGCGCAATAATTGTACAATTATTGCTACTTGCTGTTCCATACGTAATAAGCCCACGGGAGGCACCTTGACATGGATAGGTTAGGTTCGAAGAGAATGACGGAAGTTGAATTAAGCGAACTCAGCTCCCGTCATCTCCTTTATGGAAAAGGTCACTTTAGACCCTGCAGACAGAAATAGAAGCCAAATCAATTTCAACATTATAATAATAAAAAAGCGCATCTTTTTATTACACGGCAATATTCAGAAAGCCCGGTCAATTTATAAATGCGGGTTCTCTTTGCGGGTGGCGGTGGCCCCCCGCCTGGGCTGCAAGGTGTGTGAACCCCACAGATGCACCTGTGGTTCCATGGTGGAGGCCGATGGCCATCACGCTTTGAGTTGTCGTCGTTGCTTGGGGAGGTTCCCGCGTCACCATGCGCTCAATGATATTGTGCGGAGGGCATTGGTGTCGGCAGATGTCCCCTGCGTGCTGGAGCCACCGGGTCTGTGTAGGACTGACGGCAAGAGGCCGGATGGACTGACCCTAGTGCCTTGGAAAAACGGCAAGTGCTTAATATGGGACGCAACTTGCGTCAGCACTGTTGCCGCCAGCCACCTTGGTCGCACCGTCCTCTTGCCGTCAGCGGCGGCGGAAAACGCCGCTGAGAGGAAGAGGGTGAAGTACGCACCGTTGGACGGCCGCTACCATTTTGTACCCATTGCCGTTGAGACCATGGGTGGTTGGGGCACTGAGGCCAGGAGGCTCATTAGTGAGATAGGGCACAAGCTCCGTGATAAAACGGGTGACTCACGCTCCGGCTCGTACTTGGTGCAAAGGTTAGCCATTGCCATCCAACGTGGCAATGCAGCAAGCGTTATGGGCACCTTTGCCCCGGGAACAGTTAGGGGCGGGTTATTTGACTAGTTATAAGACAGATTTTTGACGTGTCGTTGTGACTTTGACATCTAATCTTAATGTATGTATTATTTGTGTAACAATTTTAGTAAATAAATTTATAAATGATTTCAATAGTTTCTAGCATGTTGCGTACTCATATTGGGCATTATTCAAATTGTCTGGGCATTATGAATAATGGTATATTAATAATCACTTGGTCCGTAACATTCATAAGCTCACGTCTCTTGGTCAGGAGGGGGGGGGTGCATATTTATTTTGCTTGGTTTATGTACAAGCATGCCATTTGTGAGTACTTACCTACTACGCACTATTACACAGTATTATTACGCTAATAAAAAATATGCGAAAACGTTATACCAAACAATATTCATCATCCACCTCTTCCATACCGTCCTGTCCCCCGTCACGATATCACTGACTCCCTTTTCTTTCATATCACTCCTCACACAGTCCATCCATCTTTTCTTCGGCTGTCCCCTCTCTCTCCATCCATCCACATTTATATTCATAACTCTTTTAGTAACATGCGTTTCATCCCTCCTTATCACATGACCATACCAGGTCAAACGGTTTCCTTTCAACTTTTCTGTCACTGGCGCCACTTTCAAACTTCCTCTAATATATTCATTTCTCACTTTATCCATTCCATGCCAAACAATATTATACCTTAAAATTTTATACCAATAAGGGATTCACCTGACCCAGGACTGTGCATATTGCATCCACTGGATTTCCGTAGCCTTAAACAGGGGAAGCCTTCCGATGCGGCGTCTTCCGGTACGCGGTCGCCACTCCAAAACTTTTCGGTCCCATCGACCATCCGTTCTGCGACCAATGTGCCCTGACCACTGCCACTTTAGTTTCCATTACCTTACTTGATATTATTATTGCATTGTATATCTTTAATGCGACACCTGCCTTATTTACGACCCAAAATAAGAAATTAACAGAAATTAATGACAACATAAAGTACGCGATAAATAAAGAACATGTTTTAATAACTCATTCTTGTTGAGTGGTACGTGTTTTTGATAAGGTAATCAAAATAAGGAAGACCTTTTGTAGTGGTACCTATGGCTCAAATGTTGAAAGTCGGGAATGGAAAGTGGGTTCAGTGCTAACCAGAATATGTGTTTGAAAGCAAGAAAATAAATATATTCGGCACAAACACGAGTGAGTGTTTCACATTCGAACCTTATGCAACTTTTATTTTATAAACATTTTGTCCCAATTAGATTTTGTAGGGTTTTTTTCATCATTTTCCGAAAGTGGGGCAAATGCGGAACAAATCATTAGAGATGATGTAGCCCAGGTGGAGTACAGTGAAGTACTACTTAGAGCAGGGGTGGCCCAGTGGAAACGGCCGGTGGGTTCGAACCCAGACAGAAGCTTTACTTCATGTAAATTATTTCACCACCACTGCTCTCAAAACGGTGAAGGAAAACATCGTGAGGAAACCGGCATGTTCTAGAAACAAAAATTCGAATACATGTGACATTCACCAACACCCATTGGTAACCCACGTGGTGGATTAATTCCTCACACAGAAAGAAGGCCTTAAGAAGTGAACTAAAAAGAAGTAAACAAGAAGAAAATCATGTTGTGCAATCGGATACATATTCACGAGCTAGCTGACCAAAACCAGATGTATCCTCCGACTACACAGCATGATTTTCTTCTCGTTTACGTCTTTTTAGTTCGGTTTTTTGATTTTTTTAATTAACTTTTTTTGTATCAAAATTAACAACTTTTTATTCGAATTAGGTACATCTAAACATATAATTGTTATATATTTCTGAAATCACCTCATAGAACCCTTTATTTTGGCACACATTATGGCGCCCAAAATCGACCATTTTTCTATTTTCTAATTTGCCAGTGACACTCGCAAGGTTAAGACGAATCGATTGACGTAAGAAACAGCAAAAACGGCCAACGCGTTTGGTCTCTAGAACGCCACATTGGAACAAATATACATACATAGACTGATAAACACATTACTCTCCTTCGGCAGTCGGGTAAAAAGCAATCCTCTATCCTGGACCAAAAAGATGCTCACTGGTCATTTTCATGATTCTATTTCTATTATCTCAAAGTATTTGGGGTCATATTTTCTCTTCCAGACATCATCCCCGAAGTACCGCTTTCTAAACATATCATCTTACACACAATTCATCCGCTGGATGACAGACGAATTGCACCGAACGACATGGCGACACGTGCCGGAAGACATCCACTGCTGGAAATAGGCCACCCCTATTTCCAGCAGTGGATGTCTTTCGGCTGAAATGATGATTACTGTGACACAGTTCATACATCGTTTCTCTACTTTTTTTAGGGTTCCGTACCCAAATGGAAAAAACGGGACCCTATTACTAAGACTCCACTGTCTGTTTGTATGACACCAGGCTGTGTCTCATAAACCGTGATAGGTAGACTGTTGAAAATTTCACAGATGATGTATTTCTGTTGCCACTATAACAACAAATACTAAAAACAGAGTAAAATAAATATTCAAGTGGGGCTTCTATACAACAAACGTGACTTTTGTGCCGTTATTTAGCGATAAAGGTGCGGAACCCTTCGTGCGCGAGTCCGACTCGTACTTGGCCGGTTTTTTATAGTCATTACATATGCTCCAAACTGAAAGCTGATTGATATAAGGGTAATAAAAACAAGTGACAATCCAAGAGAAGCCGTACAAAAAAGCTAGTGTTGAAAAATAATAAAAATTCAGCACTCCGACCTTCCTTACATAAAGTACCGGGATATACTTCTGCGTCACATTCGAATAATTGAATCATTTATAGGCATCAATGCTGGCTGATCCTGTTCCCACTCAATAACACAGTAACTGGGTAACACGATAGGTACCCCTGGCAAGACTGGTGCCAATTTTTTGGCTTCTTCTAAATACCCGTCATCACCATCATCAGCCTTTTTAGGGTTCCGTACCCGAACGTTCGAAACGGAGCCCTATTGCTGTCACTCATGTGTCCGTCTGTCTGTCCGTCTGTCCGTCGTCTGTCACACGGGTTTTACGTCCAAATGGTTGGAGCTACAGTCATCAAATTTTCACAGTATAAGCTTCTTGTTGAGCCATGCAAATTGTCAAAACATATATTTTTTTAATGTTTTTAAAAGGGCTTCCGTACAGCTAAAGGACTTTTGGACTCACCCAATCGAGTGGAGTCTCGTTGGTTAGAGCTCGTTGAGTAGATAATAGTATTTTTAGTTTTAAATGATATTTGCAAACAAAGGAATGAGGAGCCACCACAGAAATCTTAATAATATTATTAAGATTTCTGTGGGAGCCACCAAAGACAGCTTTTTTTTACAAAATTTTGTTCCGAAGAATTTTTAACTGCCCATTGAACTTCAAATTTGGTGATAATGTTTATTATTACGTATATTTTACTAACAAATATCAATGCATTGATAAATCAGATTTTGTCTTAGAAATTCCCTCATTTTCTTATTACAACCAAATACAATCATAATCAAAATAATTGTCAATGCTCTGCCATTCTATAGCCGTATAGTTCAACAGTGGTCATGCAGTGGCCAGTAGTCCTCTTATAGTTCCACTAAACCTACCAAACCCATAGCCCAACATCTTTTTTCTTCATATTTTGCAATAGTCCTGCACCAACCGGTATCCCCGGTTCCATCCTTGAGTGCAGTTGCGTAGTGCATACAGGGATAATCGTCGGTTGGTGTCACATTTCCTGATACATGTCTAACAAGGCCTCTGCTAGTTGGCTTCGGCCCCTCGCACGCCTCTCTAAGGATTGGGAGTCTGGGACCCAGGGTCCCGAGATTGTCAAAATAATATAAATTATATTTTATAATACTTTTGCGGTTTGGTACGGAACCCTAAATGTGCAAAGTCCGACACGCACTTGGCCGGTTTTTTAATGTTCCCACAGCTGAGACACAGGCTTCCTCTCTGTGAGAGGGAATGGGTCTTAAGAAGCAAAGAAGGCGGAAGCGTCTCCGTACTATGCAATGAACAGCAACCCATCTAAGGACCAACCTCGGTAAGCGTTGCTTAACCTCGAAGGCAACACCGTGTGGCCATTATAACTTAACAAAAATGCTCACAAGAGAAGCCGTAAAATAAAGCTAGTGTTAAAAAATAACGCCGCGACCTTACATAAAGTATCAAGATTATTACTTCGGCGTCACATTTTAATAATTAAATTATTTATAGGCGCTAATGGGCGTTATGTATATGCTTTAATTATTGACAGTTACTGTGAAAATGTGTTATCATTTTAGTATTTACAGGGTGAGCCAGTAAATAACGATTACCTAGTACATAATGATAAATAATTTATGGAATAACTCTATAGTCTGCGATTGATTTGAGGATTAGAGTGTGCGGTTCTTAGGTAAAGCAATGTGAAAATCACTATCTGCCAAGCCCTTTTCCAACTAGGTATGTTGCAGTTGGTTTCCCGAATAACTAGTAACTGCCTCACACACATTGCTCGCAGAACGGATGGCCGATGGGGCAGGAAGGTTCTGGAGTGGCGACCGCGAACCGGCAGAAGCGTTGGAAGGCCACTCACGAGGTGGACTGATGACCAAGTGAAGGTTGCGGGGATCCGCTGGTTGCGAGACGCACGGGACCGGTCAAAGTGGCTACGCTTAGGGGAGGCCTATGTCCAGCAGTGGACGTCTTTCGGTTCATATTATGATGATGATGATGATGAACTGCCTATATCTACCTTCTTCTTGCGGCGCTTTCAATCATTTTTAACCCTCGAAGGAAAACGGATGAACCAATTCCGAATTAGTTCTTTTTTTTTTGAATGGTGACTTTTTCGGTTAAGCCGTTCAAAAGTTATGCACATTTTACTCTTTGAATCGGGGTATTTTCGCAAGATATCGTGTTTTAATTACGTGTTTCGATGTGTTGTCAGTCGAAACGTGGACTAATTGGTGGGTGGTAAATTTTAAATTTTCCATGTTGCCATAGTTATTATTGGAATCTATAAGTGTTTATTTTAAGCCTATCTATAAGTGTTTGCTTGGCAACCTTGTCCCTTTGACCCTATTGACCGAGCACTGTTCTGTTTTGTGCTTGGTAAGGAACGTAATAAAAATTAAGGGTTCCTTACTCCTCCACTTTTGTGAGTCTCAAAGGATGTTCCTATCGGCTATGAGGAACATCCTGACCAACGTCCATCCAGCTTCTTTAGGAAATGAATTTTCAAAAACTCCCTAAGAGCTAACCTTCGTTATTTTAGAAGAAACTCTTGTGCAAAATTTCATGCTTCTAGACACAGTAATTTAATGTATGTCTGCTGACAGGCAGCGCATAGCCCAAATTCTGGAATTTAAAACATTCATAAGTTAAATATTCTCAAATATTTCATGCCGATTGGAAAAAATCAAGACCAGACATTGTATCAGACCAAGAATGCGTTAATAAAGTTATAACAATAAAATACAGTCCACATAAACTGTAAAACATTATATTACAAGCTTTCACCGCGTACTTGCCAACGATTTTTAAACGCAAAGGGCACATTTACCCGACTTGTGCAAATAAAGAGATAATGTAGGTGACCTTTATAACAATTCAATTGTTATTGGCTAAGGGAATATTAATTGTGACGTTAGCGTGCAGGAAGCCAGGTTTTGTGTCGTGTATGATATTATTGCGAGATTTTTAGGATGGTGTTACAGTGGCAGCGGCCAGCGATGATATTTTTTAAGGAAAGCTATGTTAAGAATTTCACTCTCTCATACTCAGTCTTTTCAGGTAGTCAAAAGGCCTAAATATTGAGAATTCAATTGCACCCGGTTGACTAGAAGTCGACCGAAATAAAATGTACCCTATTGTTTATAAAAAGTTTAGGTGATATTAATAAAACCAATGTCAAAAAATGCTTTCACAACGATTTATAAACATTAAATTACAAGAACAAGAACAGTGGTAGTATATTTATATTGCAAACTAGACCGATAGTGTCGATTTTATTATATTGATAATATAGAAAAATCACTTCTAAACACAGGGTCAGCGGAATCTCCGTGAGAGCAATTAAATAATTCATCCTAACGTTAAACGATTAAATTTTACCGATAAGGGCAAGAGAATGATGATGATATAACGTAAGATTGAATATCTACTCTTTTTTCAAAGTTCCGTACCCAAAGGGTTAAAACGGTACCCTATTACTAAGACTGCACTGTCCGCAATATTTAAGTGGGACTCCCATACAACAAACGTGATTTCTTTGCTGTTTTTTGCGATAATGGTACGGAACACTTCGTGTGCGAGTCCGACTCGCACTTGGCCAGTTTTTTTGTAGAGATAGGCACGAAAAAGTTAAAGGCCTTCTTAACGCTTTGCTATCGCTAGCTTCACTCTAGCTATCGCTTCGCTTCATATGGAGGCCATACCAGAATGCGGACCAATAAATTAAATTTGAATGTCCCAATAACAGTGGGTGCTACAGCGTGCAGCCTGCTGATGTCGACTTGTCTAAACGATCTCTGTTATTACCGCGCCAGCCTCACCGAGGTTACATTCTGATGTATGTAGGTATGTTGTCTAGTTAGTGATAATGGGAGATTGTGTGTCTGTATATAAAATTTATTCCGTGGAACCATCTTTAAATATTTTTTTTATTATTATTGATAATGTTGACACCTGGTGGTACTCAAAGATTTGAACATTATCTCTCCGCGATGATAAATAGTCGCCGATGGAGCAATCTTGCTAAGAAGTAAGCTATTCACTCTGTATTCAAAGACCCCCAGGTTGTAGGTACCAGGAAACATAGAGTCCGCTAGGTACTTCCACTCCCTAGCTGTACGCAAACTGAAAGTATTCCCATTTGAATGTCCCAATAACTATGGGTGCTGCAGCCGGCAGCCTGCTGCGACTTAATAATAATAACTGCGTCTAAACGAACGCAGTTATTACCGCGCTAGCCTCACCGAAGCTGCATTCTGCCGGGCAAACATGTTCTCTGTGATAAGCTCGAGTCACGCATTTTAGCACGGCTTTTTCGCCCAAACTGTGATAAAAATGTGTGAGTTAAGCCTGTCACAGTAGGCCGTGCTCGCCTGACTGATGTATGTAGCTATATTGGTTAGTTAGTGATAATAGGAATTTGTGTGTATGTATAATTTTGAAATAAAATAATTTAATTCAATCTGCGCAACAGAACAGAGTACCTTAGTACTCATAATCTTAGACAAGACACCATATGAGAGACGAGGCGGAGCAATACATAATGAATAATACTATCGCATTTTTTACAACAAAATCATGATGGCAAACTTACGGAACAGAATCAGGAACGAGAAAGTCCGTAGGAGATACAATGTCACCGATATAGCTCGTAGAAATGGCAAGATGCAAGCTATGATAGAAAGGTTCTGGAATGAGGACCATCAGCTCCTTGTCCGCTGTTCCATGTAACTTGGGGTTGGTGCAACACGTGTTCCACTTCAATTCTCTCCTCTTCAAGTCCACACAGTGACTCCACTTTCCAGATGTTGATGGTCCTTCTAGAAAGACCACCAACATCTGGAAACCTCCTACCAAAAGTTTAAATTTACCATATAATTCTTCAAATGCTATGTTCTGAGCCACAGAAGTATTTTTAAAGAGACTAGTCTAGCAAGGAGGGTACAAAAACTGATTGATTGAATTGTCAGAAAAGCCGGAGTTGGTTCTTTTTGCCTTCTTACTCGCTAAAGGTTTAAAACTGCAGCATAACAATGCAAACAAGACTGCAGAAAAAATAATGCCATAGCAGGTATAATAGTCACAGCGAATCTTTGTGTCTCTGAAGTTGGCCATGCTAACCATTGCGCAAGAAACAGTTTGTCATCGAGTATACTGCATAGAGTAAGCGAGATAGGACGATGCGGCAAACTTAAGCGAGTGAAAGAGACAGTTATACAATGCTATCTTTACGTTCAACATTGACACCAAAATAGCTACTGCGCAGGTTCTTCCAGCTGATCCAGAGACACAAAAAATCCGGTGCGAGTATTATACCCCTCTTTTCCAAGAAATTGACGCAGAAAAATCAAATATGATCTACTTACTAATCAATTATCATTATGTCATACAAATGCAAATTTAAACAAGTAGCACTTGGAGTTATATAAAAAACGGAATCACAAATAAATAAATCAATTAAAAGACTAATAAAAGCTAATTCAAGGTGATTTGATACATATTAATGTTTGATCAATGTTTTTTGTCGTATATTTTGTACTTGTTACCAGTGATCTTATAAGTGCATCACAAAAAGTACTCTTTGTATGTTGGGGATGATGGAAGCGGATTGTGCTCGCATGGATGTGGCAGTTTGAAATATTTAGTATTCCAATTTTTTTAAATACCAATATCAAACAGACAGCAATATCTATATGCAATTTCAGACAGTCGGCAGGAAGGTAGTACTACATACTCGTACATTCAGCAAAAGATTGACAACAGCATTACATTAGATACTTAACAGTTTGGGCGAAGGCTTTCGACTCAATAAACCACGAAGGTCTGATAAAGAAGCTTCAAACAGCTGACGTCCCGAACAACATCTTCAAACCAACAGAAAATTACCTGAGCGGTCGCAAAATCAACGGACGAACTTCAGAACCACCAACAGCGACGAAAACCTTTGCCACACGTAGTCCCCCAGGGCTCTATCCTGGGTCCGGTCATTTTCAATCCGTACGTACACGACTTCTGGGGCAAAAGATGAACGAGACCGTACCGGACTCAAGCTCTCCTAATACGCCGATGACCTGTGCATCCTTAACAGGTCTCCCACCCCAAACTGCGCGTCACACCGCGCGGGCTGGGTTGCCGACATCGTTATCGACTACTACCATCGCTGGTGGCTAAAATGCAACGTAGACAAAACGGAGTGTGCTATGTTCCCTCACGAGAGAAACTACCGCAGAACCATTCGCATTAAAAACGAGGTAATCGAATTTAAAAATAGCATAAAATATGATTGATATTTTGAATACAATGGTTTTATAGTTCAGAGGCGCTTGGCACGCAAACTTTGTTTTACTAGAAAAATCATCATGAATATATTAGGACAACGATTTCTCTCCAAATGGTTATGCTCAGCTTGCACCTTATTCTTGAGCAATCCAAGCTAGAATCTCGTCCACTCAATAGGCCGTAAGCAATTTTTTCCTGCACCTTTATTGGCAGGTCCCGACCCGATACACAAATCTTTACCAAATCTCTCTTCTATAAAAAAGTCGCGAGGGTTAGTTCTTATCCTTACTCGTAGCATACCTACGTAAAGCATAAAAAATATCGTTAGAATTTTACAAAAGTGTGTGTTAAAGAAGGCTACAATGCCATACCGAAGAACTTCAACGTTTGTCAAAGAGATGTCAACCCTTATAGAAAAGTTAAGAAAACTGTTCCTCCTGTGACTAATTTTCCTAGTTTCAAGGACCGGGATCATTAATCATGATCACGCCCATTCTATGTATTAACAAAACTGATGTTGCCTAGGCTAACCTTTTTGATAAATTTACTTACTGATATTTTCGGCACCTCCACCACTTCGTACCTCCCACAATTTCGACAAGACCATAGCGTAGAAATCCTCCATCAGCTGAGGTTTCCGCATGCCGGGGCAAGGCGGGGCCACTTTACATTATAATTGAGAATCACATGTATGTATGTTGTTATCTATATGTATAGGGTTGGCAGGACTTAAAACCGGTAAACCGAAGAAACCAAGCAATTCAGTTAAAAATTTTGTTAAAAATGACGGATTCTATGCCTTAGTTTTCAAATGTTATTGTACGTGAAGCCAAGATTTTCTGATCATTTATCATATAAAAAACTTATTAACAAAAAAATACAACCGACTTCCAAATAAAAACACTACAAAGTGAAAAAGTCGTTTGTATTTTTTTGTAAAAAGTTTTTAATTTTCACTTTTTAGTGGTACATAATGGACAAGTTCTCTAGTAAGGTATCTATAATGCCCACAGTGATGCCAGAATAGATTAAGCGAATAACATGTAACTTGAACTTAACCAGTGGAATGAGAGTGTACCAGGGTGAACTGTACACATTTGCGTACCCGTTTAGAGCGTACTGGCGTGATGGTATGTTATGAAATAGTGTAAACAATAAACAGACATGCGATTGCAGCAATCCCGAGAGATTTGCCGTCATTTATTGAAGAGTTCTGTTGTATATCTCCGAAGTTCTTCATAAGATATTTATCAAAATTAAATGGGACTATCCCGGCATAAACTTCTTTCGAACAAAATAAGGATTTTGCAAATCCGTTTATATATGATGGAGTTACGCCCGAAAAATTAAAAAAATATATATATAATACATCCGTATTGAGAACCTCCTCCTTTTTGGAAAGTCAGTTAAAATATTTTTAAATTCTAATGATGCAATGTATCAGCTTGAAGCAGGATTTGAAGTAACTATTTGTCAAAATCGGGTAAATAGGTTTTGACTCTCATAATACTCATTTCAGAAATCCGCCCTAAGAGTTTTTTATTATTTAATCCTCAGTGAAAATCAAAGTGACTCGCAAGACGAAAAAAGCCTTATTATAACCGGTAGTATCCGGGCGCACAGCAAGTTGGCAACCCTATATAAATGTATGTACGTATGTCATTATGTTTATGTATGTAGGCTGGGATTATCTTGTGACGTCAGAAGGCCGTATGGAGGTTGTTTTTAATTTATATCGTTAATTGCTTGACAACGGATTAATAATGCAATTAGCAAGGTGCATTTGTAGAAATGAATCTCATATTTTACAAAACACTATACTTACAAATCAATATTAGTTATGTGCTGGAATCGAACCCGTGACTGTGTCACTGAACTCTGCCGAATGCTAAAATAATTGCTTCTTATTACAGTGTTTTATGTATATGGCTAGACTATGTCCCAGCATCTTGTGTGTGTCAAAATAAATGGTATCCAGTAATAGGTATCCCATCAAAAACATAAATGTGAAAAGGGGAGCCAAGTTCAATACTAGGAATATGCGCGGTTGTGGACTACGCCGACAAAAGAATTAAGATCTAAATGGGTGCAATGTTCTGTATCCTGAAATTTATTTACACGAACATTATACATTTGGAAATAAATTAAAAAACACAATTTCTTGCTTTTTCTGCTACAACAACATTTGCTTTTTTAAAATATAACTTCTTAGTAAAGTCGGATTATTTACATAAAGCAGACAATTTAGGATAAATTGTAGCGCAAGATTTGACTTGGCTGGTAGTTCATCTTAGGGATTTTAATACATAAACCAAATGTCATGTGTAAGATGATACGAGTGGCTCCAAATGGTTTGTGTAATATTACACATAGCTGCTGCGTCGTCAGTTCCTTTTTTGCTTGAACTTGGCTTGACACGCTGCCGCGTGTGTGATGTGAAATTCGTTGAAATTAAATAGTCGCTTTGATTCCTTATTTATTTAAATTGTTCGTTTATCCTCGCACTGGATCGCATTGCAGCAATTACAGCAGCCTTATTGCGTAAGTGAATTCTCATAGATGGGAATCCACATCACGTCTTTTATCTCGCATGTGATTGGTCGATTGATGGCGGTCAAACCCTTTCCCTTGCCGAATTCACTTACGGAATTAGGTTGAACAGGTTTGTGTCCTAGATAATATTATTTACAATTGGTTCAATCATTTAATATAAACTTATAAACCGACTTCAAAAAAAGGAGGAGGTTCTCAATTCGTCGGCATCTCTTTTTTTATCTATGTTACCTGATTTCTCAAAGACCCCTAGACCGATTTGGAAAATTCTTCTTTTGTTTGAAAGGGTATACTTCAGGTCAGGATCTGATGATGGGATCTTAGAGAAATCGAGGGCACTCCTCAAATATTATAGGCATAAAAATAGCGATTTTGGTATTTTCATCAACAATGCAATCATTTGCACTAAGGAAGTATCATTTGGTGAAGTGGAACTGATGAATAAGACCACAGATGGCACTGGAACTCCTTAATACTGATTGCTAAGTATGTCACGGGTATAAGATATCTCGAATAGTTAACCGACTATGATGAAGCAAATACTTATAACTATAATATGGTACTGATGAAAAAGGCACCATCGAACTGATCTGATGATGAAGCCGAGAGGTAGGCACTGGAACTCCGAAATAAATACACCTACCTACATCTTGGATTGTGTGACAACATCGGCTCTCTCTATTTAATTAATTTAAAAAGTAAACTTTGAGTCATTTACAGTGAAAACAACTTTAATCATTAGAAAGACCAGTAATTAGTGTGTGATAGTGTTATCCAGTGACTTAACACAACATTCTGGACAAAAACAATAAAATTTAAAGTGACTACTGTATGGTTCAATTCGAAAAACAAGCAGTTTGACAAACAGTTATTTGTGCGGAACAAGTTGTTACCTCGAATTTAAAAAAGCCTGCCAGTGTGTTTCACGACAATATTGGATTCGTCTGTGAGTAATCTTTGGTACTTTAGTTGTGAAATTAAAATCGGTTAAAATTATACCATTACAATACGGAAAAGAAAAAATACTGTGTGGACTACCCACGGCGGAACAAAGTGACGCGTAAACAGAAGAAGATTTTCGATAAAATCACAGAAGTACGATTGGTCTAGTGGTCCGAGCGGTCGATATTGTTAACGCACACGGCGCGGCGCTGGTTCGCATCTCAGGAATTGTTGGACTTTTTGTATTTACACAATATTTATAAACAGTTTCTAACGTTGGTTTGTAGTAAAAGCAGGATGGCAGATAACTCAAGGCAATTGTTTGACAGTCTTAGCAGTACAAATACGAATATTTATAATGACAATGTAACGTTAAGGAACAAAACCAACTCTGTTACCTTGTCTAACAGTTCATTTGAGGTTGCAGCTGAATTGTCAGACAAAGATGAAGAATATACATCGCTTACTTCAACGGCCTCTCAGGAATTAAACCGTAGCTACCCGGATTTATATTTAAAATCAAATGACCATGTGAAATATTTAAAAACTAGAATAAGTCAGCTCGAAGAGAAGTTAATAATTGCAGAAGCTGAAATAGAGAACTTGTTGTTGGAAAATAGTTCTCAAGCTAAAATAATCACCGACTACAAACTTAGAATCGAAAAATTGACACACATATGTACAAGTACATCCTCCAAAAAACCTGCGAGTAAAATAAAATGCAAATGTCTAACTAGAACCAAGCTTGACTTTAAAAATACACAAACCCCTGTTCAACATACTGTTATAAACAAACCGCTGTCAATAGATAAAATCCATGTACCTACCGTGCCTCAAGATAATATACAAGTGCAAGTGACCCTAGAGAGCAACTCTAATTTAGACTTAGCAGCCTCGACGACACAACGTAAAATTGTAAGAAATGATCATCAGAATAAATTGTGTATAATAAGTGATAATAATGTTAATAATATATTAGGAATTGCCGAAAACACCTTTCCAAAGTACAAAATATGTCACTATTGTATGCCAAAAGCAGGTACCGTAGAACTCCTGGAAGCAGTGGAAAAAAAAGTTCTAAATTACACTCTTAATGACTATTGTATAATTTTCCTCGGTGAAAAGGACTTTTTAGTCTCTAAAAATTATGTTTCATTGGTTGATCATATAAAATGTAAACTCGAAAAGATAATGCATACGAATGTTATTCTATGTTGTCCTAATTTTAAATTAAAATGGAATACGAGTTTGTTCAATTCCAGAATAGAAGCTTTTAATCGACTCTTGTACCTAAGTAACCAAACTTTTAAGTATGCATACACTTTTGATACCAATAAACGACTTGAATATAGGCAGGAAATGTTTTGTAAGTATTCTGGAAAAGTTAACAATACTGCAATGAACAATGTCTTCTGGTATTTAAAAAACTATTTGGAGCTTTTTAAACATTCAAGACACGAATATAACTGTAATTTTGATATTACGCAAGTATATTATGACGACAGTGGCAAGTGCCAGCCTAAACCTGGTACTATACCTTATTACTTTAATAAAATGGTAAATCCAAACCCACGTTCATCTAAAGTTTTATCAAAATCTAGCTTAGTTTTTAATGACAATGATCTTTTTCGTGCTTAATCCAGTGACAAATACAGTCTGTAAAGATAATTTATCTAATGATACCAGCCGTTTAAAGATTTTTCATCAAAATGTTTGTGGAATCAGTAATAAAAAAACTGAGCTCGAATTATATATTACAACCACAGGTATACCTATGGATTACCTATGTTTGTCAGAACATTTTTTAAATCCACAATCTGCTCAAGTGTTCAATATTGATAATTATAATTTAGTTTCATACAACACAAGGACTAACAAAAAAAGGGGAGGTAGTCTTATTTTAGCACATATAAATAAGGTATGTGAAAATATTGATTTTGTTAAAAAATTGTATAGATCAGACAGTTTTGAAATATGTGGGGTTAAAGATCTTGAAACTGGGTTATCTCTATGTTGTTGCTACAGAAGTCCTTATGACAAAAATTTTGAAAGTTTTATATCTAGTTTAGAAAAATTGTTGGAACATTTTATTAACAAGAAGTGCATTATATGTGGTGATTTTAATATTGACGTACTTGTTGAGAGTAAAAAATCTGCTGAATTTCTAAGTATATTGACTTGTTATAATTTTCGGTACCTTATAAATACTCCTACTTTCATTCGGAATAACGCAAATTCGTGTCTTGACAACGTAATTACAAATATTGCTGATGAGGATATAGATCAATGTTTTGTTGATCACAATGGATTAGCTGATGGCCACGGTGGACTATTCTGCAATGTATCTCTTGACAAAATCAACAAGAAACTCGTAAACTGTGAGCAAACTATAGTGATTAAAAAAAGAATTTTTAATGAAAAAAATAGTATTGCCTTCAAGAACCGTATTAATGATATAAATTGGAGTAATATGGGGATAAATAGTTTTATAAACTGCCTTGGAAAAGTAGTCCAAGATTGTTACCGAAAGAAATCAATTAGAATAAAGCCATTTAAAAATACAACAGTAAGGTGGATTACTAAAGGGATTAAAGTTGCAAGTAAGATGAAGAGAGTACTATGCTCTGGTACGCTAAATAATGCCAGTATAAAAAAATACAAAAACAGCTATGTTCGAATTTATAGAAGGGTTATTCAGCAAGCTAAAAAAGATGCCACATTAAATCACCTAAATAGTGCCAAAAATATAACAAAAGAGGCGTGGAAACTTGTAAACCAAATTACTAATAAGACAAAAAATAGGCAAAAAAGAAATTTAATCCTAAAAGTAAATAATAAAGTGTTAACTGATCCCCAGCAGGTTGCAAATCAGTTCATCGACACTTTTGTTTTCAAGTCGTCACTACATAGCAATGAAAAGGAAAGGGCAATGCATTTTCTGTTGCAAACTACTAAAAGAGTAGAAAATAATTTAACTTTCGATCCGACCACACCATCGGAAATCGTAAAGATGGTAAGGAAGATGGCCAATAAAAAATCTTGCGGTTTTGATGACTTACCAATTTCTATTTTGAAGGAAAATATAAACACATTGGCTTTGCCTCTATCCGATTTTTTTAATAAATGCTTCGAGGAGTCTCTCTTTCCAGACCAGTTAAAATTAGCGAAGGTAGTTCCAATATTCAAAAAAGGCGCTAAGACAGATCCTAAAAATTACCGACCCATATCTCTTTTGCCAACTTTATCAAAATTATTTGAAAAACTGATTAAAACTAGACTGCTGTTACATTTGAATTTGAATAAAATCATTAATTTAAGACAATTCGGATATCAGAAAGGCGTCGGTTGCTTAGATGCAATAAATACTCTTATAGATGACGTAATCAATAAATTAAATAACAAAATTAAAGTGGCTGGGCTTTTCATTGACCTTAGTTCTGCTTTTGACACGATTGACTACGAATTGTTGCTAACCAAACTTGAATATTACGGTATCAGAGGCAAGTCCTTACAGCTTTTTAGATCATATCTACAGAACAGGCGAATGTATGTAGAAATAAAAAGCATCGATGATTCAAATCATGAAGTTTTACATACGTCTAAAATTACAACCATAAAGCGTGGTGTACCACAAGGCTCAATTTTAGGACCAATATTATTTATAATTTTTACTAATGACTTGCTAAATTTTATGGACTACATTAAGCCTGATGTTAGACTAGTTGTCTTTGCAGATGACACTAATATAATAGTTGGGGCAAATGACTCAAACGAACTGACCAAAACTGTAAATGAAAGCCTAAAAATTATCTGTGATTGGTTTACAGCCAACAACCTTATACTAAATACAAATAAGACAAACATTATTTTATTTAAGACTACAACTCGTAATAATGACATTATAGATGTCCAAATCAAAGATGACCAGATTTTATTAGTTGACAAAGTCAAATTTTTAGGGATGAACATAGACGTGCATTTAAACTGGAAACATGAGCTATCTGCTATTGACTCCTCAATCTCATCAGCATGCTATGCACTTAGGAGCCTTAGAGATCTTTTGGATATGAAGCAACTAAAGGCTGTATATCACGCCCTAGTTGAATCAAGGTTACGATACAGCATCATGTTTTGGGGTAACAGTTATAGTTACAACTGTCAGAAGGCATTTATTTTGCAGAAACGTGCCATTAGGACTATAGTCAGGATCTCACAAAGAGACTCATGCAGAGACCACTTCAAAGAACTAAACATATTGACTGTACCAAGCTTATACATATTAGTGGTCCTTAATCATTTTGCTAAGTATATTCATCAGTATGAATCACAAGAGGAACGTAGAATTAGAGAAAGCACAAGACGGAAGGAATTCAAGCACAAAATGTCACCAAATTTTAATATAGCAAAACATTGCTACAGGTACCAAGCGGTAGAATTATTTAATAGGTTACCGACTGAGTTAAAGTCATTAATTTATAGTTTTCACTCATTTAAAACTAAGTTAAAAGCCTTCTTGTTGGCAAAATGTTTATACTCGGTGTCAGAATTTATAGCAGGTAATGGAAGATATTAATTTTAATTTTTTATGACATGCATTGTATTAACTTGACATTATAATTATTACTTGACATAATTATATTGGATTAATTTAAATTGATTTTTATTACTTGTTTTAGTTTTAACTTGACATTTTAATTTATTACTTGTGACATGGTATTGGATTAATTTAAATTGTATTATTATTATTTCTTTTTTGACATGCATTCAATTAACTTGACATTATAATTATTACTAGTGACATTATACTGGATGAAGTTGAAATCCCAAGGGTTTTCTAAAAAAAAAATGTATTAACTTGACATTGGAATTTTTGCTTGTGACATTTTTGGAATAATTTGTTTTATTTTTATGTTACCTGTAATTTTATATATTAACTGATATTATAATTATTATTTGTGATATAAAATACTGGATACATTTTGAATTGAATTTTATTGAGACTATTGTTTTAACTTTGCAAAGTAATTCATGTTTGATAGGTATTTTTTTTAAATTAATGTTGTTCAATATGTGTTTTTGGAATTTTAATTATGTAATGTTCGACACAATGTAAATTGTTTGAGAATAAATAAATGAAAAATGAAAAAATGAAAATAAAACAATGTATCCTAGTCGTGTTTGGGCTTATCGAGATGTACTTTGGCTATAAATAAAACAATGTATCCTAGTCGTGTTTGGGCTTATCGAGATGTACTTTGGCTATAAATAAAACAAT
Source organism: Orthosia gothica (assembly GCA_949775005.1). Taxonomy (NCBI): domain Eukaryota; kingdom Metazoa; phylum Arthropoda; class Insecta; order Lepidoptera; family Noctuidae; genus Orthosia; species Orthosia gothica. Next base: position 4,570,925 of record OX459035.1, on the reverse strand, counting down.
GTATCCTAGTCGTGTTTGGGCTTATCGAGATGTACTTTGGCTATAAATAAAACAATGTATCCTAGTCGTGTTTGGGCTTATCGAGATGTACTTTGGCTATAAATAAAACAATGTATCCTAGTCGTGTTTGGGCTTATCGAGATGTACTTTGGCTATAAATAAAACAATGTATCCTAGTCGTGTTTGGGCTTATCGAGATGTACTTTGGCTATAAATAAAACAATGTATCCTAGTCGTGTTTGGGCTTATCGAGATGTACTTTGGCTATAAATAAAACAATGTATCCTAGTCGTGTTTGGGCTTATCGAGATGTACTTTGGCTATAAATGAAACAATGTATCCTAGTCGTGTTTGGGCTTATCGAGATGTACTTTGGCTATAAATGATAATCATGTTAATGGAGATACCTACCAAAACTAAAAAGAGAAAAATAAAAACATTTTTACATAAAATCATCAGACTTCCAAAACAAAATACTACAAAGAAAAAATAACTATCTTTTCCGAAGTCGGTGTCGAAAAACGGATAACAATGGGTACTAAAGACACAGACTTCAGAAAATAAACGTATTTTTTGGTTTGTGTTTTAATAGACAGTTCGCTAATAATTTCATCACGCACATAATAATATTGTTCACAGATATAGAGTATTTTCTGTCCACCATAACTTTAAAAGGAACCCATAAACAAATAATAAATATGCAGCATTTAAATTAACATCGATACCAACTATCAGTATCATCTATATACTCTACAAAAAGTTAAAAAAAGAACAAGCAAAAATCTACCATTTCCTACCATACCCCAATCAATGGAAACCCAACCTTAACACTCTCAACACAGAATTAAGTATCCTTTGACAGAGTTACAGTAATTGGTAGTCGAGTTCGTTCAGTTATTACGGACAGTCCCAAATATGGCGTCGTGGAAAGGGCAGCCTTATTGTGACAAATAAAATATCTACAACGATGAACTGATGCGAGAATTATAGGTCTTTATGGGTTCTTTATGTGGGCCGATTGCCACTTAATCATGTACAAGAGCTTGTAATCATGAAAATACCGATAAAATTATCATATTGCATTTTGATTTCGGCAGTAGCAGTTTTCCTTAGAGCTTCGCTGTCTTTAATTTATTTCGGCTACTACTTTTTAGGGTAACGTAACCGAAGGATCCAAACGGAGCTCTATTGCTGTCACTCACAGGTCCGTCTGTCTGTCTGTCCGTCTGCTTGTCAAAGGTTTTGCAGCCAAACGCTTGGAGCTATAGTCTTCCAATTTTCACAGTATTATTATATAACCCAAAGCCATACAAATTGTCAACATTTTTTTTTTAATGTTTTTATGGGGCGTTCCCATACAGATAAAGGAGGGATGCGAATTTTATCTTCCCCATCGAGTGGGTTATAGGCCCCGGCATGTAACTTGGCAAGGTTTTCGCGTAGTGGGCGTAAGTTCGCGCATAGTGCGCAAACTGACCAACCACCGTATAGAGCGAACGGCACACCGGCAGCCTATTTGTGTAAGTAAATTCGGCAAAGGAAACAATCTGTTTCTTGCCCAAAAACACATACATACACAAAGAAGTTGAATAAAGATTCGTTTTCAGAGTGTATGTGTGTGTTTTTGGGAAAGAAACAGATTGTTTCCTTTGCCGAATTAACTTACACAATTAGGCTGCTGTTATTGGTTACACCGTTTCATAACAACATCACACTGGTACATTATGTACCACAACTAAAAAGTGAAAAATAAAAAACATTTTTACATAAAATACAACCGACTTCCAAATAAGAACACTACAAAGTGAAAAATAACTTCAATTTCGGTAGTCGGTGTCTAAAAACGAAGCAACGAAAACAAGAACACCGACTTCCGAAATTGAAGTTATTTTTCACGTTGTAGTTTAACTTTTAAACTTCTTGCGAATCGCCTACTTAAAAAAAAAATGCTATTAAAAATGTCGATTCACACATTTCGTGCGAGTTCAATTCGTGCGAATCATCCAATAACCCGTAATATGTACCCAACTATCTGTTTGGGTGCACTAAACCCGCGCGTCACCCCAATCTGCTCTGGACCCCTAGGCCATTCTCGGCAACCAGCACAATGTCATCGGCAAACAGCATACACCAGGGTGCCTCTTCCTGTATGTCCGACGTCAGAGCGTCCATTATCATCAGGAAGAGGTAGGGCCTGAGGGCCGGCCCATGGTGCAAGCCGACTGCCACACTGCAGCTGCCAGTATAGTATAGTTGAAATAATGTACAAAAAGTCGACGCCATCTCTTACTTAAAAGGAACCTCTCCGTTCCAAAAAGTTTACATATTAATGGTTTTCAACAAAGGAGGTTGCGATGCAAAAAGAATTGTCCACATCAAACACTTACAATAAGATCCTCTCGCAGGCGTTCTAACTAGGCTAGATGAATGATCAGGTTACCTGATACCTTGTGTAACCCACACCCAAGTTCGTTAAGTCCTACTTAATAACCTGACCTTGCTTGTTGCGTGAAGGACGCAGTTACAATGACTTAATACTTTGTAATATGATTCTGTATGCTCTGGGTCGACTATTATTCAATTGATCCATGATTTCCGTTACTTGATTCATCATCATCAGCCTTTTACCGTTCCCACTGCTGGGACACAGGCCTACTCTCTGTGAGAGGGGATGGGCCATAATCCAACACGCGGGCCCGGGTTGGCGGATGTCTCATATCTTCGAATTTTTGGTTCTAGGACATGCCGGTGTCTTCACGATGTTTTCCTTCACCAGTTTTAGAGCAGTGGTGATGAAATAATTTACACTACGACACGTAAGTCGCGGCCGTTACCACTGGGCCACACTGCTCTTACTACTTGATTACGAGGGGCCAACTATATAGATGACCTTTTTATTTTAGAGGTACAGCGAAGCTCACACCTGAATTCCTCAAATAGGGCTGTGATCATAAGTGGTCATCGTTGGCTAAGGGGACAGAAACAGAGGCAACGAAGATGCGTTGCCATGTTAGTGACGATCCTATTATGTGTTCTGTCAAATTGTCAATGATGCCTAGAGTAGACAATAAATCAGAAGACAGAAATGCTGCCTCTCAATAATAATAGGTGCGGTGGTATCACCTAGGCACTTCCCCAAATGTGCTCATTCGCCTAGGCTCTCATAATATGTACTTTTTGACATCATATTTGTAACTCAATCATCCTCCATCGTCAGATATCCAACTTCTCTGATATAAAGGATAAAACCGTTAGATTTGACAGGTTTTGTAATAAAATAATGTTTTATACCATTCCCCCTCTAAAAAGCTTATTTTATTCACTGAAAACAGTGAATAAAAAGCACTTTTAATCACTGTTTTGGTGTTTGAATTTGGAACACATCAATGTATTAGACGTCCATCTAAATGCTATATAACCACCTTGCGCCTCCTTGCGCAAAAAATACTCTATACAAACTTCTTGTGCAGAGAATTCTCGACTTTCAAACTCCATCTTCGATTTTAATTTTGAGTTTGTTTATAGATTTAACTAATGTTTTTGATTTTAGTCTAGGGTATTTATTGAATACTTATTTGGATTGTAATTCTAATAGTAATTACAATGGTGTTTAATTAATTATAATTATGTAATGTAAAGGAGGTGGTCACCGGCCCCTGAAACACAGGTGCTGTTACCTAGTTCAGGGGTCAGGGTTTCACATTTTTTTGTACATTTTCAAGGAAATAAACCATTTATTTTGTATTTATTAATATTCCTTGTGCTTAAATCTTTCTTTTTCTCGTAGTCATGGTATAAATTATAGTATGCAACTCTTGAATAAAACGGATTTATATTGAGGGCCATGCATCACTCGCATCGCTCATGATTCTAACACTTGAATCACTCGCTATGCTCGTGATTCAATCATCATGAATCACTTCCTACGGTCGTGATTCAGTCGTTAGAATCCTTCACTTGCTCGGGATTCATCTATGGCCCTCGCCTTAAATCCGTCCTTTATTCACTAGTTGCATAATATACTATTAATTTGAAGACCATGTGACATCCACCAGCCCGCACTGGGCTCGCGTGGCTGAATAATGGATCATTCCCTCTCTCACAGAGAGGAGGCCTGTGTCCCAGCAGTTAGCAGAAAGGATTATGCTATGCTATATTTCTGATTTGATCTCCAATGAGATCAAATTCATCGGACTAGTTCTTGAATTTACATATAAATCAGTTCTAACACTACCCTAAGACAATCCTGCCGGCTCCCTGAGCTGATGTAATTCAGACGCGTATTACAATAACCACTCAATTAATACGCGCACGATTGCTAGCATTGAGGTAGGTAAAAGCCGACAGATTGCGCCAGCGATCAACGTACGAAATATTAAACAAATACACATCATAATGTCAGAAATAACTCATACTAACTGACACTACACCAATACAAAAATTGACAAATTACTTAATTTAATTTAACTATGTTAATAGGGATGTTTCATGGATTGGAAAATGATAATTCTATTTACTCCGTCAGTGAGATTATCAAATAATATTGGACACGTATTTTTTGCTTTACCAAATCTAAAGCACATCAAAGTTCAGGAGTGGGGATTCTTATGATGTCACTAAGGCAGTATAAAGTGTACTAGCGGCGTGACGTTTCACGATATTTCAACGCATTATAAAACATCTGCCTTATAGGTACATCTCGGGGAATTCCTAATGGTATGATGTTAGTTTTTTTTATTATTTGCCACGCTTTTCCCACTGCAAAGCGAAGTCTTCTTTGAATGCAAATCTCGCCCCCAATTCTAGAAAACAAAAAATGGTGTTGATATTTCTCTACCCTGCTTTAAAAAACCTGTCAAACTTTGTCATTAAACAGGTGTTTAACATCTTCTTAACTCCAATTAACGAGAAACGAACTTCAAAGAACGAACAAATCTATCCTTGATCAACTAGGCATAAAAGACAGACTAGCCACGCTCTGCTACCGCAGGAGACGCCCCGGGCGTCGGGAGTCGCAAGCCGATTACCGGACACCTTAAACGCGGGCTTGCAGACGGCAAGTAATGGGTAGCTCGCCATCCGATCAGGACCAGGCCCGAGTTTACGGTGCGTAGTGTTCCACGCGTGCCTCAAAGAGATGACGGCAAAAGTGACGGGGCCCGCTAGGGCTGATGCCTGTCTGGGTCACTGATAAATTTGAAAGAGAGTTACTGAAGTTACTTTAGTCAGTAAAAGTCTGACACGCCCTCCCGCTTCATAGAGCGGGAGAAGTCATTGGATGTTTTCAAAGCACAAAAAAAAACACGCTCTGCTACCGAAGGATTCTAAACTACATTGGTCACATTGCCCGTCGGGAACCAGACAATCTAGAGAATTTGGTGGTAAAGGACAAGACGTATGAAAAAATGAAAGAAGGTGAATGGGAAAAGACCTCGCGGCCGGTCACCTAACGCTGGTTAGACCAGGTAACCTGACTCTCTGTTACTACCGCCCTGAGAGAAACTGAGAACCGAATGAAGTGGGAAAACATCGTGCACAAAACCACGAAGGCCTTTCAGGGACACGACCTTCAGTAATGAAGAAACACAAACCAACTCCAAATACTCAATTCAGAAACCAGCCCCTGTCTAGAGCTATTTGGGTCCGGTCTACTGTTTCGGTTGGACTACTTTGATAAAGAGGTGGGTCCATCTAAGTATGTCCGTTATGTTTTGTTTATGTTGAAAAGAAAACCGTGATATGAGCTATATTAGAATAGTCAAAGTCAAAGATTTATTTGCAGATAAATATGGTTACAAAAGTTCTTACAATGGTAGTATAACAGTAGCTTAACATATTTAATCATATTATGCTATGATTAAATATGTTAAGCTACAACAGTAATAATAATTTAATCATAGCATTTTAAAATGCACGTAGTAGTATAACAATACTACTACGTGCATTTTTTTTTGTAAGTATACAATTAGGTCATTTAAATTGAAGGAATTCTTTTAAAGTATAGAAGGAATTCTCTATTAACCACCTGCGCAAAGCCCTTCTGAAGCGGACCATTGGAAGTTCTTTAATTTCGTTAGGAATCTTGTTGTAAATCTGAATACACATGGGATAGCAACTTCGCCTATAAAGCTCCGTTTTCATTCTAAGAATTATTAATCTATTAGGATATCTAGTCCTGAATTTACATTTATCTCTCAGTTTTTCAAACATCTCAGAGTGAGATTTTGTAAATTTACATATTTCTTCAATATAAATACAAGTCAATGTAAGTATTCTCAGTTTCATAAACAGTGGTTTACAGGATGTAAGTGGGTCTACATTACAAATCGCACGTATACACCTCTTTTGCGCGATGAAAGCTCTTTCGATATGCACCGAATTTCTCCATACCAATATACCGTAACGCAGTATTGACCCAACATATGCATGATAAGCCTGTAATGTGGCTTGTCTACTTATTAGGTTAGATATACGCCATAGAACATAAGCAACTCTGTCTGTCTGTCACCAGGCTATATCTTATGAACCGTGCTAGCTAGGCAGTTGAAATTTTCACAGATGATGTATTTCTGTTGCCGCTATAACAACAAATACTAAAAACAGATATAAATACACATAAACAGATAATACTAAATATTTTAGTGGGGCTCCCATACAAAAAACGTGATTTTTTTGCCGTTTTTTGCGATAATGGCACGGAACCTTTCGTGCGCGAATCCAACTCGCACTTGGCCGGTTTTTTTATATTTTACTCTATTTAGTTTTGGCTTATCACCATGAAAATACGCATTATTAAAGATAACTCAAAAACTCCTCGTCAGATCTTGATCAAATTTAAACGGGACCACAGGAGAAGCATCAGCTTTTAAATAAATAAAGAATCATCCAAATCGGTTCACCTAGTAAACATATCAGTGATAACACATGAAAAGAACCGGCCAAGTACGTGTCGGTCTCCGCACATTTAGGGTTCCGTACCAAACCGCAAAATTAAGTTGGTTATAATAGGAAAAATTAGGGAATTTTAAATAAGAATCTGGTTTATAAATATATTGGTATTTGATAGTAATTAAAATATCTATACTTAATATTATAAAGAGGAAAGGTTTGATTTTTTGTTTGTTTGTTTGTTTGTATGAATTGAATAGGCTCCGTGAAAGAATTTTTCAAATCTGCCAAGTAGTTTTACTTGGCAGATTTGAAAAATTCTTTCACTGTTGGATAGTCCATTTATCGAGGAAGGTTATAGGCTATATAACATCACGCTACGACCAATAGGAGCGGAGCATAAATGAAAAATGTTACAAAAACGGGAAAAAATATTCCTTTTTGAGAGCTTCCATTGCGTGCGCTGCGTAAATGGTTTAAGTTATGCAAATATCATGTATGATGGAATTGTTTCTCTTTAAAAGTTCTAAAAAAAAGTCCGTGACACCATATGTCTATCTTTTAAGGTGGACTCACAATAGCAAATTTTATGTTCTAAATTTTAATTAGATCAACGCTGCCGGTAGAAACAAAAGTTGGTTGCATTCGTATAGTAGTATATATATTATTTCTTATTCAAATAAATAGTTCAACAAGTTGGTAGGTAGATAGGGTAGGGTAGGTAGGGTAGGGTAGGTAGGGTAGGGTAGTGTAGGGTAGGGTAGGGTAGTGTAGGGTAGGGTAGTGTAGGGTAGGGTAGTGTAGGGTAGGGTAGTGTAGGGTAGTGTAGGGTTGGGTAGGGTAGGGTAGTGTAGGGTAGGGTAGGGTAGGGTAGGGTAGTGTAGGGTCGGGTAGGGTAGTGTAGGGTCGGATAGGGTAGGGTAGTGTAGTGTAGGGTAGGGTAGTGTAGGGTAGTGTAGGGTAGTGTAGGGTCGGGTAGGGTAGGGTAGGGTAGGGTAGGGTAGGGTAGTGTAGGTAGTGTAAGGTACGGTAGGTAGGGTAGATAAATGTTTGGTGTTTTTATGGCAAAACAAAGTTTGCCCGGGCCAGCTAGTACATAATATAGCTGATTTTGGTAGCTTTTCATTCCTTTGTTTTCCAACATTTTTTAAAACAAAAAACGCAGTATTTATCGAATCAACGATCTCTAAACAACGATACACCACTCGATGTTGTAGGTCAAAACATTTGCCCCGGGGGAGAGAAAAAAAAAGTTAAAAAGAATTTGAAAATATAAAAAAAAATGTAAATGTTTATGCGATTGCCTCGTTTTTGCAGTGCCTCAGAAATGTTTGCGGTAGCCCATACTGATGGCTTTCATGCGATCATCCGCAAGAAAACAGCCTCGCTCCTGAGTAGAATAAGAGGCGGTCACAATAGCATCCTGAAAGCTGTGGCGGCCGATACGTCCTCCACCATAGTGAGGCAATTGGTGAGAAGACATTTAACTTAGTATTTATTAATTTGTCTGTAGTTAAGTTACTAACAATAGTGTTTAAGTGCAAACCTGTTACTAACAATTTATGGATCTCATAGTTGTCCGAAATAAAATGATTTATTATTATTATATTATTATGACTTTGGGTCTATACTGTAAACTCCGTTTGACTGTAAAACCCGTGTGACAGACGACGGACAGACAGACAGATAGACGGACTCGTGAGTGACAGCAATAGGGCTCCGTTTAGACACTTCGCGTAAGGAGCTCCAAAAAAACAGTCGACTTGAGAACCACCTCCTTTTTAAAAAACATTACACCTTCAGAAACCGGGGCCTATAGTTGAAAATAACTAGAAACGTAAGCTAGACAATAAATACTTTTGTATATCAAACCTTTCTACACACACCTGCAAAATTAGCGGAACAAAATAAAAAATACGTTTTTTTTTTTAATGCGGTTTATTTTTTAAATAAAAATGAGATCACATTTTGTGTGAGTAACATGATTTTGTGTGAAAACTGTACATTGTTGATTTTTGAAGATAAAAAAGTTAATTTAAAAAAATTACAATAACATTAATATCACATAATATCGAGTGTTTTCGCCACGTTCTTTTAAAAAAGTTTTCACCCGCCAAGACATGTTAAGAATAATGGTATCCATTGTGTCGTGTGGTTGTCTCAATCATTCCGGCACTTCGCAGTGCATCCATATTGACAGTTGTAGGTATTATAAATTTTGACCTTCGTTTTATCAGGTTCCAAACGTGTTCTATAGGATGCATAACTGGTGTTAACGTCGGATATTCCAAAAATGCGATATTAAAATTTTAACATAGACCGGCGTTGAAAAAGTGGTATGTGGCCAAGAATTATCTTGGATCCAAACGAATTTATAAAAGGGCAAATGATTTCACATTTTATTCTTAAATAGGACTTCTACAGCGATCTTTAATAAGATCTCATCTATCGATTACCACCAAGTCCATACGAGCTCCAAATCATATCCTACCTGAATCCAATATTGCTCCTCTACTATATGCCACAGTAGTTAAAAATATTGTCAGATTATGTGTGTTCTTGTAAATGATAAAATATTTAATGCAGTCCATCAAATCCATTTAAATGACTTCCCCAGACATCACTAAACAATATTTTACTAATTTTGTCGGTTGTTCAAAGTCGATGTTTTCTAGCAAAAGTTATACTGTTTCTAAGGAGTGAGCCTCATGTTATGGACCTTTGGCGGGCACGAACGAACCAGCATCTTCCAACCTCCTTCATACCGTAAGCTCACATACTGTCGCACCTCGAACTTCCTCCAGCACATTTCTGGCTTGAACGGCCTTTAAACGGAGATTTTTGCGAACACGAAGCTGAATGAAACGATTATTCCTGTTAGATAATAATACTTGAAGAGTACTTGCATAGGCACAACCTTGTAGCCAGGATTATCCATCAGCAACTTGCTCTGAAATACACTCTTGTGGCATCGGAGGTGCCGTACTACAGGTATGTGCCCGACCCAGTTCTCGAGAATGGCAATATCACATTGTACTGGGATCGGTCCATCATCACTGACAGGACCATTATTGCTAATAAGCCTGATATAGTGGTGGTGGACCGAATCGAGAGGCGTGCAATGATTGTTGACATTACCGTCCCGCATGACGGGAACCTCGTGAAAGCCGAGAAAGATAAGCAAATCAAGTATCTTGACTTGGCTCGCGAGGTTGTCGACATGTGGGATGTGGACACAGCGATCATTGTACCGATAGTCGTGTCAGCCAATGGCTTAATAGCCACGAGCCTCGACCAACACCTTAGGAGGCTCTCGTTAGGCGGCTGGGTCAAGGGCCTGATCCAGAAAGCAGTATTGCTGGACACGGCTCGTATTGTTAGGAGGTTCCTCTCTCTGGAGCCCTGACCGCCGGTAGCTTGGACCCTGTTCCCGATACCGGTGGGTCTCTATTTTTTATATTTTTAAATGTTTTTTTTTTTGTATGTTTTATAAAAATATTTAAAAATGTAGACAATAAGAAAGAATATGAATAAAGGAGATAATAATAATAATAATAAGCCCCCTAAACAACCACACGTCCTGATTGACCATCTAATCACGTGGGGGGCGGACACACGATTGAGAAATTACTGGCGTGGCTAACGTGGCTCTGGAAACCCATTCAACATGGAGACACGTTCTAAAAGAAAACGTATAGGACCGCTGCCCGGGGGCGATCGCCGGGGCGCACCTGGAGCTGACGCTGGGTGTCACAGCATGCGAACCGTCAGCGGTCAGGAGTTGAGCAGGCGGGCTCCCACCGACAAAGATACTACAGCCGAAATCAGTGACGATGGTGACAGACTGACTAACAGGACAGACACCCCTGTAGAACCGTATAGTCCAAGCACAGTGTGTTACACACCTTCAAGAACATCATCGCCATCTATATCATCGTCACCATCTTTACCATCCTCACCCCCCATTAGTATTTTAAATACAGTTCCACCCACACCAGCCTTGAATGTTGCGCGGGAAGTATCTAACTTCTTACCCGCGTCCACCAAGGCTGGTAAAACAAGAGTTCGCATGAGATGGAGTAAAGAAGTAAACTTGTTTATCATGCGAACTTATCTATACATAACTAAATTAGAGACCGATATGACCACCTACAGACAACAACTGCACTCACTTTTCACACGACAATACCCAGAAATTACAGTTACGGAGCAGAGAATCTCAGATCAAAGAAGAGCTATAGTTAGGAATAAACTCTTATCTCAAGAAGTTATAGACCAACTAAAAGAAGAAGTACAAATACAAATACTACAGGAAGAATCAGTAAATTCTGCAGACGATAACACCATCAGTCAAAACATAGGCGGAAGTTCTCTTCAAGAACAACCACAAGCGCTCGTTCAGTTACAATCTATTAATTCTATTGATTCTCAATCTCTACCATACAACCAATCACAACCATACACGCAAACCTCTCATATATCTACACAAACTGAATATTTAACCCTTACACTAGAAAATGATATTCAAACTCTAGTAGTCACAGATCAAAATCTTACAACAGATACGTATATTCAAGAAATTCATGACAAATTTAGAACAAAAATAGCACAATTCTCTGGAATGGACCCAGCAGCTCGACCTAAATTACCCAAACTTAAATACACCCCTGAACTATTTCGATTAGTTAATTTATTTAATGAAAATATACTCGTACAATTTCTTTCTGACGACGCACAACTTTTAGACATTCACGTAATGATATATTGCACAGCGGTAGTTATATCTGAAGAGCTTAATTTTAAAATCACAGACCACACAGTAAATACATTAAGAAGACACAACAAAGAACCAGCGTGGCAACAAAGGCTAGAAAAAGACATCGAAAAATTGAGAGCAGATTGTGGCAGACTTACAAATTATATCAACGGTTGCAGATCAAATAAAGTAGTAAGAAGAGTTGAGGCTATATTCAGAAACAGTTTTATTCACACCAGGCACGAAGATAGCAACAGAAAGCCTGAAGAATTCTTAGACACGTTAAAACAAAAACTAGCACTTAAGGTTCATAGGCTAAGAAGATATAAAAAAGCCCAACAGCGCAAAAACGACAACGCTATATTTTCCAAAAACGAAAAAGTATTTTATAGAAACATAAATAAACCACATACGGATACAAATAGCGAGAATAACTCAGAAACTGAACAGCCTACAAAAGAACAGTTAGAAACGTATTGGTCTAGCATCTGGGAAGAGCAAATACAACACAACGCTGAAGCAACTTGGATAGCGGAAGAAGATGCAAAATGGAGAGATATTGACGAAATGGAATTCATAGAGGTAACAGAGACAGACATTACACACATAACAGCTAGACTTCATAACTGGAAATCACCAGGTATAGACAACATACATAATTTTTGGTACAAAAAGTTAACTATACTACATAAATATATTGCAAAAAATTTAACAGATATCATATTAGGACAACAAAACACGCCTGAATTTATAGCAACAGGAATTACTTACATGTTACCTAAAACAAAAAATACACCTCAACCTTCCCAATATAGACCAATTACATGCTTACCCACGATATACAAAATATTAACTTCAGCAATAACGAGAAAGATTAACTCACACATAGAACATAATAACATCATAGCCGAGGAACAGAAGGGATGCCGACAGGGCCATATGGGATGCAAAGAACAGCTAATTATTGATTCCACTATACACAAACATGCAACTACAAAAAACAGAAATCTTCATTGCACATATATTGATTACAAAAAAGCTTTTGACAGTGTCCCTCATTCCTGGTTGATTAAAATATTAGAGATTTATAGAATAAACCCAAAAATTATTGATTTTCTGCGCCGTATAATGTTACAGTGGAAAACCACACTTCAGTTAAATAGCAGTCACAATACCATTACAACTCGACAGATATCTATTAAAAAAGGTATCTATCAAGGTGATTCTCTGAGCCCCATGTGGTTTTGCCTCGCCCTAAACCCTCTGTCACATTTACTTCAGAGATGTAAGGCTGGATATTGCCTCAAGCACACTTCACAGGAAACAACAGTATCACATCTTATATACATGGATGACATAAAATTGTACGGAAAAACAGAGAAAGATATGAAAAAACTAGTAGAAGTAACAGCAGAGTTTAGTAAGGATATCAATATGCAATTTGGTCTAGATAAGTGTAAAACCCTTCACATTGTGAGAGGCAAGATACGACCCGGGGACTACGTAGTATATAACACCGACACTATAACAGCAATGGAGCCGACAGACTTATATAAATATTTAGGGTACGCGCAACTAAAGGGACTCGATCATGTAAGAATTAAAAACTCACTAACTACAGAGTACAAGAGAAGACTTAACGCCATTTGTAAAACCCAACTCTCCAGTAAACATCTAACTAAAGCTATAAACACATTTGCCATCCCTGTGTTAACGTACTCATTCGGAGTTATAAAATGGACCAAAACCGACACACAACAATTAGAACGAATTACTCGAACAACTCTTACGAAACACAATAACTTGCATCCTAAATCAGCAATAGAAAGACTAACCATCAAACGACAACATGGAGGAAGGGGCCTTATAGACATCCAGCACCTTTGGCGGAAACAAGTTAGTCGGCTAAAAACATTTTTTCATGGCAAATCTCGTACTAGTAACATACATAAAGCCATTGTAACCAACGATATCAACTACACTCCACTTAACTTAAACGGTCAGATAGATTCAGAAAGTACTACCAATGAAGACCCGCAGGTCCAAAAAACTGAAGATTGGAAGAAAAAAGTTCTTCACGGCCGGCATCCTCATGACTTAGAACAATCCCACATAAATAAATTAGCGTCCAATAAATGGCTCAAAATAGGTAACTTATTCCCAGAAACTGAGGGATTTATTATAGCTATTCAAGATCAGATCATTAACACAAAAAATTACAGAAAATACATAATTAAAGATCCTACAGTAACAAATGATAAATGTCGAAGATGCCACATCCAGCCCGAAACCATACAACATATTACTGGCGCCTGCACAACACTCACACAGACTGACTACACTCACAGGCATAACCAGGTAGCGAACGTAATCCATCAAAAACTGGCTCTCAAATACACTCTCACACAAAGCACTAATACTCCCTACTATAACTATGCACCAGAAACCATTTTAGAAAATACCACACATAAGCTCTACTATGACCGCGCCATTCTCACCGACAAGACCATTCACTATAATAGACCGGACATAACCTTGCAAGATAAAGTAAATAAAGTAACTTACCTGATAGACATCGCAGTCCCCAATACGCACAACATTCAGAAGACAATCACTGAAAAAATAAGTAAATACGCAGAACTCAAGGACGAAATAGTTAGAATATGGCGGCAAGAAAAAGTTTATGTAGTCCCCATAGTCCTTTCTACAACAGGCGTTATTCCGAACCACCTTCTCCATAGTCTGAAGTTACTTGATCTAAACGAAAATCTCTATATCACCCTTCAAAAAGCTGCCATCTTAAACACATGTCGAATTGTCAGAAAGTTCATGCAAATTGATGAAAACGAAATAGGACAACATCATTCATCCTCAACATAACACACCACACGCTGTATTTACTTGGTCTCGGCCCGTAAATGTAGCTTAAACCAGCCTAAAAGCTGAGAATTTGGACACTTGATAATAATAATAATAAATCTTTATTCAGAAATTAGAAAAGGTAAAAACACAGTTTTAATCTTAGATAACTAATGTAGGTATAATAATGTAAGATGCCTGTACTAGGTAATCCTGTATCACAGGCTGTAGGAGCTCTAAAAATATACTTATCTTAGGACAACAGAATTTAAACAATATTTAACATAAGAAGTCTAAAAATATGACATGATTGTATAATTTTGAAAATTAATTTTAATTTACTTAAAACTATAAACATAGAATTACTAGGTCATATACTTAATGTCTTATTTACCTAAATTGCAATAAAGTGCACTTTGATTACACATATAAAGATTGGGAAATAATTGGTAAGCAGAATTGTAAAATTAAACAGAGACACTTAATTTTTGCAGCTAACGACTAATATCCTTAGCCAGCAACAAATTGACGGTTAGTAGGCCATTGCAGTATCAGCAGCAAACGTTCGACGCGTGTGACCTTGAGTATGACGTACTAGACGCCCTCATAGTCGATGGAGTTGATGTGCCTGTATTCCGCTATTTTCCTAGCAGGGCACTCAGGGTCTCCCGTTTTATGGTTGTTGGGCTTTTTAAAGCGCGAACAAGTTGCGCATTTCGATGTGTCCGCTTTCTTTGTGCATTCGGACACTGAGTGTCCAGCTTTACCGCAGTGAGCACACACAGAGTTGACCTCTCTGCATGTTTTGGCTGCATGGCCATATAATTGGCACTTGTAGCATCTGGTAACCAGAGTGAAGTCCCTTACAGGGCAGGACGTCCAATTTATAAACAGCCTTGATGTGGAAATTAGGGCTTTACGTATATTGGCTGGAATTTCAATAATGTAATTACAGCTCGACGTATCTTTCTTCCCAGATTTGTGGCTTAATTTAACAGAGGCCAAAAACGACTCCATGGACATCTCTGGCAACTTATCTGGTATGTTCTGTTCGTAAATGCACTTGAAGACTTCAGTTTCAGACAGGGAAGACGGCACTCCTACAATCACGATCCGTGGTTTGCGCTTGTTGGGCTCATCGGCGGTTAGTCCAGATGTAGAAAGCTGGACGGCGTTCTTAATTTTTTCAGCGTCATGCTTGGTCTCTGTGCTAATAATAACACCTCCATTTTTGGTCTTGCGGACACCTCGTACATGCAGCTTCATTTGATCAGGTCGTATGATTTTTGTTACCATGTCTTTAGTTTCGTCACTGGACTTGAGTTTGTCACTAGGATAAATGACCACAGAGCTTAAATTGTTCGGTCGAATGAAATCATTTGACCCCTTTTTCACCATGTCGGCAAACGAAACATTGCCCGCAGTGCCAGAGTCCTTAATCGTCTGCTTGAGGTCCGAGATGTGTTCAGTCAAGTTGCGCTTTTCTTTTAAGGCATCAATCATATCGTGTGCTAAAATTGCTTTCTGCTTCAGGGATTGGTATAGGACTGCCATCTGAGAAGTGCCAGATCCTATTTTACGACACAAGTTTGAAATTTTCAGTTTCTGTTCCGAGTTTAGTTTGCCATCCGTTGCAATAGAGCAAACCTCATTTAAGTGCTGCTCAATGGTTGACATCCATCTTTGTATGTCGGGCGTGGATGCGACTTCAATCGAGAAATCTGATTGGGCTGGGATTTGCGTCGTCGTCTTCGCTGGCGAGGTGGAGGCTTGCACTCGGCCGCTTGGATTACAGGGACTGTTATCCATTTTATTTGATGGTCACTTCACTGTTACTAAGTTTTCATTATGTTTACAAAACTACACAGTATGCAAAAATATACAATAAAGAAGGTCACTATTATAATTGTTTTAATTAAATATTGCTAACGAGCACGTCTGTATTCTACGATCGAGCGCGAATCAAATCAGATGAACGGGTTTTCTGCCTTGTCCTGATTTTCGCACAAAAAAATTAGTCTCTCTAATCATTGAAAACTGTAATAAATGTTTGAAACAGGTAAACAATGAATTAAGCACATCATCTGTAGGCTTATTCATTTCCCCACATCTCAAGTGCCCTCTCAGTTTCTATCAAAGATTTAAAAGTTAAAAATAATTCAGTAGGTAAATTATTTTTTTTTTTTTGAAATTTTAAAACATATCCATAAAGTGGCAATAAGCGAAATTCTCTCAAAATGTTCGAATAAAGTTAAAACAATCGCATGAAAGGTGATGTTCAATTGTTTTATCAATTAGGCCTAATTGGTTTTATTATAAAACAAAAGAAAACCAGCCCGTATTGGTAAAAAAAAGTTTAACGATTTTTTTTTTGTTCCGCTTATTTTGTCAGTGTGTGTACATAGTTTCTACAAGGTGGTCTATGCATACTTTCCATTTTACAGGAGAGTGTTTTCAAGGCAAACTACCAACATACCACTTTATCCAACTTTTCAGGGTTTTAGTTGATGGATAAGTTATGCGCTCTTTTCGCCAATCAAAATACTTTGTTGCATCTATACTTCTGTATCTGTACTTCTATATCTATACTTTTAATATTATAAAAAGAAAAGATTTGTATTTTTATATTTTTGTATGTAACGAATAAACTTAAAAACTACTGAACCGATATAAAAAATTATTTCACCGTTGAAAAGCTACACTATCCCCGGGTGACATAGGCTACTCTTTATCCCTGTATTCCCACGGGAACGGGAACTACGCGGGTGAAACCGCGAGGCGTCCGCTAGTCATAAATAGAGAAGGGTCAAGACTAAAATATAGGGCAGATAGTATTTTTTTATTGCAGGAATTGAAGCTTTGTCTAATGTTCTTACAGTTATATTTGGTCTCAATTCATACACAGGGACTGCTGAACTGTCAGGCAAATTCTCACAGCTTCGAGAAGCATTACAATAGGTTCAATACAACGCCAAGTCGACTCCTGCGCACTATATAAACCGCTCGACACAAATGTAAAGCATCAGTCTCACAGTGTTGTCGAGAGGATACACATACCAACCAAACAACAACATGTTCGGAAAAATGGTGAGTGGAGTTTTTAATTTAAAAAGATATTATATTTTGTTAAAATCTCGAGAGAGAGAAGTGAAAAATTTACTTTGTAGGCCATTTTTTAAGCTTGTTCCATCTCTTAATTATTATAAAAGTACCATATCAAGATATCATTAACCTAAGCATTGATTTATTTGTCCTATTTAATGAAGTAAATTAAACAATTGGTATGAAACGGAAACTTCAATTAAAAAAATACCTTATCCTGTAACTTGTAAATACCTTAATGCTTTAATATTAGTACCTAAATCAAGTCTTATTATTCAGTGTAAAAAAAAAACAAGCTTTTTTCGTATTCAAACAGCAAACCCTTCATGGCAGTGTACAAAAAATAACAAGTCCGCCATCTTGGGCCGTCCACCATACTGGATTTAGAATGACGTATAGCTAACCATGCATTGTCATCGCATGAAAGTGTATGCAAAATTTCATCTGAATCGGTGGAGGAAAACCGCTTTAAAATTAATTGCAAGATTTGACCCGAATACACTTGCATACTTACATAGATTGCAAGGTAAATAAAAGCTTGTAAAAATGACTAAAACGTATGCTCAACCATATTTTTCAGTGCTCTCGCAAAAGTGCTTTTAAATTCTAAGAAAAACGCTACCCGCTCCGATAATCTTATTACCATCGCCTAGTAAAAATCGACCAACTGTGAGTCGGACTCGCAAACGAAGGGTTACGTACCATTATCGCAAAAAACGGCGAAAAAAAAACACGTTTGTTGTATGGGAGCCCCACTTAAATATTTATTTTATTCTGTTTTTAGTATTTTTTTTTATAGCGGCAACAGAAATACATCACCTGTGAAAATTTCAACTATCTAGCCATCACGTTCCATGAGATACAGCCTGGTGACAGACAGACAGACAGACGGACCGCGGAGTCTTAGTAATAGGGTCCCGTTTTTACCCTTTGGGTACAGAACCCTAAAAACGCCCCGCTGTCACCTGTCACACAGACGTAGCTTTAGTCCAACAATGGTACGACCTGTCAGCGTGGGTCTTTATAACGACAAATTATGGCTAAATTTTGATTGATCTGCGAATAAACTCATGCATAAGCAATCAGATATTAAAATAGTTGACAGTTGTTATGGGCAGTTAGAAGCTCAAAGCCTGGCCTGGTGGTTTTATCAGTGTTGAATTTAAAAAAAGATTTAAAAAAAAAAACCTGTTGATGTTCGGAATATTGAAATTCAGCAAATGGTTAGTAGACTAAAGGCAATCTTTGAAACATAGCTGTTACCTAGGAATTTATATAAAGCAATTTGAAACAGCCATATATATAATAGCTTTATATACAATATATACAAGCATTTTGAAACAGCTATCCTAGTAATTTAAATACAATCTAACCAAATCTTTTGTTGTGTATTACATTTTAGCAACGTAGTTTGCAAAAAAAATGGGAAAACGTTCTGTGATTTTAAATAATAAGTTAAAAAAACCATATTAAAAAAAAATGTTACAGATATAAAATAACAAAAAACTGTAGACTTTTCAAATTCTAAAAGGTTGTTTTTATAATAATTTCGTACATTTTTTTAACAGACTCCAAAATCGGAATCAAGAGGCATTCTCAATAAAATTGTCATAGACTAGTTCCTTTGCTGACGTACAATTTTCTCATTGAAAACAAGCCGTAAATTGTACTAGTTATTTTAAATCAGTATTAAGATGCAAATTACAATATACACATCAAATTTCCATAACACATTATTTGATACAGTGGGTGCAAGGTAACATAATAATTACATTTGTAGTACATATTAATTAATTTTACATATATTAGTATACAGGGTGGGCCAAAAATACACGAAACGGGGCGATTTTGGGGCTATTATTATTATAATTATTTATTGTTTTTTTTTTCTTATAACCCCGACCATCGCCCTATTTCATTTGATTCACGATTTTTTGTCCATCCTATATACTATATATTCAGTATATATGTGATCATTGTCACTAGCGTCTTCCAAACAACGTTGCGGTCAGCTTCAGTCTAACCGGATGTATCTGAGTACCAGTATTTTACATGGAGCGACTGTCTATCTGACCTCCACAACCCAGTAACTGGGTATCAACTCACCCACAACCCAGTAACTGGGTAACAACCCACCCACAACCCAGTAACTGGCTTCTAACTATCCGTAATGACTGTCATAAAACTAAAAAAGGAAACCAGCTGAGAGTATGAAAAATTGACCAATCAAATTCGACATGAAAGACGCGATGTGGATTGCCGTCTATGTGATTGGTCTATTTGTCGTACTCTCTGCCCTTTGCCTTGCCGAATTCATTACGCAATAAGGCTGCAGGACCACCTGCTTAACGTTCCTTCCGCAACACGTAGGAGGCTCGGTATTTAAGGATGCTCACCCATCCACGAACTGACCCCGGACAGCGTTGCTTAACGTCGCTAATCAACCTGTGGTGTTGTTATTATTCAGCCACAAGCGATAAGTGTAGTACACATAATTAATTCAATAGGTACCTATTTATTAATGTGTATGTGATCATTATCAATCATAATTTGTCCGGTTACAATAATTAGAGGTTGCTATGGTGATTTACATGTAGATCTGTCAATTATTGTAATTGGTGTAATTGATAGGTGTTGAGTTGTCTGGCACCTTGTTGGTGTATTATTAGAATAGTATTTGAATTATGTATAGCAGGAAGGTTGGCTACTGGTTATGAAGCTCGATTAAAAAAAACCGGCCAAGTGCGAGTCGGACTCCCGCAAGAAGGGTTCCGTACGTACCATTACCGCAAAAAAACAGCAAAAAAATCACGTTTGTTGTATGGGAGCACCACTAAAATATTTATTCTGTTTTTAGTATTTGTTGTTATAGCGGCAACAGAAATAATATATATCATGTGTGAAAATTTCAACTGTCTATCTGTCACGCTTCATGATGTACAGCCTGGTGACAGACAGACGGACACTGGAGTATTAGTAATAGGGTCCCGTCGGGACCCTTTTGGGCACGGGACCCTAAAAATGACATTAACAGGCATTGTAGAGGGGGAGTGAGCAGGGTTTTTAAGCAAGCATTTTTAGGGCCAAAACTTGATAGTCGAGCAGATGCGGCTTACTGAAAGAACACCAAGAATTTAAATAAGTGTCCAAATCGACGCTCCTCGCGCAAAGAGCATGCGGTTCAGTACGAAAGGTGGGCCATTGTCAATATAAGCTAATATGTCAATATAAGTCAATATAAGTAATGGCATACGAGTACCAGCCAACTCGAATGCCACACCCAACTCAAAATCGAATCTCAAAATTATCCCGTGAATTATTACATTAATAAACTATAGTTAGATCGCCTGAAACCGTACAATCTGCTCAACAATGTCATTCAATTTGAATATTGTCTTGCATTCATGCATAATTACATTGTAATACTGACTAATCGGTATTATAACGCCTACTAGAGGCGGTTGATTGGTAGGTTTGATATGTACAGCATTGTTGGAATGGTAAACTGGGTTTGCAATTTGGGTGAGGAATTTCAGGATTTGCCTGTTTGATTTTAGCTGTTAAAATTAATGTACAAATGAATGAAATCAGTTTTATTTGTAATTCAATAAAGGACTCTATATATATAAAAGAAAATCGTGTTAGTTACACCACTTATAACTCAAGAAAGGCTGGACCATTTTTAATGATTTTTGCGTTTGTGGATTTATCTTAGTTAGGAATAGGATAATAAGTAGTAAAACTTAAAAGCACATACAAAAATGAAAATTGCGTTGTATGCTGGTTCCGGTATTGGTAGGGTAGGGTTAGGTAGGGTTAGGTAGGATAGGTAGGTAGGTAGGGTAGGTAGGTAGGTAGGGTAGGTAGGGTAGATGAATGTTTGGTGTTTTTATGACAAAACATCGTGTGCCGGGTCAGCTAGTTTAATACAATATTACGTGGTCGCTCACAATGGGCCCCATCAGAAAGCTTACAGTCACCCAAAGGGCAATGGAGAGGACTATGCTCGGAGATTCCTTGCGTGATTGAATCAGAAATGTAGAGATCCGCAAGAGAACCAGGGGTTACCGACATAGCCCGAATAGTTGCCTAACTTAAGTGGCAGTCACATTGTTCGCAGACCGCGAGTGGGAACAATCCCACCGCACTATTCCCAAACCACTGCAACTCCCGATGAAGGTTGCAGGAATCCGATTGATGGGGGACGCACGGGACCGGTCGATGTTGCGACGCTTGTTGGAGTCCTATGTCCAGCAGTGGACGTCTTTCGGCTGATATTACGATGATGATATCACATCATGCTTGTATTATTTAGGGGTAGACGTAAGTGTAGTTATAGTAAGTACACCCACATAAAGCCAAAAGCAAAAAAACATAGCATACGTGCCAAATGAATATTTATGAAGTTTATTCGAAATAAAATTATTCATATGTTTTTTTTTTTAAATCAAGCATTTAATACCTATATCATCCATACCATAAGCCCTTTCATTTGATACCGCCATCCAGTCCGCCATCTTGGGCCGTCCGCCATATTCGATTTAGAATGACGTCACTTAGCTAACCATGTCATCCATGTCACCATTGTCATCTAATCTAAACGTGTATGCAAAATTTCATCATAATCTGTTGAGGATAAAGCTGCTTTAAAAATCAGTTTCTAGATTTGACCCGAATATATAAAAAAAAAGATATCAGAGGGCCAATTCCCGTATTTTTAATAAAAGAAAACATTGATAATTTTCTAATTTTTTTACCCAAATCTAAAAAACATATTTTTAAACATTGAATCAGCACTTTTTTTAGTATTTAATATTCACTTTAAAAAAAAAAACCGGTTGATTCAAACTTAATTAGCTACTCAGTAGACTTGCCTCGTGTTAGGGACACAAGGAGATTTGCCAAGTCTCCCGTCATACGACAGAATGGGTTAAAGTGAGGTACTGCCCAGCGAAAAATGAACTTCACAGCCGCCTTTAAGTTTGAATCATTGTACATGCGATTAAAAAAAAAAACCGGCCAAGTGCGAGTCTGACTCGCGCACGAAGGGTTCCGTACCATTATCGTACAAAAACGGCAAAAAAATCACGTTTGTTGATTGGGAGCCCCACTGAAATATTTATTTTATTCTGTTTTTAGTGTTTGTTGTTATAGCGGTAAGAGAAATACATCTTCTGTGAAAATTTCAACTGTCTAGCTATCACGGTTCTTGAGATACAGCCTGGTGACAGACAGACGGACCGCGGAGTCTCAGTAATAGGGTCCCGTTTTTACCCTTTGGGTACGGAACCCTAAAAATGTCATACCGATTTTACGATTTCGTTCTGATTCTAGGCACAATATTAACGCAGTTATAAAACACTGCATTCAACTATCAATTAAAAATAATACCAAAATAATTGGCCCAGCTATTAAAATCAATCACCGTTTCATGTCAAGCACACATTTATACGAAAAATTGATTTACTGTTGCAATACATTTTACATGCAGTGTAACTGTTGGCTAAATTACTCCGCGTTGCAATGTTACCTACATAGCGCGTTACGGCCTGCTTATTTTGACAGATAGTGTACTAATCGGCAATAGTTATAATAACGGATTATTAATTGGTGATTCAATGCTTTGTTGGATTAGCGGTTGCAAGTTTGACTGTTGAACGTGAGATCTTGGGTTCGAAACCTGGGTAGGTCGGGCAGTGTGTTTCTTATAAGAATATTTCAGTACAAAATCTTGTTTTATAATATTTAGCGCTTCATCGAATAAGTGGCAAGTACTCGAATTTATCTCACCCGCATAAGATCAGTGGAAGCCCAGTGGTATCGGCTCTGAATTTTGAATCGTAGGGCGTGGGTTCAAATCCAAGTAGGCACCTTTGCTTTGTTAAATCTACTTCTTTAATATTGTTTTCAAAACCAAGGAAAACATCGTTAGGAATTCTAGAACCAAAAATAAGACACACACATTTGACATCAAATCCACGCTGGTGGATTTGATGTCAAATGTGTGTGTCTGTGTCTGGGTCAAGTGTCATCTGGTGGTTTATTTTTATTTTTATCTATTATTTTATAGGCTCGCGCTTGACCACATCGCTTACCATCACCTGATGGTAAGCGATGATGTGGTCGACGGTGAAGCACGCTTGCCTAGAAATAACCTATTTACTTAAGTCTTAAAGACCCCTAGATTGTAGCTATCGGGAAACACAGACTCCGGCAAGTAATGCCACTCCTTAGCTGTACGCTTAATAAAAGTGTACCCAAAACGATTTCTGCGTATGGGATGTCCACCATGTACCGAAGGCGCATCGGCGTACGTCTGGTAGTCCGATGATGAAACGGGCTAGGTGGCATTAGATCATGCAATTCCTTTGCACACTCCCCGAAATGTAACCACATAAGGGAGTCAGCTATAAACCAATAACAAATGTAAAAACAAGGGACTTTAAATCATATAAGTTCCGAAATGTGGGTGCAGCAGGTGCACCCCTGCCTAAGCCTCCGGGGAATACAACTGTGGTCTGATGTTGTTCTAACACCTAATAACCTTTTTTTCTTCTCTTTCCCCAGTTGATGTTCTTCGCTCTGGCGGCGGTAGCCCTTGCCCGGGAGTACCCCGCTGGCGTACACCCCGCGGTGTGCCCCAACTACCCCTACTGCGACGCCGACGCGTTAGCCAGACACACCCCCGATGGCATGCCCATCCCCCAGTGGGGATACAACCCTGCCGTGGCCCCCGCTCACCCTGGGTAAGTGCTACAAGACATTGCATCCCACCGGAATCAAACTACCCCTACTACGACGCTGACGCGCTCGCCAGATACACCCCCGACGGCATGACATCCCCCAGTGGGGTTACAACCCTGCTATGGCCCCCATTCACGCTGGGTGAGTGATACAAGACATTGCATCCCGTGGGATTCAAATTGCACGCTTGCCAGACACACCCCGAAGGTATGGCGTTTAAGAAATATTGCAACCCGCGGGGTTCAAACAACCTCTACTGCATGCCCACTCCCCAATGAGTTGGACAACCCTACCGTGACCCCAACTTATGCTGTGTAAGTTTTGGGAAGATGGGTGATTGATCGGAGATACAAAAGGTAATCCACAAGGAAATCTGCGCCCTGCAGTGTAACAATACAGGTTGAGGTAACAATCTATTGTCCTAGTGTCTTCAGGGCAAAAACTAGACTAATTTTGGTAGACCATTTCTCTAAAAAGTATTTTTTTTTAACAGGCCTGTCCCCGCTGCCCCGAGGTATCCCGCTGACTTCCCCCCCGCACTCTGCCCGAACTACCCTTATTGCTGGTGATTACCCCATAAGACCACAACTCTTTTCCGGCACCACATTTTGACAGCTTTTCCATTGATATGAAGTTGCCGCCATCTTATTTTTAGAGAGTATCCGAACCCACTTTTTTTATCTGTGCTTATGTCAAAATATGACACTGTCATCTGCCACACATTTTTTTAATTATGTGCATATTTAGGCATGTCTCTTCTACAGGTAATTTAAAGCGTCTTCGTGTAAGCATTATGCTATTTAAAAAAAAAATCGGTATAAGCATACATGTTGAATTTGTAAAGCAAAATGGTCACTAAAATCGTTAACAATGTAATAGTATAAAATTGGGTGTCTCTGCAATATTTCATCGTTTCTAACTGACGCACTGCCATATTGATTAAAAATATATGTAAATAGACGCATTCCATCTTCCGTCTTCGTAAGAAAATGCTTGTCTGCATTTGTAATTATATTTTTTGTAAAAACGTGTAAAAAATTGTAAATAAAAATATGTTTTTTATAATTTTTGTTAAATTATTTACTGTCTACCCCTCCAATCTTATTTTTTTTTTTTGTGTTTTTATTATCAGGTAATTGCTGTCGCTCTAATGACAAAAGAACACTTCTCTTCTTAACTCTATTGAAATAAAATTATGTATGAAACAGAAAGAATAATACTCATAAAATAATAAACTTCCAGTAACAAATCATACACTCAATCCACATCACACACAATTTACAAATCGATACGTTTACTAATTAAATCAGTACTAATGCAGCGAATCGATTTTTAAATTAATTAATTTATGCATCGTATTGTATTGAAATATCCGAACGTATTTGGTGTTGCAAGGACGCGCATCCAACTGTGCGTTCCCGCGCTGTCAAATTGACAGTTGGGAAATAATGGCGGGAATTATTTCGCGCCTTTTCTTGCGAATGATTAGAAAACAGAAATAAAGAACCCAATAAGCGCGCCGCTTATGTACTTTGTGCCAATACTAAATAGATGTTTTGATATTGATTCTATTGGACCAGATTTACCTATAGAGCAACAAATTAAGCGGGTTGGGTAGAGCAGTAAGTATGTCACTCGAAATGTCAAACAACCCCACGCCCGGCTAACCGCTCGGGCGCGGCGCCCCGCGTTCGCTTCGCGTGACTCGTGAGTCAATAGCGAGAGTCAAACGTCAGACTAGAGTGACATTGACATTTCGCTGCTCAGTAATTTTGACTGAGTAGTACCACACGGTAAAAATAACTGTCCACTTCATACAACAAGCGGCCCTATCCCGCCTTGTAGGCAGGGTTGCCAACCGTCCGGTTTTCGACCGGACTGTTGGGTTTTCGAATGATTCGTTGGGGTCAGGTCGCTAACTTCCGACCGGACGCGATTTGTCCGGTCAGATAGAATTATTGTGGACGCGACACGCGTTGCCAATGCGTCGGCGACGCGGCGGCGTAGTTGCCGGCACGAGGGGCCCGCGGGCGGAAGAACCTGGACCTAGTACTAGAACTAGCACGGACCAACGGAGTCAGGAAACAAATCCAAAAAGAGCTGATTTATTGTGGGTTTTATTTAAAAAAAAAACTAGTGCCCCAAATCTTCTGACAATCGTACAGACTATATTTGCGGTTCCACCTTCAAATGCGTTTGTAGAACGCATATTTAGCGTTATGAAAAATATTTGGCAGGACGAAAGAAATCGTCTGAAAGTCGAAATGGTGAAGGCGGAATTGATAGTGATGTTCAACTATAACATGACCTGTTCAGCGTTTGAAGAATTTCTAAGAACAGATGCAGGAAAATTACTTGTTAAAAATGTTAAAAGCGAGAGCAAGTACAACTTTAAGAAAAAATAATTTTCCTACACCTTACTTTTTTTTTTTTTCTTTTTTTTTTTTTTTTTTTTTTACCTAGCTGTTAAGTTAATACATGTGTGTTTTTCTTAATAAACCTTTTTGATTGATACTTGACGTGTTTTTTATTTTATTTAGCATAATGACCAGAATAAATTTGTTGTCCGGTTATTGGCGGCAGAAAAGTTGGCAACCCTGCTTGTAGGCCGCGTTCACCTCGTGCGCCATTAGCAAGAGTCGAACATCAGAGTGACATTGACCGTTCACTATATCTTGCTGTCATGTTGGCACCATAGCATGCCAAGGCAGAGTACAGTAGGTGCTTACGCTGACAGTAGCAGTTGCTCCTGTCGACAGCTGCAGGTGCCTCTGCCGACAGTTGAAGTTCGCTCTATCGATAGCAAAGTGCTGCTCGTCTGTTTGACACCTTAGTTTGAATAATAAAACTACTAATATTATTAGTAACAGTGCTACCAATCGCGTCACGGGACAAGTTATAATGGACGCACTGTACTTTGACCGTGTAAAGTTAAGTCAAAAAAAAAAAAGACCCGTTTTGACAGCTGTATGTAAGAATACTAAATAATAATTAAACTTGATGCTTGCGAATGGTACTCGTTGTCATAGTGTATGGGTAACATAATAATTAATTAGGATTATGAATTTTATTTTTCAATTTCTTACCTAGAAAGTTACGTAAGAAATTGAAAAATAAAGAAACGTCAACGGATTTCTTAGATTGTGACGACTTTAGTACAGTACACCCTAAAAACTAAAAACTTATATAAATGGGTACAAAGGCGGTCTTATCGCTGACAGCGATATCTACCAGACAACCTTTGGATGGACTGAAAAAAGAAAACTTAGAATAAAAAGGGGGTAGTCGGTGTACTGCTATTAAAATAAAACATAAATATATACAAGATTATAATAATATAATAAATGCATAAACCTTTATACAAACATACATACATAATATAACATGAAACTAATAGAAAGAGAGAGAAACAAAAAAGAAAAAGGGTTAAATTGACAGAGATAAGATCTAAATAGAAAAGCGTTACAGTGAAAGGAAATGGTTTTTAACCAGGTTTTTGAAAGAAACCAGTGACTGGGCTTGTCTAACTGACAACGGCAACTCATTCCACAATCGCACAGCCTGGACTGTAAACGATTTGTCGTAAAACTTTGTGGAATGGGCAGGCATCAAAAGCTTCAAATTCTCCGATGATCTCAAGTGTCTAGAATGTGTGTCATGAAGGAACTTAAAGCGTTCTTTGAGATAAGTGGGGGTTGTAGGAATAAACAGAATACTGTAGAGTAATGATAAAATATGGGCATTCCGTCGAAAGCGGATTGGCAGCCACTTGAGCTTAATTCGAAATTCGGAAACATGGTCATATTTGCGTAAACCAAATATGAATCTAATACAAAAGTTCTGGAGTCGCTCAAGCTTATCTAGCTGCACTTCATTTAGGTCTAAATAGCTGACATCGGCATAATCGAGGATTGGGAGAAGGAGGGATTGGGCGAGTGCAGTTTTGGTGGCAGTCGGAAGGAAATTGCGCAGTCTGCGCAAAGACCCAGCAGACGCAAACATCTTGCGGCTAACTGCCTGCAGCTGAGGACCCCACGAAAAGTCTTTGTCTACTAAAATACCCAGATCTTTCACTGAGTCGCTGTATGGAATAGCTGAGCCATCAAAGACAATCCGGGGGAGCTGCGACCAGTTAATTTTCAAGCGCAACCTAGGACTACCGACCACAATGACTTGAGTCTTCGTAGGATTTATCTTCAGACCATGAGCCAAACTCCACTCAGAAATACTAGCCAAATCTTTATTGATCATATTAACTGCCTCAGACAATTCTTCTACCGGAGCTTGAGAAAATATTTGCAGATCGTCAGCGTAAAGGTGGTAGGACGAGAGAAGTGCATTGGAAATAGAATTAATAAAAATAGCGAAGAGAAGAGGAGATAGAACGCCCCCCTGTGGTACACCTGCAGAAGTATTGCACCATGACGAAGAAGAACCTTCAATGCAAATATGTTGTCGGCGGCCACACAGGTAACTACGAAACCAATCAATTGTCGTTGGAGATATGTTAAGAGAGCCAAGTATGCCGAGTAAGATATCAAAATCGACGGTGTTAAAAGCATTGCTAAAGTCTAATAAGGAAAGAACCGTCAGATTTCCATTTTCCATGCCGAGTCTAATATCGTCTGTAATGCTAACAAGAGCTGTTGTAGTACTATGTCCTGGACGAAACCCGGATTGGAAAAAATTAAGGAGGTGGTTCTTGCAAAGGAACGTACTTAGTTGGTTATGGATAAGGCGTTCGAGGACTTTGGACAGAAACGGTAATATGGAGATAGGTCGGAATTCGGAGAAGGAGACAGGATTATGCTTTTTAGGAAGAGGGGTGATTTGGGCTTCTTTCCAAGAAGATGGAAAAACACCGCTAATACGAGTAAGGCTGCGTTTCCACTGACGCGGAGCTGGGCGGAGACGTGCGGAAGCGACCAATCACAGACGAGACGAGTGGCGCGATGAGGATTTCAACCATTGTAATTGGTCGCTTCCGCACGTCTCCGCCCAGCTCCGCGTCAGTGGAAACGCAGCCTAATGCTGTCTGGCGCGGCGTGACGCGCTAGGGTTGTCGGCTTGCTGCTGCTACTATATTCATCGTCTATCTACCTTGTTGTTGTACCCACATATGTAGGTACCTAATGATTAGTATTTCGCACAACTATTCATTCTTTTAGACACCCTAAAAATGCTGCATTTTTCTTCTGCATTTTTATAATTCTTGGCAGTGGAGTGCGACACCCAGATCAGTGAGATACTCATTATTTAGGTCTCTGCCAAGATATTTAAGGCAAGTAAAAAACTTATTAAATAAAAAAGTCGGTAAAAACCACAAAAAAAAATGCACTGTAACGTTACGTTTAGCACAAACAGCTAAACGTAATCCACGTTAGTAAAAAATAATTATTAAAAACTAAAATTAATAAAAATATTGAGTATAAAAACTATGGGCCGGCTTCGCACGACGTGGGCAACTAACCAGGCAGCAGGTCGGGCAGGAAGACATGGAATGCCCGAGGTAGGCAGGTGAGCAGGCACCACGACGGACAAGCAGGCAATCGGGCGGGTAGGCAGGTGAGCAGTACCACGGTTAGATAATTAAATCAAGGCAGGCAATCGGGCAGGTAGGCAGTAGAATAGGTATGGAGGCTGGCTTTGACTCAATACGCCAAACAGCGAGGCCTTTGAAGCCAAGAGATGACCGTTGAGGGTAAGGTTCCAGGAAATTATGCTCTCTTTAGGGAACCACACACAATATATTTAATTGGAGCACTTCGTAAATTAATACTCTTACACAAGCTGGAAATTCACAGTTTTGAGAGTTTTCAGAATAGAAAATACACTTGGTTTTATAGTACTCAGTAGTCAACCGACCTTCGGTGTTACGTCCAGATTCATACATACATACATAAACTCACGCCTTTTTCCCATGGGGTTAGGCAGAAACTACAGAACGCCACCTGCTACGATCCTTACATACTTCTTTTGCTTCACACACATTCATACATCTAGTCATACACACACGCACGGTTATGGGTACTGCGCACTTGGCCTTTCTGAAGAACATCACCTATAAGGTCTATGTATGTCTTTCTAGGGCGTCCCCTCCCGGCGTTTCCATTCACGTCTGCCTTGTAAATACCTTTCGTTAGTCGACTTTCATTCATCCTCTCAACATGGCCAAACCATCTTAACATACCCTTTTCAATTTTAGTCACTACATCTTCTTTTAAACCACAACGTTGTCTTATTACCTCATTCCTCAATCTATCAGTTAAAGTTACACCACACATAATCCGCAAGGAGCGCATTTCTACTGCATTAATCCTACTTTCATGTCTTTTTTGCCATACCCAGCCTTCACTTCCATACATAAGTGTAGGCACCAGCACGCTGATGTGAACGGCGAGTCGAGCTTCCGGAGACATCGACTTGCTGGTCACAACTGCATGCATAGCACCATTCACTTTATTCCCTGCATTCACTCTCCTTTCCACATCCTCTTCAATCTTTCCATCCCTTGTGAACATACTTCCCAGATATACAAACTCGTTCACTTGCTCCACACTCTTATCATTTATTTTCACTTCACACTTCGATACATCTTCTTCTCTTTCAAACACCATTACCTTAGTCTTGTTCACATTTATACTCATCCCTTTTAACTTAAAAGCTTCATTCATCACAGTCACCATGTCTTGCAACTGTTCTGCTGACGATGCAAGTAGAACTTGATCATCTGCATAGAGAAGGCATTTGACAGGTTACTCATTCATCCTCAATACGCACTGATGCTCTTTCAAACCTATCAGACAACTATCCATGTACAAGTTGAACAGCCACGGTGACGCTACACAGCCCTGTCTAACACCCCTTGAAATGGAAAACTAAAAAAACTGACGCCCGTTTTGTCCTCGTTCTGCCATCCCTTCTAAATTTCAAATTCAAATCTCAATTAAGAAATCAAGACCAGAACAAATAAAAAACGGTTTACAAAGTCAAACAGGCAGTCTGCTGCTGCCCTTATAATAATGTACAACTAGCTTAAGGAAGGTCTAGCTAGTCCATGGTATGTTATGTCTATGGCTTAAGAAAATAAAATAGACAAATATATTATGTCAGAACAGATGATAAATGTCACAGTATAAAATATTCCAAGATTTTCCAAATTAGCAATATAAATTTTGTTGAATATATTAAAGCAATCAGAGATAACTAAAAATATGTTTTTCAGGTATATATAGATAATAATACAAAGAATACTTAAAAATGAGTTACATGAGTTGATACAATATCAAAAGATATGAAGGTGTGGTTTGTATAGTGTGTTATAAAACGTAAGTAGACTAAAAAATATGGAATGAATACCACAGAACTTTGTTTTTGACAAAGAAAACCCAAAGAGAACCCCCTTCTTTTTGAAGTCGGGTAAAAATGCGACGTTAATACAAAAAAGAACGAAGCGAAAATTAAAATTATTTTTATGACAACATAAATCAATTTTATAATGTGTTAAAAGAGATTAATGAATGGATTTTATCGGACATTACACATGAAAGATAGCGGACAGAACCGTGAATTTATAAATCGTAAGATACAATTATTTTGTTTAAAGTGACAAAATAAATCAATTTGGAGTGAAATTAATTTTTAAATCGATTTTTATTGAGAATATTCACATATGAGAATGGAACATGGAACACAGCAAGCTCGGTGAGGTAGAGAAACGTTTATACAATGTTTGATGAAAAAATAATGTATCTCTATAGAGCTTCAAAGCGAGGAAATCACTAGCTAGACAGACTGCGAAAATCACAAACTAAGGCCCGATTTCACCAATAAAACTAATCGCGATTAGTTCAACTAAACTCAGTTTAAGCAAATACAATCTGTTTTGTTGAGACCGCTGAGAAACTACCAATTTCTGATTTTCATTTGCATAAACTGAATTTAGTTCAACTAAATTCAGTTTATGCAAATACAGCGTTCTGATTGGTAGTTTCTCAGAGGTCTCAACTAGTCAGAACTCTGTATTTGCCTAAACTGAGTTTAGTTAAACTAATCGTGATTAATTTAATTGGTGAAATTGTTCCTTAGATACTCAAGCACTTTTAAATGGTGCGAGTGGAATCCGCTTCCTAGTCAATTAGCCCCATTTCCATCCGCAGTCTAATATTTTAATATCGTTACCTACGACTTCGGTTCCGAGACGCGCAGAAACATTGTTTGGGATAATAAGTAACAGTGACACCCAGTGAATAAATACGACACGATTGTCGCGAGTTCTATTCCCGCACGGAAAAATAATGGATGGCCTACAGATAGTTGTTCCGATCTGTGTGTCTTGTGTATGTGTTTTTAAATATTTGTAAACGTACCTACGATACAGGAGCAATTCCTAGTGTTTGACAAAAAAAAATCTTCGCGGATCAGGGGAGTGACCATAAGCTCTTAAAGTAAGGTTATTTTGAATGTGCG
The DNA here is from genome assembly GCA_949775005.1 of Orthosia gothica. Classification (NCBI taxonomy): domain Eukaryota; kingdom Metazoa; phylum Arthropoda; class Insecta; order Lepidoptera; family Noctuidae; genus Orthosia; species Orthosia gothica. The sequence continues at coordinate 4,538,107 of OX459035.1, read as the reverse complement.
TAAGGGACAGATGTATACATCAAGTCAAAACAAGTCATATACATCTGTCCCTTACACACACTCAAAATAACCTTGCTTATGGTCACCCCCCTGTTCTTCCAGAGATAACCTATATCCCTTAACAAGAAACAATTAACTTTCCCTCTTTACAATATTAGTCAGAAGAGCAGTGTGGGCACATAGGCGAGATGAACTAAATATAATTTCCAATGATAATATTTTAAAAGAAAAAAAAAGAGAAAAAGTCTAACCATTATTTATGAATAGTAATAAATAATTGCAATTAAAACCCCATCACTTTTCTTCGCATCTTCCCGCCATAAATTCGGAATGTCATTCATTTAGGCGGCAAACGTCAGCGTGTGGCAGCCATCTTGAAATGTTGCCCGCATCATTCAACTCTCGGCCTTGCAAGTATAATATTATTATGTGGGAGCAGGTGACAAGTGTTATGTAGGATGTAACCAGCCAACATTTAAAAATCCAATTGTTATTTATCTACTTAAATATTTTCGCGGACTGCAATGCAACTTATGACGTTGTATCTGGCTAAGGTCTAGAGCTAAAAAATCTAACACATATGACACCCACCAACCCGTTTTGGCCTGATTGACAATTGATAGCGGATACATAGGCTAATTATGACAATGCTTGAGGCTCATGCTACGAGAGCTGAAGATAAAAAAATAAAATTCCGTCTGTTTAAGAAGCGAACTAAAAAGATGTAAACAATTAGGACATTATGCCGTGCAGTCGGAGGATAGATACTTAGTCGCGAGCTGGCGTGCACCTGATCATCCAACTGCACAGCATGATTTTCTACTTGTTTACATCTTTTTAGTTGGCTTCTTAAGCAGTCGGGTTTTTGATTTTTAAATTAACTTTGTTTTATTTACATCTTTTTAGTTAACATTTTTTTTTCGACTAACTTTTAAACATATAAGTGGTATATATTTTTGTAACCACGTTTTAAAACCCTTCATTTTGACACGCCACTCGATGGGCCTGGAAGAAAAAAATTGAGATCCCCACAATATGCCGCACAAAATCAGCCATTTTTGTTTTTTTTAACGTCACTTATCTAAGAATACTTGGGCGGTGAAGACATATCTAACGATGTCTTAGTTATAAAAATCCGTCTAGCGGTTTGCAAGATATGAGGTAATAAAGAACATTACATACATACAAGATACGCGCAAAAAACGTAATCCTTTCCTGGCAGTCAGGTAAAAAGAACAAGATTTTATTTATTTATTTAAACTTCATGTACAATAGTGGTAATCGGCGGACTTAATGTCACAAGGCATTCTTATTTCTTGCATTAGGTTTTTATATTTAAATAAAACATTGCATTGTCAAGGGAAATGAACGAGGGCCAAACGCGGATTTTATATTATTAAGCGAACAAAGGCACAGCCATAAGCTAGTTTTAAAACCAAATTTCTTGGTTCCCTTCTCAGTAACACCATCACCCAAAATGTCATATATCAATTGACGTAAAAATCTGGTCGTCGTTAAGGGTACGCGCTTCCTGCAATGTTAAGGTTTTTTTTTTATTATTCGTCTGACAATTGATTGAGATAAATGTTCAAGAATGTACTGTTCTTATTTGGGTACATCCAATTTATGCGTTGGCTAATTATCAGGAACGAAAGTATGTAGATATTTACACCTTTCATCATCATCATCGTATCAGCCGAAAGACGTCCACTGCTGGACATAGGCCTCCCCCAAGCGTCGCCACATTGACCGGTCCCGTGCGTCTCGCAACCAGCGGATCCCCGCAACCTTCACCAGGTCATCGGTCCACCTAGTGGAAGCCTTCCAACGCAACGTCTTCCGGTTCAGCGGTCGCCACTCCAGAACCTTTCTGCCACATCAGCCAACCATTCTGCGAGCAATGTGCCCTGCCCACTGCCACCAAGTTTGGCAATTCTTCGGGCTATGTCAGTAACCCTGGTTCTCATGCGGATCTCTACAATTCTGATTCGATCACGCAAGGAAAGTCCGAGCATAGCCCTCTCCATTGCCCTTTGAGAGACTGTAAGCTTTCTGATGAGGCCCATTATTGTAAGCGACCACGTCTCAGAGCCATATGTCATCACTGGCAACACAGACTGGTCATATACTTTCGTCTTGAGACACTGTGGTAAGACACACCTTACACCTTTGTTTTACAAATAAAACCACAGGAACGTTAAAATTCCTGTTAGATTATAGCACAAAGTACGAAAGTGGCGGCCACCCGATTATCGTTAAATTCTTTTTCCGCACGTCTTTCTAATAAAATCTAATCGAATAATTTGATTTTATAAATCAAATCAAATCAAATCAAAATATTTATTTGCCAGAAAATACATTGTTTAACAAGGAAAGATCTTAAGGCCTATAAGTTATTGTATTCTGCCTGCAAGCAAGCGTGCAAATTACTTTCAATAATAATTAGTTTGTCGACATCATACCCAAAACACAATTGTCAACATAAGATAAAATAAAAACCAGACAAAACCAAAAGAACATTGATGCATTCTTATACTTTCAATTGTCAGATTATAAAAATTAAAAAAATAAATAAATCAAAATGTCAACAATTAAAATAAAAAATGCCAATATTAAATTTAAATGTCAATCACATATTTAAATGTCAATAACTAAGATTCCAATACAATTGTCAGATTATAAACTCGACGATAATTAAACAAATAAAATAAAAATGTCAATAAAATAAATTAACATGTCCATAATTAAAATTAGAAATGACATTCATATAAACTAAAATGTCAACAATTAAAATAAATAAAAAATGTCAATCAAATTAAAGTGTTTGTTTACAATGCTTGTTTAACCATAAATCAATATATATGTATGTATGTTACTACAGTTATCATTTCAATTACTCATTTAATAGACAAAGACAAAAGACAAAGACAAAAGATAATTATTTCAACTGGGCCACCAAGCGGCACTTTTGAATGTCACAATTTAAATTTAAATGGAATACAAGTTGATTCTACCGTGCATTCGGAAAGTAGCTTGTTATGGAGAAGAATGCACAAGAAACTCCATACTTACTCTTTTAAAAAAGAAAATGATTCTACCGTGCATTCGGAAAGTAGCTTGTTATGGAGAAGAATGCACAAGAAACTCCATACTTACTCTTTTAAAAAAAAAAGAAAGATTTTTACAATATTTAGGTACATGAGTACATACATTAATAAATTCACATATGTGAGGACAATGCACCCAGAATAGCACTACACACTATACTATGTAAAGGTATAAAGTATTAAAAGTACTCACACATGTCTGTGCAGTTATACAATAGGTACTAGAAAAACATCAACATCCGAAGCAGTTGAGTTATGACCAATCCCAACTGACGGCGCCCGTTCACGAACATGACGCATGAATCGGCACCACCCAGCTCAACCATCATGAAGGGAACCGAATGATCCAACACACGCGCCACCATCAGAGAGACATTTGAGAGAGCATGACACACTCAACTGCCAGGGCACACACAAGTCAACGAACGACACATAGGTATAGCAAATGGTAGATTTACAGTTGGGTACATAGTACCCACACACGTGCTGTGCAGCTATACAATACTAAAAGAAATCGAGTCTATACAACACAAACATAAACATATCATTTGTTTTTGCGCCCTAGTGGTTGTGGAGCAGGACTAGCATTGAGCCAAGCATTTTTATCAGTGATATAATCCCCCAACTTATAATATGCCTGCCTGCATAGTGTGCGTTTTATACAATTTTTAAATTTCGTCTCATTCAGTTCTAGAATATTGGGAGGAATTTTATTGTAACATTTTGTACAGTACCCCATGAAAGATGAGGCCACTTTTGCCAGTCTGAAACCTGGTTGAACTAATTGGTCCCTATTTCTAGTAATGTAATTATGTCTGTCTCCGTTTTTACTAAAAAGATGTAAATTCTTTCTCACGTACATGATGTTTTCATAAATATATTGACAAGGAACCGTCATGATGTTAATGTCCTTAAACAGTTCCCTTAGAGAATCACGGCGGCGAAGATTGTAAATCGCTCTGATGGCTCGTTTTTGCAGAATAAAAATAGACTCAATGTCTGCAGCCCTTCCCCATAGTAAGATACCGTAAGACATTATACTATGAAAGTAACTAAAATAGACTAGCCTAGCGGTATCCACATCAGTAAATTGACGAATCTTTCTGACAGCATAAGCTGCCGAACTCAGCCGCCCCGCAAGTGATACTAAATGAGGACCCCATTGTAACCTTGAGTCTAGCGTGATCCCCAGGAAAACCGTTTTATCGACGAATTCGAGCTTCTCCTTGTTTAATATAATGTCACAATCAGTACTTTTGACATTTGGCAACGAAAATTTTACGCATTTGGTTTTTTTACCATTTAATACTAAATTATTGGCAGTGAACCAATCCTGAACCTGCCGTAGCGCGTTATTTACGTCGTCAACCTGACAAGTACGTCTATTTACTTTAAAAACTAAAGATGTGTCATCAGCAAATAACACCATATTTAGTTTGCCTTCGAATAAATCGTTTATGTATATTAAAAATAAGAAAGGACCTAAAATTGAGCCCTGGGGTACCCCCATTTTCACATTTAACCCCGACGAATTCACACCGTTTATTTGAACTAATTGTTGTCTATCACTCAAATAAGATTTAATCAAACTTAACGCTGATTGACCTAGCCCGTAATGCTCAAGTTTCAGAAGTAATGTTTCATGATTAACGCAATCAAACGCCTTCGACAGGTCGCAGAAGATACCTATGGCATCCTGCGACTCTTCCCACGCATTAAATATGTGTTTTAATAGGGTGACACCAGCGTCAGTTGTACAACGTCCTTTGGTGAAACCATACTGTTTATCATGTAAGATGTTATTCGTATTAAAATGAATGAGCATTTGATTTAGCATTATCTTCTCAAATACCTTGCTGAAAACCGGCAACACGGATACTGGTCTATAATTATTTGTGTCTTTACTGTCCCCGGATTTAAAAAGTGGTATAACCTTACTATATTTCATTAGATCCGGAAAGACTCCTTGATCCACACACAAATTGAAAATCAAAGCTAAGTACAGTGCAACATAAAAGAGTAGAAGTTAAATATTTGGGAACTAAAAATGTTCAGTTTCTGGCAACATCTAAAATGAGTACTTGAGCTGTCAATTCTTCTCGATTGGTTTCGATTTTCGTAAGAATTTTGGTTTTTGAGTGATATTTCTGTGTGTGGTCAGAGAAACTGTGGGAAAACATGAATAAGGTAATTCGTGGAGGTGCCCGTGATATAGTTTACTAAGTTTCTATGCAGTGTATAGCCGAATTCCAAGCTGGGAAGCTTATATCCAACTAAGAAGATGTTTACCATCGTACAGCAGATTTTACTGGTAAGTAACTATTGAAAGTTGCACTAAACGTTAATTACAAACGATTAATACATTCAGGGAGCAAAATTTTCGAACCACATATCATTTACAAATTATTTGTGTACTATTATTGAGGTTATGCTAAGATAAACAAATAGCGTTGTAGTTATAGCGCGACAGAACAACGTTGATAGTAGGGCAACAAAAAATAATGTAATTTATTGCGGATACGTTTTTTTTTTTGCTGTACCTTATTTGTTGATGCAATCGACTAAATGGAAAGAAACAATTTTAAAATATATTCACGTTTATTTACCGCGGAACTTCTTTCGTCGGACTGACAGTGATTCTTTTCTTTGCTTGTTTTAGGTGTTTCTGTAAGCACAGTGAGCAGAATCGTGCAACACGGCATTGAAAACGGTGGGAAATTCTCAACACCAGCTAAACACAGGAAGGGTCGTCCACCAAAGGTATTGGACGACTTTATATTGAATGCAATTGATGATTAAAAATACATATTTTTTGTGAAGTTGTTGTTTTATTACTACTACATATCAAATATTTAATAAACATACTTGTTGGTGAGCAATGTGGACTGTAATTATTAGGATGGGTTGGAGATGGTAGAAACACTGTAAGTATAATATTAATTACTATTTATTAATAGAACAAACTATGTACAAAGCAAATGGAAAAACGCTGACACTTGACAACCTAATCAAAAGCGTCACAAAAACACAAAAAGCAAAACCTTTCAAAATATAAACTCTTAAAAAAAGGTGGCTTTCCAGCCAGTCGCCAACATACCGGACCCCCAGTGGAACACTAACAACCGGTGGCTACTGGCTGGGAAGCAGCTTCTATCAAAATGAGCTTACGGGCCGGTCGGCGCAGTATACCGCCCTTAGTGCGGACGTCTGCCACGCGGACCGCTCCATCTGGCCCTGGGTAGATCGACACTATTCTTCCTAGCGGCCATAAGCCACGAGGAAGGGTAGGGTCGGCGATCAGCACCACGTCTCCCTCACTAAAACTGCATGTGTTGGTGGAGGGTCCTCTTGCTCGGAGCGTGGGCAGGTACTCGCGCAGCCATCGTGCCCAAAAATGATCTGCCAGACGTAAGCTTCGACGCCAGTCACACCTTCTGTCTAAGTCCGCGTCTGTGAGCGTGCTGGTCCAAGGTACGACTGAAGAGGAACCCAGGATGAAATTGAAAGGAGTGATCGCTTCTGGTGAGTCGGTTGAAGATGGCACATACGTGAGAGGTCTCGAATTTATTATGGCCTCTGCCTCAAGGAGTAGTGTGGATAGGACTTCTTCTTTTAAAACTTTTTCGGCGAGGCAGGCTCTCAGGGTTGTCTTCACGGTTCTTACCAATCTTTCCCATGCTCCACCCATGAATGGAGATGCCGGTGGGATGAAACGCCATTTGATTTTGTGGTTTGTGGCGTATTCTTGAACTGCGTCGTCTTGTAATGAGCGTAGCTCTCGGGAGGCTCCGACAAAGTTGGTGCCATTATCTGTAAATATTGTTGAAGGCGATCCTCGGCGAGCAATAAAACGTCTTAGGCTCATAATGGCAGAATCGGATGAAAGTGAAGATACAAGTTCTAAGTGGATGGCTCTCGTTACTAGGCATGTGTAAAGTGCGACGTAGCGTTTTTCGTGGCGTCGTAATATTGTGACCGTGATCGCACCGAAATAATCTAGGCCCACGTGGGTGAACGGCCTCTTGTGATGGTCGAGTCGCTCTTCCGGAAGATTGCCGATTTGAGGTCGAGCAGGTTGGCTCTTCCACCTTCTGCATTGCAGACAGGCTTTGGCGACGCTACGGATGCTATCTCTTGCTTTGAGTATCCAAAACTTCTGCCTGAGCTCATTAAGTACAAGTTCGTTAAAACAATGTGCGGCGTGAATATGTTCGTGAAGGATGAGGAGTCGTGTGACGTGATGGCGACCATCCAGAATTGCAGGTGATATGGCTCTCTCACTCACTCCTGGCGCATACTTTGTCCGTGAGTCCAGTCGCAGCAAGCCATCCTGGCCAAGAATTGGCGCGAGTTTTGTTATTCGGCTATTTTTGGGTACGGGCTGTGAAGATTCGACTGCTTTCAGCTCGTCGGGGAAGCTGTCTCTCTGAGCTCGTTGGAGTATCATCTTCTCAGCTGTTATGATGTCCGCCGCGTGAACTTGTGAAGGAGATGTGGTGCTGTCGATGTATATATTTGAATTTTGATCTATTGACCGAGACAGTTTAAGCCGGAATAATCGCGCACCCTGGAGAACACGGGCGGTAGCACGCAAAAGGCGCAGCCAAGAGCTAAAACGCGTCGCGTCAGGTACTGGACTCGAGAACGGAACGTCGAGGAGCAACCCCACCAGCTCCGATTTCAACTCGAGGTCTGGTAGAGTCTCCTCGATGTCAGCAACTCGCTCGGTCGGCCAAGCGTTTGGTGGCTGTAACAGAAATGGAGGACCCGTAAACCATCGATGAGACTGTGTGAGGTTTAATTTTTTAGGTTTTGTGGCATCGTCGGCGACGTTGAGAGAGGTAGGGATCCACCTCCAGTTGGACGGGTTGGTGGTTTCTAATATCTCTCCCAACCTGTGCGCCACGAATGGTTTGAAAGCCCGAGCATCACTCCGAATCCACTTAAGGACGGTGGTTGAGTCTGTCCAAAAAGTGATCTCGGAGGGCTTAATTCGATGTGCTTGCAAAATTGTTTGCGCGAAACGAGAGGCTATAAGCGCAGCTTGTAGCTCAATGCGTGGAATTGAGACCGGCCTTAAGGGCGAAACGCGTGCTTTACTGCCGATTAGAGTTGTCGACACGGAGTCGTCATCGTATCTAAAACGCCAATAGGCAGCACATGCATAAGCTTGTTCGCCACCATCGGCTAATACATGCAGTTGGGTATCCACTACATCTGTCTTATTCATATACCAACGAGGTATTTTTATGTTGGACGCGACCTGCAATTGTAAAAACCAGTCTTCAGATTCATTTACGTACGTGTCGGGAAGCGGTGAGTCCCAACCGACCCCTGCCCTCCATAGTTTCTGTATCAGAATGCGGCCCCAGATAATGACCGGCATAATTAAGCCGAGGGGGTCATAGACCTTCATGACGTTTGACAAAAGACTACGTTTGGTTAAGGTACTGGCCGGTAACTGCGACACTGCTCGAAAACCCAGCGAATCCTGACGTGGGTTCCACTTAACACCCAAAACGCCAACCTCGCTACTAGGCGGTAAATATACGTCGGAGGTTGCGTTACTTCAAAGTTCCTTTGGGATAAGCGAAAGTGCCTCCGGATCGTTTGACGTCCAGGCGCGCATCTCGAAACCACAGGCTTTGTGAACTGTGACTACGTCGGCGGCCAGCTGCGCCGCATCGGCGACACTGGAATGGCTACCTAAATAGTCGTCCATATAGTGGTCGTCAATTATCGCCTTACAGGCGGCGGGGTAATCGGCTTGGAGTGTTCTTGCATTTTTATTTTTAATGTAGAGTGCAATGAACGGACTCGAAACTGCACCAAAAATCATAGAGGACATACGATACTCTTTCAGTTCGCCTTCTTTGCTACGCCAGAGGAAACGTTGGGCGTCTCTGTCTCTTGGCGCGATTTTTATTTGTGGGAACATTTCTTTTATGTCACCGTTTAGAGCAACGGTGCCTTCTCTAAAGCGGAACAAGATATCTAGTAAAGAACAAAGTAAGTCTGGACCTTGTAGGAGCAGGCTGTTTAAACTTACACCCTTCGTCGCCGCGGCGGCGTCATGGACCGCTCTGAGCTTCTTCTTTTGGGGGTGAAGTACGCCGAAGATAGGCAGGTACCAACGAATACCAGCTTCTACGTCAACGCAGGAAACATTCGGTGGTTTCCATTGGTGATAGGTGGTTGGTTCGCACTCCTCAGCGTAGCCTTTTGCTATGACGTCGTCTATGAATTTGTTAAAGGCTGTGGCGAACGATTTATCTTTTGCCAACTGGCGTTCAAGGGCCCTGAAGCGCGATAATGCCTGCGGATAACTGTCAGGTATAGTCTTTGGCAGTTCTTTCTTCCAGGGTAGGCCAACTTCAAAATGTCCGTCATCAAGTTGGCGTGCCGATGATTCGATAATGTCTACGGCTCGTTTATCGTCATCGTTTGGGCGAGGGGCGCTTTTCGTTATGCCTAAGGCATCGATGTCATATTGACTTTTGATGAGAATGTCTAGATCGTCCAATACGTGGTTCACAAATTCGAGTGGCTTAGACGAAACGGAAAGCGCGCCGTGAAGTACCAAACCTAACAAAGTTCTCGAGGCGACAGGATCACTCTTTTTGCCACATCGCACTTCGCGACTTAAAGACAGGTGCCAATCGGGCGCACCAATGAGGACAGTAGGGGTGACGTCAGTGTATGAAAGTTCGTCGGATAAGTCTACCAAGTGATCATAGTCTGAGAAAATAATTTTGCCTGGGTGTTGCGCGCGCAACCCCAAAGGTTTTATCGCCCGCGCGTGTTTTATTAAATAACGGTCAGACAAATTTCGACCTCGAATATAAAAGTCTACGTAACTTAAGTCAACTTCTTTCGTCATACCACTGACGCCTTCGATGCGTAGCCGCTCTTGACAGGTGGGTTTCGCGCCGATGCGCGCAGCAACCTCGCCGTCAATGAGCGTCGCAGTACTGCCCTCATCGAGTAACGCCGTCGTGTGGAACTCGCCGTCTGGACCCTCGAGCACGATCGGGACTACCTTCAGCAGTCCGCGAGGGCGATCGGTTGACCGCGAAGTCTCTGTGACATCAATTAAGGTATCAGAATATGTATTTCCAATTTTGACAGATGGTTCAAATTCTTTGGTTGAATTGTCCACGTTGACAAGAGTGGTCGGTTCAGCAAACAAAGTTTGAGTATTGTTGCATTGGCTGCTGGATGCTACGCTAGGTTTGGAGTTTGCTGTCATTGTGCCGTGAAGGAGCGCGTTGTGACGTCTTGGACATCCGTCTACTCCACAACGTTTGGCGCGACAAAAATTCCAAGTGTGTGGGTTGGAGTTCAAACACCGGTAGCATATTTTTGTCTCACGGACCCAACGCCATCTGTCGTCTATTGAGAGCGCTAAAAAAACTTTACAGGATTTTATGTTATGAGGTCCTTGTTTACAATAGGTACAACGCTCGGGCACTTTGTTGTTAGATACGGTGGCATGAATTGTTTCCTTCTTCAATTGGAATCTACTAGGATGCGTTGAGTTCTGTGCCTTAACTGTATTGTCGGCAACAAAGTTGTATTTTAACTGTTTATCAGCCTCTGCTAAAAGAAAACGTGACAAAATATCCAATTTTGTGAAGTTTGGTTGATTGGGTGCATTAACGGAAGCAAAGTCCGTAAAACGAGCGCGCAAAAAAGGTGGCTTTCCAGCCAGTCGCCAACATACCGGACCCCCAGTGGAACACTAACAACCGGTGGCTACTGGCTGGGAAGCAGCTTCCATCAAAATGAGCTTACGGGCCGGTCGGCGCAGTATACCGCCCTTAGTGCGGACGTCTGCCACGCGGACCGCTCCATCTGGCCCTGGGTAGATCGACACTATTCTTCCTAGCGGCCATAAGCCACGAGGAAGGGTAGGGTCGGCGATCAGCACCACGTGGACCAAAATGTTGGTGAGCAATGTGGACTGTAATTATTAGGATGGGTTGGAGATGGTAGAAACACTGTAAGTATAATATTAATTACTATTTATTAATAGAACAAACTATGTACAAAGCAAATGGAAAAACGCTGACACTTGACAACCTAATCAAAAGCGTCACAAAAACACAAAAAGCAAAACCTTTCAAAATATAAACTCTTAAAAAAAGGTGGCTTTCCAGCCAGTCGCCAACAATAGTTATTTAATATATTACTATTTTTACTAATTTACTCATTATTTAAACCCAATAAATAAATAATACTATTCAAGTATCAAGATCAGCTGGGTCGTACTAACTGGGTTGCTATCTGAGCGATTGTGGCGCCCTCATTTATTTTCAACACTTTTATGTCGCACTGTACGGCGCTATAGTCTGAATAATGGAGGAACAAGCTTTGATGGACATTCCCCATAGATCTTCGGTCGGTTTTATCTTGATTTGCTTAAAAGCTTTTATTACTGTTAAGGGGTTTATATGTGAAAAGTTAAATTCATTGGGGCAGGCTGAAACGTTTGCGTTTAATAATCCAAAAGCTAGCGAGGGCGAAGAATTTAAGGTTTCAGTAGTTTTAATTGGGATGTTGGTAAAGAAATTTACAAACTCTTGAGCAACTGTTTTGTTATCTCTAATAAGTCCGTGTGTGGTCTCAAGTGTGTAATCATTATTATTTCTTTTATTCCTGTTCGTTTCATTGTTTATAATTTGCCAAACCGTCTTGATTTTATTTTCTGCTAATTTAACCTTATTGCTAATGTACAAGGCCTTAGCTGCCTTACATGTATTTTTAAAAATTCTTGAGTAAGTAGCAACATACTTATTAAACGTTTCAGTATTAATAAAAGGCTTAAGGCCGTAAAGTTCGTAAAGTCTTTCCCTACTTTTTCTAAGTCCTGTAGTCGCCCAGTCACTGAATAAAAACTTAGGGCATATAGTTTTAGTTTGCTTCTTAAAAATTGAATTGAAATCTTTTTGAACCACTGAAAAAACTTCATCATACAAAATATTACCATCATTCACTGTGAGGTCCTGATCTCTTAACTTATTGATTAAAGTGCTGTTAAATTTATTTAATTTACCGGATGTTATTGGTCTGGATTGAATCTGCACTTGTTGTTTTAGCATAATGGACTCAAAGGCCACCAGTAGCCCACTATGATCCGAAGGCAAATAATTAATAATGGCCTTGTCAAAGTAGTTGCAGCAACAAAAAACATTATCAATACATGTAGCAGAAGTCAATGTAGTTCGTGTTGGTTCCATAAATACATGTGACAAATTAAATGATTTAAAGAGATTTAATAACCTACTGCTATCTGAATTTTCTTCTAGAATATTAATATTAAAGTCACCACAGACAATTACTTGTTTATTACCAATTGCAAGTTTAGCCAAAACATCTTCCATTACTGACTCGAATATAGAGTAGTTTTTATAATCAGGGGGTCTGTAAACGCACACTATGACATGCTTATCCAACTCAACACAGGACAGTTCAACACTATGTTCAACTGATAGGTCTAATATATCTTTACGGGGTTTTGATTTAATACCATTTTTAATTAATATAAGTGAACCCCCATGCAACATAATATTTCTGTTAAAATAGCTGCCCACAGTATAATTTTCATAATTGATTAGCATTGCATAATCTTTCAGCCAATGCTCAGTAAAACAAACAATTTCGAACCTTGTTTTTTCCAAAAACAGTTCGATTTCTAATTGCTTCGAAGAAAAGCCCTGAATATTCTGATGGAATAATTTCAGAGAATTCTGCTCAGACCTTTTCTTGAAATTAATTTTTTGCGAGCAAGAAGGTACCTTTTTGATGGTGGATATACTCTTATTTATTCTGTTATTTGTACCCTCCCTTGTCCTATCAACTAGTTTAAAGAATAAATATTAATAGCATCTTTGCTAACGTTATTCAAGGTATTTACCACCTTTAAATTAGTACTATTACTAATATCAATAATTGTTGGATACTTCGACATACTACTTATGTCTGAGTTTATTGTATAAGATAATAGCCGAGCTATTTGATGTCTTACCCTAAGAGGCAGATACAAAGTATTGCCTGTCGACTTTAATTTATCAACAAAAATGTTGATGTCAAAAAAAACTAGTTTGTCACTATAGTGACTCACAAGAAAGTGCAGATGCTTATTAAGCATGTGAATGTGATTATTTTGTCTATTTGACAATTTATCTAAGTAAGGGAAGGCACACAAAATAATTTTATTGCAATTTAACTTTAACATCTCTTTTACATACTCAGTGATGTCATCTTTTTTTACATTTTTACTATTACCTACAAATACAGTTAATAAATAAATTATTAATTATTTATACTCTTAACAATAATTATGTCTATTCTCTATAAATTCCTTTAGGCTATAAAAGCAACTATTTTGTAGCCAATTTGTCAATTTGATTTTAAAAACATTACCCTGCAATAATTTTAATTCGTCCGGTATGTTATTATAAATTAATATACACATATTATACACATTTTTCTTGTAAATATCTTTATGACCAGATGGATGATATAAAAGGTTGCGAAACTTAGCCCTTTTTTGTCTTGGCACAACATCGCTATGTTGCATAAAATAATGCATGTGTTTATTTGTAAAGATGCAGATGTCTCGTATGTACATACAGGGCAGTGGAAGAATTTTACTTTTTTTAAAGAGAGGTTTACAGCTATCTAAAAACCATGCCTTGTTTATGACTCGGATGCAACGTTTCTGGAGCTTAAAAACTCTGTCGGTATCGGTCGAATTACCCCACATGATAAGTACATAGCTTAGAATAGATGACACATAGCCATGGCAAGCTGAAAGAGCAGCTTCTACAGAAACATTTTGTCGTAGCTTTTTTAAAGCAAACACAAACCTATCAAGTTTCTGACATATATGTTCCACATGGCTTTTCCAATTAAGATTCTTGTCTATATTAATACCTAAAATAATTATTTCATCCACTTGTTGTACTTTTTCATCTTTATACCTAATATCTAAAGCTAATTGTTTAGTATTATACGAGTTAAATTCTATTAATTTGGTCTTACTAACATTTATATTTAAGTCATTATTTGCCATCCAGCTAATAATATCTGACAGGGTATTTTCAGTAACAGATTTGTAATTGATTGTATCCTGACACTTTAATATAACTGTCGTGTCATCTGCAAAAAGAATACATTTCTGCTTAGTGGCCTCCGGAAGATCATTTATGTAGAGTAAGAAAAGCAAAGGACCGAGATTACTACCCTAAGGCACACCAGACTTATTTATTACTGCTACTGATTTAAATTTCTCTTTACAATATATTCTGTCACCTTTATTTACAACTTTGGATATCTCTGTATATTGCTTCCTATTACTTAAATAGCTAGATATCCATTCATATGCCTTGCCCCTTATGCCGTAGAAATCTAATTTGTTTAATAGCTTAGCATGATTAACAAAATCAAAGGCCTTACTCATATCTAAAAATAATGACACTGCTGGATTGCCATTGTTAATAGTTTCTGTTACGAGTTTAATAAAGTTGAAGATGGCAAGAGCAGTTGAACAACCTTTCCGGAAACCAAACTGCTCTTTGCATAATATGTCGTGTCTACTGAGAAAATTATTCAACCTAATATGCATAGCCTTCTCAAAAATTTTAGATATGATAGGTACTATCGTAATAGGCCGGTAGTTATTTGGGTCTGACTTATTTCCCCTTTTAAATAGTGGTTTTACGATAGACATTTTGAGCTGATCAGGGAAAACACCTTCCAAAAAAGATAGGTTTATAACATGTGCTAGTGGATGACATATAGAGATAGCACAAGCCTTCAAAACCTGTGTGGCAACGCCGTCATATCCGCTAGTTTTGCTATTATTTAGGGACATTATGATTTTATACACTTCTTCTGCATCTATAGGATTTAGAAAAATAGTGTTGAGATTTTTGTTTTTTTGATTAAGCTTAATATTATTAGAATTAAATGGTTGATTAGATGTCAAATTAATAAAATAGTCATTAAATATATTGCAAATGTCAGATGGATTATTATATGTCACATTATTAAAATTTATTTCATCAATGTCATTTCCATACAAATTATTATTATTTATCGTTGAGGAGATTGTATTCCAAGTGGCTTTACATTTATTCTTATGCTTTTGTATACGTCTTGTATTCATCAATTTCTGAGCTTTCTGTGCACAACGTTTAAACATATGATTATAAAGATTGTAGATATTCTCATTATGTTTTTTATTCGTATTCGTATAGGGTTCCAAAGGGTAAAAACGGGACCCTATTATTAAGACTCCACGATCCGTCTGTCTGTCTGTCTGTCACCAGGCTCTATCTCATGAACCGTGATAGCTAGACAGTTGAAATTACAGATGATGATGTTGAGATGATGATGTTGTTGCCGCTATAACAACAAATACTAAAAACAGAATAAAATAAATATTTAAGTGGGGCTCCAAACAAATGTGATTGGTGCGGAACCCTTTGTGCGCGAGTCCGACTCGCACTTGGCCAGTTTTTACCTGATTGCGCGACGCAAAGGAGGGTAATGTGTTTTCGTACCACTTACTCAAAAAAGTGACATTCTATGCCACAAAAAGCGAACATAACAATAGTCATTTTTAATCTGTTAAAAACAGGGAAAGAAAATTGTACTGAATTTCATTCCTCCTCTAGGGGGAGAATGTGATTTAAATTTGGAATACTTACCGAAATTTATACTGAACTACATCTATGTTTACACCATTGAGTTTGTATATAAAGCATTATACATCTTTTTGAAAAAGGAATACGCATTTATTATGCAGTTATGATTATTAAATAAAATTACGAAAACCGACGAGGAGTGTAACCGTATGAGCTTGATGCCTTTGCTTTTCCGACAAAAAAAATAAGTCTAGGAAATTGCCGCGTTTTTGTTTTCTTCAAATACATAAACGTTAAGTTTATTTTAATTTATTTTTATATGTCATTATTTTTAATAGATGCTTATCTCATATTATTATTGTGTTAATTTTTTCGCAAATGGTACGAAAAGTAGAGTATTTTCCTCGGTGATAAAGCTGTCTTTAGTCTTGGGTGAACTTAAATCCCTCGCTACACTCAGGACTCTTCTTAAATCCCTCGCTTCGCTCGTGATTTAAGTTATTAACACCCTCGCTACGCTCGGGAGTAAACCTCGAGTCCTTCGTTACGCTCGCGATTTAAATCGCGAGCGTAACGAAGGACTCGAGGTTTACTTAAAAAAATTAATTATTGTGTTAATTTTTTCGCAAATGGTACGAAAAGTAGAGTATTTTCCTCGGTGATAAAGCTGTCTTTAGTCTTGGGTGAACTTAAATCCCTCGCTACACTCAGGACTCTTCTTAAATCCCTCGCTTCGCTCGTGATTTAAGTTATTAACACCCTCGCTACGCTCGGGAGTAAACCTCGAGTCCTTCGTTACGCTCGCGATTTAAATCGTCACCCGCGACAGAAGACACTGCTTTATCCCCTTGGTTAATAATCTACTATTATCAGTCTATGTATGTTTGTTCCTATGTGGCGTTCTAGAGAGCAAACGCGTTGGCCGATTTTGATGATTCTTACGTCAATCGATTTGTCTTAACCTTGCGAGTGTCACTGGCTACATTAAATTGATTAAAAAGAATACGGCGTATTTTGGGCGGCATGTTGGCTTTTGGGGGGGGGCATATTTTTCTTCTTAATCTATCGTGAGTGGTATCAAAATAAAGGGTTTTAAGAAGTGATTTAAAAAATATATAACTTTAAAAGTAATCCGAAAACAAATATATTTGAAAAGTTACAAAAAAAATGCTAATTCAAAAAAACAAAAACCGCGACTGCTGATGCAAACTAAAAAGACGTAGACAAGAAGAAAATCATGATGTGCAGTCGGAGGATACATCTGTGTCTGGGACTGCACAGCATGATTTTCTTTTTGTTTACGTCTTTTTAGTTCGCCTTGAATTAGCATTTTTTTATCTTTGTTTACTCAAATCGAACCTGAGCCAATATGGAACAATCCAACCTTCTAGAGGATGTATCCTCCGACTGCACATCATGATTTTCTTCTTGTCTACGTCTTTTTAGTTTGCATCAGCAGTCGCGGTTTTTGTTTTTTTGAATTAGCATTTTTTTTTGTAACTTTTCGTCACGCTCATTTCACCAAACTACTCTTGACTCTGCTGTTACATTCGAAATTTCCTATTTCTGAGGGCAAACCACGAGCTCTTAAAGCAAGGTTATTTCCATTGTAGACAGATGTATACAAGTCATAAACATCAGTCCCATAAACAAAATAACCTTACTCTGTTGTTAAGCATAGATATCATAGATTATATAGAGGAGCTTAGAGGTCGCTCCAACACCGCTCCCGCACACCACTGCCTCAAACAAACGGAGTCACGGAGATGCTCCCTGTCCAGTGTCCACGCGCTTACAGCTAATAATAATATAATAAGGTGAAGTATTTTGGGGGAATTGCAGTGTTCAAGAAAGGGTATTCAGAGCCCAAAAATATTGTTTGAGATCAATGACCGGCATACATTCAACAGACAGCTGTATCCCTGTGTTTAAATCCCTAAAATTATTAACCTTTCCATCACTCTTTATTCTGGAGGTAGCATTATTTGTTAAAAAGAACCTAAATCTTTTTGAAACAATGATAAATCATTCTTCAAGACCGGCATTACTGAGATCCCAATTCAAAAGCCTACTTCATACAGGTAGTTTCAAAACAGCTTTATTAAGAAAGAATATTATGCATATGGGACCAGTTATTTACAATAAAATACCTAATGACATTAAAAATGATACATCTCATTTTTTCAAAAAGTAATTAACGAAACTTCTAATTGAAAAATGCTATTACACTGTTATCGAGTTTTTAAATTCAATACTATTTCAATTTATTACGTTTGTTA
The DNA here is from genome assembly GCA_949775005.1 of Orthosia gothica. Lineage (NCBI taxonomy): Eukaryota > Metazoa > Arthropoda > Insecta > Lepidoptera > Noctuidae > Orthosia > Orthosia gothica. Next base: position 4,520,068 of record OX459035.1, on the reverse strand, counting down.
TATTATAATTTTATATCTAAGACTATTATTTTTCCAGTGAATTTGACTTTTAAGAATATGACATTAGAAACTGAGTACCTTACAATTTTTGATTAATTGAATTTGACTTTTAAGAATATTATTACATTAGAAACTGATAACCTGACAATTTTGATTAATATAGATTTGCAATGCTTATTTTTTTTATTATTATTCAGAATCAGAAATCATTTATTTGCAAAGAATGTAGGTAATAAAACATAGTTTTGATGGTGTAAAAAAGAAAAAACAATTGGATCCAGTACATTCTACCATATGGTATGCAACATTAAGAGTGCTTAATGTTGCATGCCATACGGAATTCTGAATAATAATAATAAAAATATTGCCGGATTACAATTTCAATGTCACTATGTGGTTAAACAAAACTAAGATTTAAATTGAGAATTCTGCATAACACAGAGTTATACACTCTGACACCCAAGCTAAGATTGAACTTGTGTTATGAGTGTCAGGGCTCAGTTCACTAGGACAATGCATACAGTTCGGAGTAAAGTACACGTCAAACAGGAAACAAAGACTAAGGGTACAGACAATATAAATTATAAAAATATAAATTATCAAAATAAAAATAATTAATAAAGAGGCAAACCGTGTGTATGCATTGTGTTCATGTTTTGTGTTGTTAATGTGTATGTGTGTTTGAAGAAGTGTGGGATGGAGGAAAGTTTCGAAAAAGGAAAAAGGGGGGAGGGGGGGAGCAGAATAAGGTCAGGCGTTGAGAATTATTTCGACCTCATCATAGCAAAGAGTGATGATCCATTTACTGACAAGACTCTTGCAGTCAAATTTATTACACTTGTAAATGCTGCACTGTTGTTAATAAAGTTGTATATACCTTCAACTGTCCATTTCCAGACACAATAGAAATTACCATTGTTCTAATCCGATTCGGAGCGTGGTTCTATGTCTTACGGAGGGACAAATGTTAGCAGTCCTACGCATTGCCGGACGATTAGCGTCCAAGCTCAGGCCGATATGTTTACGCAACGTACAGCTCAGCCCAAAGAGCTGTCTCACAGTCAGTACCTTACATTCTTTGTACAGTAGTGCTGTACTAGATGCCGGTAGTGTTTGAAACTTATGACCTTAAGGACAGCCCTCTGCGCCCTTTCCAGTTGTAACATGGTTGTCTTCGGAGCTCCACCCCAGACCGTAATGCCAAAAGTCAATATTGACTGACAAAGAGAAAAATAAACCATACATAAGGTATCCGTATCAGCACTATACCGCAAGCTTTTAAACACCAAAAGACAAAAGACAAGAGACAAAAGATATTTATTTCAACTGGGCCACCAAGCGGCACTTTTGAATGTCACAATTTAAATTTAAATGGAATACAAGTTGATTCTACCGTGCATTCGGAAAGTAGCTAGTTATGGAGAAGAATGCACAAGAAACTCCATACTTTTTAAATTTACATGGAATAAAAGTTGATTCTACCGTGCATTCGGAAAGTAGCTTGTTATGGAGAAGAATGCACAAGAAACTCCATACTTACTCTTTTAAAAAAAAAAAGATTCTACCGTGCATTCGGAAAGTAGCTTGTTATGGAGAAGAATGCACAAGAAACTCCATACTTACTCTTTAAAAAAAAAAAAAAGATTTTTACAATATTTAGGTACATGAGTACATACATTAATAAATTCACATATGTGAGGACAATGCACCCAGAATAGCACTACACACTATACTATGTAAAGGTATAAAGTATTAAAAGTACTCACACATGTACTGTGCAGTTATACAATAGGTACTAGAAAAACATCAACATCCGAAGCAGTTGAGTTATGACCAATCCCAACTGACGGCGCCCGTTCACGAACATGACGCATGAATCGGCACCACCCAGCTCAACCATCATGAAGGGAACCGAATGATCCAACACACGCGCCACCATCAGAGAGACATTTGAGAGAGCATGACACACTCAACTGCCAGGTCACACACAAGTCAACGAACGACACATAGGTATAGCAAATGGTAGATTTACAGTTGGGTACATAGTACCCACACACGTGCTGTGCAGCTATACAATACTAAAAGAAATCGAGTCTATACAACACAAACATAAACATATCATTTGTTTTTGCGCCCTAGTGGTTGTGGAGCAGGACTAGCATTGAGCCAAGCATTTTTATCAGTGATATAATCCCCCAACTTATAATATGCCTGCCTGCATAGTGTGCGTTTTATACAATTTTTAAATTTCGTCTCATTCAGTTCTAGAATATGGGGAGGAATTTTATTGTAACATTTTGTACAGTACCCCATGAAAGATGAGGCCACTTTTGCCAGTCTGAAACCTGGTTGAACTAATTGGCACCGTAATTAGTTTTCTAACTCTGCCAGACAAAATCCTAACCTGGGCGTTCCAAGAGACTAGACTGTCTATTACTATACCCAGGTATCTTACACTGGTTGTTCTTGTAAGGGGAAGACAAGTACACCGGTTCGGGTGTGCATTGCAAATGTGGGCCTTAACTGTAAATAAGGTGTCGGGTTGCGAGGGAGATTTCAAGGAGAAAGTGATTAAGTTTGTTTTTTCTACATTCAGGGTCAGACTATTCGCTGTTAGCCAAGACATAACAATGCTAAGGACATCCTCAGCTCTCTTCCTGGCTTCGTCCCAATTTTCAGCATGTACCAGAAAGGCCGTATCAACGGCATAAGAATAAATTGAACAATATGGGAGTGCTAATTCACATAGGCTATTTACATACACTAGAAAAAGTGTAGGCCCCAGGATGGAGCCTTGAGGTACTCCGAAGGACAATATACACTCGTCACTAACAAATGCGTTGATTTTAACGCACTGCGTTCGCTCGGATAGGTAACTGGCGAAGACTGCTAGTGCTGCACCTCTAACTCCTATTTGTTCCATTTTTTTTAGAAGAATAGGGACAGAGACAGTGTGAAATGCCTTGTAAAGGTCTAGAAATAAACCTAGACACTTAGACTTTTTATCCAATGTCTCAAAAACATCGTCAAAGCCGCACATGCGTCTTCACCTGACTTCCACCTGCGAAAGCCAAATTGATTGTTCGAAAGGATGTTATTATTCTCTAAGAAAGACACAAGACGGTTGTTGAGGACCCTTTCAAGAACCTTTGATATCGCCGGCAGGACTGAAATTGGCCTATAATTATTGAAACTGCCTCTATCCCCACTTTTGTGGATAGGATGTACGACCGCTCTCTTTAAAACTCTCGGGAATTCACCTTTAGAGAAACAAACATCACATATGCGAGTGACGAGGGGCACAAGAGTTTGTCTGATCAACTTTAGTATTGAACTGATTCCATCCCATCCCATTCATATTTCCAAAGAAGCTATTGGCAAAATTCAATGAAGCCTTGCAGTCTAGACTGGATACAGACAGCAATTCCCTAGGAGGGGGTATGGATGTTTGTTTATTAATTATACTATTAATAACTTTCCATGTCTTTTTAGGGTTATTTTTGGCTTTCTCCAATTCATTTTTTTCATAAATAATTTTAAGCCTATGGCAGAAGTTTATTGCAAAAATTGCGATACCGTAAATAGGTTAATTTAAGATTATATTGGTCCGGTGTCTGTTTGTGTTCTCTATGCATGTTATCCTTATCATCACATGGCATCTGAGGAGGCCTGGCATGATCCAGGGCTTAGTTATTCTCAGCCTAGAAGGAACGCCAATGGTTACGGTATTATTACGTATAATGGACACAATAGTATTAATAAGAAATTCAGTAGCCCAATTAGCGTTGCTAGACAAAAGAATGGCACTGAAATCGGTTTTTGCAATTTCCAAAACAACTTTAGGCAGATCTACTTTCGAGAGGAATTTGTTAGGTTGACGTATTTTTTATATTTTTAACACAGACAAGTACTAGGACATGGTCGGTAATATGACTGTCCACGATAAAAGATACTACAGATTTTTCTGTTCTGATCATGACATGATCCAAGCAATTTTTTCTCTGGTAGGTGATGTGTAGGCTGGTAAGAGTCCATGTGATGCAGTCAAAATCATGTATTCATTATAATTTGGGTCATTACTCGTCGTTGGGCTAATATTAATGTTCATGTCTCCCACCAGAAATATATTTCTATAGGAGGATACCGACGTTAATACATAATTGAGGCTATTTAAAAAGTTCTCTAATTTGCGAAAAGATGGTGGCCTGTATATAGCAACAATTACAATGTCAATGAGTTTGCATATTAGGCAGTTAGCATCAACAAAAGCCGGCTCTGTTATGTCATGTTGTAATTCAGAGAGAACGTAGACAACCAGGCCATCACTAATAAAAAAAATAAAAAATTGTCTTCGCGTTCGCCTTCCTTTTTCGACAAGCTAGCAACGTGTATCAAGCGAACAGTTAGAGTGCGTAAAGCGCCACCCGCTTGAAGCGCGTGGTAAGCATGCGGTAAGTGAGACCTCAACTATCGAATGGTACAATGGCGGTAAGCTCGCTTATAGCAAGTACTCTGCTAATTTGTGTTGTCAATGCAAAGTATGTCTACAGAGGACGCCCTGAAGCTCACATTTCAATGAACGTTATTTTGCCGGGTCGAAGCGGTGTCGAGTCGGCTACGACCTTAGTCCGCATTCCGTTGTTCTACGGCAGCGTTTTGAAACCCCCAAAAATACAAAGTCTAAAAAACATGACAGGAAAGATTTTTATTAAAGCAGATTAACTGTTACAGTGGTTTGACGTTTAAAAGTACAGAATAAAAGAAACTGTAGGCTGCCTCCCGTCAGGCACTAACACAGGCTGCACCTGCACCTTACTAACTCTATTCTTCTTGAAAGCTTTTTCTTTAGCCTTCACCACATTCTTCTCCATAATCTGTATGCTGTACTGATCTTCTAGGAGTTTCTTGAAGACGGTTAAAATGGCGGTGGAAGATTCTTCATCTTCTGTCATCGCGTCAAGTTTGACAGCGATTTTGGCGCAATTTTCTGATGACATCTGTTCAAAGTTACAAAAAAAATATTCTCACTGCTCAGAGTTCAAGAGATATAAAAAAGTCAAACTTTGTTGGTTTTGGCTGCCGTAGGCAACTGATACAGGGCCGGATCTAGGGTGGGCGAGTCGGGCAAATGCCCAGAGCGGCAAAAATGAGGGGCGGCCAAACTGAACTAACAGACCTTTTCATTTCATCAGAAAACCTATTAACTACTATTTGATTAACTATTAACTTATTCATAATGTAGTGTTCAAATTTTCAAGCTCGCTATGCTGTCGAATGTTATTGGTCTTGTTTAAAATCCACCGTTTAATAACTTAACATTCATAATGTTGCAAAATTCTTAAGTGAAATTTTCGAGCTCACTTCGTTTTCACTTCGCTCAAAGTTGTCGGAAAAGTGTCTGATCCGACGGTCAAAAACCGTTTTCTTTTTTCAATAGATAATATACTGAAACATTCATATCCTTATGAGGCGTCGTTTTAAAGGGCAACAAGGCGGCAAATAATTTCTATGCCCGGAACGACAAAATTGCTAGATCAGGCCCTGCAACTCAGTACCAGTTTTTCACATGGAATGTGAAAAAAAATCTATTTGACCTCAACAACCCAGTATAGCCCCGGCATGTAAGTTGGCAAGGTTTTGGCGTAGTGGGGATAAGTGCCCAACCGCCACATATAGCGAACGGAACGTGGACGCGACGCGATTGGTCAGTCGATCCTTGTGTCAACTGACCAACCAATCGAGTGCTCGGATCGTTGGACACCCGCTTCACAACCAAAGACACCTAAAAAACGACTTCTGCGCATCTGACGACTTGCCAACTTACCTGCGGGGGATTATACCTACATGTATGTACATTTACTCGTAAGCCAAACCCTGTCATGTATAATTACACGATATCAAGCACCTAATTAGCCAGAGTCAACGTTATCAGAGACCTTGGGGTAACTTTTGATTCTAAGCTTTTGTTTGACGCACATATAGATAACATAGTAAACAAGGCTTCTAAAGCTTTAGGTTTCATTTATAGGATATCTTCTGACTTCAAGAATATAAAAACTATGAAGATTCTTTACTGTGCGTTCGTCCGTAGCCACCTTGAGTATGCTTCTCAAATTTGGAACCCAATTTATAATGTATATGTTAATCGTATTGAAAGCATACAAAGACGATTTTTAAGGTACACACAATATCGATCGAATATCTATCTCCCTAATTACTTGAGTCGGTGTAAAAAAATTCACATTCTGCCTTTACACGAGCGAAGAAAAATCGCAGATCTTGCTTTTCTTTTTAGAATTATGAACGGATTCACGGACGTTCCTGAGTTGGTGGGCAAGGTTGGACTGCGTGTACCGTGTGCTTTTCTTCGGCATTCGCGTCTCCTTCATGTACCTAAAGTTGGAACTACTTACAGACAGAATTCGTACACGATGAGAGTTTGTCGTACGTTTAATGAGGTGTGTCGGGATGTTGATCTAGATTTGTTCCATACTAAGATTAAAAATGTAAAGAATAGTTTGAGTAAGCGTTTCTTTGATACGTAGAATTCTTTTTCTGTATATATATATTTTTTTTTTTCGTATTTGTTGGGCGTTGAGTCTAATCTATATATTTGAAACTCTCGCTGATTTGTATATTATGCAAATTTTTATATGTGTGAAAACTTTTAATTGGCCGTTTTTTGCATGTTGTTTCTGCACATCTATTGTATTAGCTGTAAGTTTACCTAATATTAATAAAATAAAATAAAATAAAATAAATGGTTATGTACCACGATTACCGTTACACGAACTGTCAGAATTTTAGTTTCCAAATAATCTGTGATTTTTAATTTCGTAGACTAAACTGACAGCTGCCAATGACCTTATTATTTTATAATGTTACATGTGCCGAGCATAGTGTTGTAGGTAAGGCTCAATCATAAGTGATGCATCGAATCGATGTGACATGACTCCTCAATAAAATTTTACTAATTGGTGTAAATAAATGCTTTATGAATATAAACGTAATATATTTAAATATAACAGTATTCATACACATAGTACATAAACTTTTATTGTGTTAAATATGAAATTAACAATAAAATAAATGCGATCGATAAAATTAAGTCTGACATAAATGAGTAGAAACTAATAAGGGGCCGCTAGTTACTTAACTTTTTTTTTACCGTGATGTAGTTCGATTTTTGATCAACTTTCGATCACTCAGGATAGTCAGGGTACGACACTATTTTTATGAAACGATAAAGTGACAACCCGAAACTGACATTTGGGGAAATGTCAGTTTAGTCTACGAAATTAAAAATCAGAGTTTTAGAAATGACAGCTAAAACCAACGGTAAGCAATTTAAATTATTGCCGAGGCTTCGAGCCATGTAATGGAAGTTCATACTTCCCTCGGAAACTGTTTAATCTTGAAGATCGATCCGAGTGGCTACGAACCCCTTACAACCCTAGAGCTAAGAAAATAAGCGAAATCCATACCTTTTGAATCATTGGCTTAAGTCTTTCTAGATCTCTATTAGTTTTGGTAACTTCATTTTGAATAGGTTTTGATGTGAGCCAGCCGTAATTATTGGCACAATGCTGCAAGCTTGCTTCCCGATGTTTGGATTCTTTTAGCAGCATTTCAGCCTGGAATACGATACATTATTGAAAACTTTGTAGTTAAACCAGTGGTGTCTCATCTCATAAAAATAAACCGTGCCGATTTACTGTACTGTTTGGGGTGCACGAGAAGAGCCTCCCCGAGCGGCGTCTAGATCATAATAAAACGTCATGTGCATCTGGACTGAGGGCCCATTTTTTAAATCGTTGTGTAACGAAGTAAGACTTAAAAGGAAATTAGTTAAAAATAGTTAAAACATAATGCAATGGGCTTAGAATTGCTTAAATGTGAATTAAAACAGTTATGATTAAATTACTTGGGCCCTCAATCCAGACGCGTGAATAAACTGGCATAGCCTAAATCTCAGAAAGTACTATATCTGGGTTAATCATTTTTATTTAGGAATTTAGTTAAGAATTTCTTAAATATTTTAAGAAATTCCCAAATCTGTAGAATATGACATTACAGATTTATGGCGGTATATCTTGGGCCCTCAATCCTTTAATGTCTTTACTGAGGAATCTGCAAAACATGAATTTATCTGAAGAAATTGATTAATAGGACTTTAATATAGTTTTCTTAGATACTTCTGTGAATTAGTTAAAAAGAAATAATAACTCAAAAGTGAATTGTTAAAAATTAAATGAGAATCGAATTTTACTCAAACGTCTGAACTGAGAGCCCAATATTTTCGGCTTTATTGATTAGGCTCAACCTCATAGATTATGTGAAATTAAAATAAGTTTTTTTACTATTTTTTAATTAAAATTTAACATATCGTCCGTTCTTCTAAATGCAATACTTTAAGAGAAAATTGCTTTTTAACTTTTTGTAGGCGAAAATTATGTAGGGTATACATGATTTTGTTACTTTTTTGGACGGAAAATCATATCATATGTCATCGTTTCTATGGACAGTATATGCAGCACCAGAGATGTCACAATCCGAAAATCAATCAAATTCATTTCGATGAATAAAACACAATCGGTATAAATTTACGAAAACACACACCACACAATACATTTACTTCACTTATATTATGTCATCTCAAAATAGTCTGGTATCGTAACATCTTTTTAATTACAAATTATTAGTAACAACTATTCAAATAAACGGTTATGATTGGTATAAATATAAGAAAACTATTTACTTCACATAAATGTAACCTAAAAATAGCCTGATATTGTAAAAATACAATTTACTTACAAACTTTTTGTAACAACTATTCAAATAAACGGTTTAAATCGGCAAAAAATTTGAAGCAAGAGAAGAATATTGGATGGAACTGGGATGGAGAGGAGGGATTAGTAACTTTGGGAAGCGGTAGGACGTGAGCTTTCTTCCAAGCTGAAGGAAGGAGTTATTGAAGGGAGAAAAATTCACTATGTGAGTAACGACAGTTTGGGGTAGATGGAACAGGGTGTAAAGTTCCACAAACCTCCATAGAAAAGGGAGGATCCTCCGACCAGACGGGTGTTACCTATGTCTGGTCCGGGCAACTGCCCGACGGTTGTTGTCGGACTGTTGTATGTGTTCTAATAGCGCCGAAAACTTTGCTTGCGCGATGCAGGATTTGTGTGACGTCATGTCATTAGTTAGTGAGTGGCGGCGTCGGTGCCGCTACAGCAGGAACATTTCCACTTAAAATATGGTAAGAACATTTGGAGTCGTAACCTACCGTTTTAGTGGAGATGTAAAGGATACATTTCTAAATGTGTAGATCAGTAATTGGGTGGCAAGAGAAACTATTTTTTTTTTTACTGGCAAAGGAAGACTAAAGAGATCGTTGAGAGTAAAAGATTAAACATAGTCATCGAGAGAAATTGGGGCCTTAGAAAATTGTACATTAAGGTCCATCTTATCAGAAGAACTCTTGCTAGAGGCTTTACCAATACCAAGAGTATTTAAAAACTGCCATACTTGTGTTGGGTTGAAGTAGTCAATTGGTGAATGGAATGTGGTGCCTTTTCACATTCCTACACAGACGACTGCAGGGATTTTGCATCCTTTTTTAAAGGTCCCAGTTTTCCTCAGTCGGTCGGTCGGTGTACAGGTGCTTAGCTTTGTCTCGCTTAGCCATCTGCGTTTTTAATGCTGGAGATAGCCATGGTGCAGGAAGGTGGTTGACCCTCACCTTTTTAAAGGGGGCGTGTGCCGCATATAAATCCAACATTGTCTTGCTGAAGATTGACACCATAGTTTCCATATCCTCGCAGGCGTATACTGGACACCATTCAATACCACCCGCCCCAGCTCTCAAACGCTCCAAATCAATGTTTTTAAAACAACGAAGAGAAACAAATTTGGCCTTGCGTTTAGGAGGTAGGAAAGATAAATAAGGTTATGGTAAGAAAAAGGAGCAGGAAGCTGTCCATGTGTGGCTAATTCGTTAGGGTCGAAAACAAGAATGAGATCTAATATAGAAGGAGAAGAGTGAGCAGCGTTTTACGGAAGTGAGTGCATATTAACAGAAGAGACAAGAAATTGGTGTTTACGGCTGCGCGAATCTCCTTTCAGCAGAAAAGTGTTGAAGTTTCCGAGAGTGAGAGTATGCTCATATAGTGCGGCAAGATTGTCCAAATGAGCTTCAAAAGAAGAAAAGTAATCAATTTGGACTATAATAGACTCTTAAAAGTTACTTAGTATGTACGAGTAGCAAGTCTATTTCAATAAAAAAGGTGTTCGGAAAAATTTGTGTAAACACTCGCAGACTAGTTAACTATCTTGTAAGAGATATCTCCACGAAGATAACTAAATAGCAACTCCTCCACATCCCTTGCCTGTTCTGTCATTGCGCACATTGCAGTGAAGTGTTAAAGATAAAACGAATCTTTCGTAAAGAGAATCTGTCTTAAAGCGAATCTGTCCTAATGCGAACAAAAGGCATATATATTAAAATCCAGTAATCAGCAATTCTTGATGACGTTGAATCAGCAACAACATTAACAAAGGAAAAATGCAAAACAATCATGATTTTCTTCAAAAGAAATAAGCAATATTAAAGTGATCTGTGTCGATATCACAAAACAGCAACACTGATAATAACAATATCCATAGATTAGTTTTGGTCATTACTTATGAAATTGGCGTTTTGTAAGGGAGGAACATAAAGTCGTTTTTTTTAAATATAATATATTAATTTAATCAAAGTATGTACCATTGCTATCTAGACACTTTTTCCATCTCATAGGTAGTTCATTGATCCCTTTACTAAAATAACCATTCGGACGGGTATCAATAAAATCTTTGAAGGCGCTTTGGACTGCCCCATCGGAGTTCATTTTGACGCTCACGGTCTGGGGAGTAAGGTGGATGTCTCATACATTCTAATTGAAGCTAATTTAGTAGCCGTCTGTAATGCAGTGTGTGTTCTAGCGCAGTCAGCATTGTCCTGAAGCAGCAGTGGCCTATAGCGATTGACCAGCCTCGGCTGTTTAGCAGCTAGCTTTTCCATCATGGTTTGCAGTTGCTGACAATAGACATCTGCCGTCTAGTAATCGTCTAGCCAGATTTAAGAAAGCTGTAGTGAACGACACCGGCAGCCTAATTGTGTAAGTAAATTCGGCAAAGGAAACAAACTGTTTCTTTCCCAAAAACGACTTTTTGCGATACGAAAAGTCGTTTTTGGGAAAGAAACAGATTGTTTCCTTTGCCGAATTCACTTACACAATTAAGCTGCGGCACTAGTCCACCAAACGCTCACAAGTAATTTTTTTTGAGTCAATTTTCACTTGGGGCTGGATTTGGCTGGTTTGCCAGGGTTCAGCCATTACGATGAGCGTTTCCGATTATTGTACAGGATCCACTTATCATCACAGGTAATAATTCGATTTAAAATCCCTTCATTATTGTGCCGGTTAAGTAATGTAACGCAGTCGACGCGTACCTGACCTTACCTTAACATACCTACCCATCTTTCAAGCTTTTTCACCTGCCCAATTTGCTTCAAGTGGCCAATTTCATAGGTAATGAACTAATATTTACTGCACTATTAAAATGTCAGCACTTTTATAGATTTCTTTCTGAAGGGCAATTTGGCTTCGAATGACTCTGACAGATGTTAACTTGACATAGCAATAAGCACTAGTTTTTGGCGCGAACAAGTGAAGATCGCAAGGAGATCGAGAAAGAAAGATGGTGAGATTGACCAGTAGTAGTCTGCTGATAAAACTTGAAGAGAAATACAGTCGTTATAGTTACCGATTGTTCGTGTAGATCAAAATAGGTGCTTAGTGTAATGTCGTTTATGTTATTCTCCATTACATAATGCGATTAGTTACTTTGTAACTGTAAATTACCAAGAAAGACGTTCATTGTTTTATCCTCGTCCGAAAAGGACCCATGCAATAATAGCTTTTCCTAACAATTGCACTGTCTTCCCTTCAAAATATTGCATCACAAAAAACACAGTCACTTCCGACAGTTCAAACAATAAATAATTACTTTAGTCGCTTAAAAAATAGCTTTTATGAGGATACATACTGATCAGTCCAAAAAAGTTACAAAATCATATGTACCCTACAAAACTTTTTCCTTTAAAAAATAAAAAATCGATGTTCTCTTAATATATTGCATTTAGAAGAAAGGACAATATGTTACATTTTAATTAAAAAATAGTAAAAAAACTTATTTTAATTTCACATAATCCATGAGGTTGAGCCTAGTTAATAAAGCCGAAAATATTGGGCTCTCAGTTCAGACGTTTTAGTAAAATTCGATTCTCATTTACTTTTTAACAATTCACTTTTGAGTTATTATTTCTTTTTAACTAATTCACGGAAGTATCTAAGCAAACTATATTAAAGTCCTTTTAATCTATTTCTTCAGATAAATTCATGTTTTGCAGATTCCTCAGTAAAGACATTAAAGGATTGAGGGCCCAAGATATACCGCCATAAATCTGTAATGTCATGTTCTACAGATTTGGGAAATTCTTAAAATATTTAAGAAATTCTTAACTAAATTCCTAAATAAAAATGATTAACCCAGAGATAGTACTTTCTGAGATTTAGGCTATGCCAGTTTACGCACGCGTCTGGATTGAGGGCCCAAGTAATTTAATCATAACTGTTTTAATCCACATTTAAGAAATTCTAGGCCCATTGCATTATGTTTTTACTATTTTTAACTAATTTTCCTTTAAGTCTTACTTCGTTACACAACGATTAAAAAAATGGGCCCTCAATCCAGATGCACATTAAAACGTCCGGCGCACCTTGGTAACAGCTGGCACTCGGTAACGCAGAGTCCAGCTGGCCAATCTTCTCACCACGATGATTCCTCAAAGGCCACTCCCAGAGCCAATACAATCGGAATACCTAAGTTCCAGTGAAAATTGCTCCCAGATTAGACGTCCTCGGTTGGATGAACCCGCCCTGAACGTCATCTCAATAAATATAGAGGGTTTTTCTGCAGACAAAGCGTTGGTTCTCTCTGAACTATGCCTGGCTACTCAATGCGACATAATCTGCGTCCAAGAAACCCACCGGAATCACAATCAACCTAGGCCGCAAATACCTGGACTAAGTCTGGTTGCGGAGATTCCACACCCTAAATATGGTAGCGCTGTTTTCATACAGCCTAACGTCACAATAGTCTCGGCATCCTGCAGATCTGATAATTCTATCGAAATGATAACCGTAGACACCGGAAAGTGTACGATAAGTTCTGTCTATAAACCCCCAAACCAACCCTTCCAACTCTGTCACACATCCAACTTCCACGACCGAGACAGTCGAATAATAATTGGAGATTTCAATAGCCATAGTACATCTTGGGGATAGCGGAGTACAAACAACGATGGCGCGGCGGTTGAACAATGGGCAGAAGCGGAAAATTTATTCTTGCTGCATGATGCAAAACAACCTGCTTCTTTCAACAGTGGTCGATGGAAACGTGGATATAATCCCGACCTTGTTTTTGTTAGCCTCAACATAAGTCACTTTTGCCTCAAAACAGTAGAAACCCCAATACCACGCACACAACATCGTCCAATATCTTGTAGGGTACAGGCTGCTGTTAAACCAATTACACTGCCATTCAGACGCCGGTTTAATTTTGCAAAAGCTGACTGGAGGCGCTACGCTGAGAGCTTAGACAAAAAACTGCACTCCCTCATTCCAGCGCCCCACAACTATGATGCATTTGTTGAAGCTGTGCGGACTGCTTCCCGACAGTTTGTTCTCAGAGGGTGCCGCACTCAGTATATTCCTGGCTTGAACCCTGAATCCTCGAGAATGCTAGAATTGTACCAACATCTGTACACAAATGATCACTTTGCAGAAGAGACTATCGCAGCGGGGGATGAGCTCCTCAGTAGGGTTAGTGAAAGTCGTAAAGAAAAGTGGATGAACACAATAAATAAAATAGACATGACAAGAAATAGCAAAAAAGCGTGGTCTACTCTCCGAAAGCTTACCAGCGACCCACCCGAGCCATCACCACCAAATCAGGTTTCTGCCAACCAGATAGCGCATCAACTCCTTCTAAATGGAAAACCCCCAAAAAAACTCCCAAAAACCCTCAAAGCCTCAATTCCATCTTCCGGTAGTACCGAAATAAGCAAACCATTTACGTTGTCCGATATAATAACAGGAATTAAAACACTTAAAAATGGTAAAGCCGCTGGTGTGGATGACATATGTGTGGAACAATTAAAGAACCTGGGTCCGGTGGCAGTTTCATGGCTTCTCGCCCTTTTCAACGCATGCTTGCTAGACGCAAAACTTCCCAAACAATGGAGGAAAGCGAAGGTGACAGCCCTTCTCAAGCCGGGAAAATGTCCATCGGATCCAAAAAGCTATCGCCCGATCTCGTTACTCTGTCACACATTTAAGTTATTTGAACGGCTAATTCTAAATCGCCTACAGCCCCTAATTGACCCTGGGCTGATCCCAGAACAAGCTGGCTTCCGACCTGGAAAATCCTGCACTGGGCAAATCCTCCGTCTCACCCAGTATATTGAGGATGGATACGAAGCCAATAAAATAACTGGTGTTGTCCTTGTCGACTTGTCAGCGGCGTACGACACCGTTAATGTGAAAAGGCTGTTATTCAAGTTAACAGCCCTAACAGAAGACCATGCATTCATACGACTCCTGGGTGAAATGCTACGCAATCGACGTTTTATGGTCATCTTAAACTCGGAAAAGAGCAGGTGGCGTATCTTGAAGAATGGTCTACCTCAGGGTAGTGTCTTGGCTCCCATTCTATTTAACATTTATACTAACGATCAGCCCAGTATTACAAACACGGAAAGGTTCCTCTACGCAGACGACTTAGCACTGGCCACAAGGGCGACAAATTTTGGGGGTGCTGAAGCTAGCCTTGAACTGGCCCTGACGAATCTCAGTGGATACTACGAAGATAATGCATTAAGACCTAACCCGTCTAAAACGCAGTCATGCTCATTCCACTTGAGAAATCGTCAGGCTGCCAGAAAATTAAACATCCAATGGCGTGGCGCTGACATTGAACACAATGACAACCTTGTCTATCTAGGTGCAACCTTGGACCGCTCACTGACCTACAAAAGCCACTGCGATAAAGCTAAACTTAAGGTTAACACACGCAACAACCTGCTTCGTCGACTCACATCCACTTCCTGGGGCGCCTCCCCTCACGTCCTTCGTACAACTGGTTTGGCTCTCTGCTTCTCGGCTGGCGAATTTGCCTGCCCAGTGTGGCATCGATCCGCTCATGCCCGAAAAGTAGATGTAGCCCTAAATGACACATGCAGAATTATCACTGGGTGCCTTAAACCTACTCCACTTTCTGCATTATTTCCACTGGCAGGAATAGCCCCTCCAGAGGTCCGTAGGGAAGTTGCCTGTTCCTTCGAAAAGCACAAGCAGGAGACCGATAACCGACACCTACTTTACAACACGGAGCCATCAAGGGGGCGACTAAAGAGTCGGAACAAACTTTAGTCGTAACTTCCTAAAGTCGGCTAAAACAACTTGCGACGACAGCCCTGGGGAAGCGCGCAGAAAGCTGTGGCTCCTCAAATACCCCCCTCCAACTGACTATATCGATCCTGCAGAAAAGCTCCCAGCTGGACATAAACTGCCATGGCCTACATGGAAAACCCTAAATAGGCTGCGAAGCCAAGTGGGCCGCTGTAGGTACAACCTGGTCAGATGGGGGTACTCCGATCAGCCACAGTGCGACTGTGGAACCGCACCGCAAACGATGCCCCATCTGTTGTCGTGCTCTCTGTGCACAAACACCTGCACCATGAAGGACCTGTGCGAGGCCAGCGCTAGGGCTGTCGACGTTGCTGAGTTCTGGTCGAAGCACAACATCTAAATTAAAAACAAAAAAATGGAATCATCGACACGATGAAGAAGAAGACTGTACTGATTATTTTTTGTACGTCGATCGCGTTCGGTTCCGTTCCACGGATATAGATGGTGATCTATCTATCGCCGTGCAACGGAACGGACCGCGATCGATTTACAATAAAAAATAATCGGTATAATCAAATGAAAAACGCTAGTTACGTCGCGTCGGCACGGTTTCTTTGTATGGGATGAGGCATCTGTATGCTAGTATTATATTATCTGTGGTTAAGCCAAGCTGCACCATCCCTTACTGTACTTCTTTTTTATCGTTTTTCGACAAATAAAAAATTTCCAATGCATCGGCCAACTTTTTCTATACATTCTTTACAGCTCAATGTGGCACAACAAGGCATTTTTTTAGATTTCAGTGGATTTCCGTTTTACCGATAATGCTAAATTAAAAACTCAGATTTCGATCATTGATCGTAACTTTACTCCGTTTTTTGGCACGCGAAATAAATACAATCGCGTCATCTACACTTATATTATCTGTGTCTACACTCTTTGCGCTGTAGCATGGTGCAGGTGACAGTTTCAATAACATTTTTCACGCATATACGTATACGCATTTTTTGTAGTTTAACGTCATACCATAGTTATACCATATAACATAGTAGCCTGTATGACGTTAAACTACAAAAAATGCGTATACGTATATGCGTAAAAATGTTATTGAAACTGTCATTCGCATCATGCTACAGCGCAAAGAGTAGATTGATATCTGTGGTCGTATCAATAACGGTTACGCACTACATCCGATCTGTGTCCGTGAAATTTCGGTTCCGAAGTAGCCGTAGTACTTCTTGTAGGGAAGCTTACGGACTACATCCAAACATTCCAAACTCGATCCGTCATAATTTATCGTCATAATCTTGTCTCTACTTAATTCAGAACATTTTGAACTCGGCATTCAAATCACGGACACGGACGTGTAGGGCGTAACCGCCCTAAGTTCATTTTCTCTTCATAATCCCGGCTTTGTCCCTATTTACTTAGGGATGGTGCAGCTTGGATTAACTACAAAGTTTATAGCTTAGACTTCAAAAACAAAATACTTAAAACCGCCCAAGTGCGAGTCGGACTCGCGCACGAAGGGTTCCGTACTATTATCGCAAAAAACGGCAAAAAAAAAACACGTTTGTTGTATGGGAGGCTTGCCACTTAAATATTTATTTTAATCTGTTTTTAGTATTTGTTAAAGCAGCAACAGAAATACATCATCTGTAAAAATTTCAACTAGCTATCACGGTTCATGAGATACAGCCTGGTGACAGACGGACAGACAGACAGACAGACAGACGGACCGCGGAGTCTTAATAATAGGGTCCCGTTTTTACCCTTTGGGTACGGAACCCAAAGGGTAAAAACGGAGTCTTTGTCGAAAAACGATAAAAAAGAAGTACCAAAGACACCGGCTTCCAAAACGAAAGTTATTTCGCACTTTTTAGTATTTTGCTTTTGAAGTCGGTTCATTTTTGGTGTTTTTTTTTTAGTTATGTTATATGGAGTAGTGGTGGAAGCCTAAGGCACAAGTAAGTATAAGAAAAATCTACTTACATATTGAAATAAATCCATCGGTGAGAAATTGTTTTCTGCGCTAACCATTTTATTTACAAGAGAAGAAAATATAACGGATAATATAAAGGAGGTGATTACTGGTAGCACAAGAAGTGCTACCGACCACTCTTACAGTTGATGGACCAATGACATTGACCATTCTATTCCCTATTAATAATACGAGCTTTCACAATACGATAACGTATTATCTGAACTAATATTATAAAGAGGTAACATTGTTTGTATGTGTGTAGGAGATAATGTTTGGAAGTTCTTCGATCCGATTACGAAAAATCTGGCACTGATACAAAGGTCCCTGTAATAATTACTGTAATACAGGTGGAGATTTTTAAGTGGGCTTAGATGCTAACACCCAAAGGAATCACGAGGCCGATTTTATAAAAATCTTTAAAAAAAAAATACTACCGACTTCCAAATAAGAAAACTAAAAAGTGAAAAATAACTTTATTTTTGGAAGTCGGTGTCTTTGGTAGGTATATTTTTTTTTGCTTTTTTTTGAGTCCATTCCTCACAGTTTCGGATTTGGCCATCCATGCCCATTTAAAAAACTCACTCTGTATAAATATGAGTGACTTGTCTTAATGGCCTATGACCCTGGATGGAGCAGATGGCGTCCACAGATGTCCTCCATCGCACACTTCACTTCGTTCCACGTCATTCCGTGGCCCGTCGTGTATCCCAGTACTAGTGCTGTCTCGTTCTCCCGTTCTATACTGATAATTTTTTGTACATCGATCGCGTTCGGTTCCGTTCCGGTCCTTTCCAGGGTAAGGTGATCTATCTATCGCCGTGGAACGGAACCGAACGCGATCGATTTACAATAAAAAAATATCGGTATAATCAGATGAAAAACGCTAGTAACGTCGGCACGGTTTCTTTGTATGGGATGAGGCATCTGTATGCTAGTATTACATTATCTTTGCCAGTAAGAAGCGACGCTAGTTTTGACGGGGACGGTTTCTTTCTTTTTCGTTGGCGATTCTAGTCCAAAGCTTGCTTGGGTATGTATTCAGGACACTGTAGCCACAACTCATCAACCCACGTTTTGACACTCCGTTTATTAAAAACATTGAAACAAGCAGTCCTCAAAAGAACCTTTGTTACGTTTTGACAATCTGTATACCAGTTCTGAAAAGAACTCATCTGAGATCTCGAAGGAACTCATTTGTAAAGAAACAGGACACGAACAACCGTCGCGCCGGACACGTCTGTCTTGCGCAACGGCCGCCCGAAGAAAAAGGCCGAGCCTACGCGCCGCCTATATTTATAACTTCAGCGCGCAGACTGCCCCGAAGGATGCGCGCCAAAAGGACCACGTGCGTCGATTGTGGCGACACCAACGGAACAAACACCGAACAATGCTTCAACCCTATTGGTCACTAGATTTAAGCAACTCTATTGGTTAAGATCTTATTTTTATATTTGTAAACTTGATTCTGCATTTTCATTGGCTAGAGTTTAAGTGTAAAATAGTATTTAAGTGTGTGCAACCAAAAATAAAGCCCTTATTATTTTCTACAATCTGGAGTCATTATTATTTCCATCAACCTGCGTCCCATCGCTAAAGTGGTGACATCCAGAGTCGCCAAAACACCTTCGGAGTTTGTGGCCAATCCAGCCAGATCAAGCGTTGCAAATGGAGATACAACTGCGTCGTTTGATCTAGTGGATGGGCCCTCCTGGCGTTTCCTCAACAGATCTACATTGGAGATGGTCTCGGATATATATGAGGGCCATAGACTTTTTATCCGGAAAATTGAACGGTTCACGGCCACGGGAGCGAACCCCCGAAAGAAAACTAGTCAATGATATTCTTCTGATAAACTAATTGAATTAATACCATTTTGATACTAACTTAATTAAAAAGAAGAAGCTTATAATATAAATGATATTAACTATCCACATCATATAC
The DNA here is from genome assembly GCA_949775005.1 of Orthosia gothica. Classification (NCBI taxonomy): domain Eukaryota; kingdom Metazoa; phylum Arthropoda; class Insecta; order Lepidoptera; family Noctuidae; genus Orthosia; species Orthosia gothica. The sequence goes on along the minus strand of OX459035.1, from coordinate 4,500,628 downwards.
CTACCTATCTATATTGTTTGCACAAGGATTCACGTGGAAAGCTTATCGGCATGATAATGAACTTTTATTAAGTAGATTTATAATTATGAGAAGCTGTTAATATATCAGTTATGTACTTTTTAATAAGCGAAAAGCCACTTGGTTTTTCTGCACTTTGTGTTGGGGCATAGGACATTTGGTGTTGGTCCGTTAATAATAAAGGACCTGCACGTAGTCGGATTCAGGGAAGTTTAATTTATATATTTTACTAACTCCCGTCAACTGCCTATCTACCTACCTACCCCCTATCTATATACCCTACCCACCTGCCTACCCACCTAGGTAGTTACCTACCTTATCTACCTACCAATCACCTGCCCTATCGACCAACCTACCTACCCTACCCTATCCTACATACCCTACTTAACCTACCCTACCTACTGTGATGACTCTGCACGTATTTAAAAGCAAACTCCTTGCCTATAGTAAGATTAGCAATAGACAACTACTTAGTTTTGGAAGGTAATTGAAATTCGAACATATATAAAATGAGTGAAGATGTTTTTGTTAAGTTTTGATTGTCAATTCTAGAGAAGCCGCCTAACTAAAGGCAGGCATGTTGTTGCTATAATACATGATAAAAAGTAATCTCTAATTATTTTATTAGCTCCCTGATCTTCCCCTCTCACACTTTATACCCACTAACCCTACCCTACCTACCTACCAATTTGTTAAACTATTTATTTGAATAAGAATTCATACTACAATACGAATGTAAACAACTTTTGTTTCTACCGGCGATCTAATTAAATTTTAGAACACAAAAGCTGCTATTGTGACTTAACTATGATAGTGTGATATATTCTGTCGCAGACTTTTTGTAGTTAATTATCAGTACTTTAATCATGTAGTACATAATTATTATGTACCTATCATCAATAGTTTTCTCAGCGCACGCCAAATAATTTGCTTGCACTGCTTTGGGTTACATTATTCTAATTTTCATAAGGACCTCTTTTTTTTTAAAATAAATTATCAAATATGTTTACTCGGGCATAATGTAGCTTTCCAGAGATTTTATATTGATGTCAGTGCAAAACATAATTAATTATGTTTTCTTGCTTTTATTTTTTGATGGGTTTGCTCTTCACTCTAGTCTAGGTCAAAGGTGACAGAGACAGAGTCTACGTTGGAGTGGGCTTACCCAGAAGAAGCCTGTTCACTCTAACTTTGAAGAAATTCGGTTTGAATGCGTACGGAAACACAGACGTAGGTAGTGAGTTCCATTCATTCGCTGTGTGCATTATGAAGGATGTTTGGAAGCGCTTGGTGCGAATTGGTGGAATGGCAACAAGGTAAGGATGGTAACTTGCAGTGCGCCTAGAGATGTCCGATGGTAGAAGGGGGCTGGTGGGATGAGGTCGTGGAGCTCTTGAGCACACTCACCGAAGTACAGTCTGTAGAAGACCGACAAGCAGGCAACCTTGCGGCGATGAGCCAAGCTATTAAGCTTGGCATCCACCAGTTCAACATCGCCGATGAGCCTCTTGGCTCTGCGTTCCACCGAGTCTAGCGCGGCAAGCTGACACTTTGCTGAGCCATCCCAAAGGTGGCTGCAATACTCCATGCAGGATCGGACTTTGCTTAGTTTATAGTGTCCCACTGCTGGGCAGAGGCCATCTCCGAGTCCTGCCGGGATTTCCTAGCCCACGCCACCTCATAACTAACACCCCTCACGATAGTTTTCAGGCCAGGGTCGTCTCTTCACCAATTTTGTTTATCTTTAATTAAATCTATGCTCAATAGGCATCGCTAAAGATGGAAAGGGCTAGAAATAACTTATTATATTATAGTCCCCGGCATGTAACTTGGCAAGGTTTTGGCGTAAGGGTCACTGACCAACCACCATTTAGAGCGATCGGAACGTGGAGGCGACGCGTTTGGGCAGTCGATCCTTGTTTCAATTTACCAACCAATCGCGCGCTGGGAACGGTGCTACGGGTGCCTTTCCACCAGAGATGTGCTATGCAGCGAGGATGCGAGGATGTGAAATCTAAGCTACAAAACTATGTGACCGTTTCCACTGATGCTAAGCTATACATATAGCTATATAGCTAAGTGAGGTAGCTGTGCGAGCTGTGCGATGTATCGACAGTAGAGAAGGCACAGGGAGCGGCGCGGCGGTGGCGCAGTGATGGTAGAGGCGACCATCCAGAATCCATAGCACGCATCCAGAGCATATATCCAGATCATGGATCATCCATATAAAAAAACATAGCTTAGCAGAGCCCGTTTCCACTAGTGCTTTGCTATATGGACCACAGGACCAATGAATATGATTGGTGGATATTATTTGATATCAAACGCATCCATAGCAAACGTTATCCACGTCCCGCTCCTGCTTGGTAACCAAAGAGACCTAGTGCGCTTCCGACGACTCTTGCCAAGTTACGTGCCGACAACAGACTATAAAATGTTGTAGCCACCTCTTTGCGTCAAAAAATAGAGTTCGGATATTCAAAAAAAAAACTAGTGAACCATAGCCACAAACTTCAAACTACTGTCAATCGCGAAACATCAAAAGTCTTACAAAAGATGCGGTCTTTGATATTAGCGAAATACCTCAGTTTATATTACAGTAGCACAAAATCCACAAATAATGATACACGTAATGGAGCTTAGATAAGTAAATGAGAGAAATGAGTATTTCTCGCTTCCTACAATAATGCCAAACTTTCGTTCACTATTCAGTAGAAAATCTAGCGCTGCTTCAAAAACAGGTAAAATAAGCCAAGAACAATTAACTTTAGCTCTTAAAAATATTGTACGAAGAATTATTATTTGTTATAAATCCTTATGCTGCTTTCCCCTAGATCAAATAGTTCCTACAAAGCCCAGAAGGGCCAAACATGTGTTAGACATGAGCCGACAATCAGGACTATGTCAGACGTCAGATAGAGGTTTAACTGAAATAAAAATAATACATATCCTACCAAGATCTAGAGTTTCTTTCAATGACTCAGCGAGAGCCAAAAGCGAAATCCACGAAAAGCGAGTCAACAGCGAAATATCCTCTGCAAAGAAAGTTAAAAGCGAAGCTTACACCCTAAATCTTGCCAAAAGTAGAACTGCTAGCTTAACGAACGACAAAAGCAGAGCTTCCACCCTAAAGAAAGTCAAAAGCGTTGTTTTCTCTGACAAAACACTCAACAGCGAAAAACCCAAGCGAACAAAAAAATCTAAAACAAAAATGTTGAAGGAAAAAAGTAGAAAAATACTTGAGTTTGGATCCGGTGGTATAAAAAGCACATTTAAACACAAAAGGAAATCTTACTCATCATGTAGAAGCACCGACACATCGATCAAGAGCAAGAAGAAAAGTAAACACGATGTTTCAAGAGACAACAAATGGAAAAGAATTATGAAAATGTCAAACACTGGCAACTTTATATGGATCCGCCATGACACAAAACGGCGCGAAAGTTTGACAGCTATCAGCACAGATAATGAAGAATACGCAGGTGATACTCCAGTAACGCCGAGCTTATCAAGTCATATGAACAAAATCCCTCTGCAATGGAACTTAGTAAAGGAACAGGTTTTTAGTGATACTGAAGATTATGTCAAAAAGTCCGTTGAGGTCGTTTCAGTGAAAATCATTTGAAGTTGTTTGTTTTTTGTATAGGTCCGACCTTGTATTGTCGTTACACAAATAAAATTTACGAATAACCTTGGTTTTTCGGTTCTTGCTGGTACCAAAGAATCAAGTATTAAGTAATCCGTTGGTCCCGGCTGTCAATTGTAGATCTATATATGACATTCGTTACGGTTAGTCAGAATGCCAGATCCTTTGATACCAGTCTTGCCAAGGGGTGGCGTGTTACCCAATTACTGGATGGAGGACTGGGGGTCAGAGAGGCAGTCCCTCAATACTGCTACTGCTACACAACTGCTAGACTAGACTGGAAGCTGACCCAACATGGTTGGTAAGATTAAACAGATTATGTACAATGATATTCAAATAAACAGATATGTTATAAGCGCGCGCATTGTGAAGCCCTCTGCAGCAGAAGGACAGATAAGCTAAATCCCGGAATAGCAAAATCCCAGATTAGCAGAAGGACAGATTTGCATTAAGGCAGATAATGTACTGTCGCTGTCAAAAAAGTTACAAATCCTAGTAACATTATTATCAATTTGTAATGATGTGATGTGATGTGATGTGATCATGCATGGAGTACTGCTCTCACCTCTGGGACGGATCTGCCAAATACCAACTTGATGCTCTTGGGTTGATTGACAGACGGGCCAAAAGACTGATCGGGAACGATGTGCTGGTCGACTGAAAGCTCCAGAGCCTTGAACACCGACGACGGCCAGAGGTTGCCAGCCTGTCAGTTTTCTATCGGTTACATTTCGGGGAGTGTGCGATGGAACTGCACAATTTGATTCTGCCTAGCCCTTTCCATCATCGGACAACAAGACGTACGGCAATGCGCCATCGGTACATGGTGAATATCCCACCCATACGCACAAAGCGTTTTGAAAATACTTTAATTGTGCGTAAAGCTTTTTTTTTTTAGCGTGGAGAAATAAATGCTCATGCATACTGCGCGACCACGGGGAGATAGCGCAGTTATGTGGGACTCTAACCCACTAAAACTCCACGGTGTCCTCCTGTGCCGCTTATGGCGGGAACACGGGTACGCGTTAGCACTCACCGCGAACCCGCCGCGGCTGTCCGTCACCGGACCCTACTCTGGGGAGTACCCCCCATCACCGGCGCACCAGAACACACTGTGCGCCGTGACCTGATAGCTACAACCTAGGGGTCTTCTGGTCAAGAGTGAATGGGTTTTTTCTAGGCAAGCGTGCTTCACTTTCAACCACACCATCACTTAGGCGAGATAGTGGTCAAACGCGAGCTTACAAAAAAAAAAAAAAAAAAAAAAACTAGTCACTTTCAAATAAAATTTTACCACTTGTAACTATTCAATTTTATTTTTGTTTTCTGTCTGGGTCTGTACTTCTGCCTTTATGCAAATCTGTCCTTCTGCTAATCTGGGATTTTGCTATTCCGGGATTTTGCTTATCGGTCCTTCTGCTGCAGAGGGTTGTGAAGACTCAAATAGGACACAATTGTGCCTTTAGTCTTTAGTTAAGGCGAAGAGCGATAGGCTTTGTTGAAACAAAAACAAAATAAAATAATGCCATCGTGTGTATTTAGAAAGTGTACCAATTATGATACCAAAGTAAATAAAACAGAAGGGACCTCATACCAAAATGTAAGTACGCAATACACCTCAATTTATTTCATTTTTTTTTCCTAATTTTCTGATATTTGGAGGTTAGAAAAAGAAAAAAGCATTGGTGGTCAGAATAATGTTTGTTTACATTCACACGCAAGTGATAAACACTAGCTGTCTATTTTTTCTTGTTGGTTTTATCATTATTCACTACATGTTGAAAGGGATGGCCCTTTCGACCTTAGTGAAATGTCAGATGAATGAAAAGTGTGTATGTGTGCTGCCGCTGCTGCGCGGAACACTTTTTTCAATTGTTTTGTGAGTGTATAACGTATCTGTTTATTTGAATATCATTGGATTATGTATCAATGACTCGGTCGATCATAGACTACAGTTGGACATAGACCTCTCCCAAGATGCGCCACTTTACCCGGTCATCCGCCTTTCGAATTCAGTCTATCCCAATCACCTTCTCAAAAGATTGTCGGTCCACCAAGCTGAGGAGGTTCCTCGCTACGTTTGTCGATACGCCATCTCCACTAGGACTAGGACAGGTCTGCTGCAACGATTATCGGTCCTTCGACAGACATGGCCGGCTCACTACCACGCCAGCTTGCTAAGCCTCTGTTCTCTTCAGACGGAGCGCGTCCATGAGGATTTCTCAAAAAAAGTAGGTAGGTACATTGAAGACGTAATTATATCGTCTTATTCCACTACGAAAGTAACTTTTATCAAATTGCATCTACGACTTACGCATGGTAAAAACGCCATTTTTAATATTGGACTGCTTGATTTTCATCTCTCGAAGCCGAGCTGAGCGTTGAAAATGTGACAAATAATATTTAGCCTTCCTATTAGGTGTTCTAGTAGTCCCCTAAAAGTGTTTTCTTGTGTTAGTATCTAAATATGGACAAATCTTGTGTTCCGTATGTTAATTTTCAAATAAAACCAAAAAAATATTCAACAATTTTATTTATTTACCCTTTAATTAGAAACATTGTTTTGTGCACTGGCATTTAGCAAGGTAAAAAAGGTACATAATTAATTTACATAAAAAATCTTTCATACATAAAGTAAAATTAACTATTACAGTAGGTACATAATGTAAATGTTTTTGGTACTATTTTAAAGGGGGCAATGCAATATGAATCTTTTTACAGTTAAACAGCTAAACAGGTGAACACAATTGATTAATTACATACAAACAAAAACTAACGCAATTTTTCTATGGGAGTAGGCAAAAACTACTGAACGCCACCTGCTACGATCTAAATGATCAGAGTTAAATATTGAGATGCCAAATTTTAGTGTTTGTCATTTTTTTTTAAAGTCACAGATAATATAACACTAGCATACAGATGCCTCATCCCATACAAAGGACCGTGCCGACGTAACTAGCGTTTTTCGTCTGATTAAACTGTTTTTTTGTTGTCCATCAATGAATTCTGTTCCGTTCCACGGCGTTAAATAGACGGTGTTAGCAGCAACTTACAAGTAAAAGGGTTTACTCAGTTCGTGAATATTTTTTTCTTTAAATACAGTGAAGGTTTGTTTTATAGTATTTTTTGCACGTTTTTACAGTTTATTTGCACTAAAATGTGTTACAATGCAAATTTAAACAATCGAGTGGATTGCCTCAGAAATTTAAAACCACGCCATCTATTGGCATCAATTTTAAATGATCCGTTTAAATAATCTTTGAAATGTGAATTAAGAGCCAAATATACCATAATTTTGCACTTTGGAGAGTTGATTAAACAATAACATACAATTTTTATGTTCAATTCTAGAAAATGTTAATTTTACACACATTCAATAACAGATAGGTGCATATCGCGCCATCTAGTAAGATTTATTTGAACCAAATTTCCTTAGCGCTGAGACCCCGTGTTAAAGGTAAGGATCGTAAACTTTGTTTAGGTGAGAAAATGTGACAAACATTTACTTTCGCATTTACAATATTACTAGCTGCCTGCCGCGGCTCTGCCCGGCCTATGTGTTATTCTGTTGTATAAGCTATAATAATAATATAATAATAAATGTTTATTGGTACAAAAATGTTACAATAATAAGTGTTCACATAAGTATACAGCTATATTGTAGAAACTACATTGTAACCATTGCTTAATGAACCCTGCCTCTCAAACTAGGGCAACCTGTATCTTGAGAGACAGTTTTCGGGAAGTTTTTGCATATATAAATTAAACAAAAGGTACAACATAGTCATCGCTATCAAAATGTATTAATAATAAACAATTTAAAAACAAAAATAAGATTAATTAATAAGATTTGAAAGTAAGGTCTGTGTAGGTTTAGTAGTGAGTGTGGAGTGGAGTTTGTGGGTATTTTTCAAGAGATGTAGGTGAGTAACGATTCGGTGTAGAAATAGTCCTGGTGGTGTAGTAGCCACTCAGTGACTTTACATTTCAGTGTGTGTCTGTTTAGGTCTTGTATGCTGAGTTGTTTGTGAATTTGACTGTAAATGTGGCTGCATAGTGTGAAGTATTGATGCTTAGCAAACGTTGTTTTGTGCTGTGTGAACGTGGAAGGGATCCTCCGTTTGTTAGTGTCAGTAGTGGGTATTTTGGAGTGAGTTCTGATGGTGGCTTTAAGCACGAAGAGTTGTCGAACTGTTAGCACCTTGCAGTCGGCGTATAACTCCGATGTTGGGTGTCTAAAGGGTTTACGGGTCATAACTTTTAGTATGGCTCTCTGGGCACGCTCAACTCTCAGAAATTTAGTTTTTGTAGCACCACCCCAGACGGAAATGCAATAACCCAGGATCGATTGACACAATGCTAGATAAACCATTTTTAGAGTAACTATGACGGTTTGCAGACTCTCTAAGCGACTTGAAAATATGTATAAGACGCATGGTTCTTGTGATGAGAGCGTCAAGCTGTTTATCCCATCGTAATCCATCGTCTATCTCGATACCCAAGTATCTAACGCTGTCGGTACGAGTGAGCGCAGGACAACAACAGGAGGTAGTGGGGTTAGGACATGTGTGGGCTGTTAAAAAGAAAGAGCTGGGCGGAGACGTGTCACGCCGAATCGCGAAAGGGACGTAAACTGTTTTCTGAACGTTGAGCGTGAGCAGATTTGCATTGAGCCAAGCCATAACCTTAGTCAATGCCGACTCAGCACAGGACTTTACAACGTCCCAGGTACGTCCACAGACAAGAATCGCGGTATCATCCGCATATGAGTAGATTTGGCAATTGGGAAGATCCATATTGCAGAGGTCATTTACATATATGAGAAATAATAATGGACCCAATATGCTACCCTGAGGCACGCCGTAAGTCATAAGTTTCTCATCGCTAAGATACGTGTCAACTTTTACCTGCTGTTTACGATTTCTGAGATAGTCCTTGAATATCTCGAGTGTAATGCCACGAATACCTAGGTGTTCTAACTTTGAAATAAGTAGGGGAAGCTATACCTATTACTGTAGTTTCATCAAAATCCGTTCAGTAGTTTTTGCTTGAATGTATAATAAACAGCCTCACAAACTTTCACATCTTTATTATTAGTAGAATGAACTAACAGTTCTTGAATGCGGTTTAGCAAAGCTATTCGTGTTCAGTTTCATTAGTGAAATTCGAATTTTACTTAAATAAATGTAATAAATTAATTTTTTTCGCCCAAAAAGTACAATTTTGTTTCTATATTGTGTTACAAATACTGGAGGTACAAAGGTTTGTGGGAGTCAGGAATCCAATAGAATACCTTGTGCTATAATATACTTACAAATTGCATTATCCCATAATATTTCACAGCTTTGATATTTTTATAATAATAAATAACATTACATACTTGTTTATACATTAAAAAATCATAGCTTTAGCTTTGTTAAATAATAAAAAAAAAACTATTTTAACTCAGGACTAAGTCCTCTGTCATGTTAAACACAAACAAATTTTGGAAAGTATCACAGGGAAACGTAAATAATAATAATAAATAAAAAGAAGTAAACCCGTAATTTGTACCATAAAAATCACAAACTTATTAAAATTATTCGCAATAATTTACAAGCAAAAATTTACAAACTCTTAGTGTGCTACAGGAAGATAATAAAGGTGAAATTAAATTCATTAGCGAAATTCCGCCGATGTGGTTGGTAAACCCGAATGTTTTTTTTTTTATAAATAGCTTGTTGGTTAGGTAGAGGTGGACTTATAGTTCACCCACACTTCGTCAGTTATTTTTAAGGTTGCCCAAGTCGGCGGCACGAACTATTTTGTGGCCGGTGTTAAAATGCATGCTATCTCATCCGACAACACGTACGAAAGGGATAGACGCTGTGATGAGCAGTAAGAAGCTAGTGCGCGTACGAATCCACAGTCATGTAAACGTTGACCCTTAAATGTACGTAAACGCCTGCGGAGTTTCACTAATTAATTTAATTTGACCATTCCCAAATGATTTGAAAGCAAAACTTAAAATGTGCTAGAAAAGCGCTCTTTGATGCGGTATGATTTGCATAAATATAATATTTTTATTTGCTCTAAGGCAAGCCTAAGGCCATATCTTTCTAGAAAAGCATTTTATTGGCTTATTCTATTTTTAATAAAAACAAATATTTCACTATGTAAAGCTAGCCTTCTAATCTTTCCAGACTGCAAGTACTTGCAAGTTTGTCGAAAAAGTTGTAACAACTACAACCCGAAATAATATATTATACCTACTACGGTACTTTTCTGCAAGTTACTTGTACTTTAGAAAGATTGTTTAACCCTGGTTTTTAAAAACGATTTATTTACGACAGATTAACCGATTAGGGCGCTTTTTCGCCAAAGACGTGCTAGGTAGCCAGGCGGTGCTGGGGGGGTCCTACCTGCGCTGTGAAAACGTCTGATTGTTTCCACAAATGCTGTGTGAGAAGCACAGGTATAAATCTAACTAGATGACGCGATTGTATGTACTTCGCGTGCCAAAAAACGAAGTAAAATTACGACCAATGATCGTAATATGATCTTTTCATTTTAGCATTATCATCGGCACAGTAAATCCACCGAAATCTAGAAAAATGCCTTTTTATGCCATATTGAGATGTAAAGACTGTATATAAAAAGTTGGCCGAGGTATTGGAATAGTTTTCTTTCATTGGTAAGTACATTTGTTTTTAAATTGTGAGTGAAAAAGTGGCACGCTTGGTTTTCATTCTGATGGAGGGATTTACGTTATCTAGTTAGATTTATGTTTGTGGTGAGAAGCTTGTGCGATGCCAGGCTATAAATTGAAGCTGTAAAACCGTGTAGCTGAGTGATGCGAGGACGCGTAGCGGTCTGTTTTTAGCTGTGAAAAACACATTCCTCCCTCTTGTCCCTCACACACATCTCTCGATTTTTTGTATATAAGTAGGGTAAAAGCCGGATAGGCGTCACACTTTTTGTATATAAGTAGGGTAAAGGCCGGATATTTGTCACAGTTTTTGTATTAAGTAGGGTAAAAGCCGGATAGTTGTCACTCTTTGTATATAAGTAGGGTAAAAGCCGGATAGTCGTCACACTTTTTGTATATAAGTAGGGTAAAGGCCGGATAGTTGTCACACTTTTTGTAATCACTCTGTATACTGAGCGACAGTACAAAAAGAAAATACTTTATTTGTTAAACTGGCGGGTACTTTGGTTTTTTATCTACAAATGTATTAAAAGTAAAAAACATTATCTTTAATATTTCCAGAGTATCTGAGACATCTGTCCCAAATAGGGGATAGTTGCCTAATCCATGTAAATAACGTTTAGGATAGATACTCCACCAAGAAACAGGACTTACAGGACATATATCCCGCAAAAACTTTGACCGCATTTTGCCTTCCCATGCACATACCACAGAGACAAGAGATACGGTCAACTTAGTGGTAGTTGGAGAATATTTCGATAATTACTAAAATAGCATGAGATTCATCCGTGAAACTAGAGTATTTTCAATTGGGGCAACTATACCCCTGGGGTAACTATACCCCAGAGGCAACTATACCCCTGGGGTAACTATACCCCTGAGGCAAATATACCCCTGGGGTAACTATACCCCTGAGGCAACTATACCCCTGAAGTAACTATACCCCTGGCGCAATTATACCCCTAGGCACAGATAATATAATACTAGCATACAAATGCCTTATCCGATACAAAGTAACCGTGCCGACGTAAGTAGCGTTTTTCATCTGATTATACCGATATTTTTTTGTAAATCGATCGCGTTCGGTTCCGTTCCATCGGCGATATATAGATTACAATCTAATAATCAATCGATACCGATAGATAAATCAAATAATTGGTATAATCAGTACAGTAAGTCGGGGCAGTTTCTTTGTATGGGATGAGACACCACTGCTCTGGGGCAACTATACGCCTGGAGCAAATATCCTAGTTTCACCCTATACCACCGCTCCACTACCCCTTTTCCACCAGACCTGCACTAAATAAGATTCGGAAGATCAAAATCCCATTACTATTTTTTTTTTCCTAGCATATCAATCAATCTGCCTAACCTTTTCCTAACTATATTGGGGTCGGCTGCCAGTCTTACCGGATTCAGCTGAGTACCAGTGTTTTACATGGAGCGATCTATCTGACCTCCACAACCCAGTAACTGGGTAACACGGTACCCCTTGGCTAGACTGGTGTCAGATCTCAAGCTTCTGACTACTCGTAACGACTGTCAAAGATCTTCAAATGACAGCCGGAACCAACGGCTTAACGTGCTTTCCGAGGCACGGAGGAAACTCGGTATGTTGAAATGGTCACCCATCCACGGACCTACCTCGGCAAGCGTTGCTTAACCTTGATGATCGACCCGTGCTGTGGCTGTTATTATTTAGCCACGAGCTCCTCATTTTCTCCTAGCATATCTTAGGTGAAAATGCATCCTTAGACTTAAACAAGCTTTTAAAAACCAGGGTGACTTAAAGAATGCTGGTAAAATTAACTATTATCATAATGTTAGTAGAATTACGTCTATAATTATTCTATCTAAGTTAATTGACATAACAACCCGCAGAAACCTTTATTACGAAAATTTATTCACGCATTTTCTAATATGGCGATCTTTTTAACTTGTGCTAAGTACCTTAACGAAGCAATCTCCCGCGAATTCGAGTTAGCAAATTTTTTAATAATTAGTTTCTTTACAAAACTTATAAAATTTTCATAAGATTCCTAAAACTTAAAAAAAAAGCTTTGACTTTGGGACTCTCAAAGACCTCAATCCCTCAGACTAAAAAGCCTTAAGACCCCAGACCAGAAGAGTTTCAAAGCCAGAACCAAAATACCTAGAGCAAAAACACAAAACACTTAGTACTCAGAGCCAAGGCTTTTAAACCCAGAGCCAAACAATTTAGGACCATGAGTCAAAAGCTTTCGCCCATATTAGTTATTAACTAATTTAATATAAATAGAATTATACTGAGAATTATATATAGAATTATCAGAATTAGTTAATTATATTTATATATAACTAATTAATTCAGAAATGTAATTTTTTAAGTACTTAAGTTTTGTTTTGTATTTTTATTTCCCCTCGTAAGAGAATTGTAATCTTTGAGAAATAAAGAATCTTAAACCGTAAAGACTTAGAACTTAGATAAAAAATGTAAGGTCCAAAGTCAAACGCACTTAAAGCCTAATGCCAAAAGACATTAATACGAAAAGTCAAAAGACCCCAAGGCCAAAATACGCCAAGATCTACTCGAACTTACTTTTGTCTCAGTTTAGCAGCAGCCATAGCGAATTGTATAGCATATTACCTAGCGGCAGCATACAAGACAACATGTGCAAGGTAGACCTTAGAATATAGAAAATAGAATTAATAACCCAAGGTAAAGACCTAAGATTTTAAGAACAATGACTCAAAAGTCTAAAAGCCCAAAGCCTAAAGGCTCAAAGTCAAAAGGCCCTAAGTCAAAAGACCCAAAGTCCAAAGTACGAAAGCCTTTCAGTCCTAATTTATAAAACAAGGTCTACTCAATCTTCGTCACAGCCCCTTTAAAAGGCCAAATAGACAACATAGGAGTCACTCTCAACAATAACATCGGTTTTGCAGCCGCCATAGCGAATTGCATAGCATTGTACCTAGTGGCGTCTTCCTTCCACGTGTTGTCTTGTTGTATTATTGTGTGTTGGTGATAACTGTATTATTGTAATACAGTTAATTTTTTGCTAGTTAATCTTTTGTTACTTGATCTTAGAGATGATTTTGAATTCTGAAATAGAGCTTTTGGCCCAAGGTCAAAACATCTTACGGCCCAAGTCCATAAGAACCAAAGTCAAAAATACAACAAAGTCTTTTGACTTTGCTGTATTTTTGACTTTGTGTCTTTGGTCTAAAGACACAAGGTCAAAAGTCTTTAGGACCCCAAAGTCAAAAGGAGCTAAGGTCTACTCGAGCTTACTTTTAGCCCCTCTAAAAGGCCACATAGACAGCATGGGGGTGACTCTCAACAATAACATTGGTTTAGCAGCCGCCATAGCGAATTGCATAGCATAGTATCTCATAGCGTCTGCTTTGCACATGTTGTCTTGCATGTGTTGGTAGCCCCCCAGGATGATGGCGGTTGTGAACAGTGATATTAAGATGGATCTATGTTTTGTGTAGTGGCGGTATCTGTAACAAAGATGGAGACAAGATTATTTTTAATTAAACAGAGTATTTCTTTTGCAATAGTAATGTTTCGTGGGTAGAAAAATGATAATTCTATTAAGTCCGCCAGTGCGATTATCAAATAATTGGACACGTATTTTATGCTTTACCAGATCAAAAAAATTGATAAAGTTAAAGCGCATCAAAGTTCAGGAGTGGGGGCTTGTGACGTCACTAAGGCAGTATACAGTGTCACAGACAATATAATACTAGCATACAGATGCCTCATCCCATACAAAGAAACCGTGCCGACGTAACTAGCGATTTTCGTCTGATTAAGATGATTATTTTTGTAAGTACTTCGATCGCGTTTCGTTCTGTTCCTCGGCTATAGATGGAGTTAGCAGCGACTTGTTTTCTCGGTTCGTGTAAATTTTTCGCTAAATACAGTGACAGTTTGTTTTATAGTTTTTTTTTTCATTTTTTACAGATTCATTGTACCAAAATGTGTTACAGTACAAATTTAAAAATTCAAGTGGCATGCCTCAGAAATTTAAAACCGCGCCATCTATTGCAATTTATTTTAAATGATCCGTTCAAATAATCTTTGAATTGAGAGTCCAATATTCCATAGTTTAGTGCTTAGGAGAGTTGATTAAAAAAAACATAAAAAATGTATGACCAATTCTAGAAAATTTTAATTTTACACACAATTCAATAACAATTCGAAGCATATCACGCCATCTAGTGACATTTATTTGAACCAAATTTTCTTTGTTAGCGCTGAGACCCCGTGACAGTGTACTAGCGGCGTGACGTCACACGATATTTCAACGCAGTATATCGTCGTCACTTTATGTTTACGTGTCAAAAGAAAAAATACGTGTCCAATATATTTTATTAACCTACCTGACGGACAAAAACTAATTTTCAAAAAACTACCTAATTGTAACACAAAGGCAACTAAATCATAAATTACTTCCATTTGCCGTAATGGTAATGAGACTTGTTAATTTTTTAGCATCTTTTTACGTCCTATCGTTTCCTCTGTGCGCGTTTTCACGCTTGAAGCGTTTGCAGATATTATATAACATAGAAAAATATCTGTTATTAAAATATTGTAAAAGTATTCGCCTGATTTTGCTGAAAAGTTTCCTCAGAAACCTTTCTCTCCCTTTCTGTTCGTGACAGTTAAATATTGAGTAGAAAAAACATAACATCATTATGTTAATATATTAATGCAGGTTTATTTTTACAGGAGCAATGGTGGCCTAGTGGTAGCGGCCGCGACTTACAAGTGAAAGGCCATGGGTTCGAACTCAGGCAGGCGATTTACTTTGTGTAAATTATTTCATCACCACTGCTCTCAAAACGGTGAAGGAAAACATCGTGAGGAAACCGGCATAACATAGAACCAAAAAATCGAAGACATGTGACATGCACCAACCCGCACTAGGCCCGCGTGGTGGATTACGGCCCATTCCCTCTACAAAGAGGAGGCCTGTGTCCCAACAGTAGAAACACTAAAAAGCTGATGATGATGAATGATGTTTTTTTTTACGAATATTTAATTTCAGGTAGATTTTCAAAAGACCTTATAAAGATATTGTTTCATAGTAGCTTATCAACTTACTCAGCAATAGCCGGTGTCACACAGAGCGCCCAACCCAGTAAGCTGCCTGTAGACACTACTAACGCGTACATCGGCGTCGTCGATACACGGATGGTTTCTGGGTTCTCACACCAGCGGAATGCCTGGAAATCCATACTAATATTATAAATGTGAAAGTAACTCTGTCTGTCTGTTACCTTTTCACGCTTAAACCGCTGCACCGATTTAGATGAAAGTTGGTATGAAGATAGTTTGAGACCTGGGAAAGGACATAGGCTATATAGGTATTGTAGGGTAGGGTAGGGTAGGGTATGGTAGGTTAGGGTAGGGTAGGGTAGGGTAGTGGAGGGTAGGGTAGTGTAGGGTAGTGTAGGGTCGGGTAGGGTAGGGTAGGTTAGGGTAGGGTAGGGTAGGGTAGGGTAGGGTAGTGTAGGGTAGAGTAGATAAATGTTTGGTATTTTTATGGCAAAACAAAGTTTGCCGGGTCAGCTAGTACAGATATAAATATAATATATTGAATACTTGTCAAACTACTTCTTACGGCCCAACGACGTCGGTCTATAACAACATCATATAACCACAGATAATATAATACCAGCAAACAGATGCCTCATCCCATACAAAGAAATCGTGCCGACGTAACTAGCGTTTTTCGTCTGATTATTTTTATAAGTATCGATCGCGTTCGGTTCCGTTCCACGGCTATAGATGGTGTTAGCAGCGACTTGCAGGTAAACGGGTTTTCTCGGTTTGTGACAATTTTTGTATTTAAATACAGCGACGACTTGTTTTTGAGTATCTTTTTACACGTTTTTACAGTTTTAATATCAATCTGCCTAGCCTTTTCCCAACTATATTGGGGTCGGCTTCCAGTCTTACCGGATTCAGCTGAGTACCAGTGTTTTACATGGAGCGACTGCCTATCTGACCTCCACAACCCAGTAACTGGGTAACACGGTACCCCTTGGCAAGACTGGTGTCAGATCTCAAGCTTCTGACTACCCGTAACGACTGTCAAAGATCTTCAAATGACAGCCGGGACCAACGGCTTAACGTGCTTTCCGAGGCACGGAGAAAACTCGGTATGTTGAAATGGTCACCCATCCACGGACCAACCTCGTCAAGCGTTGCTTAACCTTGATGATCGACCAGTGCGGCTGTTATTATTTAGCCACGAGCTCCTCCGATACGTTACGGTACGTTTTTACAGTTTCATTGTACCAAAATGTGTTACAATCAAATTTAAAAAATTGAGTGGCATGCCTCAGATTATCAATTTTAAATGATCCGAACAAATAATCTATGAAATGCGAATTTAGAGCCCAATATTCCATAATTTTGTGCTTAGGAGAGTTGATTTAACAAGAACATGCAATGTATATGATCAATTCTAGAAAATGTTAATGTTACACTCAATTCAATAACAAATCAATGCATATTGCGCCATCTAGTGACATTTATTTGAACCGAATTTTCTTTGTTAGCGCTGGGACTCCGTGATATTACTTACACACATGTGTCAACGGGAAAATAAGAAGGTTGATTGTATTTCAAACATTATTCTTAGTTAGATAAAGTTCATAATACAAATACATAATTAAATTTGATCCTGGTATAAGTTGTCTAAGGCAGTTTCCTAAATAATAAGATCAAAAAAATTCAGACGCATTGAGAACCCTCTCCTTTTTACCCGACTGCCGATGAAGGGTAATGTGTTTATCAGTCTATGTATGTATGTTTGTTCCTATATGGCGTTCCAGAGACCAAACGCGTTGGCCAATTTTGATGATTCATACGTCAATCGATTCGTCTTAACCCTGCGAGTGTCATGGGCTACATTAAAATTGGACAATATATAAATGGCGGATTTTGGGCGCCATATTGTGGGGGCCCAAATTTTTTCTTCCAAACCCATCGTGTGGGGTATCAAAATAAAGGGTTTTAAGAGGTGATTTTAAAAATATATAACACTTATTTTTTTTTCGACTTAGATACATTTAAACATATAACTACAAGTTATAAATAAAAAAGTTAAATCAAAAAACCCGACTGCTTCAAAAGCGAACTAAAAAGTCGTTAACAAGGAAAAAATCATACTGTGCAGGCGGAGGATACACCAGATTTTGGTCAGCCAGCCCGCGAATATGTATCCTCCGACTGCACAGCATGATTTTTTCCTTGTTTACAACTTTTTAGTTCGCTTTTGCAGCAGTCGGGTTTTTTGATTTAACTTTTTTTATGAAGTCGGTTAAATAGCGATGGTATGACAATTTTTAGACACCAAAAAGATCGCTTTAAAACGTCCCATTTTGAGAAATAAAAAAGGACTCGTACATACATGAACTCACGCCTTTACCCCCTGAGGGTAGGCATAAACTACAGAACGATCCTTTGTCAAATTATTTTTTTACACAAAATGGACCATTTTAACAGTCCCATGCGGGTCCCAGCCGAACATCTTCAAGCCGCCGTACGTTAAGGCGCCGATTCCCTTGAGTAGCTGATTTTAAAATGAGAATCACGTCTAAACGGCTCGTCGTAATTTATTGGAAAAAATATATGTTATATTAGACCATTTTCTTAATAATTTCATCTGAGCAAATTTTGAGTTTTATTCGTATAACATAGTGTAATTAATTTGTAAAGTTATGTCTAAAACGGACAAAAACACGACAATCACAACAAAACCGCTGGGCGTATTTTAATGAAATCGACACCATATCAAAGATAATTTAATTATATACATTTTGATCTGAAGCTTTTTTTTTTAAAGTCATAGAATAATAAGAAAAGTACAAAAAACTACTAAATTTCGGGTCGCGCGGGTGAGAAACGAGGGCGCGTTTTGTTCCCTCAAGGTCGTTGGCGTTAGTCGTCGTCTTAAGCCCGCGATCAGCGCCGCTCAGTGTTTTATAGACCCAAAAAAATGACTATATTTATTATTGGCTATTTCTAATATTATTAACTAGCTGACCCCCGCGGCTTCGCTCCCGTCAACTGGCTACTTACCTACCATAACTACCCTACCCTACCTCCTACCCTACCTCCCCTACCTACCCTGCCTACCCTACCTACCCTACATAAACAACCTACCCTACGTTTTTAAGATGTATTCTGCTATTCGGGGCGGATACAAATCCAACTAATCAAAAACCATGAAAATTGGTCCAGCATATCTCGAGTTATAAGTGTTGTAACAAACCCGTCTTTGTTTTATTTATATAGATAATAGATTATCATATATTATTAGCTATTTCTTAATAGTTTATTACAAAAGCACGAGTAGAACACCCATGTGTTAATTTTGTCCTTGATTTTTTTAAAGTTTTGTAAAAAAAACTAGTACATAGTTGAGCTTTATTCGTATTGCAGGTTTATGAAGCAATTTAAGGAGAAAAATATCTGCTAGAATTATACCATTATAGAAGATAAAAGACCTGCTGATTTTTTGTGATAAAAACTAATCGTCACAAAAGGTCAAAATAGTGACAACCCTAACGCATATTTTTGAAAATCATTATCTCATAACCTAGGCCCAAGTTCCAAGTAATATTTTCATGGATGATAAAACTTACTATAAGGAATCTGTTTGTACCAGACATAGGTTCTACTTCGAGCTAGAAAAATAAACTGATTTCGGTAAAACATTTTTTTTTCGAGTTCTATTATCGTTTTTGATTACTTAAACACGGCATAATTTTCTCTTTGACTTGCTTCATAAAACTGCAATACGAATAAAGCTAAATTATGTACAGTTTTTTTTATACGTTTTGTTTTTGTTCTTTTGACCTTAAAGGTCAGGAAAACTTTGCGATATAAAAAAAAAATCAAGTATTCAAAATTGGCACATGGGAGTTCTACTCGTGCATTTTATATTAGGTAGAAATAGCCAATAAAAGCCGATGCCACTTTTTTAGGGTCTATAAAACACTGTGCGCCGTGACGGGTACAGAGCACGTGAAACGCTACTGCGCGACTGGTGTCCTTCGTCGCGTGGTAGCCGTACTTCTAGATTTATCTTTTTTTACCCGACTGCCGAAGGAGGGTAATGTGTTTATCAGTCTATGTATGTATGTAAGTATGTATGTATGTAAGTATGTATGTATGTATGTATGTTTGTTCCTATGTGGCGTCCAGAGACCAAACGCGTTGGCCGATTTTGATGATTCGTACGTCAATCGATGCGTCTTAACCCTGCGAGTGTCATAGGCTACATTAAAATTGGATAATAGAAAAATGGCGGATTTTGGGTGCCATATTGTGGGAGCCCAAATTTTTTTTTTCTTCCAAACCCATCGTTTGGGGTATCAAAATAAAGGGTTTTAAGAGGTGATTTCAAAAATATATAACACTTATATGTTTAAAGGTATCTAATTCGAAAAAACTAACTAAAAAAACTTAATTAAAAAAATCAAAAAACCCGACTGCTTCAAAAGCGAACTAAAACGTCGTAAACAAGGAAAAAATCATGCTGTGCAGGCGGAGGATACACCAGATTTTGGTCAGCCAGCCGGCGAATATGTATCCTCCGCCTGCACAGCATGATTTTTTCCTTGTTTACGACTTTTTAGTTCGCTTTTGAAGCAGTCGGGTTTTTTTGTTTGTAAATTCAAAATTAACTTGAAAGTTTAGTTGAAATAAACTATTTTGTTTTTTTTTATTTTGATTTTGAGTCGACGTTGAGTTGAGGTTGAGTTGAGGTTGGGTTCTCTATATCGTTGAGGCCTCTATATGATGAACGCCTTCTTCAGAAAGCGTGAGCACAGGAAGTGGACGTGGCAAAGCCCCGATGGTGGAACTAAAAACGAGATCGACTTCATCATGTCAACCAAGAAGCAAATGTTTAATGATGTCTCTGTGATCAATTCGGTGAAAACCGGGAGCGATCACCGCATGGTAAGAGGCACATTGAACATTAATATCAAGCTTGAAAGGTCTCGACTGATGAAGTCCACGCTCCGTCCAGCACAGATCCAGATCCAAAACCCCGAAACCTTTCAGCTCGAACTCCAGAATCGTTTCGAGTGCCTAGGGAGCTCCGTGTACGAAAACAGCAATGGGTTCGTGGAAGCTGTCCATACGGTCGGGTCTAAGTTTTTCAAGACCCGCCGTACATATAGAAATAAAAAGCTCTCTCATCCTACTCTCAAGCTAATGAAGGAGAGGCGTGAGATGATCCTGCAGTCTTCAGACGATGCGGTGAAATACCGGCAGCTAAAAAGACGGATCTCAAAGTCCTTGAAAACCGACCTCCGCCGCTTTTATACCGAAAGCATTAAAGATGCTATCGAGCGGAATAAGGGTTCCAAGGTCTTTGCAAGAGATCTGTCTATTGGGCAGAGCCAGCTCACAAAACTGAAGACCGATGATGGCAGGATTGTATCCGCCAAACCGGAGCTGCTGAGGGAGATCGAGAGATTCTATGGGCAGTTGTACACGTCAACTAGTAAACCCGTTGCGAATCTAGCAGACGACCCAAGAGTTAGATTGACCCGGCACTATACCGAAGATATCCCGGACGTCAGCCTGTACGAGATTAGGATGGCTCTGAAACAGCTCAAAAACAACAAGGCGCCGGGTGACGACGGAATCACGGCTGAACGCCTGAAGGCGGGTGGAAAACCGGTCCTTAAGGCCCTTCAGAAGCTGTTTGATTCCGTCATACTCGAGGGCAAAACGCCACAGGCATGGTGCAGGGGTGTGGTGGTCCTCTTCTTCAAAAAGGGTGACAATGCCCGGCTGAAGAACTATAGGCCCATCTCACTTCTTAGCCATGTCTACAAGTTGTTTTCAAGAGTCATCACGAATCGTCTCGCGCGCAGGTTTGACGATTTCCAGCCTCCCGAACAAGCCGGATTCCGAAAAGGCTTTAGCACCGTAGACCACATACATACGCTGCGACAGGTTATACAGAAGACCAAAGAGTATAACCTGCCTCTCTGCTTAGCGTTTGTGGA
Organism: Orthosia gothica; assembly: GCA_949775005.1. Taxonomy (NCBI): domain Eukaryota; kingdom Metazoa; phylum Arthropoda; class Insecta; order Lepidoptera; family Noctuidae; genus Orthosia; species Orthosia gothica. The sequence goes on along the minus strand of OX459035.1, from coordinate 4,479,248 downwards.
CTACGAGAAAGCCTTCGATTCAATCGAGACTTGGGCTGTACTGCAGTCTCTCCAACGGTGCCAGATCGACTACCGGTACATTGAGGTGTTGAAGTGTTTGTACGGAAACGCCACCATGTCAGTCCGTCTTCAGGACCAGACCTCGAAACCAATATTTCTCCAGCGTGGCGTGAGACAGGGAGACGTAATATCTCCGAAACTGTTCACTGCTGCGCTGGAGGATGTATTCAAGGTTCTGGACTGGAGGGGCCTAGGCATCCGAGGGGCATGGCGAATACATCACTCATCTTCGGTTTGCCGACGACATAGTGGTCATGGCTGAGACCATGGAGAGCCTCAATACAATGCTCGATGACCTCAGTAGAGCTTCCGAAAGAGTGGGTTTTAAAATGAACATGGACAAAACCAAGGTGATGTTGAATGCCCATGTTACACTCCTATCAAGGTTGGAGACTCTACACTCGAAGTTGTGGACGACTATGTCTACCTGGGACAAACGATCCAGTTGGGTAGGGCCAACTTCGAGAGAGAGATAAACCGTCGAATCCGACTCGGCTGGGCAGCGTTCGGGAAGTTGCGCGGTGTCTTCTCGTCCAACTTACCACAGTGTCTCAAGACGAAGGTCTAAGACCAGTGTGTGTTGCCAGTGATGACATATGGCTCTGAGACGTGGTCGCTTACAATGGGCCTCATCAGAAAGCTTACAGTCACTCAAAGGGCAATGGAGAGGGTTATGCTCGGCATTTCCTTGCGTGATCGAATCAGAAATGTAGAGATCGGCAAAAGAACCAGGGTTACCGACATAGCCCGAAGAATTGCTGTGGCAGTGGGCAGGGCACATTGCTCGCAGAACGGATGGCCGATGGGGCAGAAAGGTTCTGGAGTGGCGACCGCGAACCGGAAGACGGTGCGTTGGAAGGCCTCCCACCAGGTGGACCGATGACCTCGTGAAGGTTGCGGGGATCCGCTGGTTGCGAGACGCACGGGACCGGTCAATGTGGCGACGCTTGGGGGAGGCCTATGTCCAGCAGTGGACGTCTTTCGGCTGATATTATGATGATGATGATGAGGTTGGGTTGAGGTTGAGTTGAGGTTGGGTTGTGGTTGAGTTGAGGTTGAGTTCAGGTTGAGTTGAGGTTGAGTCGAGGTTGAGTTGAGGTTGAGCTGACGTTGAGTTTAGTGAAAGACATGTTAAAAAAGATACATAAAAACTAACCAGCTTAATAGTCCAATGCGGGTCCCAGCCGAGCATCTTCAAGCCGCCGTACGTTAACCCCGCGATCAGCGCCGTGACGACGGTGCAGAGCACGTGGCACGCTACTGCGCGGCTGGTCTCGTAAGTGGCGTGGAAGCCGTACTGCCAAATGAAGGGGTCCGAGACGTAGATGCAAAGGGCTGGGGCGAGGAAGGCGCCTGGAAACCGAGCACAAATATATTGTTTCCACTACCTTGTCTATTATGTAACACATTGCCTAAGAAATTCGTTTCGAAATATGAACATTTAAAAAAAAAACAAAATTACATAATAACAGTTACGAAATACAACGTAACAATTTTTCTTTTTGGCGGCCAAGTACGAGTGAAACAATTTGCAATTTAAAGAAAAAACAAAGTACGTAACTCAATAGGCTACTGTTGGTAGACGCATTCTGCTGCTACGCCCGCGCTTTTTCCACAGCCCCATCCGGCAGAATGATACTGAACCTGTAACCTCTCGAAAAAGCGCGCGTTGATTGTGTGTGTAACGTTTCTAATAAATTGTTGTTAGAACTTATTTGCATTTAATTAAGAAAGCTCATCAGGTAGTAAAAAAAGAATCGTTCATTCGAAATTTACTAAATAATCATAATCATTTCAGCCTTAAGACGTCGACTGCTGATCATAGGCCTCCCCTTGTGTCGTAAGATCGACCGTTTCTGAGCGCCTCACATCCAGCTGATTCCCGCAACCTTAACCCAGTCATCAACCTAGTGAGAGGCCTTCAAAGATACACTTCTGTTCCACTTAGTATACTATTTACGGTACGGTACGGTTTTAACTCGTTGGAGGTGAGGAGAGGCTACGATCAGCTCGCAGTAGCATGTAAGATCCTAAGCGGACGGATTGACTGCCCTGAACTCCATGGCCTTTTCTGCCGACTGTTTGTACCCAACAAATACGTTGGGCATCGACAGAGTCGCCGTCACGACCTATTCGCACCACCACCATCCAGAACTGTCGCCAGGGCTGAATCCCCAGTGTGTCGTGCTTTGAGGATGCTCAATGCCCTCTTGACTGCCAATCCTGAATGTGATGTGTTTGCGGACGAATGGAAGAAACTAATGCGAGCATGTCTGGTGTTCTGTGAGAGAAAGTATGAGAGGGTGTCCACTGTTGCATGATAATTGTATTTTTATATTTGAATGATTGATTATGTATACTGTCACTCCACTGTGCCATGTTATATATTTGTATTGTTATTTTTTAATTATTATTTGGATTGATTATATTGGCATAACACTGTTCATTGTATTGTTTAGTATATTATTGATTTTATGATTTTATGTGACACAACTGTCAACATTGTTATAATCTATTTCTATGTTAATTATTGTAATTGGTCTTTGTATCGTTTTAATTAACTATAAATAAAATAAATAAATAATAAATAAATTAACTCGAATTTGCCAAACGGCTGGATGGACTTCTACAGTTTTGGTAACGTTATATTCATCTTAAAAATCCAAGTGTCCTTAGATACGTGTTTGGAAAAATATATACAAAGTGGCCATATTGTGGGAAACAAAAAAGATATAAACAAGAAGAAAATCAGTCTGTGCAGTCGGCGGATATTTATAGTTTTGGTCAGCCAGTTCGCGAATATGTGCACATAAGCAGTCGGGTTTTTTTTTTTTTTATTTACTTTTTCTTTTTAATAACTTACAGCCTGTAAAGGTACTCAACAAAAAAAACAAGGGGCAAGTGAGCTGCAACAAACAACCGCGCCAACATTACCGACACTAGCGCCGCGGCGCACAGCGGATACATCAGGTACTTCCATCTCCAGACGTCGTACATTCTGTTGAATCAATCTGCCTTTACCCAACTACATTGGGGTCGGCTTCCAGTCTTACCGAATTCAGCTGAGTACCAGTGTTTTACATGGAGCGACTGCCTATCTGGCCTCCACAACCCAGTAACTGGGTAACACGGTACTCCTTGGTAAGACTGGTGTCAGATCTCAAGCTTCTGACTATTCGTAACGACTGTCAAAGATCTTCAAATACCAGCCGTGACCAACGACTTAACTTGCTTTCCGAGGCATGGAGGAAACTCGGTATGTTGAGATGGTCACCCATCCACGGACCGACCTCGCCAAGCGTTGCTTAACCTTGGTGATCGACCAGTGCGGCTGTTATTATTTAGCCACGAGCTCCTCAATTATATTCTGTTGAATAATAATAATAATACAAAGATACTCACCAACAAAGGCGCCAATCAGACACTGATGCGGAAAGTGAGCTGCAACATACAACCGCGCCAACATCACCGACACTAGCGCCGCAGTGCACAGCGGATACATCAGGTACTTCCACCACCAGATATAGTACTTTCTGTAAAGAACAAAATTTTCCTTTAGAACGTTTTGTTGTTGTTAGTGTTTTTTGTGTTGTTCGTTTACTGTATTTGTTGTAGTTGTGTTGATTATTGATTGTGGTTTGTGTTGAAAGAAAGAAAAGAAAAGAAAGAAAATGAGTTTATTTGCATTAAAACAAAAACACCTTAAAATTAAAACAAAATATTTTTAAAACTATTAATGCCAAAAGGGCCTCAGCTCAGCATAATGCCAAATGGTAACACAGGGTATACCACCTGACGCTGATTTTCAGCTGCAGCCCACGAGTGCCATACGCTCGAAAACACCGACAAACATTTTTAATAAGTATACAATTAATTATAATATAACAACAAAAATAATAGTAGTAAGTACTTCCAGGGATCTCATATGAGGCATATGTACCAGGCCCCTCAGAAAGTATTGCGAAAAAAAGTTTTTATATATGGGAGACTGGCCAGTTATAATGTTTTTCGAAAATATGATTATTTATAAGTAAAAATAAGTAAGTTCCAATTTCAAAATTTCCCTCCACATTTTTTGCGAGTTAATTCAAAGTATTGTGTCTCACTGAAATATGGATCTGCGCCGGGAACATTTTAGAGCTATGATTTTATACGATTTCAAGTGTCGCCTGAAACCGGATGAATCGTACGATAGACTTCAAATGGCATTCATGGATGAAGGCCCTTCCAAGGCAACCGTGTATCGTTGGTATAACGAATTCAAGCGCGGTCGACCAACTTTGGGGGATGACGAAAGAAGCGGTCGCCCTTTGACGGCTGTTACCGAAGAAAACGTGCTAGCAGTGAAAAATTTAATCCAAGACAATAGGCGAATTACATATCAGGAGATTCAACACATATTGAAGATTGGATCGGGAAGCGTTCACGAGATTCTACACAGCCATCTTCGCGTGAGGAGGATAGTATCACGCTGGGTGCCGCACAACCTCACCGATGCTCAGAAGCAGGCCCGGGTGGAATGGTGCCGTGATATGCTTAACAAATTTGAAGCAGGCTCGTCTCGGCGTGTTTACGACATCGTTACAGGTGATGAGTCCTGGATTTATCAATACGACCCAGAAACCAAGCGCCAGTCGACTGTTTGGGTGTTTCAAAATGAGCCAACGCCTACCAAAGTGAAGCGATCTAGAAGCGGGGGTAAGATTTTGATCGCTAGCTTTTTTAATTTGACTGGCCACTTGGTATCAATTCCCTTACGGGATCAAAGAAGCATTAATGCCGAATGGTATACTACCAAATGTTTGCCAGAAGTTTTCTCTGTTATAAGCAACAAGCGACCAAACACAGGGCTCCGCGGGCTACTGCTCCACCACGACAATGCACCTGCGCACACCGCACTCAAAACGAGGGACTTCCTGGACAGCACGCCAGTCAAACTCCTGGGTCACCCTCCTTACAGCCCTGATCTAGCACCGTGTGACTTCTTTTTATTCCCAAAAATAAAAAATCAGCTCAAAGGGATACAATTTTCGTCGCCGGAAGATGCGCTGGCTGCGTTCGAGCAGGCTGTAAACGAGGTGTCTGCGGCGGACTGGAAAAAGTGTTTTGAAAACTGGTTTAGGCGCATGAATCTTTGTATAGAGGCTGGTGGAAAGTACTTTGAAAAGATTTAATAAAAATATATGTACGTATAGAACAATTTTTTTTAGTTTCGCAAAACTTTCTGAGTGTCCCACGTATGTAGTCTGCTATAGGGCAGGTGATCTCTGTTGTAATTATGGTGTTATATTATTGGTTGTTTATTGTGTTGTGTTGCCTGTTGTAAAATCTTACTAATCTATACTAATATTATAAAGCTGAAGAGTTTGTTTGTTTGTTTATTTGAAAGCGCTAATCTCAGGAACTGCTGGTTGGAATAGAAAAAAACGTTTTGTGTTGGTTGTCAATTTATCGAGGAAGGTTATAGGCCAGGGATGGCGAACCTACGGCACGCGTGCCTGTGGTGGCACACGACGAAATATTTTGGGCACGCTAAAATAAGGATATTTAGAATCTTTTATAATAATTATAAATAAATATTAGCATTGCTGTAAGAATTTCTGTGTGCAAATAAAGAATTGATTAATTCATAGCATTTAGAGTTTTAGTTTTTGTCAATTAAGATAAAGTAATATTTTTTTGGTGGCACTTCATTGTCACATAAAAAAAAATACAATTTAAATAGCACGTTTTCGTTAATAAAGGTTCGCCATCCCTGTTATAGGCTATCCCGTTAAATAGCCTGTTATAGCTATATAGGCATCACGCTACAACCAATAGGAGCGGCGCATAAATGAAAAATATTGCAAAAACGGGGAAAATTAATCCTTTTTGAGAGCTTCCATTGCGTGCGCTGTGTAATCGGTTAAAGTTACGTAACCAGTCGACGGGAGCGAAGCCGCGGGGGATAGCTAGTAATATTATAAATGCGAAAGTTTGGATGTATGTTTGTTACTTTTTCACGCCAGAATGACTGAACGGATCTGGATTAAATTTAGCACAGATATAGATTATAGTCTGGAAAAGCACATAGGATATTTTTTATCGCGGGAATATGTTCCCTCAGGATAATTTTCGACTACCACGCGGGCGCTGGGTGAAACCAATAAATTATATATTATTATTATTTTATTTATTTATTAATATTATAAAGAGGAAAGATTTGTCTTTTTGTATACAGGCTCTCACCTAGTTCGGCTGCAGAGGAACCCCCTGTCAATTGTATTGTACTTAGTTGTTTAAAGTCACTGATACAAATTGTGAACCTTTGCCTAAGACAATAAATAAATCTTTTTTTTATTTTGTTTGATTTTATTATTGTAAGTAACGAATACACTTTAAAACCGTTCACCGTTGGGAAGCTACACTATCCCTGGGTGACGTAGGCTACTTTTTATTCCTGTATTCCCACGGGAACGGGAACAACGCGGGTGAAAGCGTGTGGAAAGAAAGAAAGAAAGAAAACTTGTTTATTTGGCACACACAGATACACACAATGTACACATATAAGGAAAAATAATTTAATAAAATCAATTACATACATAGTGTGCCCCGCGGCTGCGCCAAAAAGGTCCAGTTCAGCAAAATGCCAGACAACTGGGAGTTGCCTGACGCTGGTTTTCAACTGAACCTTACGTTGAAGTGCACGGATGTGAATCAGTTTTGTCCGCTAGTAAATTATAAGAAGAATAAGGTCAAAATTAACACTAACTTGTCATGCATAACATGTGAAATCCACATCAAAGACAAGATTAGCATCATAGCTGCTGTCATAGAGTGACCAGAAGGACTGCCAGGGCCTGTCTCGCATGTTTGTAGTGTCTGCTGTAGCACTGGTCTCTCGGGCTCTGAGTAGAATGTCGTTTCTCGTATCCACCAGTACGGACGATCTTCTAGGAGCCACCTGGAATTGGAAAGAAAATATAATTTGGATATGACCAGGTTTTATTTAAAATTTATTATGAACGATAATGTTCGTGAGGATGGAAGTTTGTTACAACTGAACGAATTTCAATCAATCTTTACACTACCTACCCTTCCTACCTACCTACCTACCATACCCTACATAATTTTTACCCGACTGCCGAAGGAGGGTAGTGTGTAATCAGTCTATGTATGTATGTAAGTATGTATGTATGTTTGTTCCTATATGGCGTTCCAGAGACCAAACGCGTTGGCCGAATTTGATGATTCATACGTCAATCGATTCGTCTTAACCCTGCGAGTATAGTACATTAAAATTGGACATTAGAAAAATGGCGGCTTTTGGATGCCATATTGTGGGGGCCCAAATTTTTTTTTCTTCCAAACCCATCGTGTGGGGGGGGTTTCAAAATAAAGGGTTTTAAGAAATCAAAAAACCCGACTGCTTCAAAAGCGAACTAAAAAGTCGTAAACAAGGAAAAAATCATGCTGTGCAGTCGGAGGATACATATTCGCGGGCTGGCTGACCAAAATCTGAAGTATCCTCCGCCTGCACAGCATGATTTTCGTTTTTTTTTTTAGTCGGGTTTTTTGATTTAATGATTTTTTTTTTGGTCTAAAACCATCTTCTTCTACTAAAAACCAATGTCTTTGTAGTACATCGATCTATCTAATACCTTTAAACAAGCAATTCTTGTATATAAACATAATCTGAATCATGAAAATGGCTCCAACGATTTTCATGAAATTTAGTAGTTAGGGGGTTTGGGGGGCTATAAATCGATCTAGCTAGGTTTAATTTTTAGAAAACATCGTTTTCTCTTTTTTCACCCGAGCATAGCTCGGTCGCCCAGGTACTGGTACTTAAGTATAGTAAGCCACTACGCGGATAAAGCAGTACGATTGCGCTGTTTCTTCCAACTTACATACATACATACATACATAAACTTACGCCTTTTTACCATGGGGGTAGGCAGAAACTACAGAACGCCACCTGCTACGATCCTTACATACTTCTTTTGCTTCACACACATTCATACATCTAGTCATACACACACGCCGGTTATGGGTACTGCGCACTTGGCCTTTCAGAAGAACATCACCTATACCAACTTCCAACTTACTTTACAAATATCAATATTTAAGGCTAACCAAGAACTTTAGAGTAATGATATATAGCCTATAGGTTCCTCATGAATGTGGCTATCATATACAAAAATATTTTTTCAAATCCGACTGGTAGTTCCAGAGATAAGCGCGTTCAAACAAACATTTAAACTCTTCCACTTTATTATATTAATATAATATAGTATATACGTCAGAATAACACATAGGCTGCAATTTGTAAAAATAGGATTAATAATACCATGTGTGTGCAGATTCAGAATGAATTATAAGAAAATTAATGTTACTCAAAGAGTTATAATACAAGTAAAATTTCACAATTTAAAAACCCCCGACACATTTATTTTGCGAAAACACCCCGATTCAAACAGTAAAATCCCCATAACTTTTAAAAGGCTGAACCGATTTTATTCAAACATAGCTAAGAACACTCTCGACAAAATTACCTTTCAAACAAAAAAAACTAAATCGAAATCGGTTCATCCGTTTAGGCGCTATGATGCCACAGACAGACACACAGATACACAGATACACAGCAACAAACGTGAAACTTATAACACCCCTCTTTTTCCGGCGGGGGTTAATAAATGTGGATGGATGGAGAGGGAGGGGACGGTCAAAGAAAAGATGGATGGACTGTGTGAGGAGTGATATAAAAGAAAAGGGTTTGTGGGTATGTGTAGAACAGGGTATAAAGTACCACAAACCTCCATAGAAAAGGGAGGATCCTCCGACCAGACGGGTGTTGTGTCTGGTCCGGGCAAGTGCCCAACGATTGTTGTCGTACTGTTATTTATTATTTATTATATACTTTATTGTACACCACTTAAATAATTACAGGACAAAACATTTATAAAAATAAGTGTACAATGGGCGGTCTTATCGCACAGGGCAAGACTATCTTACAGACAACCTTTGGATGGACTGAACGAGAGGAGATAGACATTAGGGACTGTGGTATGTTTTCAAATCGAACCGAAAGCTTTGCTTGCAAGATGCAGGATTTGTGTGACGTCATGTCATTAGTTCGTAAGTGGCGGCGTCTGTGCCGCTTCATCACTCCCCTCCGGAGGCCGGAGGTCGATAGCAGGTTGAGACATCCGTACATCTTGTGATGCGTGCCAGGCCAGTGGAAAGTTGGTTCCCGTGAGTCAGAACCGGAAGTCGCAGAGTTCGCGGTGAGTCGGAACTGTATGCGGTTGTGCGCCAGTGAGTCGGGGTGATGATATCAGGATACCCCCGTATAGACTGTGGATACTGGCTGGTTGTGTGACTCGCTGCTCGAAAGCTTGAGGAAGTGATGATGACGTCACGATGAAGTAGCTCTGCACGAAGACTGCGTTGCCGTTCATGTTCGAGGGTCACCAGTTTGGGGGTATGGGGGAACAGGGTGTAAAGTCCCATAAACCTCCATAGAAAAGGAAGGATCCTCCGACCAGACGGGTGTTGTGTCTGGTCCGGGCAAGTGCCCAACGGTTGTTGTCGTAATGTTGTATGTTTTCAAATCGCGCCGAAAGCTTTGCTTGCAAGATGCAGGATTTGTGTGACGTCATGCCATTAGTTCGTAAGTGGCGGCGTTGGTGCCGCTACAGGGAGTCAGTGATGGCTTGACCGGGGACAGGACGATATGTGAGAAGAAGACGTGTTAAGCCGACCCCAAGTAACATGGGACAAGGGCAGGACGATGATGATTATACATCCTTCCATTCAAGGTTTTGTATGAATGCATGCATCATTAAATATGGGCTTAAAATAAACAATATCAGGAAGATCATAACACAATTTTGTGTTATTTAATTATTAAATTAATCAAATCAACATACCATTTCATAACAGCATTCAGCCAGCCTCCAAAAGCCAGGCAGAGCAGCAGCTGAGCAGCAAACACCGAGTCTATGACCGACAACAGCGGAAACAAGTAATCTATTGCATATTGTGGGTTGCACACATGATTCACTATCTCGAAGAAGTTTTCGTTGTCTTCAAACCTGTGGATAGCGAGAAGAGAATTTGTCATTAATATCTTATTCAGTTTTTTATCATTCAAATGTAATTTTTGTAAAAAAGCAGAGAGTTTTTTGCATGTAGGTACTTCTCCATAGAGAGAATCTAAGCTTTGAAATGTGTTATTAACTTCATCTTTTTGACTGACCAACTCCTTAAGGTGTATATATTTCCCAATGTTGACGCATGGTCATGCGCCCGCTCTGAGCCAGAACATCATTATTTTACCACCTTTTGGACAGTTTTGTTTGTAAAATATCTTTTGATTTACATTAAGTTATGAAGAAATTCTAACCATCAATTTTCCGTGTAAAAATATTTTTAAATTATGCTTATTTCTTAAGAAATAAGCAGTGCCCTTGTACTCTTTTGTCTTGATGTGTTGTCTTTATGTATTACTGTGTGTGTACATGAATTATTAAATAAATAAATAAATAAACATCCAAGTTGTTTTGGAACTCCTCCAAAACAACTAAAAGAAACGAAAAAATATTGTGTTGTTATTAATTTTTTTGAAGCAAACCTATTAGTTGTATGTATATGTTGTGTTAATATTAAATTGACTTTTGAAGTTTGAGTTTGAAATGTATTATAATATTATTTATTTTAAATTATTTATAAAAATAAAATAAAAACAATGTGTCTGAGCAACAATGTTGGGTTAGGCAATCAGTCTCATAGGATACACAATCCAAATAGTCGGTAAATTAGGGTTTAGTAACTATCTTATCTATTTATATATTTGATGATAATTTAGGGACAGTAAAGTTAAGAGAAAAACCACTCTAAACTTGAAACATTAATATTATAAATAAATCTAATTGGTAAGTTCTTGGGATTCTGAAGTGCAATGGGTACTTTAATTTAAGCACTTGTATTATTATCTAATAATAACAGCATAATTGAAAAACGCTACAAACACCGGAAATCCAGAATAAATATATGAAGAGCCAACAGGACGCGTGCAAGAATTAAATTATTTAATTTAAGATTTGCTGCCCTATACTGACTCAAGATTTAACAGAACCGGAGCTAATGTTTCATAGCAATCGCGCGAGGAATTCGCAACGGCCCGCACAATGCAGTATTACCAAGAATTAATCAATATTTGGAATAGTTACCAGTACTGGACGTATTCTATGCATGTTACACCAAACGCGTAGATTTGCTCCATTTTTAGGTCCGCAGCACAATATCGAATGAAAGATTTTACAGATACATTGTTTTGTTATGTAATGGAAGTTCGTATTTTGTGTTTCAGTTAATTATTTCAGTGTTTTAGCCAAAACAAATAATTGGTAAATTTTGTTATCGAATGTCAAATGTCAATGTCAAAGTCAAACTAAAGTAACTACTTGATATCACAGATACAGAACCTTACTCAAATAAAAAAAAACTAAATACTCCTTTTGTTCACTATTTATTTTTGGGAAATCATTATCAACAATCTATTAATCGTTGATTAATAGATTGTTTCAAATAAAATAAACAAATTCTAGTTTCTATATTAACGACATCTTGTTTAGAAACAGTTAATAAGAACTTTAGCGTCATCTAGTAGCTAATAGCCAAACGTAATTTCCATCTTCAATTTAAACTGCTATTCATTACAAGATGGCGCTGCTACCCCACAAAACATCAGAAAAAAAACAGAACAAATTATTTCGCAATTTTCCACTTACATTTTCGCAAAAAACAGAACATACCTACAGTAAGCAAAGTAATAAAAGTTATAGATTGGTAAACGAGGTAAATAAGTAAACCGATATGCCTATATGCCGATATGTATTTTGCCTGATCCATTAAACAATTTCCTGAGAAAGGTAGGTAAGAGTACCTAATTACTAATATCGAGACAAACGTCGTCAGTATCGATTCGTGATAGAAACATGTTTGTATCGAAGAAAGAACCAGTATACTATGGCGCGATTTAAATTGCGTCGTTAGGCGATATCGGTCGAATCGCGCACCACGTTGTGCCTACACGTATTTTCTAAGACGAGTGCAAATTAGTCAAATTACAATATGTATGTTTCCTGGGTAGAAAAATTATAATTATATTTAGTCCGGCAGTGACATTATCAAATAATATTGGACACTTATTCTTTGCTTTACCAAAACAATTAATTTACAAAGTTAAAGCATCAAAGTTCAGGGGCGTATGACGTTTCGCGATATTTAAACGCGTAATACTCGTATCGTCGTCACTTTATAGTTACGTGTCAAAAGACAAATGCGTGTCCAATATTTTTTATTAATCTACCTGACGGACAAATACAAATTTTCTATAAACTACCCTATTTATATCGTCTATCGGTGTGATCCTAGTCGAACCTCGTTGACCTATCAGAAAGGTCGCTAAGCAGTTCGCTGGCGGTAATATTCTTTTCTCATGTACCAGATGATAAGATCCGATCATCCGATGTAATGAAATCTGGTAGGTAGGTAAAGTCGACCTTTGTTCGCATTAGGACAGATTCGCTTTAAGACAGATTCTCTTTAAGACAGATTCGCTTTATGACAGATTCTCTTTACGGCAGAAATTGTACAGTCGTGTGAAAATATCAAATCATTATACCAAATTTAAAAACTAGAAATGCTATAACGGCGACGGTACCTTCAAAGTTGTTCCCAGCATCTTTTTATCAAATAATTCATGTTACATATTCACAAAACGATGATAACGTAAATTTTGTACCCTTAATTTATATACTCGTACCTAATAAAGCACAAGCTACTTAAGAATGATTCTGGGCTTCAGATTCGGTCTCCCGGTCCGGGAGGCCATGTTTAAACGCTTGAACCTGTCCTTGAAGGCGGTCTCCAAATGGGATGATGCCAATCTGGTCAGTTTCAATGCTGCTAAGACCCAGGCGTGTTTTTCCGCTAAAAAGAGCCAATTCCACCTGGCTCCATCTTTCCGTGGTGTAACCGGAAAGGACAGTTAAGGACCGGAACTCCCTTCCGGAGTCTTTGTTCCCTGATAGCTACAACCTTGGGGTTTTTAAGTCAAGAGTGAATATGTTTCTTCGAGGCAAGCGTGCTTCACCGTAGACCACATCATCGCTTACCATAAGGTGAGATAGTCGGCAAACGCGAGCCTATAGATTAAAAACAAAACTACTATATTGCGCGATCGGTTTTCATTAAATATAGATGTGATTAAGAGTTAGCAGAAACTAAAGAGTTAAAGCCGTAGGTATATCCCAATGCCAAAGTTACCGATTGCTTCTACCACTATTGGAAAGCGCTCTCATAAAAAGCTAAAAATAGGTCTGAAAAAGTCGATGGTGGAGAACGTAACGTATTACAGAAATGTATATGTAATTAGCATTGTTACCACACATTTTGATCCCTGAAGGTATCTTTGCTATTCAAGAATCTGAAGAATATTCGCATTCTGGGACTATTTCTCAAAGCAATGTATGGGATTAAGTACTAATACATTTAGTTGCTACAAAGAAGTATTCAGAACGAATAACCTAGATAATTATATAAAAATTAACATGAAATCAAATTTCAGTTCTGGAATGTGTGCACCTACGTTTCGAAAAATTTCATTGTTGTTACTTGTTTTATTAATAACTTTTACAGATATAGGTATGTCGAGTTCACTGTACTTCTGCCGTAAAGCGAATCTGTCATAAAGCGAATCTGTCTTAAAGAGAATCTGTCTTAAAGCGAATCTGTCCTAATGCGAACAAAGGAAAGTCGAGACGTTTATCTTCGTGCGAGTCGGACTCGCGCACGAAGGGTTCCGCACCATTGTCGCAAAAAACGGCAAAAAAAATCACGTTTCTTGTATGGGAGCCCCACTTAAATATTTATTTTATCCTGTTTTTAGTATTTGATGTTATAGCGGCAAATTAAATAAATCATCTGTGAACATTTTAACTGTCTGGCTATCATGGTTCGTAAGGAGCGTCCTCACTGGGAGCATTCGTTCGTGAGCATTTGCAAGCGAGCCCAGCATTCGCGTTCGAGCAATACTATGAACGTTCGAGTCTAATATTCCCTCGCGAGCTTGGAGCATTCGAATACGATCTCGTTAAATGTCATTAATTTCAAAATGTTGGATAGAGCGGTTGAGGCTGCAGCATTTTTGTGTTTTTTTATTGACCTCGAAGGTCACAAACACTTAAGATCAAGAAACTGTTCCATACTTTACAAGTGGCCAGTAATATTCCTACTATACTCATTTCATCATCTGAGTACTCGCTTTCGAGCGTTGTATTTGCGTGAACATTCGAATGCAAACCGTTGCTGCCAAAATCGTTGCGACGTCCACACCGGCCGAAGTTCGCGCATGCGTGTAAGTTTTGTAACGCTCGGCTCAACGTCCACACCACTCGAATATTCGACTTCGAATGCTCATTACAAGTGAATGACCTCAGTGAGGACGCTCCTATAGAGATACTCTAAAAATGAGAGACCTTTGCGAGACCAGCGCTAAGGCTATCGACGTGGCTGAGAGCTGGTCGAAGAAAATTTAAATAAGATGGAATCATCGCCACGAAGAAGAAGTCGAAGAAGAAGTACGGTCTACCTATAATGCGCACAACGAATCTTTGTGCCTCTGAATTGGCTTCAAGACCTTGCGCAGTAGCTATTTTTGTGTCAATGTTGAAGGTGAAGATAGCTTTGTATAACTGTCTCTTTCACTCGCTAACGTTTGGCGCATTGTCCTATCTCGCTTACTCTATGGAGTATACTCGATGACAAACTGTTTCTTGCGTTTGTTCCAACTTCAGAGACACAAAGATCCGCTGTGGCTACTATACCTATTAAAAATCGTCACATCGACCGGTCCTGTGCGTCTCGCATCCAGCGGATCCCCGTAGCCTTCACCAGGTCATCGCTCCATCTTTTGGGAGGACTACCAGCGCTGCGTTTTCGGGACTCCACAACTTTTTAGCCCCATCGACCACCAGTTCTTCGAGCAATGTCTTCTGCACACTTCCACTTAATGTAGGCGTTGTTAGTCGGTAACCTTGTCTGTATCTTCTGCAGATATCTTCATTTCTGATTTGATCACGCAAGGAGGCTTTCGAGTGAGTTTTTCGAGAGTGGGTCTTAAAATTAACTAGGTCAAAATAAGGTCGGTCCTATCAAGATTGGAGACTACGCTTGAAGTTGTAGGTAAATGATTTTTACCTGGGACAAACGGTCCAGTAAGGCAGATCTGAGGCCTTAGTGTGACTTTTTACTCACGCTCACTCGTGATGACGTAAACGATCTCTTATGTCAAAATGTATACAAAAAAAGAGGTTTCTCCTTACCGGCCCCAGACGGCGCTTATCCAGTTTCAATACAAATTGACGTTCACGTTAACGCGATTGACCGTGAGTAAAAACTCGCAATAAAGCCTCTGAGTTCGAGAAAGAGTGAATCCGACTCTGCTGGGCAGCGTTTGGGAAGCTGCGTGGTATCTTCTCAAAGTCAAAGTCAAATATGTTTATTCAACTAGGCCAATAAGCGGCACTTTTGGACGTCAAACAATTAAAATATAAAATTTTCAAGTAATAAAATTTGATTCTACCGTGCATTCGGAAAAGTAGCTTGTTAGGGAGAAGAACGCATACTTCATATATATGAGGACGATGCACCCAGAATAGCACTACACACTATACTACGTACAGGTATAAAGTATTAAAAGCATTAACAGGTAAATTCATTAATTTGATAAATAGGAACATGGTTCTCACATACTTACAAATATTGCAAACATAGGTAATCTCTTCTCATCTCAGATGCCACAGTGTCACAAGACAATGATGAGTTGATGACAACTGGAACTGAAACGTGGTCATCCTCATCAGAAGACATAAAATTTGAGGGCTGTGTAAATAAGGACACTTAATTAATAATCAAGTCATCATCATTGGCAGCCTTGTTTCAACCACTGCTGATTATAGGCCCTTTTGTGTCTTGCCTCCTGAACTGCGAATTTATTTTCAACCTTTTCAAAGTCTGTGCCTTGAGCATCCAGATAAAGTGTAATTAATTCTATAGATATACGATGGAGATGTAAAATGAAAAATATTGATATGGTCACGTGAATTTCGATAGTGCTTGGCAATTGTACAATTTTACCCAGCCGATTTTGATTCTTACGTCAATCGATTCGTCTTAACCTTGCGAGTGTCACTGGCTACATTAAAGTTACACTAGTCGAAAATTCTTCCATACAAACGTAGTCTAGAGATTACTCCACTGTTTGACGATGTACGTTCAAAATAAAAAAATATATCAATTTGTCTCATCATTATCTAGTCCTGATACACCTTCAAGTGTCAATAAGCAGACACAATAGAAATTACCATTGTTTTAATCCGATTCGGATGAATGGACAGATGACCGAACAAAAATGTAAAAAAATAATATGTTTGAAAGTTATGAGCGTCGAAAGTTCCATATTTCAACACTAATTTTAACGCATCTTTGGGCGGAAATAAATACCATAAGAAGAAAGAAAATTGCAAAACGGCCTCCATACAGGGATAGATTAGTAATTCAACAATGCAAATAATGATATTTTATAAAAATACATGTAGTTGTTTTTTCATGATATCTAGACTCCCAAAGGTCTGTTTATAAATTTTCTCGTGCTCGTTTTCGTCCTAAATCATCATCCATTTCGATAAAAATTTGCAAAAGTACTAATTCGTACGCGAACTAGCTTCTTACTGCTCATCACAGCATCTATTTCTTTCGCAAGTGTTGTCGGAGAAGATAGCATGCATTTTAACCTCGCGCACAAAATAGTTCGTGCCGTCGACTAGATCAACCTTAACATCGGAAAATGGAAAAATGGCGGCTTTTGGGCGCAATATTGTGGGGGTTTAAGTTTTGTTTTTTTTTTCGAACCCAACCTGTGGTATATCAAAATAAAGGGTTTTAAGAGGTGATTTCAAAAATATATAACACTATTAATCTGAAAAGTACCTAAATCGAAAAAAAAACGTTATAATTAAAAAAAGTTAAATCAAAAACAAGACTACTTAGAAAGCGAACAAGAAGACGCAAACAAGAAGAAAATTATGCTGTGCAGTCGGAGGTTACATCTGGTTTTGGTCAGCCAGCTTGCGAATAAGTATGTAGGTAGGTATTCTCAGACTACACAGCATGATTTTCTTCTTGTTTGCGACTTTTTCATAGAAATATCAAGGTCTTTTTAGTTCGCTTTTTAAGCAGTCAGGTTTTTGATTTTCTGAATTAACTCTTTGAGGGTTCCGTAGCCAAATGGCAAAAAACGGAACCCTTATAGATTTGTCATGTCCGTCTGTCTGTCTATCTGTCTGTCCGTCCGTATGTCACAGCCACTTTTATCCGAAACTATAAGAACTATTCTGTTGAAACATGTTAAGTAGATGTATTCTGTGAACCGCATTAAGATTTTTTACACAAAAACAAAAAAAAAAAACAGTACATTTTGGGGGTTTTGGGGGATAATACTTGAAACTGAAAAAAAAAGAACATCGAACCCATACGTGTGGGGTTTCTATAGATTGGTCAATATCATTTTTTTCTAAACTGAATAATTTGCGCGAGAGACACTTCCAAAGTGGTAAAATGTGTCCCCCCCTCTGACTTCTAAAATAAGAGAATGATAATACTAAAAAAAATATATGATGTACATTACCATGTAAACTTCCACCCAAAATTGGTTTGAACGAGATCTAGTTAGTATTTTTTTTTTAATACGTCATAAAACGTAAACCGCAATGTACCAAGTACGGAACCCTTCGTACGCGAGTTGTAGACTTGGCCTGTTTTTTATTGATTGAAAGAAAAGAAAGAAGAAGTGTTTATTCACCACAAAAACGACATATTTTTTTTTAGATTTTTCCTTAAATTAAACCCATAACGGTAGTATTAGTAAGTACTTAAATTATGTTAGTAAAGGAAGGTAAGATTAAAATAAAATACTAATTTTGAGTACAGTACAAGGATGATGAGTAGGTAAGTACAAGCAGATGCATGTCGTGACTGTGACAAGAAGGCTTCCACTCAGCATAATGCTGTGCCGTGGGAGACCCACAGCACGGCGCTGATTTGCAGTGATCGCCTAGATTGAAGTTTTCCAAATCGCTTTCACCACACATAATAATTAGTTCTTGGACGAAGAAGACGATGGCAAACATCCACCGTCATTCTTAAAGTCACTATAATTAAATCTAAACATCTGTAGATCAGAATTTATCCCAAAAAGCCTAAAAAAACAACCTTCCATTGTGTCTCACTCAAAAAACAATTTGTCAGATTACCGAAAGGTTAACGCGTTAGAGCGGCGCTAGATGGCGCTGCTCTCCCCCGAGACCCGTGAGGGCGGATTATTGTTTTAATAATTGAATATTATACTATGGTAGCGATACAGCGGGCAACGCAAGTTTGAAACGAATGAAGAATATTTTTGAAAGGTGTGAAATCTAAAATATTTGGACAAAAGTTTTGGGTTAGATATATTTTGTATAGTTAGGTATTTACAAAAGCTTAGGTTGTAGAACTTGTAGACTTGTAAGAAATCGATGTGATTCATCAAACAATCTTTTCAAGTTTTATTACTTAAAAGTTAAGTCAACTCTATCGTGTGTGATAGACTTTCCAAGGAATTTCTATTTCATTCAAATCCATCGGATGTTTTCATGAAATAACCTACTGTATAGAATATCTTGACCACTTCCATCTAGGTATTGCAGTGTTTAGAAGTCGTCTACGATTTTTTGCGACCTATTTGTATGACGAACGACTTTTTTACAAAAAATTCTACCGACTTCCAAATCAAAACACAACAAAGTGAAAAATAACTTTCTTTTTGGAAGTCGGTGTCCCTAATGAAAAAAAATGGTACCTACCAAAGACACCGACTTCCGAAAAGAAAGATATTTTTCACTTTGTAGTGTTTTGATTTGGAAGTCAATAGTATTTTTTTAAAGATTTTTTTTGTTTTTTTTTTAATTTTTCTCTTCTTAGTTTACCTACCTAATAGGCAAGTTGTTTAGTTAGGTACCTGTAACGCCAGAATATCATAAACTTGAACATAACCGGCGAAATGATAGTGCAAGGTGAACTGTACACATCTGCGTACCCCTTTAAAGCGTACTGGCGTGATATAATGTTATGAAATGGTATAAACAATAAACAGACATGTGATTTCAGCAATCCCGAGCGATTTGCCGTTATTTATTGAAGAGTTATTTTGTATATCTCCGAAGTTCTTCATCAGATCTTCACCAAATTAAAATGAGATCAATTTCGGTACATACTTTTTCAAACAATAAAATATTGTTTTAAATCAATACAAAAATAAAAAACAAACAAGCATAAAGTCGAACATCCTCAACCTCCTCCTTTTTGGTAAGTCGGTGATAAATCGTCGATCCCACCAAAATAATGCACTAGAACAAACACCTCCGACCACCATGAGAAACAACGTAGACACAATCTATTGTCTGAACTGTACGCAGAAATAAAGTTCGCTCAGATTTGGCCAAATTTAATCTTAGCAGCGGCGGCGAGGACTCTTTGTTGAACGGATGAAAGGTCTCGGGATAGATTGCGAGATATAGTAGGAAAAATAATGAGAATAACCTACTGATTGACCTTCAGTAACAACATTTTTATTATGGCGCAGTTACCCCTGAGTAGCTGATTTTAAAATGAGAATCACGTCTACTGCTAGTCGTAATTTTTTAGAAAAAAAAATATGTTACATTAGACCATTTTTTTCAGATCATAGAAATTTTTGAATAACTAGTAAGTGAGAATTAATTACACTTCTTCTTCTTTCGTGTCGATAAACTCAAACCACTCAAATTTTGTTCGACCAGTAAGTAGCTACTCGGACAGCTCCGTCATTTGCTACGTTCAAATCCCGTAAGGTGCAGGTGGTCGGGCAGGAAGGGCAGACAAGGAGGTGGGCCATATCTTGAGAAGGAGGCCCACACTGGCACTGTGTTTTGGATGGGTCTATAATACTCCATTTGGCCAGGTTGTTTCTACAACGGCCAACCTGGGTCCGCAATCGGTTTAGGGATTTCCATATTGGCCACTGTAGTTCGTTTCCAGGGGGCAGATGCTCTGCCGGAGTGATGAAGTGTGGAGGAGTAGGGTGTGTATGTTTCCATAATTCACATCTCTCGTCAGTTGCGCTGGCTTTCGAGGAGGTCGTATGTCTCAAGAAGCTCTTACGACTCTTCAGGCACACAGGTTGGAGTTGATGCTCATATAGTGGGTGCCGACTGTCCCGTTCTTGTTTGTCCTTCTCGATGCGGCTGGCTACTTCGCGACGAACTTCTGGTGGAGCTATACCAGCCAGTGGGTACAACATCACAAGTGGGGTTGGTTTCAAACACCCAGTTATGATGCGGCAGGTGTCATTTAGTGCTATGTCAACTTCTCTAGCGTGAACGGATCGATGCCACACTGGGCATGCGAACTCCCCAGCAGAAAAAGACAGACCAGCGGCCTATGCCAGATGTGCGTAGAACTTGTGTTGATGCTCCCCAGCTAGTGGATGTTAGGCGGCGAAGGACATTATTCCTTGTCCCAACTTTTTGCTTAGTTTTTAAGCAGTGAAATTTAAATGTCAGGGACCTATCCAAGCTGATGCCCAGGTACCGGGGCTGAGCACAGTGTTCTATGGCAACACCTTGCCCCGAGATTTTAAGGGTCCTATATGACTGACGGTTGCGTAGATGGAAAGCACAGGACTGGGTTTTAGATGGGTTTGGCCTTAGAGCATTATCACCATAGTACTTTCCGAGCGTTTCCAAAGCTTCCGTCAGTATTTCTTCGGTCTCTTCGAAACTGGGTGTCTGGGCGGCTAGAGCAAGGTCATCTGCGTATATAAAACGTTGCGTTAGTGGAGAGCTAGGCTGGTCGTTTGTATAAATGTTGAAAAGGGCCGGAGCCAGCACGCTGCCTTGAGGTAGCCCGTTTTTTTGGCAACGCCATCTACTTTTGGTGTTTTCAAGATGAATTACACTATGTTATTCGTATAACGTAGTGTTTTTTTTTATATTTATAGCCAAAGCTCATCTCATGACGATTCCAATAAGCCCAAACACGACTAGGATACATTGTTTTATTTCGGAGTTCCAGCCCCTACCTTCAGGCTTCAACATCAGATCAGTTCGATGTTACCATTTGCATCAGTACCATTTATTTATAAGTATTTGCTTCATCATAGTCGGTTTACTCTTCAAGATATGTTATACCTGTGACATACTTAGCACTAAGGAGTTCCAGTGGCCATCTGTGCGGCCATACTTACTGAGCGTTAATGTTTGCATTGTTGATGAAAATACCAAAATCGCTATCTGAATGCCTATAATATTTGAGGAGTTCCCTCAATTTCTCTAGAATCCCATCTTCAGATCCTGACCTGGTGACCATGGGCCCACCTGTGAAGTATACCCTATCAAACAAAGAAAGATTTTTTCAAATCAGTCCTGGCGTCTTTGAGTTATCGAGGAACATACATAAAAAACAAGATTCCGACGAATTGAGAACCTCCTCCTTTTTGTTTGAATTCGGTATAAATATGCAACGGTTGGCCTTATCCCATTCCGTGATCTCGTCCAGGCAACCTGCAATGGACAGTAATTGCCTGCAGCCTTATTGCGTAATTAATTCGGCAAGGCAAAGAGCCGATTGTTCATACTCTTTGCCCTTTGCCTTGCCGAATTCATTACGCTATAAGACTGCTGGACTGCCTAGACATGACAAGGGGCTGTCAGTGATGCAACAATACCAAGAATGAATATATACAATGGTACTTAATAAAAAACACAAATAGATATTACATGCTA
Organism: Orthosia gothica; assembly: GCA_949775005.1. Classification (NCBI taxonomy): domain Eukaryota; kingdom Metazoa; phylum Arthropoda; class Insecta; order Lepidoptera; family Noctuidae; genus Orthosia; species Orthosia gothica. Next base: position 4,457,283 of record OX459035.1, on the reverse strand, counting down.
TATAATAGATACATAAATACCCTTCCACTGTATTTAATGAAAAAAATATTCACGAACCTAGTAAACCCTTTTACTTGCAAAGCGCTGCTAACACCATCTATTGCCGTGAAACAGGATCGAACGTGATTGATGTACTCACAAAAATAACAAGATTAATCAGATGAAAAATGCTAGTTACGTCGGCACGGTTTCTTTGTATGGGATGAGGCATCTGTATGCTGGTATTATATTATCTGTGATAAATACTTACTATAATTTATAAGCAGTGAAAATAAATGACGTACTGCAATCATAGACAAAACTTTGTTTCACATTTATGTATGATACAATGATACTTAATAAAAATCAGAAATAGATATTACATGCTAATAGATACATAAATACTTACTATATTTTATAAGCAGTGAAAATAAATGACGTACTGCAATCATAGACAAAACTTTGTTTCACATTTATGTATGATAAAATGATACTTAATAAAAAACACAAATAGATATTACATGCTAATAGATACATAAATACTTACTATAATTTATAAGCAGTGAAAATAAATGACGTACTGCAATCATAGACAAAACTTTGTTTCACATATAAGTATGATACAATGATACTTAATAAAAAATACAAATAGATATTACATGCTATATAATAGATACATAAATACTTACTATAATTTATAAGCAGTGAAAATAAATGACGTACTGCAATCATAGACAAAACTTTGTTTCACATTTATGTATGATACAATGATACTTAATAAAAAACACAAATAGATATTACATGCTATATAATAGATACATAAATACTTACTATAAATTATAAGCAGTGAAAATAAATGACGTACGGCAATTATAGACAAAACTTTGTTTCACATTTATGTATGTTTTGGGTGGGATAAGACCTGCAAGTGGCTAGTGCTTATTCACAGCCTTCTCTATACCTAAATGATTTTACTCAACCGTTGCCGTAGTCAAATAAAATCGCCTGGATATCTCCGGACTCATCCTGCAATACTCACCACCCTACACACCGTTCTCTCGTAAACGCGGCATGATCACGTAGAATTATTGCGTTAAAATATAATCTGCGCTGAGCTGCCTCCCTGGTAGCTGGGAGGATGTAATAAGGTATGTTCACGCTATTTAGTGGAGAAGTGGGACTAGCAGAGTGGTTAGAGGTCTTTCAAATATATGTTGGTTAAAGGTGAACACTGACGTGTGTTTCCAGATGGTTCTATAATCATAATTGTGGTTTTTAAGCTTTTAATAAGTTCGTACATTGCTTTATCTAGAAGTCAAAAACCAAAAAACCCGGCCAAGTGCGAGTAGGACTCGCGCACGCAGGGTTCCGTACCATTATCGCAAGCAACCGCAAAAAAAATGCGTTTGCTTTAAGCGAGCCCTAATTAAATATTTAATTTATTCTGTTTTTAGTATTTGTTGTTATAGCAGCAACAGATATAATCATCTGTGAAAATTTCAACTGTCTAGCTGTGGAGTACCTATTAGTAATCCTATGCTAGCACGGGATCTCAGCCCTAAGAAAGAAAATTTGGTTCAAATAAATCTCACTAGATGGCGCAATATGCACGGATGTGAATGTGTGTGAAATAAACATTTTCTGGAATTGAACATAAATATTGTATGTTCTTGTTTAATCAACTCTCCTTAGCACAAAATTATGAAATATTGGGCTCTTAATTGACATTTCAAAAATTATTTGAACGGATCATTTAAAGTTGATGCCAATAGATGGCGCCGTTTTAAATTTCTGAGGCATTCCACTCGATTGTTTAAATTTCCATTGTAACACATTTTGGTGCAAAGAAACTGTAAAAACGTGCAAAAAAATACTATAAAACAAACTTTCACTCTATTTAAACAAAAATATTCACGAACCGAGTAAACCCTTTTACTTGCAAGTTGCCGCTAACACCATCTTATCTATTGCCGTGGAACGGAACCGAACGCGATAGATGGACAAAAAATAATCGGTATAATCAGACGAAAAACGCTATTTACGTCGGCACGGTTTCTTCGTCTGGGATGAGGCATCTGTGTGCTAGTTTTATATTATCTGTGGTAAAACGGTCCCGTTTTTATCCTTTGGGTACGGAGCCCTAAAAAAGTAGTCCCAAATAGAAGCAAGAGACATTTTTCAGCGATTCAGTTAGAAAGCCTAGATTTATAGACTAACATCGCAAAAAATCTGCGAGCTTCTAACGCCAAGTTTCTCTGTTTTGATCGTCAGCTGGTTAAGTTAAAGTTCACATAAAACTACGGTCGTCTTACTTGAAATTATGACTCATAAACAATGTTCCCGTAGAATTATTACGTAAAAATATCATCTCTGTGCAGTGCTATCTCCCTGGTAGGCAAGGCCCAGTTTTTGATCCATAGTTACCTAACTCAACCATAGGCTAAATACGGTAACCAATGATTTCATATTTTGGTTAAACGCGTATTTTCATAATTATTTCGTCTAACAAATAATCAAAATAATAACTTTTAACTTATTTGATCATTTGTGAGGCTAACAAGAAGAAAAACGCATTATAACGAAATGGGAAATTATTAACCGGGCGAAAAATATACTGAATGGGCGACTATCATAATAAGTAAGTAACTATTTATCCGGTTTGTTCCTTTTAGGAGGTTTTTGTGACAGTGGTATTAATATTGTTACATACTTTAATTGTATTTGGGTTCTATTTTTTTCTATTTTAGCATCTGCGCAGTGCTTAGTCCAAGAGCGAGCGAAGCGAGCTCGGGAGCTTAGATAACCACGACACGGATAGGTTAGGTTCGAAGGGGAAGTCGGGACCTAAAGTAAGCGAGCAAAGCGAGCGAATAGGAAAGAAAAACTTAAACACAAATACAAAGTATGCGTTACAAAGTCACAACTCGCGTGTATAAGAGCCACAGCCACAGATTTATATCTATGTCTGTGGCCACAGCGCTGTGACGGAGCGAACATGATCTATATTTATAAATAAAATAAACAAATAAATGAGTAAAAACAAATACGAAGACCAAAACAAAAGTTCAGTCATTATAGTTATAGATTAGTACATAAGCGAGTATATAGAGTGCGCGCACGATAAGTCTGCGCGTGACGGGTGGCGTGCTTAATGTTGCCAGCATAACTAATCTTTTTTGCTTCATTTAATCAATAGTCATTTTTGATTACTCGAAACTGAAAGTAATTTAAGTTAAGCATAATTAATTACTAGCTTTTTCTACTTGCATAGATTATGACGAATGAAGCTTCATGAAATAATTGTAAATATTTTATTGAATACTTAGTAGTACCTACTGTTAAATTTGGTCTAACAATGGTGCTACAGTGGCTAATAGCGTCCATTTCAAATTCAATTATTTTTTATTTCTTCTTCAACATTTTTTTAAGAAGTTGCTCTCACATAACCCTCTTGAGTTATTTGGGTGACGGTGCGTTCCGAAACGCCTAGAACAAAATAACAATGATGCATTATATTACATGATGCCGGTCCTGTCCCGCTGGTATATTTATGTATCACCAAAAAACCAATATTGTCAGGCACCGATAGTACGAAAATTTAGGGAAATTTTAGTGTAATGGTATCCCTTAAAGTTAACTGTCAAATAAGCAACGCGGGCTCTATCTATGTAAAATGGTATCGTAGGCCCGTAATTGTCTTTTTCACTTCAAGAAAACATCCCTGCCAGCACTTTAAATTACTTTTGGCATAATGATGGCGATTATTTACTTCGGAAACGAATAAAAATACGGAATACAACACACTCTCTTGACACCTGACATGAATGACAAACGATTAGTTCCGTTTTTGGCCGCGCGCAGACTTATCTTGCGCGTACTCTAGTAAAACATTTGGTACCTGACAGATTTGTAGACTGGGTGTCATATGTCCTGACTTTCTTCTACCCGTATCAACTGACATAGATAAATGTTGGTTAACATTAAAATCTTCGGTTAGCTGACTCCCTAGTACCCGGTATCCTGGCCAAACGAGGATAGGTGGAAATTTACGGTGACGCTTTAGTATAGGGGCGGTACTGGCAGAGAGTTGCTGCTGTTAGAAGTAAATGATACGAGAATCTATACTTCTTAAAAGATAGCTTTATCTCTGCGACAGCTGTCAGTATCAATACAGTAACAATGGCGCTTGACAGGCTAACAATAACGTAGAATAACCAAAGACCTTATACGTATTTATACTACACCTGCTCGGAAAGTACCTTGATACTTTATCAAATTTACGGTAGAAAGTACGTCATTGCATATCGAACAAATATGCGGCGAGAAAACGCATCTGAGCGGGAGAGAAAAGTGTATGAAAATCCATTTCTTACGTGGTTTTTCTTTTTTAATTTTGGGTAAGACTATGCGCTGGTAACCTAAATATCAAAAGCCAAAAAGTTTTTACAGTGAGTTTTTATCTCCAAGTTCGCAAAATGACACTGGCCACTAGCTGTGTGTTGGATGGTGTCAAACAATTTGAAAAAAGAACATGTAAAAATTGCAGACGCCATTGACATTAAGCTTCACTAACTGCAACAATTTCAATAATAATTTCAATTAGTAAAGATTTAGTTTTTTATTTTCCTCGTAGGTGTAGTATAAAACACTATGTATCACTCGAGAGAAAGTGCGATTCCCGATCTCGGGTGTTTTAAAGCCCTCGCCTACGGCTCGGGCTTCAAACGACACCCTCGACGGTAATCGGTCACTTTCTCCTCTCGGTGAACAATGTACTATTCTTACTAGTATAAGGTCTTTGAGAATAACAATAACGTATACGTCAGTTTGACAGATCAAGCTATCTTCTATGAAGTATAGTCTATGATATAAAAAGAAAAAAAATGTTTATTTAAATCCTACATCCTAAGAGGCACGAAGCAAGAAGTCTAGGTATCGAGGTCTTGGTATGGTCACCCATCCACGGAGCGACCTCATCCTTTCATTGCAAAAACAAACAGTAACTACGCTACTGATGCCAATTGGTGTCATTTTCTCTGTATGAAAAGAATTTATACCTTACAGCCTACAGGGGTATAATTTTATCAAGGATCTGAGGTCGGATGAAACGAAGTTTTATGATGGTATCGAACTCGCAGTAAATACACAACTTAGTGGTACAAAACGTTTAACAATTACCTTGATATATATCCGCTGGTTGCGAGACGCACGGGACCGGTCAATGTGGCGACGCTTGGGGGAGGCCTATGTACAGCAGTGGACGTATTTCGGCTGATATGATGATGATGATGATGATTCGTAATATTAAAACTATAAAGCTCTTGCTACTCCTGGACAAAAAAAAACATGTTTAATTCAAGTAATGTTTTAGTATTGATTTCTGTACAAGTGATTTGTAATCTTTAGTAATAAATGACTTCAAACCGTAATAACAGTGGTAGGCAGTGACGGATTAAGACTACTTGATGCCCTAAGCAATCCACGCCTGTGGGCCCCCCTATCCGTATGTCAACTAGAATCGGTCTTCTCAAAAACGATAATAGAGAATAGAGAACGATAATAGAGAATCCATGTGGACATGGGAGTTGTTAATCTGTAGGTACTCACTAATTAACAGATACATCATGTAGAAAATGCTAAAAATTAAAAATAATTTCCTGTGGCTAAACTACTGGATATATTCGTTTGCATTTTTATGTGTAGACTGGGAATATCATGACTAATACGGAGTTTAATTTATTATCATCTCTACCCTATAATAGTATAGGCAGGTGTTTATCAGACAGTAATCAAACTAAGAAGCCAAGAACCTAATTATGGGCTAAGCTCGCATTTGTACATTAATTACTGTCCTATTACATTTGTATGTTTATATATTTTGTGTACAATTTCACGTGAAAAGTGTTTTAAAATTAATTGTTAGAATTATACTATTAAAGAAGATAAAAGACCTGCTGATTTTATGTGATAAAAACTAATCGTCACAAAAGGTCAAAACAGTGACAACCCTAACACATATTTTTGAAAATAATTTACTCCTAATCTAATCGTTAAACGTAGGCCCAAGTTCAAGTAATATTTTCAAAGATGATAAAACTTAGTTTATGGAATCTGTTTTTACCAGACAGAGATTCTACTTCGAGCTAGAAAATAAATAAACACTGATTTCGGTAAAACATTTTTTTTGTACAGTTTTTTTACGATATTTGTTTGGTCTTTTGGACTTCAAGGTTACGAAAACATTACGATAAAAAAAAAATAAGGACACAAAATTGACACATGGGAGTTCTACTCGTGCATTTGTAATGAACTAGCCAATAAAAAGCCGATGCCACTTTTTTGGGTCTATAAAACACTGTGCGCGGAGAAGGGGTGGTTTGTGATTGGCTGATCGCGATTCCGGTGCATTCGAATTGCCGAATGCACTTGTGGGCAGCGAGTGGGCAAGCGGTTCGGGGTTATGACCTTAGGTCGGACTCTATGTCAACTTAAAACGCGCGAATTTTCAAATTAGTCCTAGAAACTTTTTTGGTGTGGTTTTTGGTGACGTGAGTGAGACGTGTTGCCCTATGAATAGAAGATTTTTTTTGTGCTTCTTCTGGTGCCCCCCCAGACGTGATGCCCTAGGCAATTGCTTAATTTGATTAAGGGTTAATCCGTCACTGGTGGTAGGAAACATTTCAAACAAGGTTGCCATCAACATCATCCCCTTGCCCCTATATACCAATAGATTTGGAATCGACGCAGCATTTTCTTATTTCATACAACAAAATTTCAATCCTATACGAGTCCACAAACCAAATACTCTACCGATTAAAACACGAACAGAAACGCTATTTAATACAGGAACGATCACATCAAAATTACAGCGAAAATATCAAACAAATGCATTTAATAAAATTATAAAAAGAATTCAACAAAAAAAGAAGAACAAAAGACCGTTGCTCTATAATACTTAATGTCCAACATAATATGAATCAGCCTTTTTTATGAACGTTATACAAAGTCATGGACAAACAGGAGTTATTGATTTAATTGCTTTCTCTTAAAACATTTAATTAAAGGCTAAAAGGCTAATTATAAAAAAGCACTCAGTGACGACACATTAAAGCCAGTAGGATTAATGTGGCTTCTGAAAGTTTCAGAATAGTGTTGGGACTTGAGAGTACGCCGTCGGATAATTTTATCCGAAAGATTTTTATGAGAATACTTTCTCATAAAAATCTTTGATGTGGTTGAAAAGTTGTCATAATTATATGATCCTTTCATTGGATGATTTAATAACGAAAAATACAACCGACTTCCAAATAAAAAATAACTTCAATTTCGGGAGTCGGTGATCTTGTTTTGGTTTCTTAGTTTTTTGACACCGACTTCCGAAATTGAAGTTAATTTTCACTTTGTAGTGTTTTTATTTGGAAGCCGGTTGTATTTTTTGTTAAAAAGTTTATTTATGTATTACTTTTTAGTTGTGGTACATAATGGACCAATTCTCCAAAGTGAAGCCAGAATAGATTAACCCAGAAACATGAAATTTAAATAAAAACGGTGGAATTAGAGTATACCAGGGTGAACCATTCACACCTGCGTACCCCTTTAGAGCATTCTCGTGTGATGTTATGTTATGAAATGATGTAAAAATAAATGGACACCCAACTGCAGCTATCCCGAGTGATTTGCTGACATTTATTGAAGAGTTCTGATGTATATCTCCGAAGTTCTTCATCAGATCTTGATGATTTATATGGGACCACATGACAAGCACCAGCTTTCAAATAAAAAAAGATTCTTCAAAATCGGTTCACCCAGTAAAAAGTTCTGAGGTAACACACATAAAAAAATAAAAAAATACAGTCGAATTGATAACCTCCTTTTTGCGAAATCGGTTAAAAAAGTTAGACTACTTTTTACCAGCGAACGAAATTAAAATACTACCACTGTACGTGTGTTTGTGACGTGTTTTTTTATTTTGTGAATAGGTCCTACTAATTTGTGAGGAAATGATACAATAATATTGTAGTATATTTACTAAATGCCTGAATGACTACCAAAATTTGTATAATTTGCAAGCTATAGTAGTCGTTATTATGCAATGTCGCTGATATAGTTAGGTTATATATGTATATATATTGTGTAAACTACGACCCTTTTATATATTTTATATATTGGTATTTGTTAGTAAAATATACGTAATAACAAATATTATCACCACATTTCAAGTTCTTAGATCAATGGGAAGTTAAAAAATTCTTCGGAACAAATTTTTGTAAAAAACGCTGACTTTGGTGCATTTTCATTCCATTGTTTTCTACTTAAAGAGCTCCAAACAAAGATATTCCACTCGATGGGGTAGGCCAATTTTTTTCCGTTCCTCCCTTTTGTTGTATGTGCCCTAAAATACAATATTTGACCATTTGTACGGCTTTGGGTCAACAAGTTGCTTATACTGTGAAAATTTGAATACTGTAGGTCCAACAGTTTGGCTGTAAAACCCGTATGACAGAAGATGGACGGACACGTGAGTGACAGCAATAGGGTACCGTTTGGACCCTTCGGATACGGAACCCTAACAATTCAAATTAATACTTTCAAAACGATACACGTTCCCCATGTCTCCATATTTTTTTCAGCAAACGGACACAACGGCGGCGGCGCGACGCCTCGTCCCAAGATTGCGGCTACTCGGATCCACAGTAAAAAAAACATCGGATATCCTCACATCCCTACACGAAGGCACTTAAAAACTGCTTGTAAAGAGCTCCTAATATGTCACTAATAAAGTAGCGTTCAATAAAGAAGCAATTAGCTGAAGTTTTTTAGAAACGTAAATAGAATAGGGGAGGGGGAAACGGTTGCGTTAATTTTGAACGCGACCAAATAGCTGTGTGACAGTTGGTTAATTTTTTTTCTGAAGTGTTGCCACAGCTTCGCTGAAAATAGATTGTAAAATACACAAATAAATTAATAAAAATTACTCTTTATTATTATTTAAGACAGTGCAGAATCAGTTTGTATGTTTTAGCTACGAATTTTATTCTTTATTAGCTTTTGCCCGCGGTTTTACCCCGTGCAAAGTGTTTTATTATCTCAAGGAATCATTATAATTATCTAGTATAAAGGGATGAAAGTAGCCTATGTGCTATTCCAGATTGAGTAACAAACATACATCCATCTAGCCTTCAATCCATATTTACAATATTATTAGGATTCTATTATATAACATCATTACTTTTGGTTTAAACATGAGATTTGCTTGTTCCATTTAACCGCCGTACGACAATGAAACGGGATGTATTTTTTAAAGAAAATACGGTTTTTGTTATAAATATACGGTACGTTACGGTTTTTGTTTTGAACATCGTCGCCGAGTTGCCAGCTTGTTGGTTTTTTATCGGTTGCATTTCAGGGAGTTTGCGATGGAATTTCATGATCTGATTCTGCCCAGCCCGTTCCATCATTGGACTACCAGACGTACGGCGATGCGTCATCGGTACATGGTGGATATCCCACCCATACAGAGAGAAATTTAAGGAGATTAATGTAATGACTGTGCCTTCTCAGTATATTTATGAAAATCTTTAATATGCCCATAAAAATATAAAATTGTTTAAAAAATACAGTGATATCCATAATATAAATACTAGGAACAAACACAAATTTGTAATACCTACAACAAGGCTCAAGAAAATAGGTGGCTCGTTTAGATGTTAATGTGTGCGCTTTTATAATATGCTTCCAAGCCACGTACAAAATCTAAGTCTTAATAAATTTAAATCATTCATTAAACGTAAGTAGTGCCAAAAAGCGTTTTATAGCATTAAAGATTACGTTGAGGATAAAACGGCTTGGGAGTGAGCTGCTCCAATTAAATTAATTTAGTTTTTTTTTTGTTTAAATATTTTGCACCATGAATTTTGTTATTTTTAAAAATTTTAATTTTTTTTTTTAATTTGTTTTCTTGCAATGACAAGAATATTTACTTTTTAAAGTATTATATTATTATATTTTAAATATTGTGAATGTGAAGACTATGTGGAGCATTATTTTGTTTTTTTAATTTATCTTAGTTTTTAATCATGGTCTGGCAGTTTGAGTAGTTTATGCGGCCTACCCGAATGTCCTTTCTTTGGTATTGTTCGTCGAATCGTTGAGCTCCGTAAATTCTGAGTTGAGCTGCTCGGTTATTGACAAATGCGTGCACTGACTGGACAGGTCCACTCAATCTGGCTGGTTCTTTCCTCAAAAGACCATTTCAGACATCAGTCTACATGGTCTTCACATGATCGAACCAAGATTTTGTCAGGACTTTAAAAGAGACTGTGACCTCTGAGTTTGTTTCGGCCTTTCTTCTCAGAGTAGTCAGATAGGAAACGCCGACCTCATCTAGTTTAAAAAAAAATATGTTAGACATGTAAAAGCGTTTGTACAAACCAACTTACAGAAATAAAATCATTTATCATTTATCATTTACGCACAAAATATTTTGGGGACACTTTCATTATGTGTACAGCTAAGGAGTGGCATTCCCTGCCGGAGTCTGTGTTGCCCGATAGCTACAATCTTAGGGTCTTTAAGTCAAGAGTGAATATGTTTTTTCTAGACAAGCGTGCTTCACCGTCGACCACATCATCGCTTACCATCAGGTGAGATAGTGGTCAAACGCAGGCCTATAGAGGATAAAACAAAAAAAATATAGAAACTTTTTACAATCAAAACAACCCTATCAAGCTTATCCAAACCTATCAACGCCCTCAGCCACATGTGTAATAAACAAATTAAACTACCCTTCCAACCCTGCACCCTCAAATAATTCGCAAATCAAAATAATAAACTAACACCCATTTATAACGCAGACAGGCGTTGATTTAACAGAAAAAACGCCGGCAGAAAGGCTCAGGTGGCATTTAGCGCCCCCCACCGGCAATTTGACAGACTATTAATCCGGATTTTGCCGGTTTTAAGCGGATTAGGGCGGGTTTATCTCGCTCAAAGTGGTTTATAGCAGTGTGTGTTTTTGTTTTTGGTAAATTGATTTGTGGTAGTGATTGGCAATTGTTTTAAGTAGAGCAGTGTTACTTTCTATTCGTTTAGTATGTTAGGGAAGTACCTTCTTTATTTAATTTAGTTTTCTCTAGCAAAGAAGACTGTGGGATCCGCTGGATGCGAGACGCATGGGACTGATCAATGTGGCGACACTTGGGGGAGGCCTATGTCCAGCTGTGGACGTCTTTCAGCTAATGATGATGATGATAGTAAACTAAAGATCCAATGTAGGTAGTCTCCGACACTATATACATATAAACTAACAGTTAATTACTTAGCACGCATAGTGGTTTTTCCCGCACATTCTGCGATACTTGGAATTGTGCACTCAATGCAGGAAAAAATCGCGCGAAAATAATACCGCAAGAAAACCGTGTTTTGCCACAAAATCCACTGCACCGCGGCGCGGAAGAAATTCGCGCGAATATTTTGAGCTTTTACAGGTAGAATGAGACAAAAATCGCGCGGTATTTTATCAGCAGTGCTTGTTACATTATATAGCATATTTACAGCAATACGTGCTAAGCCTTACATTTTAAGACCTTTTGTAGGAAGCTGCCTTCACTCCACTCGACTCCAGTCACCCTTATGAAAATTCCTCTATGAATGTCAATAAATAAAATAGCAAGCTATCAAATAAAGCTATCAAAAAGAATTACTTACTTACAACTCAATTTCAAAGTCAGCTAAGTCGAGTGGAGGAAATTACTTAGAATGCAATGGTTACCTAGCTTAGTCATTGAAATAATATGTACTACGTACTAGAGAAGCTATCCTAAGCAAAATGCATGCTCCATTTTGTCAATTTTGACAAGAGTTTAAACTAAAATTCGCTGCAGCGCTGAAACAATAATTAGTCGTCTAACAAAACAATATAAACATTCAGCGCTAGAGCGCTTCTAAGGTGTAGTTTTCTCGCGACCAAAAAGACGGAAGCAGATGACTAACTCAAGATCTAGCCAACAAATGAGTGAAGTGAAGCCAGAAGACCGGAACACAGTAGTGATGTGTGGTGACTTCTCTAGTGCGTAGTAAATTATTACCTCAATGAGCTTAGTTCCGTTTTTCATGACAAACCTAAAACCTATGGTGAAAATATAAATATTCATTTCTTTCCTTTGGAAATAAACGACTATTATTAGCAAAAAAAAACCTTTGCACAAGCCAAATCACAAAAAATAGGCAATAAAGTATTCATTAGTGTACTAGTGAGTGAATATATTACCACAATAAAAAAATGCATTGCGTAGTCTATTCCCCAATACCAGACCACAATTTACGAAAAAAAAAAGTTACAACTTTCTTTCAAGCAGACCCGCACCGAAAAGTCGGCATAGAAATAAAAAAAAACTCTCCCGCCTATTGTTTATGACGCGTTCATAATAGATGAAATAAATGTTTTGTCATTTCTACGGTCTCAAAGTTACCGCCGTAAAAAGGAAAATGGCTTTATTGCTCTATCCCGACCACTTTACGGTAGTTTTTAATTGTTATATTGCGACCGTGAGTAATTCGTATACTACCGCAACACTGCGAGGCGACATCTTTCTTTTGACATTTCAAGAAAATGGCGGCAACTTTGAAGGTGACCCGTCGTAATTTATTTTTAGTTGTTTTATTGAATATTGTAAAAATTTGTTAGTAAAATTATTATGTGGGACCAAGCCATAATATTCTGGTGATTCTTTTACCACATAATTATTGTAGAGAAATTGTATTTTATTACTTGTTTTATGCACTTTTAAATATCGTAATAAGAATAACTATTATACAACTCATTATGGCGAAATGGTTGATCATGTCTCTCCCTTAACATTTTTGCAGCTAGCAAGGACTAAAATGTGCAGCTAACAACATTCAAACTTTTTAACCGACTTCAAATAAAGAAAGAGGTTCTCAGTACTATTCTATTTTTTTCTGTTTTTCCATCTTTTTGTCTTGGCTTACCTATTAAAAATAGGTACAGGCACAAAACCAAAATACGAGATTAAAACAGACATTATAAAGAGGTTAAATTGTATGTTTGTAAAATATTATCTCTGGAAGTACTGGTAGAATTATGATAGTTCTGTCACTGATAAAAAACCACACTATCGCTAAGTGTCATAAACCATACATATAGTTTGCTCCTATAAGATAAGATGGGAGAAAATTCGATGAAAAACCATATTATAAGCTGTGGTTATACCTGTAATTGAATGTGCATTAAATAAAAGAATAACGTGCTCGGAGGAAGAAAGTTATCCCAGTAAAATGCTGGTAGGGATCTTGCCCGTACTTCCAGGATTGTCCTGATAGCCGTGGCATACCTCTCCACTCCTTAAGCACCTCCGTATATGTTGCCCCCTTGGCGCTACGTCACTAAAGTGCTAGTGACTGTTTATGGGGGGCCCATTAATTGTGTGTGCAAGTCATCCCCTGCCATTTTATAGCCGTGTAGATCAACAGTTGTCAGGCAGGGACCAATAGTACTTCTATAGTTTTAGGTATAACCACGAAACCTCCCAAACCCATAGCCAAATGTGTTATGTCTCCATATTCTGCAATAGCCCTGCACTAACGGGGGATTGTCCTTGGGTGCTCTTGCGTAGTAACTAGTGCGTACAGGGATAATCGCCGGTTGGTGTCACATTTCATCCTACATGTCTAACAAGGCTTCTGCGAGTTGGTTTCGGCCCCGGTGCGCCTTTATAAGGTCCGGCAACCTAAGGTCCCGAGAATTTAAAAGGTGTAATAATAGACATCAACCTTTACGCGCGCGTTGGTTTTAATTTTGCGATAACTCCTAAGATATTCATTTAAATTATATGTTGTAAAGGATTATCATAATTTGCATGAAATGCTTAAGTTAACTAACGTATTTAAGTTGATAAGGATTAATACTGTATCTGTCTAAATAGCTTTCCAATTACCGCATTGTACGTGGCTATTTTTTTTAAAGTTAGATTAGGTATATTAAGCTATCATTAAAAGATAGACATATGCCATCGCGGACTTTTCTGTAGACCTATAAAATAGGAACAATTCCACCATACATTGTTTTGATATATCTTTCGACAATTATCGACGTAATTCAACCAATTTACACAATAAAACCTTAACAAATTATACACCTAAATCCTCATGAATCACTTTGTCTGTCTATTGTAGAAAATCGCATGAAAATCCGTTCAGTAGTTTTTCGAGTTTATCGCGAACAGACAAACGCGTTGGGGGACTTTGTTTTATAATATAGAACACAGACACTCGTTGTATGGTGATAGTGATGTAGTGATAGTGATACATATTTTTATCTTTTTTTAACACTGTACTAAGAGGAAATGCGGTCGCAGACTTACGACCGCAATATCCTTAGTTTGTCTGTTTAGATACTTGCATTTACACACACACACCGACATAAAAACTTCACACTTTCAAATAATTACTTGAACCTTTTATTGTTCCTTCTCTTACTTATTTAGGCCCATTAAACCATATCAATATGTAAACTAACAGTTAATTCAAGCGTATGCCTCTATTGCAGAGGGCAGCACCCTCGTAGCGTGTTAGTTACAAGAAGGGTCCGCAACGGAGACAGGTTGGTTGCCCATCAACCAGGCAATTATCTTGTCAGGCAGATTTTAAATGAGTGTTTAGACGGAGGAGATTTTTCATACTAGTTTTATCATTGTTTTATCATTCGCCTGACTTTATCCCAATATATGTGTGTGTGTACTAGCTTATTACGGTAAAAATATTTTCCAGAACTTAAAATAATTGCAGAAACTTATATAGGTATACTAGGTAAAGTTCTCAAAAAATAAAAGGCCTGTTTTGACAGCTATAAAAATATTTAATAATAAGTAAACTTGATGCTTGCGAATGATACTCTATTATGAATTTGTTTTTTCAATTTCTTACGTAGAAATCTCGGCATGTAAAATGAGAAACGTCAACGGACTTCATAGATTGTGACTACTTTAGTAGATACTAGCTTTATCTCTATAATTTTAGCCCATTTTAGCTCAAAAGACAGAGGTTCATTCTCGTCAAAAAATTATGAGGTATAATACTCACAGCGGATTTCGTATCTCTGAAGTTGGCTGCAAGACACTGCACAGTAGCTATTTTTGTGTCAATGTTGAACGTGAAGATAGCATTGTATAACTGTCTCTTTCATTTGCTTACGTTCGTCGCATCGTCCTATCCTATCTCGCTTACTCTAAGTATCACATCACATGTATCACATCTCGCTTACTCTATGCATCTACATGGCATCGAGTATATATACTCTATACTCGATGCCAAACTTTTTCTTGCGCAATGGTTCGCAGAGCCAACTTCAGAGACAGATCCGCTGTGACTACTATAAAATATTAAGAGGCTATAGACGACTAAAAACTATTATATATAGAGTATGGTTAGAGTACCTAATATCATATGTTCAAATACAGGTTATGGTCTACCTGTGCCAAGTTTCATCGAAATCCGCTAGCTGTAGAGGCTTGATTGAGGAACAAAGGATTAAATAGAATGTTAGACACCTGCCACATTGGTGTCAGACTAAACACAATGTAACAATAAACACACCGTCTTATTAACTTAACATTAACACCTTAAAACCAATCAAAGACATGCTGACTGAAAAAAAAACAACCGACCTCATTGTTACCGATCTCCAAAACTCCTCACTACCCATATAAAATTTAACACTGGCGACCCCAGTCCTCGATAGCCATTCGAAGCAATAAAAAAGAAACGAAAAAAAAAGGATTGTCTTTTGATTCCAATTTTGAATTCAATTCGCGCGGGTAGCGCTCCATGATATTTTCATGAGCGTCGCGGGACCGAAGGGAGAGTGTAACGAAAATTTTAATAATAAATGAATTAAATTCTTGTTATTATATTAGTTGATATCAGCGAGGGATTATTGTTTTTATTTATGATTTGGGGCGCCTCTGTTATGGATTAAAGTGATAAATATTTTGATGTTATTTGTTGGGATTTGATTGATGAAGTTTTAAGCGTAGTATGTCAAAAAATTACTTTCGCGCACTATCAAAGTTCATCATCATCTGCCTAGCCTTTTCCTAACTATATTGGGGTCGGCTTCCAGTCTTACCGGATTCAGCTGAGTACCAGTGTTTTACATAAAGCGACTGCCTATCTGACCCCCACAACCCAGTAACTGGGTAACACGGTACCCCTTGGCTAGACTGGTATCAGATCTCAAGCTTCTGACAACTCGTAACGACTGTCAAAGATCTTCAAATGACAGCCGGGACCAACGGCTTAACGTGCTTTTCCGAGGCACGGAGGGAACTCGGTATGTTGCAATGGTCACCCATCCACGGCCGACCTCGTCAAGCGTTGCTTAACCTTGAAGATCGACCCGTGCGGCTGTTATTATTTAGCACTATCAAAGTTCATTGAGTAGATATTAGAGTATAGATTGAGTTGAGACATTCTCAACTAAGCCTTAAAACTTATTCTTTTTTTGTAAAATAGGGTTTAACACGTTCTTTAACTCTCTTTATCGTTCTAAATTCTCAATTCAAAAACCAGATGTAATTAATAAACTCTTTATTTTCAGTTTTCAGAACAATAACTCACAGTAAATCATTTCTTCAGTAATTCCTTTCATGTCCCTTCGATGGTCATTTAAATGCTAAAAATAACGAGACTTCATGAGTAGCACAGTAAAGTTGTTAACCACTGTATAAACCCTGATTTTCAAATAACAAACCACCCGTTAAAACAGCATAAAACCTCATCGACATCAAACAGCCTAAAACGAACCTCCACCTCGCAGCCATCACACAAAATTAAAGAAAAAAAAGGCGAGCAAATAACCCAACCCTTACCTACAATAATATCCGGCCCGGGCCATAACACCTTTACCCGTTTACTTTTTAATCCGGCCGGGTCGTAAACCGCCCGGGCAGGGTATCACGGATATACCGGGCCAATCATCCGGCTATCTGCACTATTTTTTCCCGGGAAAATGTAGCATTGGTCCTTGGGGACGTCCCTTAATATATGTTTTATTTGGAAACTATTGCTGGGTAGTTTTTTATATGGTTTGGTGACATGGATTTAGAGGGAGAGTTCAGTGTGTGTGTTTTGTTTTAGCCAAGTTTAGAGTTTAATAAAGTAAGAAAATTACTGTTTTCGTTTCATATTTATTACTTGGTTGAGTTTAAAGCTGATTACAAGCAAACTTTGAGGATCTAGAGAAAAAATGTAGTGGGTTTTTCAATCTGTAATTTCGCAGTAGAAGCACAGTGAATGGATTTGTACCCGTTGAGGCAAGCGATTGCATGGGGCTGAAATAACAATCAATCAATCTGCCTAGCCTTTTCCCAACTATGTTGGGGTCGGCTTCCAGTCTACCCGGATTCAGCTGAGTACCAGTTTTACATGGAGCGACTGCCTATCTGACCTCCACAACTCAGTAACTGGGTAACACGGTACTCCTTGGCAAGACTGGTGTCAGATCTCAGGCTTCTGACTACCCGTAACGACTGTCAAAGATCTTCAAATGACAGCCGGGACCAACGGCTTAACGTGCTTTCCGAGGCACGGAGGAAACTCGGTATGTTGAAATGGTCACCCATCCACGAACCGACCTCGTCAAGCGTTGCTTAACCTTGATGATCGACCCGTGTGGCTGTTATTACTTAGCCACGAGCTCCTTCAAATAACAATATTAAGAATAATGTTTGTGTCATGAGCACTACTGGCTGGCTGGTTTCTTCAGGCTTATTAAATCTGCTGACAAAATTTGAATAGGTAGACATAATAATGAAGTTTTAAATTTAGTTAGTCTGAGACTAATTTGAGTTAAGCCAAAAGTAAACACTTACAAAGTTAAAGAGGTTAGGACTTCATGCCACTTCTGTTATGTTAGTCACTCCGAAGTCCACGTAAAAAACGCTTTCTTGAAAGAAAAGAAATGGTAGCAAAAACCCGTCAAATAAAAGAACATTATACCATTGCGACTCCTATGTAAAATTTTGTGAAACAACCCTTATTTTGTGTAAAACTTTTCCATTTTACATTTCTTCACACGTAACAAGAAATTCGTCACCGATGAGCGTAATAAACATCTCAATAGAAAACAGACAAGATTATTTACACATTAAAATGGCGACCGAAACTAATCATTTGCTACTGGTAGCCGAATAAACAAGCAATGCCCAGCGGGGAAGGGCCCATTATTGTACACCAACCTTTTTTCAAGAATTATAAACCAAAATTGTGAACGCAACCATAAACTTTGCTACACGAAATGTCAAAATGTTTCCCGCTTTTTTTGTTTTTTTTTATTCGACGGCCACATTGTTTATTCTATTATGCCTGAGGCTGTAAAAGTGTTGAAAGAAATATTGTTTTCGGGTGAAATTGTTACAATTTCTTTCCAATGCGTTGTAAAAGTTGTTAGTTCTATGATCACGTAATTAAGCGTTTAGTGTGACTTTTTTCTTGATTCAGAAGGTGGCAAAGGCATTGTGTTTTATTCCTTGTGGGGAAACACAAGTCGTTATACGGATGGCTACATAAGTTAAATTAGTATCGCATCGCATGAGTAGCAAAATTAATTAAAGTATTCGCTTTGTATTTTGATACAAGTAAGTGTTTGTTTTCTGTCATGATTGTTTCTTGCCGTATTATGTAGGTAGCAATTTAATTTGATACTTTATTAAAAATAAAACCTGTATACTAGAAATTGCGATGAATGGTTTTATTTTCAGAAGTGAATCAATGTATTTGCGAGCCTTGCCATCAACCACGTAATGTAACTGCAAAGAACCCCTCAAATATTTTGATCCACCTCAATGTCTTGCCAACATTCCGCTCGCGAATTCCAAATTCAAAATCCCTTCAAAATCTGTCATTTAGCCAAACAAATCGTCGGCCATTTTGCGTCGGTTTCGCGCCAAAACGTACGTCACAGAAACGTTCGGATACAGACGCTGAATAAACTGTTATCATTGTCGGTGAACTGGCGGTGGAAGAGACTGTTTTATTATACGCCGGTTAAGTCTAAACAGATTGGAGATGTAACTTGGTTAGCGTGGTGGGATATTGCGAAAATAAGCTATGTTTGGGTGTGATTCAGATCAAATAAAAAGTCAAGATGGAACGTTGCAAACAACAATGTGACGCCGGTTAAAATTACGCCTTGCCGTATGCATACACAATTGCACTCACACGTACAACGAAACTAAGCCTTAGCTTGTCAGTCAAGCTTTTTAGGGTTCCGTACCCCAAGGGTAAAAACGGGACCCAATTACTAAGACTCCACGGTCCGTCTGTCTGTGTATCTGTCGGTATATCTGTCTGTTTGTCACCAGGGTCATGAGATACTCATGAACCGTAATAGCTAGACAGTTGAAATTCACAGATGATGTATATCTGATGCTGCTATAACAAAAAATACTAAAATCACAATAAAATAAATATTTAAGTGGGGCTCGCATACAACAAACGTGACATTTTTGCCGTTTTTTGCGAAAATGGTACGGAACCCTTCGTGCGCGAGTTCGACTCGCACTTGGCCAGTTTTTTATTTTTCCGGACTTCGTCTCTCCTTTGTGATTTTAGAGAAATTCCTAGCATTCTTAATAGGTTACAAATATACGACTTTAAACACCTATAAAAATGTACTTAATGTCCCAATATACATTTTTTAAGTAGTTCTAAATAACAATATTAAAAAATACGACGCACTAAAAATTAAAGTTATTATAATAAAATAACAATTTATATGGACGTTGGCAAATAAATCCGTTAATTTATTTTAATTATATTGTTGAACTAGTGCCAAAAAATAAACTGAAACGATGCAGGGAAAAAGTGATTATTGATTTGTAATTTTGTTTACACCTTATTACCCGACTACGGCGAAGCGAAACGGAAAGGTTATGGTTATATCCTCTATAATCTATGTATGTATGTTTGGATTTACGTATGTTCCTCCGTAGCGCCTAAACTATTCATCCGATTTTGATGAATAAGGTGTCAATCGATTCGTTTTTAGGCTAAATTTAATTCGTATTCGGGCTACAGTTTACGGGCAAAAACAAGTGATAAGCAGAACATTATTGTAATGAAGTATTGTTGGACCAAGACGAGAAGAGGTTTTAGTTTTACCATCACAGATGCATACGATTTGATAGTTGGTACACACTATTATGACAGTAACTTTTAATGTTTTTTTAGGGTTCCATACCCAAAGGGTAAAAACGGGAACTTATTACTAAGACTCCGCTGTCTGTCTGTCTGTCTGTCTGTCTATATGTCTGTCACCAGGCTGTATCATATGAACCGTGATAGCTAGACAGTTGAAATTTTCACAGATGATGTATTTTTGGTGCCGCTATAACAACAAATACTAAAAACAGAATAAAATAAATATTTAAGTGGGGTTCCCATACAAAATCGTGAATTTTTTGCCGTTTGTTGCGATAATTGTACGGAACCCTTCGTGCGAGTCCGACTCGCACTTGGCCGGTTTTAATTTTTCAGATTAAACTGATTTTGGATAACTTGTTACCTCAATAGGAAACAGTTTCAGATTTGAATTCCTCAAATAATAAAACACGAACCTCAAAAAGTTACCTTCTATCGCTCCTACCGCCGCTGCACGCGAATAAAAGCGGGAAAATTACTTCACCAACACCCATACATGAAACATCCTAACCACCACCTATTTACCTCTCCCTCCCCCACGCTTTTCCCTCTATTTCCATCCCTCTCCCACTCACAGGGGACAAGCAAGCGAGCTAAGCTTTTCCGACTACAAAACACATTCATGAATCGCTTCGGGTGCCATGATGGCTGATTATACAATGCAATACGGTCCGGAATCCCGTGAACAGTTTTCCTCTACGTTATACGGGAAAATGGTCAGAGACTTTTAGCACGGATTGCTAGAGCGAAACGGGCCTTTATCTACGTCCCGCCATTGGCTGTTTCAAAAAAAGTCCGGTGCCTGTGATTGGCCAAAACAAATTGTTAGCGGCGCGTTCTTTATTACTGCGTTATTCGAAACGTATTAAACGCCATCGGGGTTTATGGTAGAATAGACGTTAGTTCAGTACTAATGCTTGTGCTTAAGGCTTTTTGGCGCTGAAGTGAGAAACGACATACGGTTTTGAATTGAGAAGCGGAATGAAATTGCAATATTAGAACAATTATACGAGTTTTTCTTTTTTTGCACAGAGCTGTTACGATTAGAGTTGGCATTCATTTTATCTGTTTTTTTATAGATTTTATTAACTTTAAGATACCAACTTTTTATATCTTTTTAAAATACTTAAGTCCAGTTTCTGGGAAGAAAATTACTTTAAAATGAGTGCAGCAAATTGTTTAATATGAGCGGCTTGCTATGAATCATTACTTGGATGAATTTTCAACAATAGGGCATCACTTGAGTTGCATTTAATTTGTGATTTGTCTATAATTTATTTCCAGAACCTTAATTATTTTAATGTGTGCCCCTCAATATTTATATATATTGAAAGATTCGCAAGTATCGTAAATTCAAGTGACGAGTTTTCTTTAATTTAAAAAAAAATGTTTTTTTTTAAGATAATAAAGACAGGAAAAAAAAAAACCGGCCAAGTGCGAGTCGGACTCGCGCACGAAGGGTTCCGTACGATTATCGCAAAAAACGGCAAAAAATCACGTTTTTTGTATGAGAGCCCCACCTAAATATTTATTTTATTCGGTTTTTAGTATTTGTTGTTATAGTGGCAATAGAAATACATCATCTGTGAAAATTTCAACTGTCTAGCTATCACAACAGACAGACAGACAGACGGATCGTGGAGTCTTAGTAATAGGTTCCCGTTTTTACCCTTTGGGTACGGAACCCTAAAAAAAGACTTTGAAAAAACAAACCATCGGCTTTTTTATTAGCGTTCTGAATGTTAAATAATAACATGATAAATGACGTCATATTATGCAAATATTTAACATTCAGAATTCCGGCCTAACCTTCCTTCCCCATGACATCTAATTCAAACAACAAAACATTACATTTTTTTCAACAATGTTTGTGTCAAAACTAGTGACAATAGTTGGCGAGACAAATGATCTGCTACTGGGTGAACTCTACAGGGGGTAAACACAAAACCACTGGTCAAATTCAGCCTAGAAAAAAAGAGATTTTTTTACACTTAATATAACATCACCTCTATATTCACCAAAGAATTAGGAAGAGTTGTAATTGTATGGATCTGAGTGTTGGGATGTTAAAAAGATGGATGAAAAGAGATTGCATGTCGCAGATAGAATGGGTAAAATGAGAAATGACTATATTAGAGGCAGTTTGAAATTGGCGCCAGTGACAGATAAGTTGAAAGGAAACGGTTTGTCCTGATATGGTCATGTGATGAGGAGGGATGAAACGCATGTTACTAAAAGAGTTATGAATATAAATGTGGATGGATGGAGAGGAAGAGGAAGGCCAAAGAAAAGATGGATGGACTGTGTGAGGAGTGATGGGAAAGAAAAGGGAGTCAGTGATAGCGTGACGGGGGACAAGACCATGTCTTCACCACATTCAAACGACAAAGCATTTCTTTTTTTCAACGATGTTTGTGTTGAAATGTTGACAATAGTTGCCGAGACAAATCATCTGCTACTGGTCGAACTCTACAGGGGGTACACACAAAAGTTATTAGTCAATATTGATCCACTGGCACCACAGTATAATAAAAACACGTGTACACATAACACAAAAAACAAATCTTCAATTTGTGCTTTGCCTTATGTTTGTTTTTCAATGTAAAGCCTAATAATAGGCTCTATGTTTTTTTTATTGTATGTTGATACCAACTACATAAGCAAGTATTAAGTTGCTTATGACGTAGAAAAGACCACATATTAGGTAAATAAAAAATATTGGTAAAATCTGTTTTAGTCTGTTAAAAAAACACAGTAGGTACTTAACAATATTTTGAAGAATAATAATTATGTTTAAAATTAAAAGTTAAAATACTTTTAAAAAAAGCTTTTAACGGACAAAAAAAATACGACATCCCCATCCTAGCTACTGGGCAGGGGCACTGATTGAAAACAGCAATACTGACTAAAAACCCTAGATCTATAGGAATAAGTTTTGTCATCAAACATGACAAAACTTATACCTATAGATCTAGTTTTTCCCGCAGTTTTCTCTCGTAGTCTATCCCTCTGGCATTGTACAAGTTTCTGTTTTTTAGGGTGCCGTACCCAAAGGGTAAAAACGGGACCCTATTACTAAGACTCCGCGGTCCGTCTGTCTGTCTGTCTGTCACCAGGCTGTATCTCTTGAACCGTGATAGCTAGGCAGTTGAAATTTTCACAGATGATGTATTTCTGTTGCCGCTATAACAACAAATACTAAAAACAGAATAAAATAAATATTTATGTAGGGCTCCCATACAACAAACGTGATTTTTGTGCCGTTTTCTGCGATAATGGTACGGAATCCTTCGTGCGCGAGTCCGTCTCGCACTTGGCCGGTTTTTTTTATTAATGACTAGCAGACGCCTCGCGGTTTCACCCGCGTTGTTCCATTCCCGTGGTAATACAGGGATACAAAGTAGCCTATGTCACCCGGGGATAGTGTGGCTTCCCAACGGTGAAATAATTTTTGAAATCGGTCCAGTAGTTGTCAATTTTATTCGTTTCATACAAAAATACAAATCTTTCCTCTTTATAATTTTATAGTATACTAGCTGACCCCCGCGGCTTCGCTCCCGTCAAAATTATATCCTATATTACTCGGGAATAATGTAGCTAAAAGGAATAAGCTAAAATAAATAATAATATTATATCTCCCATACAACAAACGTGTTTGTTTGCCGTTTTTTTGCGATAGTGGTACGGAACCCTTCGTTCTTCGTTGGCCAGTTCTTTTTCTTTTGTCGCTTAAACGGAAAATGAAAACGATACAGTGCGTTCAAATTTCGCGAAACGTCACTCCTTGGTACACTTTACATAGAATAGAAGTGACCTCACAAATGGCAATTACCATTTCCTTCGAAACATGAAACAACGTAATATTAACAATCACACTCTCTTCACACAATAGCGAACCGAGACTAATTCCCAGCTACCGGGCACTGATCGAACGCTGAGCTTGAAGGCCCCCGCAGAGCTGATGACAAAACTTAATTCTAATAATAGGTTGGACGCTACTATTCTTAAAAACATGTTTATTGTCAGCATGACTAAATTGGCAGTTTTGTTTTAAATTTAGAATGGTTGTTTGTTTTAGCAGTTGGTGTTTTTATTCGTAGAACTATAAGGTAAATAAAAGCCAGGTAGTATTTATTTTAATATTTTTTTCTAGTGCTCTTGTTCTTTATTTAAGTAATCAATTATGGTTCTTACTTTTTGGACAGCTATTCAATATTTGTAGGGTTCCGTACCTCAAAGATAAAAAACCGGCCAAGTGCGAGTCGGACTCGCGCACGAAGGGTTCCGTACCATTATCGCAAAAAACGGCAAAAAAATCACGTTTGTAGTATGGAAGCCCCCCTTAAATATTTATTTTATTCGGTTTTTAGTATTTGTTGTTATAGCGGCAACAGAAATACATCATCTGTGAAAATTTCAACTGTCTAGCTATCACGGTTCATGAGATACAGCCTGGTGACAGACAGACAGACAGACAGACAGACGGACAGACAGACAGACGGACCGCGGAATCTTAGTAATAGGGTCCCGTTTTTACCCTTTGGGTACAGAACCCTAAAAAGAACCCTTATAAGATGATGATCACCTTCTTATCCGTCTGTCTGTCCGTGTGTCACCACCGATTTTCTCAGGAACGGGTGGACCTAGCAAGTCAAAATTCATACCAGATACTGAGGTCTTATAGGTCCTATTAGGTGTATAAAAATCAAGGATCTGAGTCAGCAACATAAAAAGGTATGGGCAAATTTAGATTTTCGCAAAAACTCGTAAGTACCAAAATTTACTTTAATTTTCAACTTTTTTATATTTCAGAATTTTCCCTTTACTTGTGCTGTAAGACTTTGCTTTTAACCAAAATTGACAATTCTAGGTCAACCGGAAGTAACCTATAGGTTTTGTTTCGAAACCCTATATGGTAGTTCCCTTTGACCTAGAATCTCATTTCTCAGTCTCATAGCACAAGTAAAGGAAAAATTCCAAAAATTAAAAAAAACTAGACAATTAAGGTAAATTTTGGTACTTACAATTTTCGCGAAAATCTAAATTTGCCCGTATCTTTAAAACTTAGCCACCCATAAAATATTACCAATTTTATTATGGCGTTAAATTGGGTAGGTACGAAACCCTCGGCGCACGAGTTCGACTCGCACATGACCGGTTTTTTTTTTGATAAGGTTTGTGTTTACAGTAATACCTAATCCCGCGTCTACACACTCCTAACTCTACAGCCGTCCATAATGGCGGACGTCGGTTCCGAGGCAATTCCTCACTCGGTATCTCCATCAGGCGCTAAATAATAGAGCTGCATGAAGTTTATATTTCATTAGTTGCTGCTGAGCGCCATTATTGCGGGCCAGCGTGCTTTACAGTTTTATGACCCGTTTATACAGTGGGCCATGCTGGTTTGCGTGACCATATATCATAGGATTTGTTTTAGTTTAAGTTGTAATACATACCAGTCTTATAACCAAAGTACTGATTAAATAAGCTAGATTTTACACTTACTTTATCTATACTAACCCCTTGAGCGCCTGAAAAGTGGATCCACACGAGACTTGTGTCTCGTGTTATGTTGTGTCGTGTGTGTTATTATTGCCATCCAAGAGATACCTCTTCAGTTGAAATGTCTTCATCATCATCATTTCTGTGTCGCCACATTGACAGGTCTCGTGCGTCTCGGATCCAGCGGATTCCCGCTACCTTGCACTGAGACACTTTCCATCAAACAGGAACACAGCTTCACTACCTGACAGCAAATTTAGGACTAACGCAGATAAGCCTAACTTTTACTATCGCATTCCTATCAAAACATAAAAAAAATACTCGCCAATCTCACCATCCAGCCAGCCAATAAATAAGAAAAACAAAGAATAAAAATAATCAACTAGATGAGGCACACAGCAATGAATATTAAGTGCGCACAGCGACGTGAATCGAGTTCGTGTAATGATACGCGCATGATAGGCATCAGTAATATAGTAGCAGTCAGATTGAGATGATAACTGGGTAGGCTATATGGAATTGCAGAGGGGCTATGGTTTTTGAAAAAAGTGAGACATTTTCTGACCATCGTACACATGCAATGCTGGTAACAGATTCTGAATTCCCATTCTCCATAGATTTGAATTAAGAATCTACAAATCGGTGTCTGAACTTTTCATATTGTTTAAAACTTTTATAATACCCATAATATACTACACATTCAAATGATTTTTATAACTTACTTCGTAGAGCTTTTGGTGAGAAAGCTCAACTCAGAACAAATAATTTATTTCTAAAATTGATGGTTTATTGGGCAATTTTCGTTAAAGCATTAGATATCATACCTATTTGGCCGGGGGGGTGCAAAATCTTTAGATACGACATTTTTATTTATTTATTCATCGGTTAATGTGGATTTTTTTTCTCGTGACGAGGTCCACGAGTATCTTTTATGTTTTTTTTTTAAGTCAGCGCCTCCCCTTTCAGTTAAAACTATTTTCTTAGTCTGGGGCAGTCGTCTTAAGACGGTACCCTGACCAAAAAATCGGCATGAGATATGAGCGTTCCTATTGGTCTAGCGGCACTGGTGGCGCATGAATTACAGTATTGAATACGCCCAGATTTTAGGATAAAATCTTTATAAAATCGAATTTTAGCCTTTTGAAAAAAAAAAATCTACAAAAATGTTCGTTATTAAATTGTCTATCCATTAGTGTTAGTACAAAAAATAATTAATGAACACTTTACGAGGAGATGCATGCTATCAATAATTATTTCTCATTTTTATGTTTTTTTGGAAGGAGATTAGTGAAATATATACAACATTAAAAAAAAAAACTAAATCTACCATTTTTGAATCAATATTATGTAGAATTTTAATGTATTTTTATTAATTGATATTTCTTTTTAAATAACGAGTAGATAGCTCCTAAAAACAGCACAAAAACGGCTTGCGCGGCGTTTTGCTCGGGGTACCGCCTTAAAGAAACCCCCGAAATGAATCAGAGTCACCCTACCCTCCTATTCCTATATCTCAGCGCTACGTATATCATTCATTACCGTTATCAGTGGCCAGACGTACTCCGCCATATTTGTTAGCGAGCTATTATTGCAGAGAGTTCTTATAGCTATAACGTTAGTTTTATATAGTTTGTGTCGTTTTCTCTTATGTTTGCTTTTCTTTGTTGATAACAGAAAAAAATCTTATTTTCATTATTATTCAGCCTGTAAACATCCACTACCTTAGTACTACCTACCTTAGATCCTCTCCTCTCGTACTTACAGTCTATCCAAAGGTTGTCTGTAAGAGATTGCCCTGTGCGATAAGACCGCCCATTGTACACTTTGTTTGAAAATGTTTGTTTTGTATGTATTTTTTTATGGCGTGCAATAAAGAAAATAATAAATAATAATAAAAAATAATAATACGAGTGTGTACGGGGTAGTTTCAGGATTGCACCCATCGCCGAACAACTTACCGAATCTAAGCTTAGATGACACGGGCATATATTGAGGAGACCCGATGACCATATCGTGAAAAAATAAAAATATCTGAAAAAATATTTTATTTATTTATTTTTTATCACATATAATATTTTTAAAAATAAAAAAACTACAAAGTGAAAAATTACTTTATTTTTGGAGGTCGATGTCTTTCGTAGGTACCAATTTTTTGCGTTAGGACACCGACTTCCAAAAATAAAGTTATTTCTCACTTTATAGTTTATTTTTATTTTAAAAATATTAATTATATTTCATAAAAGGAGGAGGAGCTCGTGGCTAAATAATAACAGCCGCACGGGTCAATCTTCAAGGTTAAGCAACGCTTGCCGAGGTCGGTCCGTGGATGGGTGACCATTTCAACATACCGAGTTTCCTCCGTGCCTCGGCAAGCACGTTAAGCCGTTGGTCCCGGCTGTCATTTGAAGATCTTTTACAGTCGTTACGGGTAGTCAGAAGCTTGAGATCTGACACCAGTCTTGCCAAGGGGTATCGTGTTACCCAGTTACTGGGTTGTGGAGGTCAGATAGGCAGTCGCTCCATGTAAAACACTGGTACCTAGCTGAATCCGGTAAGACTGGAAGCCGACCCCAACAACAATTGGGAAAAGGCTTGTAATTTTTGTTTTCACATTTTTGTTGTACTCCTACCTAATAGGCAAGTTGTTTAGTAAGGTAACGCCAGAATAGATTACCCGAATATCATGAAACTTGAACATAACCGGTGAAATGAGAGATCTGCGTACCCCTTGAGAGCATACTGGCGTGATGTTATGTTATGAAATGGTATAAACAATAAACAAACATGCGATTGCAGCAATCCCGAGAGATTTGCCGTTATTTATTTAAGAGTTCTTCGAAGTTATTCATCAGATCTTCACCAAATTAAAATGGAACCGAAAAAAAACCTGGCATAAAGTCGAGCATAGAACCTCCTTTTTGGAAAGTCGGTTTAATATTGCCTTTCCATGATAACACAAAAGAGAGGGAGAGGAAGACCGTTGACATCTTGGATGAAGAGTGTCCAGAAGGACATGAAGAAGTGCGGTCTATCTACTGACGATGCTTATCAACTGAACAAATGGAGCCTCTTGACCACGAAAGCCGACGTGGATGGGAAGTGGTGAGGTGGATGAAGAAAAATAGGAAACATCCACTAACTTTTAAAAGGGAGCAGTGGTGGCCCAGAGGTATTGGCCGCGACTTACAAGTTGTAGGTCGTGGGTTCGAACCCAGGCAGACGCTTTACTTTGTGTAAATTATCAAATCAACACTGCTCTCAAAAACGGTGAAGGAAAACATATTGAGGATACCGGCATGACCAAGTAACAAAAAATCGAAGTCACTGCAAGCACTGGGCCCGCGTGGTGGATTTCCCAGCAATGTTGATGATGATGGTGAACTTTTAAAAGCCTTTGGCTTTTACTTAGTAGCTTGCTCATAAACGAATTATATACATAGTATAGTGATCGGGAGCGCTGATGCTGAGCAAGAAGGTCCTGGTTGCAATTCCCGGTTGTGGCAAAGTGTTATTGTAGGTAAAGTAAAGATGAGCCGGTCTTTGTAAAAAAAATACGTCTGAATTCTTTCAATTTTTTCTTGCCACCAAATACAATTTTTGATCTTTTTTGGCTATCGCCCATATTTGCAAATTTTGTAGAATATAACTTGCCAAATTTTAGAATTTATTCCGTTCTAATACCAATAACGAATACCACGTCCATACAGAAACATTAAATTAGGTTTGACTGAGCTGACTGTACCAAATTCAACTTTTTAGTATTCATACATACATACATAAACTCACGCCTTTTTCCCATGGGCGTAGGCAGTAACTACAGAACGTCACCTTCTACGATCCTTACATACTTCTTTTGCTTCACACACATTCATACATCTAGTCATACACACACGCCGGTTATGGGTACTGCGCACTTGGCATCTCTGAAGAACATCACCTATAAGGTCTATGTATGTCTTTCTAGGGCGTCCCCTCCCGGCGTTTCCATTCGCGTCTGCCTTGTAAATACCTTACATCTTAGTATTCGTTTGCACATAAAATGTAATTATTTAAAGAGTAGTATTCGTTCGGAATAGAAAATGAATATGAGTTGAAACAAATACCAGTGGTATTAGTTGCTGGTATT
This sequence comes from Orthosia gothica, assembly GCA_949775005.1. Classification (NCBI taxonomy): domain Eukaryota; kingdom Metazoa; phylum Arthropoda; class Insecta; order Lepidoptera; family Noctuidae; genus Orthosia; species Orthosia gothica. The sequence goes on along the minus strand of OX459035.1, from coordinate 4,427,459 downwards.
GGAACGGAATAAATCATTTTAGGTATACACAAACGTGATGTTATGTGTATAGAATAGGAGTATTACAGAAGTTATGATATCGGAACTGAAACCGGAATCGGAGGTCTGAAGAAAGATGTTAATCAGCATTTTTTAATTTCAGCTCGTAAACAAATTTACACCTAACTAGGCGTTGAACAAAACCAAATGTTTTCTAAAACTGTAATCAGTACTTATAGCAAATAAAAAAAATGTAGAACGCCGGCACTGCGCTTCGACCTCCGATAACATTCGATTTAAAAGTTTCGCAACCGAAATCGGAGGTTCATAAACAATCGAAAAAGCCGACTTTTCGGAATCTGAATCGAATCTCCGTAACATCTCTAGTGTAGAACTATAGACAATACAGTCTAGCAAATAGCTAGACATTTCTCGTTGTCGGACATCAGGAATGAAACTGCTGAAAAAAAAGTTAGATGAAACCTACGCGTACGTAGGTCCATATTATCGATGTGCTACGCGCTGTGCTACGCCGTAGCGCGCTCTACGATCGAGCTACGAATGCGTAGACTGCCTGCAATTTTGATAATAGGGTAGTAGTTTACTGAAAATTCGTTTTTTACAGGTAGATCAATAAAAAATATTGGACACGTATTTTTAGGGTTCCGTAGCCAAATGGCAAAAAACGGAACCCTTATAGATTCGTCATGTCTGTCTGTTTGTCTGCCTGTCTGCCACTTTTTTCCGAAACTATAAGAACTATGCTGTTGAAACTTGGTAAGTAGATGTATTCTGTAAACCGCATTAAGATTTTCACTCAAAAATAGAAAAAAAACAATACATTTTGGGGGTCCCCATACTTGAAACTGAAACTAAAATATTTTTTTTCCATCAAACCCATACGTGTGGGGTATTTATGGATAGGTCTTCAAAAAAGATATTGAGGTTTCTAATATTATTTTTTTCTAAACTGAATAGTTTGCGCGAGAGACACTTCCAAAGTGGCAATATGTGGCTCCCCTCCCCTGTAACTTCTAAAATAAGAGAATGATAAAACTAAAAAATATATATGATGTACATTACCATGTAAACTAGCAGCGAAAATTTGTTTGAACGAGATCTAGTAAGTAGTTTTTTTTTAATACGTCATAAATTGTAAACCGCGATTTACCAAGTACGGAACCCTTCGTGCGTGAATCCGACTCGCACTTGGCCGGTTTTTTAAATTAGTGTACGGTACACAGTTGATTTGGTCTAGATTTATAGTATATTATTTGAAAATAGTCAAATATGAATCGCATAATAATGTTGCTACTGTTGCTAGTAGTTCGTATTTCGTAATTAAAGAGCTCAAGATTCAAGAAATTTTGAATAATTGTGGTTATGTTTAGTATCTTAAGATGATGAATGTGTTTTATACGTTTGGAATATATTATTCTTTATAACAGAATTGTTAGGTACCTACTAAAGGTACCACAAACTTACTTGTTGTTGATTTGATCTCAGTTAGTTTTTTTTTTTTTTTTTTTTTTTATATATTATAGGCTCGCGCTTGACCACTATCTCACCTGATGGTAAGCGATGATGTGGTCGACGGTGAAGCACGCTTGCCTAGAAGTAACCTATTCACTCTTGACTTAAAGACTCCTAGATTGTAGCTATCGGGAAACACAGACTCCGGCAGGGAATTCCACTCCTTAGCTGTACGCATAATGAAAGTATTTCCAAAACGTTTAGTGCGTATGGGTGGTATGTCTACCATGTAGCGATGGCGCATCGCCGTACGTCTTGTAGTCCGATGATGAAACGGGCTTGGTGGAATTAGATCATGCAATTCCATCGCACACTCCCCGAAATGCAACCGATAAAAGACCGACAAGCTGGCAACTCGGCGACGATGTTCAAGGCTCTGGAGCTTTGACTTAACCAGTGCCTCATCGCCGATGAGCCTTTTGGCCCGCTTTTCGATCGACTCTAGTGCATCAAGCTGGTATTTGGCGGATCCGTCCCAGAGATGAGAACAGTACTCCATGCATGATCGAACTTGCGCTTGATACAAGCTGAGCAGCTCATGTTATTCAAACGATTAATATTGTCTACTTGGTATTAGTAGGCCATAGGCATAAATGGTTGATTAAAAAAGGTATATTCTAAAATTGTTTTATTTGTAGATTTCTTGATAAAATTCTACTAAACAAAAACTATCAAAATGTAGTGTAGCTGAAACCGGGGCCAACACCGATTTCCGGTTTTGGTCCGTGAAATCCGAAATTCAAAACTGGTTTTGAATACCTAACGGTTTTGCACGCCCTAATTTGTATAGACTCGCCGATACTATTAGGTCGATACTATTTAGTATGAAAAATCTTATTAACTGTTTGTGGTCGCCACAGCTGACTCGTTTGCGCGGAACCTAAATAATCAACTAGATAGCGTTTTAGTTCATAATTTACAACTACATCGGAATATACCTATATAGATGTAGTGACTAAAATTGAAAAGAGTATGTTAAGATGGTTTGGTCATGTTGAGAGGATGAATGAAAGGCGACTAACGAAACGTATTTACAAGGCAGAATTGAATGGAAACGCCGGGAGGGGACGCCCTAGAAAGACATACATAGACCTTGTAGGTGTTGTTCTACAGAAAGGCCAGGTGCGTAGTACTCATAACCGGCGTGTGTGTATGACTAGATGTATGAATGTGTGTGAAGCAAAAGAAGTATGTAAGGGTCGTAACAGATGGTGTTCTGTAGTTTCTGCCTACCCCCATGGGAAAAGGCGTGAGTTTATGTATGTATGTATAACGGAATACTACACCGAATTTAATACTTTCATTGTACGCACAGCTAAGAAGTGGAATTCCCTGCCGGAGTCTTTGTTTCCTGATAGCTACAACCTTGGGGTCTTTAAGTCAAGAGTGAATAGGTTACTTCTAGGCAAGCGTGCTTCACCGTCGACCACATCATCGCTTACCATCAGGTGAGATAGTGGTCAAACGCGAGCTTATCGATAAATAAATAAAAAAACCTATAAATAATACGTCTTCAATAAATAAGCTTCACCACCGTTTACTATGGCAGCTAACCTTTATATACCGTTCAATAACGAGCCACCCATCCCGATGCACTACGTTACCTAATAAGACACCCAGTACCTAGACAGGGGGACGGGAGGACAGGGCCGGATTAAGAGGAACTCGTGCCTATTTCCCACTGGCGGCAGTAGGAGTACAAGACGCGTGACTGTTACCAGCCAAGCTTGATCAGCCGGTCGAATCTGTAGATGTAGACATCTCAGCGTGATGATTCAGGTGAAGTGAACTCTTGAGCGTTCCGTCCGCGTGGTGGATTACGGCTTATTCCCTCTCACAGAGAGGAGACTTGTGTCCCAGCAGTGGGAACATTAATAGGCTGATGATGATGATGATGTCAACACGGTGAGATTTTTACAGAATAGCTCTACTGATATTACTGCCCACTAAAGCCAGTCAAAACTTGCCTTGCAACACCACTTTTTAAATCCCACTGCAACTCCTGATAGCCAGAATCAACAGTGGCGACCACCAGAAAAGCGCGGAGGCAATGAAGCTCGACGAAGACCCGGAGAATGAATTTAACTGTCTTGGATCCCGCAACGAAATTAATCAGAAAAGAATAACGGCGGAGTAGGAAAAAATATAAATTTCCACTTCCCTCCATAACAAGCAGTAGACAGAACCAACAAGGTCAATAGGCACAAAGGGTCGTTTACAACTGGGATAAGGCCACTTGCCTAGCACCATGGACAACATTTGGATTAATATTAATGGGTCCTAATCACAGACATAAATCTAACTAGATGACGCGACTGTATGTACTCTAAATAGTAGTAGTTCGTGTGCCAAAAAACGGACTAAAGTACGACAAATGATCGTAATTTGAGCTTTTCTTTTTTTTTTCTTTTTTTTTATTCATTTTAGGCCCGCACTTGACCACTATCTCACCTGATTTAGCATTATCGGCACCGGAAATCCACCGAAATCTAGAAAAATGCCTTTTTATGCCATAATAACTTGTATAGAAAAGTTGTCCGAGGCATTGGCAATGTTTTCTTTCATTGGTAAGTAAATTTGTTTTTAAATTGTTTGTGAAAAAGTGGCACGCTTGGTTTTCATACAGATAGAGGGACTTGCGTTATCTATTTAGATTTATGTCTGTGGTCCTAACATTGTGAGCTGTTATATTTGATTCCAATAATAGGTATGGCAAAAACGCTTGAACGCACGGACATTGCAATACCACTTATTAACTAGTTGATATGATTATACATACATACAGAGGCTTTTCCCATGGGAATGAGACAGAAACTTTAACTGGTTTACACTGATGACGAATTAAATTACATTGTAATTCCCACTGGCTAAAATACCAGATGAGGTCAGTGTTTCTATGAACTTTTGCGGGAGCATTCAGAGTCAGACAATTCCGCTCAGCTTAATTTTTTTTTTTTATTCCGATTAGTCTTTTATAATTTTTATTGCACACAAAAACAGATACAAATACAATAGGACAGCCATTTGACCACCTTTTGCTTTTTTCTGAGCTTTTACGCAAAATACGAACTCAGATGTGAGAGACACCAGCCCGCAGTTTTAAGGGTTCCGTACCAGAAGGGTCCAAATGGAGCCCTATTGCTGACACTCACGTCTCCGTCTGTCTGTCCGTGGTCTGTCACATGGGTTTTACAGCCAAACAGCTTCAGTTTTCAAATGTATGCAGTAATAAGCATCTTGTTGACCCAAAGCCATAAAGATTGTCAAAAAATATTTTTTATTTTTTTTAATGGGGGCTCCCTTACAGCTAAAGGTGGGAGTGAATAAATAATATTACTTACCCCATCGAATGTGGTGGTATCGCTGCTGTTTAGAGCGCGTTCAGAAGATACATACTGTATTTTTCTTTAAAAAATCCACCAAATCAATCAAGCCACCAAAGTTAGCTTTTTTTACAAAATTTTGGTTCGAAGAATTTTTTAACTTCCCATTGACCTATGAACTTAAAATTTGTTTACAATGTTTATTATTAGGTATATTTTACTAACAAATATTGATAAATCAGATTTTGTGATCAACTTAATTTTGCGGTTTGGTACGGAAACCTAAATGTGTGAAGTCCGACACGCACTTGGCTGGTTTTTAGATATAACATGTTTCTTTTTTTTATCCTATAGGCTCGCGCTTGACCACTATCTCACCTGATGGCAAGTGATGATGTGTTCGACGGTGAAACACACTTGCCTAGAAATAACCTATTCACTCTTGACTTAAAGACCCTCAGATTATAGCTGTCGGGAAAAGGAAAAGATATTCTAAGTATTTTTCTCCATTAATTTAAATCTCGACTCAGGATCTTTTAAACAAATTAGCAGTCCTTTTATTTATAATCTTTAATCAAGGGTTTTCCCCTTATCAGTCTAAAGGAGGAAGTTTCTGTAAAAGGACTTGGAAATTGGACTACGGCTATTATTGTTAAGTCCTGAATCCACCTCTGTATCGTGGACGACGCAACTCCACCGTGTGTATGTGTGCGTGTTAATTAAACGGCGGTACGTATCGACGCCGTTAATGTGAGTGATGTACGGCTTACCTGTATTGTGTTGTGTTGAGTTGTATGTAGCTGTATTGATTAGGGGTGTGTAAGTAGGTAGGATGGAAGTCTGGAGTACGGAAGAACATTTTTCTGCGATAAGTAGCATATTGTAACAAGGTTGAATAGGCTGTGTATTACTATAAAACGAACCTTCAATGTATTCAAAAAAATCACAAGCCTAGTAAACCCTTTTACTTGCAAGTCGCTGCTAACACCATCTATTGCCGTGAAACGGGATCGAACGCGATTGATGTACTTACAAAAATAACGAGATTAATCAAATTAAAAACGCTAGTTACGGCGGCACGGTTTCTTTGTATGGGATGAGGTATCTGTATGCTAGTATTATATTATCTGTGGCTGTGTTAACTTTATTTTATTCGTATTGGCCGAATAAACTTTAAAAGAGACATTCGTATTGAGAATGAATGGCATGTTAACTATGAGGGCTATGGCGATTGAATTTGCCGCCAGGGGCCCTGGTGTAGCGTGAGGTCTTTAAAATGTCAAATCTCACAGTTTTTTGGCTTTAAGCGCGAGTTTATTCGGGCTGCATGGTGCTGAAACTCGATATTAGCAATGCTTTTAACACCCTGGAAAGAGACGTCCTTCTGAGTGAGGTCAAGGATAAAATTCCTTCTTTATACCCCTTTCTCTATCAGGTTTATTACTCTCCTTCTAATCTATTCTTTAGTGATAGTCTCATTTCGTCTCAAGTGGGAGCGCAGCAGGGGGACCCATTGGGACCACTTTTTTTCAGTTTAGCAATCCACAAAGTCATCTCTGGATTGAAGTCGTCTCTGAACCTGTGGTACCTAGATGATGGTATTATTGGTGGATCACCGGAAGAGGTTTGCCAGGATCTGGAGGTTCTCGTTCCTCAACTCAAGGAGCTGGGTCTAGAGGTGAATCCCTCCAAATGCGAATTTTTTCCCTGTGACGTTGAAGCTCGTATACACTTCTCACGCTTCAGTTCTCATTTACCTGGCCTCAAGGAACTTTCTCCTCTATCTTTTTCCCTTTTGGGATCTCCCATCTTTCTTGACGGAGTGCCAGAGGCCATTTCCTCTCGCGAGCAGCTTCTCCTTACTGCTCGGGAGCGTCTCAGGGATCTCTCCGCGCACGTTGCGATTTTGTTGTTGCGCATGTGTTTTGCCTTACCCAAGGTAACGTATCTCTTTCGGACAACCCCTACCTGGCTATGTCCTGAGGAGGTATGCTCTTTTGATAGTGCTCTAAGATCAACTGTTGAGTTGATCCTGAATGTCTCCTTTAATGATTTGCAGTGGAGGCAGGCGACTCTTCCTGTCCGGTGCGGGGTGCGGGGGTGCTGTCTTGGGGTGCGGTGCGTAAAGGATGTAGGTCTGCCGGCTTTCTTGGCGTCGAAACATGGGGTGGCTGACCTCGTCTCTGTAATTTTGGATTTAAATGGTGACGGGGCAAACATACCGTTTATGTTGGAAGCCGGGTCCGCCTGGTCTGTCCTCAGCATGGAGGCAGCAGGTCCTGACGCAACGCATGTTCAGCGCGCGTGGGACGATGTCACGTCTGGTCTGATCCAGGAACGGATGTTGATGAGTTCCTCGGGGGCTGATCTAGCCAGACTCAGGGCTGTGTCGCAGCCGGAATCGGAGGCATGGTTGCACGCGCTTCCTTCGCCTCATCTGGGCACGTTGCTTGATGACGACTCTTTGCGGGTGGCGGTGGCCCTTCGCCTGGGCTGCAAGGTGTGTGAACCCCACAGATGCACCTGCGGTTCCATGGTGGAGGCCGATGGCCATCACGCTTTGAGTTGTCGTCGTTGCTCGGGGAGGTTCCCGCGTCACCATGCGCTCAATGATATTGTGCGGAGGGCATTGGTGTCGGCAGATGTCCCCTGCGTGCTGGAGCCTCCGGGTCTGTGTAGGACTGACGGCAAGAGGCCGGATGGACTGACCCTAGTGCCTTGGAAAAACGGCAAGTGCTTAATATGGGACGCAACTTGCGTCAGCACTGTTGCCGCCAGCCACCTTGGTCGCACCGTCCTCTCGCCGTCAGCGGCGGCGGAAAACGCCGCTGAGAGGAAGAGGGTGAAGTACGCACCGTTGGAGGGCCGCTATCATTTTGTACCCATTGCCGTTGAGACCATGGGTGGTTGGGGCACTGAGGCCAAGAGGCTCATTAGTGAGATAGGGCACAAGCTTCGTGTCAAAACGGGTGACTCACGCTCCGGCTCGTTCTTGGTGCAAAGGTTAGCCATTGCCATCCAACGTGGCAATGCAGCAAGCGTTATGGGCACCTGTGCCCCGGGAACAGTTAGGGGCGGGTTATTTGACTAGTTATAAGACAGATTTTTGACGTGTCGTTGTGACTTTGACATCTAATTTTAATGTATGTATTATTGGTGTGATTATCTGTTACATCCGCATTCTAATGCATAATTAAGAATTCAAGAAATATACTAACTCATATACATAGTTTATTAACTATCTTTTTTACTGTTGTGATATTTTCTAAATGTGGTGGATTAAGATAGGTATGGGTTTTTACCAAGAACTGCTTTAATAGAGTTTTATATTTCGGCAAATTGTAAGCTACATTGTAATCAGTGCAAAACTGTGGCATAGTCGATGTTATATGTAGTTTAATGAAACTTAAAAAAAAGAAAAATATTTATTTGTGACCCGCACAGGAGACACGAGGTAAGCAAAACACAAAGAATAAGAAGAAGAAGAAAGAATAATAAAAAAATAAAAATAAATATGCGTTACCGTGTCGTGCGAGATCAAAAAGGCTCCTATCTCAATTCAAACTATAATAGTAACAAATAATAACAATGTTTAACAGCTTCACTTTAGTTTACGTGTCAAAAGAAATATGTGTCCAATATTTTTTACTAATCTACCTGACGCACAAAAAAGTGCGTGATGTACAAGATAGTTGAACGACAATACGTTGATTTTAATGAGACCGACTATCCTGGTCTTAACTGAACACCCATAAACATATTTTATATCTTTACGCTTGTATTTCCAGAAGGTTGAGGCAGTGGCACCAAAATTTAGCCAGTTATGATAAGTTCTATATTAACCACTCAAAAGAAAGGATGCCATCAGGCCAGGTGGAGTGACGATCTTTGCAGGGTGGCAGCTGGTTGAGAGCGGCCGATTATCGAAGCAAATGGCGTGCAATTGGAGAGGCCTATGTCCAGCAGTGGACGTCTTTCAGCTGAAATGATTATGATGAAATTACATTTCGGCATAACCGGTGTGGGCGTGTGTGTATGACTAGATGTATGAACGTGTGTGAAGCAAAAGAAGTATGTAAGGATCGTAGCAGGTGGCGTTCTGTAGTTTCTGCCTACCCCCATGGGAAAAAGGCGTCAGTTTTATGTAGGTATTTATATAAATTAGATTTCTAGTCTAGTAGATCTAGTCATACACACACGCCGTTATGGGTACTGCGCACTTGGCCTTTCTGAAGAACATCACCTATAAGGTCTATGTATGTCTTTCTAGGGCGTCCCCTCCCGGCGTTTCCATTCACGTCTGCCTAGTTAAGTACCAATTAATTTGTAAGGTCTCAATGTATGCAATAGGGTAGTTGACAAAAAACACCTATTTAGTCCGTCAGTTAGATAAACTGAAAATATTGGATACGTTTTTCTCTTTTACCACGTAAACAAAAAAATACGACGACACAGTGCGTTGAAATATCGTGTGACGTCCGGTTGTTAGTACACTTTATACTATCAAAGTGACGTCACAAGCCCCCCACTCCTGAACTTTGATGCGTTTTATCTTTGTAAATTTTTATTTATTTGATAACAATATTATAAAGAGGAAAGATTTTTTTGTTTGTTTGTTTGTACCGAATAGGCTCCGAAACTACCCGACCGATTTTAAAAATTCTTTCACCTATGGAAAGCTAATTTATTCCCGAGTAACATAGGCTATATTTTTTTTAAATTTGAATTGACGGGAGCGAAGCCGCGGGGGTCAGCTAGTATTTGATAAAGAAAAAAATATGGGTTCAATATTATTTGATAATCTCACTGACGGACTAAATAGATTTATCATTTTTCTACCCAGGAAAAATCCCTACTTACCAGGCCCCTCAGAAAGTATTGCGAAAAAAAGTTTTTATATATGGGAGACTGGCCAGTTATAATGTTTTTCGAAAATATGATTATTTATAAGTAAAAATAAGTAAGTTCCAATTTCAAAATTTCCCTCCACATTTTTTGCGAGTTAATTCAAAGTATTGTGTCTCACTGAAATATGGATCTGCGCCGGGAACATTTTAGAGCTATGATTTTATACGATTTCAAGTGTCGCCTGAAACCGGATGAATCGTACGATAGACTTCAAATGGCATTCATGGATGAAGGCCCTTCCAAGGCAACCGTGTATCGTTGGTATAACGAATTCAAGCGCGGTCGACCAACTTTGGGGGATGACGAAAGAAGCGGTCGCCCTTTGACGGCTGTTACCGAAGAAAACGTGCTAGCAGTGAAAAATTTAATCCAAGACAATAGGCGAATTACATATCAGGAGATTCAACACATATTGAAGATTGGATCGGGAAGCGTTCACGAGATTCTACACAGCCATCTTCGCGTGAGGAGGATAGTATCACGCTGGGTGCCGCACAACCTCACCGATGCTCAGAAGCAGGCCCGGGTGGAATGGTGCCGTGATATGCTTAACAAATTTGAAGCAGGCTCGTCTCGGCGTGTTTACGACATCGTTACAGGTGATGAGTCCTGGATTTATCAATACGACCCAGAAACCAAGCGCCAGTCGACTGTTTGGGTGTTTCAAAATGAGCCAACGCCTACCAAAGTGAAGCGATCTAGAAGCGGGGGTAAGATTTTGATCGCTAGCTTTTTTAATTTGACCTGCCACTTGGTATCAATTCCCTTACGGGATCAAAGAAGCATTAATGCCGAATGGTATACTACCAAATGTTTGCCAGAAGTTTTCTCTGTTATAAGCAACAAGCGACCAAACACAGGGCTCCGCGGGCTACTGCTCCACCACGACAATGCACCTGCGCACACCGCACTCAAAACGAGGGACTTCCTGGACAGCACGCCAGTCAAACTCCTGGGTCACCCTCCTTACAGCCCTGATCTAGCACCGTGTGACTTCTTTTTATTCCCAAAAATAAAAAATCAGCTCAAAGGGATACAATTTTCGTCGCCGGAAGATGCGCTGGCTGCGTTCGAGCAGGCTGTAAACGAGGTGTCTGCGGCGGACTGGAAAAAGTGTTTTGAAAACTGGTTTAGGCGCATGAATCTTTGTATAGAGGCTGGTGGAAAGTACTTTGAAAAGATTTAATAAAAATATATGTACGTATAGAACAATTTTTTTTAGTTTCGCAAAACTTTCTGAGTGTCCCACGTATTCGGTATTTAAAGTAAAACTTACCCATGCTGCATGCTGATTCCAAAACCATTACGAGGTTTTAGGTTTGTAAGCCTTATTTTTCTATTTCTATTTTTAGGTTTTAAAATTTTAAGATTTGGCCGCACGGTTGGCGCAGTGGTTGAGCGATTGACTGCTGCGCTGCGTTTCGCGGGTTCGATTCCCGCACGGAACAAATATTTGTATGACCTACAGATAGTTGTTCCGGCTCTGAGTGTTGTGTATGTGAGTTTATATGTTTGTAAACGCACCCACGATACAGGAAGAAATTCCTAGTGTGGGGCAACGTTTATTATAAAAAAAAAAAAAGATCATATATATTTTCACAAAAAAATACTTAAAATCACTTGACTTTTACTTGACCTCTAATTGACGGCAACCCTTCCGCTGTCCAGTCTGCCATTTTTCCATCTGTCAGGCCGCTGTATCTGTCCACTCGGCCAATTTGCCATTTTAAGGTTGTTCCTGTTTTTGGCTTGAAATATGTCAGTAGGGAGGATATTCTCATTCCCAGTTTGTCATAGAATATTGTCAATTTAACCTCGCGCTAAAGTCGTCACAATCGAAGAAGTCCGTTGACGTTTCTCATTTTACATGACGCGATAACTTTCCACGTAAGAAATTGAAAAATCTAATTCATAATCCTAATGTATTACTATGTTACCCATTCACTATAACAACGAGTATCATTCGCAAGCATCAAGTTTAATTATTATTAAGTATTTTTATAGCTGTCAAAACGGGCCTTTTATTTTTTGACAACTTTAGCAACCAACTCCGAGTTATGTCTTTCGTGCAAGTGGGCCGTGCCCATAGATTTAGATTTTTTTTTTGCTATTGGCCGTGCCCGTTGTTTGGTACGCATCAAGCGTCAATGTCAACGTCAAATCTTATGCCATTCAGACTACTTGACGTCAGAACAAAACTTAGCCACAGCTTGGAAAAACGAAATATTTGAATTATTTGCTTAAAGTACCTTAATCTATAATGAAAAAAATACACATGCATACATTCCGAATTTCACCACCTCCTTGAAGGCTAAGCTTGAAGGTCAAAAATGCATTTTGGTGGCGGGAAAAGGTAGAAAACTCAATTTCAGACGTACTTTTTAAAAACCAGCCGAGTGCGAGTTGGACTCGCGCACGAAGGGTTCCGTACCATTATCGCAAAAAACGGCACAAAAATCACGTTTGTTGTAAGGGAGCCCCACTTAAATATTTATTTTATTGTATTTGTTGTTATAGCGGCAACAGAAATAAGTCATCTGTGAAAATTTCTAATGTCTGGCTATCACGGTTCATGAGATACAGCCTGGTGACAGACAGAGAGACGGACCGCAGAGTCTTAATAATAGGGTCCTGTTTTTACCCTTTGGGTACGGAACCCTAAAAATTATCTAGGCCCATCTTTACTGGGATGCAAAGTTTTTTCTACACGAAGATTTTCTGAATAAAACAACAAAATAAATGTATATAATAACTTTCTTATTTATTCTTTTCTTTTGTATTTTAAAATGTAGTTTTTACAATGTTCCTTACGAACTAAGATATTTATTTTAAGTAAATTAATGAATTAAACAATAATTGTCTATTTTCCTATGAACACTAACACTTAATTATTTAATATTTTACACAACATTTACAAGAAAAGGTTTGGTGCAGACTTGCGACTAAAAATCGCAGGCTATTTGTAGCTTTTAACAAGGTTCGCTGTTTCACTGGGTTTTAAAATGACGCTATCAACCGAACATTTTGATTATAATAATTATCATGCAATTAGTCGCAAGTCTGTACAAAACCTTAAATGTCAAATCTGAAAACGGCTTTCTCTTATTAGATGACATTATATCCGCGGTATTGCACTATTTTATCTACATTTTATCATACTTTGGCTTTATATAATTATGTTTGTATCAGAAAAGAAAATATAATAAACTTTAAAAAAAAACAAATGATAAACGGAAAAATGTGGAAAACAATTTTAATAAAAAAATATTACACAGTAAAAAGAAACCAAAATGTTCGGCAATTGTGAATTAGAAAAAAAACAGATTATTCTAAAATTAACCTTATTAAAGACAAATTTACTAATTTGGAGCATTTAACTTGGAATGAATAATCACCAAAACTTATAATTTACTGTACAATACATTTTGACGTCTTTTTATAATTAAAAATAACATATCCATTCACTACCGTTCATTCACTCATTCGTTCACTCACAGGTATGACCAGCATTCAATAAATTATCTATTAAAAAAATATTTACAATCATTCCTTGTCTATTAAATGGGTTACAAATTGGTATTGTGGGGGTCAAACTCCTATATTTTCTATTGACCCCAAACATACACAGTAATCTCTTTTTTTTTCTCCTAAGCTACAATTTGGTACTTTTTTTTAAAATTCTTTATAGGTTCGCGCTTGACCACTATCTCACCTGATGGTAAGCGATGATGTGGTCGACGGTGGAGCACGCTTGCCTAGAAGTAACTTATTCACTCTTGACTTAAAGACCCCTAGATTGTAGCTATCGGGAAACACAGACTCCGGCTCAGATTTTTTTCGGGGTTAAATACCACTGCTCTTATTGACCCGAAATTACACACAATACTAACCCCAATAATTGCATAATAATACCAACCCATTTGGCAAGCTATTTAAATACAACACCCCGTCGGGAAAATTAAGACCCCAAATTATTTATCAACATTCAAGTTAAAGTTCGAATACGCGGGCCTTAGCGACGTCGCTTCAGCGTTTACGGGAGAAGGGGGTGTAGGAGGAATGTAGGGGTAGCGAGGGTAGGTGGGGTAGGGGTAGGGGTAGCCAGCGGGTAGGAGCTGGGGGTTGTGGAATGGGGGCATTAGGGCCGGCGAGGGGTATCCGTAAGGTAGGCCTACTGATGAAGCCGCTGCTTGCAGGATTGATGCGGCAAAGGCGGGGTCGCTGTAGACAGCTGCGTATGGCCAGGCTACGGCGATACGTTGTCTCTTGTCTTTCATTCTTCGGTTTTGAAACCATACCTGTTAGTAAAAAGAAGTGATTTAGTGGGAAGTTGTTTAAAACAAATTTTAGGTTAGAAAAATAATTAAAGATAATTAGAGATTGTAACTGTTACTGAAATATTGCCATTGCCATTTAAAACAACTCAATTTTTTTTGTTTATCCTCTGCTTCAACATATAACCGTTTTCATAACTGAGCTCCCTTCTTATAGCATCAAAACTTCCTATTTCACACATAATCCTACCAGAGAACCAAAAGTTAAAAAAAAAAACACCTAGATATTTTTTTCATTTTGAGACTAGGCGGATAGGCTCGCGCTTGACCACTTTATTGACAATGAAGCACACTTTCCTAAAATAAACCTATTCTTGACTTAAAGAGCCCTAGGTTCATAGATGAAAGCCCACCGGCCCCTAGATATTCTAAAAGCTTACAATTGTCAACCAAAGATAATATTTAAAAATGCATCGCTTTTTAGCAAAAAAGAGTGCAAAAACCTTCTTACAAATTATGTCGCGACGGACGTCATTTGCCAATAAAATAGAAATCTTTGATCCGATGCGAACGTCATTATACAAAGTGTTAATAGAGATAATAAAACGCTATTATCGCAATACATCGCGTTTTAAAAGCGAGGAACGAATGAATGGTTCGCTAGATTTTACCATAAATTGAACAACGGTTGAACTGTAAAAAAAATAACTTACACATTCATTACCACAACAGTTATTGCAATAACATTAAGGAATTAATAAAACATAAAAATAATTGCTTAGAATGTTAATAATGAGATAACTGTATTTTATATTGAGAATGAACTTAGGCCGTAATAAAAATTATCGCTTTTGTTGTAAATGGTTGTAGTACTACAAAAACATGTCGGCACTGACGCCTTTTGAAAAAAAGCTGACTAATTACTTTATGAGTCCCGTCCAAAAGTAACGTTTCCTTCGATCAAATCTCTGAGCTCTCTCTCTAGTCGCTTCGAGTCTGTTTTTAGCGTAGACTAACAAAAAAAAATATTGGAACCGTAACTTTTTAGCACTACATCGCTAATTAATTGCATGCTCATCTTATTGAGCAGTCATAAATAGTTGAGTGTATCTAATATCATTTCGTGTCGGCATCAAAATTGGTGAACAAGTTTTGAGCATATAATCAAAGAAGGTTGCATACCTATTTAGGATTACAGAAGAAGCGAAACATTATTAATGGTAATAGGGTTTCCTTAGCTCTGAATTTCGTGTAATATTTTGTGATACAACACCACTTTGGCAACTAAAATCTTTCATCAGAAAGTCAACAAAACCTTCCTACAGTACTTCTCAGCCCGATCCTTCCAAAATCATTAAACACAGCATAATAGCCTCCCTTACAATGTATGTACACAAAGACTTTCCCTCCAAAAGGCGGCCATCTTTGTTCGCAAAGTGTTAATTGGCGGGAACCGCGCGAACGTTCGCACAAAACGACTTTCCTTTAGCGCTTCCAAGAAGATTATTGCATTTTATTGTGCAGAAATAATAAAACAAGGGGCTTAACGGCTTGGCTAAAAGTCAACGCTCAAATATAAAGGCGGAGAACAAACTTCAAATGTAAATATAAAACCTCTTTCGTTACAAAATCAGTAACGTTGACAGATAAGATCTGACGTCTTTTTTTAATGAGGAATGATACGCAATTTGTACAGGTCAAAGTCGAACCTTTTAGATCATTACTTCAAACTAAGAACATCAATCAAAGCCGCCAGCGACAATCCAAACCGTTCATTGCGCAACACTAATCTGGAAATTCAAAACCTCTATTCATTTATTGACACGTTACACAGCATTTACGACAGCAATAAAAATTAATCACAATAAACAAACATACGAATAAAAATCCAGTTCTTTATAACTCATCAAATGGTAGCCGAAAGGTATAATTTAATAGTTTTTAATTGGTATTATCGCGTCTTAAAACAGATGCCCATAGACAAGCGATGAAGTGTTTTCATTCACTCACTCACTAATGATAGCGGGGCCGTGGCTTTGTTGACAGCGGGGAGCGGGTTTTTAAATCGCTCTGCTTTTATAAACTGCCTTTTTATAGATGGAAAGCGTTCCAACAAAGTAAGGAGTATATATACAATCGCGATATTTTTAAGTTGGCTCCACAACAAAAAATAAACTGAGCAGAAATAATAACTGTTTATTAGTAAAACGAAAACATTTAAATTTTTCAGAACTTAATATGAATTTAGAACTCTCAAAAGTGGCCAGTACAACCAATACAATCTAGCTTCCAAAGCAGGTGTCACAAAACGAAATTAAACCCCGAATATTTGGAATTTTATCACACCTTTCTTCAACATTTCTATCCACCAGTGGGACCCTGTACTAATATGGTCAATATAATCCCTGCGTTCCGTTGGCATTAATGTTCATTAGCGTCACACAGCTACCGAATAACTCGGTCGGCTTCTTTTAATGCCCATCGACAAATTAGCATGAATGTAAAACTCGAATGAAGTAATAAAAAACATATGTTTTTTTTTTTGCTTTACGGTTTTTCTTTTTTTTATTGGAAGTGATAATTGACATTATGACCGAACTGAAGAATAAAAATTTAAATTGGCGTGTAGTTTTAAATGTGGAATTTTTATAATTGAAACGTTGTTGTGGAAGAGTACTGATGAAAATTATTTGGTTTTGTTAATGTCATTTGGCAGATAAGTTGGCGTTGAATGATGCGTGTTTTTACTTCGCTTATCTGCTAATATTAAAAGCCTTATTTAAAGCTTGAATGGTTCAAACATTGCACACTCAGTATTATTTATTTATTATTCAAATTAAAGTTTACCGCGGCAGATTCTGCACGTACTTACTTTGGCAATGCTCAAGGAGTTCATTCCTCAATTAAAAACCTATAATCAAACAATTTCTATACAAGCCTAACGTTTGTTTGTCAAGACTCAATAGAAACTGACCAATTCTTTGCATATTTGTACTCATATTCTCGCGAATTAGCGCGCATGATAGAGCGTTCGTCTATGGAAATCATAGAGGATCTAATTGAAGTTTATTGAGGCATCATACACTGTAGTCATGGGTTCTAGTTAACGAATCAGTTGTTTTCGACTGCTGTTAACAATTGATATTTGATACGGGTTTCGACATTCATAGGCATTTAATAAACAATGCATCGATTTATGAATATATTTTGCACTTTTTGTAACTATCATCCTAACCTAATTATCATTCACTCTCATTTCTGGTGAACTACTGAACGAATGATAAAACCTTTATACGACCAATACAAGTAACTTTTATAAGCAAAGTCAACAACCTATTATGGCTCCTTCACTATGACACATACCTTTTTAAAGGCAAAGGACATATCACATTATGCCACAATGAAAAAAAAAACGCAACTGTCATCATGTTTCTTGTGATCTGCTACTCGTTACTAAGTGACATTCACTTGTCAATTGATAGTGATGTTACGAAAACAGTTGCCACTTTGTTAAACAGAGGTCGGTTTTATTCGGGACAAGTCGTGGGTGGCACGAAGTACGAATGAGATTCTGAAATAACGCCCGTTTTGTATGTGTCACATTGAGGGGGCGAGCTGAAAGCTTAATTTAATTACCTAGTTTTGTTTCGTCATTGTTTCTAGTGAAATTGTTAGGGTGTAATTGGTTGAGTCACTGAGTCAGTAGTAAGAAAAATACCTAATACTTATGTGTGTCATTGCTGTGAATGAACCGCAAAGTAATTGGTATATACTTATCTAGACTAGAAAAATGATTCAATTAGAAAATTATAAAATGCAATAAGTTGCAGAGATTTGAGATGAATGGCATGCGATTTGGCCTACGTATGTCCAGCAGTGGACTACTGCAGGCTGATGATGATGGTGACAATGCAATACTAAAACTAAATAACCGTTACAATCTCTAAATTTCTTGCACAACAGTTTGAAGTTTACTCAAAATAAGAACAAAATCAAATGCCATGGCCGAAAAAACAGCAGGTCTTCGAAATTCAAATCCATATCGATTCTTACCTTGATAGTGGATTCCGGTAGTTGAAGCTGTGCGGCTAACTCGCATCGTCGTGGTCTTGAAACGTAGTTTTCTTTCATAAATTCTTTCTCTAATCTTGCTAGTTGTTCGCGTGTGAATGCTGTGCGGTATCTTCTAGAGGACAAGATAAATTAATGTTATTATGAATTTGTATTTGTTCGCAATCTTTCCTATGTTTTATTAATTCGAAATCAATTAGCAGACTTAGATCAGATAACAAATATTCATGTATTTGTAAAATTTAAGCTCATCTAACCTGATATTTGGATCTGGCGCCGTTTGGTTGGAGTTTGTCATCTGTTCCGACTGTGGACTTAGAGATTCTGCGAACAAAGAAAGGAAAATATTAATTAAATTCATCTGTACGTAATTTAATCATTACAAACCGAGTACTACTAGAGTCACACTCACAAGAGGCAAAAAGGGTATTTGTTTGCTCTTATTTCTTTTTTTATTGGTCGAATGGCAGTCCTGAACTTATAATACCTCCAGCTGAGACTTAGACCTTCACTCCATGAGAGTGGGTGATTCATAGTAAACGTGTGCCCAGATCAATTTATTTTAGTTAAACATCATACAACAGTAAAGCACCCTTAAACACTAACCAACAATAAATAAACCCCGTCACATTAAAAACACCACAGAACCAGTTAAAAATCTCTCAAAAGAGATTTAGAGGACCGATCACGAGATATCTTAACATGCTCTAAAGGGTTGTGAGTACCACTCGAGTGCGGCTGGCTTTATGATTATCTTAATTACTGTTATGTCTAGACGCTTAGACATTAGCTACTTGATCAGGCGGTAGGACACTTGCTCCTTCTGTTTTGTAATAGCTGTTCGAGATTTTATGTTGAGGAGTTATCGGAAGTACCAAGAAAAGTGGGTATGACTGGGAATTTGTGACGCAAAAGGCGTCAAACTCTAACAATTTATTGCAATTTTAAACCAGTTCAGGCATTTTTGAATTGACAAGAAATCGGTCAGACAAAAATATGAAACTAGTTGCACGTTCTAAAGCGTAGACATGGAGAAGAACGTACAAGAAACGCCACGGATACTCTTTTATTTTTTTTAAACTCATACTCATCTCAATGTCAAAACTGTAGGACACAGGTGTACAATCTTATGTAAAAAAAGAAAGCCATCAATTCTCAATGCTTCTTAAAAACTAATTATTCCCTTCGGATCCGAAATTGACTTGTCGTAAAACAGTAAAAAAGATATAACCGAGCGCTTCGGTCGGGAACCAGTAGCCCATAGGTGCTAATTGCGCGCACCAAGACTTTCAAGAGTAACATTAACAGAACAAACACAAATAAGCTATTGTCTAATTAAATATTTTCCCATGCACCGTTTGTCTATTTCATATAAACACAACACAAAGAGGCCGAAAGCCTCAGTCGATCGCCGCTCAATTTAAAAAAATAACTCAACCAACCAAAAAGCCGACTTTACAAATCTGATTAGTCGCTGAAGTGGTTCTAAATTTAAAAGGGCGCGGCAAACGGGAGCGCTATTTGACATGCCCGTTTTGAAAAAAGAGCATCGAACGCTTTTAAAAAGTCACGTATTGTTTTAATGGCGGCGTGATTAAAATGTTCATTCCTATTTCCGTGTTGGAATGACTTTAGCGCTGTCGCTTATGTTCAACGTGAATTGAGATGCTAAAAACCTTTTCGGGGTTTGCGGTCAATTCACATGTTCAATAAAACGGTTGTTAAATAAAAAAAATATGACGAAAACTTTAGCTGTAATAATTTCGCATTAGAGAAAATTTATTGCTTTCATAAGTGCGTCGGACTAAACGATTCATGATTTTTTTTAATCGTCATCCGTGGCGACTGAACCACTTGAGTCGTTCCCATGCTGGGTGGCGACAGAACACTCAAAAGCCAATTTGCAATAGTCTAGTCGGTCTGCCGGTTGCTTCCTCCCAACAATTTGTTGTTGTACAAACTTTTTACGTTACAAACTCTTTAGTGAGATGTCTATGGTCCCCAGCTGCGCCATTATGGCGTGTGTCTTTTTGAAAAAAGAACGAGGAAACGATTGAGATTTAAAAAGTTTCCGTTTTAAAAGCTTCCGCTTCTTCTATATTTAGGAAGGAATCATACTTTAGTGCGGCGACACGGAAAGTATTTCACGTTTGTTTTTTTTAACATCAATTTATATGACCGTCGCCTATAACACTTTAGTTTGTTCCTGTTTATTAGTGGTTATGATCGTAAACTAGTGGAACACGAAATATTATGAAATTAACATATATTTTTCTATATTATTATTTTAGTCGTTACATTTTTAAACCAATCCGCCTAGCTTTTTTACAGCTATGTTGAGGTCAGTTTCCAGTCTTTAAAGGATCCAGCCGATTACCAGTAATTTACATGGACCGACTGCCTATCTGACCTCGACAACCCAGTAACTGGGTAACTCGAAACCCCTTGGGAAGATTGGTATCAAATTTTCTGGCTTCGACTATCCGTAACGACTGTCAAAGAGCTTCAAATGACAGCCGGGACCAACAACTTAAGGTGCTTTCCGAGGAACGGAGGAATCTAGCTAAGTAAAGACTATTGAAATATAAGTTTAGCACTAATATAATATCACATGAGCGTTCATTACAAACTCATGAAATATGACGTCATCGGCCAATGGTGTCGATGTCACTCCGTCAATTTATTTCGAAACCACATCTTTGTTTCAAAATGCCCGCTAATGGGTAGAACACACAATACTTGGAACAGTCATAACGTTTTAAGGCTGAGTTACACTGTACAGGGATAATTATCGTGAGAGACTTTTCTTTCGTGTAAAACGGCTTTAAGTGGTTTTCAAACGCGAAAAAAGAAAACTGCTTACTAAGAATAACGCTGTAAATATGAATCTTTAAAGAATTTTGTGATGGGTGAGAAAGACAAAGAAACTACAGAGGAAAATCAAATTGATGCCTCACAAAGTAACCAGCTTTCCTTAGAGTAGACCATTGTTTGGTGGACTTAGGCGATGGACAAGCTAAATACACTGTAATCTTTATCACGTACCTAAGCGAAAAGTACTTCTCTCGTTCATTTATCCAAAAAGAGAAAAAAACCTACCAAACCAGCGAAACTTGCCCACCAATCAACCAAATTTCGAACACCAAAATTCCAAATTCGAAAAATCAAAACCGTTCGTTCCAACATCCGGTGGAGTCGGTACTTCTCTATCTAACTAACCTTGGTGTTGCGATAAAACAATGTATAAACATATCTTCAAGACATTATTGAAACGTTATGAAACACGTCGTGTCCCCTCTATTAACATGCACACCAAAACCAGTGCTCGAATCATTTACCTAATAAATGATGCCTTATAGAACACGAGACTTTTTGGTAGATATAATTAGCACTGGCAACACTGTAATTGGTTGAATGCTATCTGATCATAGCCAATTTGTGGTATAAAAAGTTTTTGAAGTGTACCATAAATGTCATATTGATCTACCAAACAGTTTATTGCCGATGGCTAGTCTCTGCTGAGATTGACCGCCGTGGCTAAAATTTGGTCTGGAGGACTAGTATAAATTTTACCGGACTACGGTGAAGCAAAATGGAGGGTTATGTTTTTGTCTGGTGTGTGTCGGTATATATGTATGTACGTATGCCACTTTGCAGAATGTATATTTTTGTTACGGTAGGTGGCCAGACCACGGTAAACTTACGGGCATATTTTCTTGTTTCATACTTTTTAGAGCGTGATTTTTCAGTAGTTGGGTTTTAGTTTTTGAACTTATTTTTTTATTAATTGGTTTTATCTAGTCATATCAGAAACGAGGAAAAGTTGCTATAAAAACCTTTTATTAATTAAAATAAAAGTCAAATGCAAAAAAAACTAACCGTAAATACCCTATTCATTACGAAACTTTTGTTACATGTTATCCTAAATTGTCAACAAAATTGACCCATGACACAACATAAACACAACAAAAGAATAATCCAATAAAGCTTCCCATTCACCGACCGATACTAAACTGCTAATTAATCGCGACACCGCTCAATTTGCGCACCAAACTGCCGTAGTAATAGGCGGAAACCGATAGCCTATACATTAACAATTGGATTATCGAGAATTGCCGCCGCCCCGTGCGTGGCACGCTCCGGTAATTGTATCACCGTGAATGGGAAGCCTTAATACGTTTATTGTCTATGAACACTGGCTGGTTTGATCGTTCTGCTGATTTTGAATTAAAACAATATTAACGTGTTATTGGAATTGGTGTGTTTGAGATTTTATCTTGACATTCGATTATAAACGAAATTACTAGTGTATATTGTTAGATAATAACATCAGTGAAGATAATGTAGTGAATAAGTTTAAGGCGCTTCGCCCACGGCGACTTTTTGTAGCGATGCTGTCGCAATTTTCGTAAACGCGCGACAACATCGCTACTAACGCACGTTAGTCGCATTTTCAACGCGCTAAAGAAGCGATGCTAACGCGTTACTAAAGCGCTACAGCATCGCGACTGTATCGAAGCAAACGGGCGACCGTGTCGGACAACATCTGGGACAGAATGGAGGGAGGGTGGCGCGTGAGTTGAGAACCGCAGCATCAGTGCAACACAGACAGGTCGAGAGACCAAAGACAACGTAACTAATGTTGCCTCAACGGAGTCCATCTTGCAACTGTGGCATTTTTGTGCCGTTACTGAATCGCGTTTGCATCGCGACAGTATCACGTTTGCATCACGACTGAGAATCGTGATGCGGGCGAAGAGGGTAAACAGCTAGCGACCGCATCGCGACTGTATCGATGCGAACGTGTGACAGCATCGCTACAAAAAGTCGCCGTGGGCGAGGGCCCTAAATTAACAGGGATTAAATTGCATGAAAGTTAGTCTCCCCGAGCGGCGTTGAAAATATCGTACTGCTTTTCCAACTCGATATCGCAGAGTCTAGCTGACGAATCCTTTCACCATGATGGTAAAAACTCAAACAGCAATGGTTTATAACCATGGTTTTAAGACCACATTAGGTTTCAAACCTAAGCAAGGTTTGAAACCTTATGTGGTCTTAAACAACCCAAGGTATCAAAACTCTCTTTTAAAACCCCCTACTTGTTCACACAAATCAACTTTAAATCCTAGCATAATCAAAACTAAGTCCCGTAGGAATTAAAAACAATTTACAACAAAATTCTAGTAGCGTAAGACAATTACTGCTCAAATAAAGCCAATTACACGGTGTCATCCCCTTTGCAAGCTCCCCTAAGTCCCGAGAACAATTTACGCGATAAAATCCGCATCTACTATTCGAAGTAATGAAGATAAATATCGCTATGGGGACGCAATAAAAACAAAATCAGTTTGAGCCCAATTGACAAGAAATATTACGAGATTTGACCCTTCGATGGTGATCGGTTGGCGTTTTGTTAAAGATTATTGATAAATTAGGAATGATAGCTGTTTTTGAGTTGGTAACCAATCTTTTGCAGATGAGTTATGATGGTGAGTTTAATAAAAATGTTTTGTTAATATTTTACAACACTACAAAAAGACATTAAGACGAATCGACTTTTTTTGAAGCCGGTTAAAAATACGAAACAGTTCTGTGTAATTGTTCTGAAAAAAAACCCCATTTAATATTTTTTTTCTATACGGAAACACAGTTTCACTTTCTTACATTTCGGCTATTTTTTTCAAAAGGAAGAATTGAAAAATAAGCCTATGATATTTTCCCATTTCTATACAACTCAATATTATTTACTCAACACAGTAAACCTATAAAAACTACCAATTGAATACAAGCTAGCTACAATCACAGACAGAACAGTGCAAATCCTGACGCCCAATTAACATCCCTGCACAACCATATGCCCATAATAATTAAACTAAATCGGACAACATTATTTCGCTCCACGTACGCTAAATAAGTCCTGGGATTTATTGACATCAATTAAAATGGTGGCTAACTGTCATCTGTCATGTCAAATTGTGGCGGGAAGTCCACCCACGCTTTCTTTCCATAGACAAGCGATTTAAGTTTTGCGGTGGCAGCTGCGGTAAGTCGTATTGGTACTATTTGACGTTAATTAATGTTCATTTAATTTATTATTGCATTTATTGTTGCTACTGTTAATTGTTATGGCGACTGTTTCGTTAATTTGTAATTGTTAACGGATTCTCATTTAGTTTAGTGTTTCTGTAAGAATAATAAACGTTTAAACGAGCAATTCTTGTATATATATACATTAATTAACTTATTGATAAATAATATATACAACTGAATATTTCTAATCTTATGACTAATAACAAAGATTTCAGATTTCCAATTCCTGAAAGAGCACTTTAAATCCATCGGCCTAGACCTGAACTACTCCAAATGTGAAATTTTTCTTTGTGACAGTACCGACAGACAACCGACCCTACAGAAATTTCATGCAATAGCCCCGGACATCAAAATTTTAGATAAAAGTTCACTGCACCTCCTAGGTTCCCCAATTTTGGCAGACAGTTTTTCTTCATTCATTGATGGCAAAATTAACCATTTTAATGATATTTCGGATAGACTATCAAAAATTAACCTTCATTCGGCTTTTACCCTCATTAGGTATTGCTGTTTTGGACCAAATTTTATGTATTTTCTCCGCTCTTCCCCTTTATGGAAGCAGCCACTTCTCCTGGAAAAAATTGACGAAATTATTCGATGCACTCTGTCATCTATCTTAAATGTGGCCTTGGGTGACCGAGCCTGGACGCAAGCCACGCTACCCATTCGCTTCGGTGGGCTCGGCATCCGCAAAATTTCTAGTATAAGCCTACCGGCGTTCCTGTCTTCGGTCCACAGCACTGAAACGTTAACCACTAAAATTTTATCCCTGTCACTGGTTAACTGTGAAGTGCCGTGCTCGACCGACGCAGTGTGCGCCTGGAAAGTGGCTTGCCCGAATACGGCGTTGCCCGAAAACCCATCTTCCCAAAGACAGTGGGATGAGCCGCTCTGCAGATTGGTACGGAATAAACTCATAAATACGTCCACCAATACTGCTGAGCGTGCTCGCTTACTGGCTGTGGGTGAATGGGAGTCGGGCCTCTGGCTACAGGCACTACCGTCACCCAACTTAGGTACAATGTTGAGTGACACTACTTTCCGGATCGCTACATGTCTGCGCCTAGGCTCTCCCAGCGGAGCTCCACATCGTTGTCAATGTGGTGAAGCAGTCGACCGCCTCGGACACCATGGCCTATCCTGCAGTAGGAGCGCTGGTCGGATAGCACGGCACGCCAGCATTAATGACATCATACGTCGAGCTCTTGTTACCGCCGGGGTGCCAGCTGTTTTAGAACCCAATGGCTTAGCACGCGACGATGGGAAGAGACCGGACGGGATGACCATAATGCCTTGGAAGTTGGGTAGGCCTTTGGTGTGGGATGCAACATGTGTCGATACCCTTGCGCCATCCCATCTTCTTAGCACGGCGGGCTGTGCTGGGGCGGCTGCTGCTGGTGCAGAAAACCTCAAACGGCGCAAATATAACAACTTTATTGGCAATTATATGTTTGAGCCGTTTGGGGTTGAGACATTAGGTCCATGGGGTCCGAGTGCTCACCGAGTTTTTCGAGACATAAGTAAACGGTTAGTCGACTGTTCACGTGACCAGAGGGCTGGCCTTTTCTTCAGCCAGAGGATCAGCATTGCCATTCAACGTGGCAATGCTGCCAGCGTTCTGGGCACGTTTCCCATTGACATCGATGTGGACGAATTTTTTGATGCGCAATGAGCCCTTTTCCTTCTCCCCTTTGTATGTAATTTTGTTTTGTATATATATTGAATTTTAATCTCGGAAACGGCGATTTTCATGAAATTTAGTATGCAGGTTTCATTTTTAGAAAATGTCGTTTTCTCTATTGTCACCCGAGCTGAGCTCGGTCGCCCAGGTACTTTATTATTTACACTGATTATTCGAGCTAACAAAATAATAACGTTTTTTTTATATCACATAAAAATTATGATTTTCTCTGAAATTTTAAAATAGATGTCTTATCACCTAGCTTTTAAATCGAAATTGCAAGTGAAAACAACTATTTTAGCCAATAACACATTGAAACTTTTTGCTAGATTAAAAAAAGAACAAAACCTAACGGCACCCAGAGATAACATTATACAGACTAATAAAAATATTTAACCCAAGACGAACAGAACTGAAAATTATTTTTAATATTTTATTGACACTAACAAAGAGTCGGCAAAACTCAAAGACAGTGTTGTAAAAAGGCAATAAGTGACTTAACAGTTGGGCAAGCTTACATTTACCGTTTCAAAAACTTGATCAAAACTTCATCTCCTACAAATAAAGCTTATTGTTGTATGGCAAAGTGTTGGCTGGTTGTAAAATTATGATGGTTTGAGTATTACCTGCCAAAATTTGTGTGTTTATAAAAATGTTCCGTCCGTTAGTCGGTGCTTTGTGGATTATTGCGAAGGCTCCATCGTTTATTGCTGTTGTAATAATTATTAATTTAACTACTCATTATGGAGGATGTGTTATGTCGCCGACAAGAAGAAATTAGGGTCGAAAACATTGAAATATTTGTGCATACGTTCAAATAATTATGACTTGATTATGATAACAAGTGCGAGTCGGAGTCGCGCACGAAGGGTTCCGTACCATTATCGCAAAAAAACGGCAAAAAATCACGTTTGTTGTATGGGAGCCTCACTTAAATATTTATTTTATTCTGTTTTTAGTATTTTTTGTTATAGCTGCATCAAAAATACATCATCTGTGAAAATTTCAACTGTCTAGCTATCACGGTTCTTGAGATACAGCCTGGTGACAGACAGACAGACAGACGGACCGCGAAGTCTCAGTAATAGGGTCCCGTTTTTACCCTTTGGGTACGGAACCCTGTAGGTACTCACTAAAACAATTTGTAGTATATTTGCATTTTCTGAATGCACCATCCTACGCACTGCCATTGATAAAACCATGAAACTGACACAATTTTAGACCGGAAAAACCAAAATTATTGCCGTGCCAGCAACACGAAGGAGAAAAACAACACCATAAAATCAGTTTTCGTAAAATCAAACATGCATCATAAATAATTAAAACACCACTAAAAGTTATTATCACCTAGATATAGTACATTATGGAACCAATGATGATTTATAAACAAAAACATCACAGGACTTATCAACAAGTAGAAATACAGCTATCAAATTGTGATTAACGTACGGGACAAACGTATCACCAATTTATAATGGTGTAAACCAAACACTTAATTGAAGAATACCTACTCTCTATAGTACTTACCTACATACATAATCAAAGCAAATGACGATAGCGACGTAATGACACAAGATTTAGAAACACTAATAACCTACTTTATATATATATTAATATTATAATTAGCTTAAGTAATCAATTAAACACATACCTTTGCTCTTAGGCGACGAAGGCGGAGTATTCTGAACACTCAAATCACTATACACATGTCCTTTACTTATTAAATCTACAGACAAGGGCTCCCTCATCAACTTAGGATCAAACGAATAACTTCTAAAAGCCTCCATCTTAAAAAAAACAATAACAACTTCGCCTGTTGCCTTTGCCTTCGATCGAAAAAGTGAATTGTCAACTGTCAGTTTGTTTTTGGTACACGGCGCGCCGCCTCACTAAAAATCTATAATGCGTTGACCAATAACGTTGCTCGTTTTCATCCCCACCAATCAGGGCGGGGCCTCATAATCGCTTGCCGTCTCTTTTACTCATGAGCTTTGTTGAAGCTCGGGTTGAGCATTAGGTCGGTGGCACAATGAGGCCTTGTTCTAGATTTTGTCGCAATAGATTTTCTTAGTTTTAAGTGAGCGTTGGCGGATATGAATTGGTTTGACATTGTTTAATTTTTTTTGTCGTGCCTTTTAGTGGGAAGTTGGTGTTATTGTTAC
This sequence comes from Orthosia gothica, assembly GCA_949775005.1. NCBI lineage: Eukaryota > Metazoa > Arthropoda > Insecta > Lepidoptera > Noctuidae > Orthosia > Orthosia gothica. The sequence goes on along the minus strand of OX459035.1, from coordinate 4,399,438 downwards.
TAATTGACGCTAAGTGGTGATTACCTTTAATTTGATGTCCCAAATAGATATCTTGTTACTTAAAGTGAAATATCTTAGGAAACATTCTTTGAAATATTGATCAACTCTTCCAAACGAAAATGGTTTGTAAAATTGAAGTCCTATCTCAATTATATTTTTATTCCTTTAATGATAATGTAAATAAAAGTAGAACTAAGATTGAAATTAATATATTGAAGTCCAGAGTTGATTGATTTGTTTCGTCAGTATTTTTTTGTATAATTTAATCGTAAGTTTTACTAACCATTTTACAATCACGAATGCTCAAATAAACAGAAATTCTATAAGAATTCTATCATAGTTCTATTTCTTTATACGTTCTCAAAACCTACGTAACAAAATCCACTTCGATTTCGCTCCCGCTACACCACCGCCCTAAACTTTTAATCATGCGCTCTCATCTTCCATAACAGCGAGCAGTGAACATCATGGACCCTTATTACAGCGAGCCAGTTTATTAATACATGAACCAGCTAGTTTTGTGATGTATAGCTTGCAAGGAACACTGGATCAGAGCTAGTCTAGTTTTATAGGTTACGGCAAAGACTTGTTGAAACAGGTTTGAAACGAGAAATGGCTAGGTTGGAGAAAATTATGAGGTATATGATGTGAATACATGGAGATATGTGTTTAGTTGTGTTTTGAATCGTTGTTACCTACATGGAACTGGGTAAATCAAACATAGATGACTAACGGTTGCGTTGAAAAAGTTAACGGAAAACCGGCAGAAGCAGACAGTGACTTTTTTTAAACTTACTATTAACCTAGACAAAATTAAGGCCATAAGACGTCATAACTACATATTTAAAATAATATGCCATAATAATGTATCGGACTACCAGACGTACGGCGATGCACCACACATGGTGGACATCCCACCCATACGCACTAAACGTTTTGGGGACACTTTTACTATGCGTACAGCTAAGGAGTGGAATGCCCTGCCAGAGTCTGTGTTTCCCGATAGCTACAATCTAGGGGTCTTTAAGTCAAGAGTGAATAGGTTACCTCTAGGCTAGCGTGCTTCACCGTCGACCACATCATCGCTTACCATCAGGTGAGATAGTGGTCAAGAGCGAGCCTATTTTAAATAAAAATATATATATATTAGTAAATTAGTATTACGTATCGACATAAATTGCAATAAAAAGACCTTTTAGCTACTGAAAATTTTGAGAAACAAACGTTTCCTCTCAACTCACTACCTGCGTCTGTGTTTCCGAACGCATTCAACCCGAATATCTTCAAAGTTAGAGTGAACAGGCTTCTTCTGGGTAAGCTCACTCCATCGTACTCTGTCTCTGTCACCTCTGACCTAGACTAGAGTCAAAAGCAAACCCATCACAAAAAAAATAAATAAAAAAAACAGCCGCTATCGATCGTTCTTATCATAACTAGGGGAAAAAAACTTAAATTCTTTATATATGTAGGTGTTCTTTATATGGGTGTGATTGTCCTAACAATTCATGAAAGGGAATATGATGATGCTTTCGACGATGAAGCACAGTGACTAAGCAAGAAGCATACTTTGTGCATTTACTTACCCACCAAGACAAAACTCCTAAAATCTAAACTTTACTGTCTACACAAGCTGAGACAAAGGAAAACTGTACCAAATTAACTGACCGTATCGAACAACGAACAATATTCTAGGAACCATTACGTATTCACTAAAAATGTGGAAGCAGTAAAACCAAATGTTAATAGCGATGACAAGGCGGTCATAAAAGAGAAATTTTCGTCTCCCAGTGCGGCCACAATACACCACTCCATAATTGAGCAAAGACAATACATTATTGTGCCAACATGCACAAAAGAGAACGAACTCTTTTCAGATGTCTGGCAGCGTTTTGGCGGCAATTTTGACAGACTTCATGCTGTGACATTATCATAGACAATAGTGTATTTTTCTTTGAACAGTAGCTGTTTTGTATAAAATGCTACTGGTCTACCAATGATTTGTCAAAATTAAAGCGTGAAGAGCCTACAAGGTTAAATCATTGTATTTTTCTTAGTAAAGTGCCTATTGTAAATCGTAAAATAACGACCTATGAACGACGAAATTTAATAGCAAGATATTGCTAAACAGACATGAGTAACCAATTTACATGTATATAGTACTTAAGTATGATCGAAGGTAACAGACCGAAATTATCGATGATTTGTCATTTCAATTGTTTTTTTAAACTGTAACAGAACCGTTTTCGTGACATTTTAAAATTGGAACACAATCTTTAGTTCCCGGCCAAGAAATAAACGTCTGTGAAGCAAATTGCTTGCAATCGTATTATACATAATAAGCTGGCAACGAGACAGTAGTCCAAAATGCCATGATCGCAATATTTTTTAAAACAGATACAAAGCACACCTCATTTGTTCATATCTATGGTTTTCCTACACTAACGAGCTTTTGATAATTTCCTGGAAATTCCTTCAATCTTATCTTATGATTTTTTTCATATATAGAGGACTAATTTACTCCTGCAAAATACTTGAATAGACCTTCAACTGTCAATAAGCAGACACAATAGAAATTACCATTGTTTTAATCCGATTCGGATGAATGGACAGATGACCGGTATATGACTTTTTTTTATGAAACTAGGTATCCAAATATCATGACATAAACATGCTATATTATTATGCTGATTTGTTTGCACAGTAAGGTACTTTTAGGTAGAATCAGTACCTAAATCCATCAAACTCGTAAGGTTTCTCAAAAAGTGATGACTGCTAAACACATTGTGAAATAGTATTCCCAATTCACAATAACTTCTAAGTGAGATCCTAAATATACGTCATCTTCTTTCAAAGGCTTTTTTTTATCTATTAAATCAAAATAAACATATCAAAACATCCCACTAACTAAATCAAATACAATATCTATCACTAAACAAGACACTATCTGTAACATTCACTCCTAAATAAAAAAAACGGGTGTCAGATTGTCAATGAAGCACAAATGGGACCCCTTTTTTGTGTCCCCTTTTCTCCAATAGAGCTTTATTTTGTAAACAATTTGATGGCCAATTGAGTTTTTATTATGTAAATATTAGCTGACAACTCAGATATTTTGAGAGGGCTCGATGAATTGTAGGGATTTAAACGTCATTCGCGGATTAGATGAGATAATGACGGATCATTACTAGTAACGATGAGTAGGACGCATTGATGTGCCGAATTTTTTTAAGTTGTAGCTTGCTGATTGTTTAAGGTTCCGTACCCAAAGAGTAAAAACGGGACCCTATTACTAAGACTCCGCGGTCCGTCTGTCTGTCTGTCTGTCCGTCTGTCACCAGGCTGTATCTCATGAACCGTGATAGCTAGACAGTTGAAATTTTCACAGATGATGTACTTTTGTTGCCGCTATAACAAAAAATACTAAAAACAGATTAAAATAAATATTTAAGTGGTGGTGGGTTTTTGCGATAATGGTACGGAACCCTTCGTGCGCGAGTACGATTCACACTTGGCCGGTTTTTTTATTTTCCTGGCATCTGTTTTTTTTATGCAGCGATTATAAACATTTTACGTAGACGATATTTTATAAACCCTTAGTTTCTGAATTGAGAACTTGGCAAACTCTACTTTGGCATGAAAACTTGTTATCTTAACTTCAAGTACTTAATTTAGAAACTGAAAATATACCTATACTTCATAAAAGATAGCTTGCGACAGCTGTCAGTATCAATACAGTAACAATAGCGCTTGACAGGCTAACAATAACGTATACGTCAGTTTGACATATGTCGCAGAGATCAAGCTATATTTTATGAAGTATAGATCTTTTATCTTTTTCTGCATATTGCCCCTATACGACGGCGAAGGTTTTCCTTGCAACCGCGAAGCGTTGCGTCGGAAAACGTCAGAAAAGCCGCAAAAGAAAATTTTACTTAGCTGAATAAACATTAGATTTATGATAATTATAACTATAATCTTTGCTGAATGCATTTGTTTAGCTACAAGATAATAAAATAATGAAGGTCTCTACACAAAAAACCGAGTGATTTTAGACCTTTGAACAGACTTCTTTTTGGTCATCGACAAAATGTATTACCGTCAAAAAAATCGCGGTACAGTTCTTTATCGATATCTGGGTACTTATTTTTAATGTTTTTGTAAAAAAAAAAACTAAAAGTCCCGTTAATTTTAAAAAAGCAAGGACCTTTTTTGCTGACTTCAAGATAAAAACCTCGCTAATGTACCTTTTACTAATTTCTAAACGTAATACCTCGTTATCGCAAAAACGAAGTTCACTAGACATTATCAATTTCTATTGTAAAAAAAACATCAAAGGATACCGCCGCCGGGCGGCAACTATGTTTGCCGGTGACAACAATAGTAGCCGATTACCGTCATTAAGAATTTACCGCTATACAAACAAAGTTACCTTAATGATTTTACTACCTATTATGGATTATGGACAAAAGCGCTAGAAATTATTACTTTGACCTGTTTCTTTAGTAATGTCTTAATACTTAAATATTTAGGTAGAAACAATTAAAGAATGAAAGGAATCACATTAATTTTGGATAAAGAAAGAAAGAAAATCCTACTTTGAAGGGCAAAATAATTTCATCATAAATCATAAATCTTACTAATATTACAAATGCGAAAGTTTGGATGGATAGTTAAATGTTTATTACTCAATCACGCCAGAACGGCTGAACGGATCTAGATGAAATTTGGCACAGAGATAGATTATAGTCTGGAATAGCACAAAAGCTACTTTTCATCCCGGTATAATGTTCAGTTGGGATAACAAAACACTGTATACGCGGGCGAAGCCGCTGACATAAGCTAGTATTTTATAAATATTATACCCAACTATGTCGAGGTTTGCTTGCAGTCTCGATGTAGATTTTGTACATATTATTATGTATTTTATTTTAGCAAAAGTGTTTTACATGCGTAACGGAAAATAATTTAAATCTTTAAAATAAGTGAAATTGTTTTTTTTTATTGATTCCCTTAAAATAATTGTAAAAAAAAACTACATTTTTTTTTGCGATATTCTCAGTGTATCGCAACCCTATTGAGTAAACCAATACCTACTTTGACATTGCTTGTATTGCATGTCATCAAATTGTTATTCTCGACTTTAGCTGAAAATCTGGCCATATTATGGCTTTACTGATCCGACGCAAAAAGTATCTACTATGTACGAGTATGTACCATATTTTTTTTTACAAATCCATTCTGTAGTGGGTAGGTTACACGAAAAGTTTGGTCATTTTATGCAAAAGCAGTATAAAAAAAACCAAATGAAATATAAAAACCAAAATCATTATCGAACTGACGTAATTTTAATTAATGACATCAATAAAACAACTAACAAATTCAATTGTGTCTCTGTTAAGTGTTTTTGAAAACAAATTGTTAATTTTGCACTCAAAAAAAAAGTGTTAAAAGTACCTACTTTTTCTTGTTTTTTTTTTTTAAATTGTGTCTTCGACCCTAAGATTTCTTTTATCATATCAGACCTCGACACAAAATTATGTTGACCGTCGGAAGCCCATTCTTTCTTTCTTTTTCTACCTCCGCCAGAGGACGAAAACCAAAAATTACACAAAGAGTCTCTTACCATGAGGTCTATCATCCACTCCATCGCTGTCTACCTCACTCCTGACACTCCCAGGACTGGACCTCTTCAGTTCCTCTTGTTGCCCTCCTTCCCCACTCTGGAACCCTCCCATCCTCTTGTCATAGCTCATGAAAAACGGAAAATTCGGGACACGGTTCTGTTGGAAGTAGTAACTCATTTTTCCATCTCTAACTTTTAGTTCTTCATCTTCAGAATGATCGTTGGCTGCAGAATAGTCCTGGGATATGCTGTTTTCAATATCGATTTCTGGGGATCGACGTTCGTTGATTCCGACTATCGATTCGATAGAGAAGTTCTTCGATGGTAACTTTGTCTGCATCTTGTTGATTTCCGATTCCATGTCACTACACTAACACTGGCCACTGCGCGATTGATTTACGAATTTTTGTATTTCGAACGTCCGAATGTTGGTTGTGTACTGATGTCAGTGCGGTGTGCGTCCGCTGTTGAGGACCACGCCTCTTGCTTGAGGGGAGGTGATTCTATTATCCCCTACCGACAATCGAATTTCAACCTTTTTTTGCATGGAGATAAAGTTTATTTTAGATTGGCTGCTGTCCAAGTCTGCTCAATAGGGTCATTCAGATAAGTGAATTTCATCTTTGTCATTGAACAAATAAGGTTGGTTATAGAATGAATGTTACCTAAATAAATACGTATTATGATCTGGGTATAACGCGACAAAAAATGGCGTCCAATAAATAATTTAAATAAATAAGAACTCGATGATGTGAAGCGTTAACTACTGTTATAAAGGTTTGTTTTGTTTCAGCAAATGTATGGTTTTGAAATAATATGGCGTTTTATTTTATGTTTGACAAAGGGATGTTGTTTTGTTCAATCTTGGCATACAGCGCTTTTTAGGTGGAATGGACTGTGCATTGAATAACAGATTTGTCAAACATCCATTTTTTAAAGGGTTAATCAACGTAGTGACAAAAACAAAGATGTACGTTTGATTGCCTGTTGTTTTTATCATTTTAATCACGGAGTAAGCACGCGTTAAAAAAGTATTGGGCTATTTTGATAATCCTACATGGTAGTACCTACTTATTAAAATATTGAAGCGGAAGACCAAATTTTGTCTTGTTTTGTCTAGGCTCCATAACGCCTTGGCGTCTATCCGCGTCGGTTGCGATGAAATATGCCTTCGACGTTTTTCAACTCACCAATAAATCAAAAATATCTTATTTATCACGATATTTAGTAACGAATGATTGTGAGAGGAAGTTTAGTGACTCGTGGATTTTTTTCGTGGGGAATGCTCGCCGACCATTCTGGTAAGTTGAGTCAGGCTATTGCAAGTCTTCAGAACTCATAATTGATGTCCCCAAAAAGTTTGGTACGTGGTATGCTTTCGAATGTAAGTACTTGAGCTATTAGATTCCTTACGCTGTGAATTGTTTTTAGGGTTCCGTACCCAAAGGATAAAAACGGGATCCTATTACTAAGACTCCTGTCTGTCTGTCTGTCACCAGGCTGTATCTCAAGAACCGTGATAGCTAGACAGTTGAAATTTTCACAGATAATGAATTTCTGTTGCCGCTATAACAACAAATACAGAATAAAATAATAAAAGTTGGGCTCCCATACAGCAAACGTGATTTTTATGGCGTTTTTTTTTGCTATAATGGTACAGAACCCTTTGTGCGTGAGTCCGACTCGCACTTTGCCGGTTTTTTTACAAAATAAAGTAGAAATAAGGTGTAATGAGGGAGTTATTATTAACATGATAATACATATATGTAAATGCCATGATCCATGGACCGCACGATGGCGTCTTTAGACAAAACCGAAAATGTTTATAAGATACCCAAAAAGAGGACGTGTATACGTCGATCTAATCATATTGATATTTTGTCTTTTGATTTTTGCATAATGGATTATTTAACTAAGATTTATTTTCGAATACTCATACCTGTTCATGTTATTTACAAGAAAATCGTGTCAACGTACACTATTATGAAGCAAAACAACAAAGTTTGTGGTTTTGCGGTAAACACACACTGTGAAAACGGTCACTCAAAGTGACCAAACTGTATCAAATCCACTAAAGGTACTAAAGTGATTATTCTTTATCAGAAATTATTCAAAATATAGACAATAGTAAAAACAAATAAAAAACAACTTTAATCAATTCCCACATTTTTTGACTTCTGCAGACTTACAATAGCCAGACTATATAATAAATTGAATACTTGAAGACTGGCCACCGCACTTTGCCGCACAAGTGCGAAATAAGCACACTGCACTGCCAGCCTAAAAGCGGTACGATATTTTTCGAGTAAGTGTATTGAAATAGCCTTAGTTTATACTTACCTACACGCCTGGTCCCCTGTGTTGGAAGAACAGCTTTGCATAGACTGCTGCCCAATGTCGAGGAACCTCGGGAAGAAGTTCACCGCATCAACGCGGGTGTCGTACGATCGATGGTCCTTTATGGTGATCCTGTTTGGTCAAACAGATTGTCGGGTGTCCGACGCTGCAGGATTAAATACAACAGCCTACAGCGAAAAATGGCCATTCGAATCGCACGTGGATACTAAACGGTATTTAGAGGCGGCAACAGTTCCACCACTCGACATCCTGGTGGATATGGACGCGAGGGTATATGCCCGGTTGCGCCATCCACCAAAGTGGAAATAGCGTACCAGAAATCGCTTCGGTTAGGCTCAGGTGGCAGGAAATGCGACGGCGACACGCGCTCGAGTGCTGGCGCGAGCGGTAACAGCAGCCGGAAATATTTTGCACAAGCGCGTTGTCTTGTGGAAATTTATATTTTTTCCTACTCCTCCGTTATTATTTTCTGATTAATTCGTTGCGGGATCCAAAACAGTTAAATTCATTCTCCGGGATTTCCTCGAGCTTTATTCCCTCGGCGTTTATCTGGTGGTTGCCACAGTTGAATCTGGCTTTCAGGAGATGCAGTGGTTTGGGAATAGTGCGGTGGGACAGTACCAAAAAAAAAGCGCGTTGTCTAAACCGTCCTGCCGCACTTTGAAGCCTGGCTGAAAAAAGAGGAGCGTATCTCCTGAAGGCTCACTCAGCTGGTGCTGACCGGGCACGGTTGCTTCGGTGAGAACTTGAATAGGATTGCGCGAGAGGCCACAGCAAATTGCCACCACTTCGGAGGCGACCTTGACTCTGCACAGCACAGCACACGCTATAGGCGTGCCCTTCGTGGACTTCTTGCCAGCAGTTGTGAGCCGTCACGCTGGCAGAGAAAACTGGAGGTAAATGGCCTCCTTCTGTGACCGTGATGGTCCAGAAGGAGGTCGCTGAGAGGGATTGTGTGAGGGCCGATCCCTATCGGAGAAGAAGGCTTCGGGGAGGCCACCGCCTAGACGCCGAAACCGTGGTCACGGGCGCTCAGATTGGGGTCTCTGTCCGCCCACCAAGTGAGGCAAGACGGTGGCACAGTGATCAAGTGCTGCCTTGCTCAGCGAGGCTCAGGAGAGGAGTAATTTCAGTCTTCTCAAGGATGACAGGTGGTCTTTTAAGAGGTCGTCGGGCGTGCGTGTTCTGGGGTGAGGTGGTTTTAGTGAGGTAAAAATCAGACATTCACTGGTATTTTCCTCAAAAGGCCAGGCGCCTTTAGGTTTCCCCACGTCAACGAAAATAAAAATAAAGATTCTCCCATACACTAGATACTCAATTTGCCTTTAATAGTAGGTACAATTTAGACAGAAGACTTATTTACTCCACGTCAATCGCCAAGTCCTTATCTTTCTTCTTTATAAAAAACACAATGAAAATAAAGTTCATGTAGACAGCTTAACTTGTTAAGATTGAAACAAAGATGGTTATGATAAGATAAGTAATTTATTATAACACCTTTCTTTAGATACATTAAGCACAACAAGCGCTTCAGGTAATAGGTAAAAATGGTGGTAGGTACCTACACAGTTAAACACAAGAAAGATGTTGGTAATTATGTAGAGAATGGCTTAAATATTACAAGCTAGTTTACAAAAGAATAATTTATTATATTTTTATGGTAGGTACCTAATATTTCCAGTGAGCCCCAAACTAGACAGTGAGTTTGTAATTAGTAAAATAGGTGTAATGGTGTGCTATTTATTCTATATGAGTGGCATGCCTTCGTGAGTGTGTTTGTTGCCGTTTATTAAACCAAACCTCTTTTACTCGTATTAATTTATCTTACCTATCTGATAAAAACCAAAAAAAATAACACGGGTTTTATTTTTTTACGTGGAACCCTATTTTTTTCAATTAAACCACAAGATACTCCTTACAACATCAGCTATATGCCAGTGAAAGTCGCATCAAAATCGATCTAGACGGTTTCGGAAATTAGCCGTACAAACAGACTGACAGCATTTTTTTAATATTGTTGTTTTTCATTTGTACCCTATAATTATATGTAGGTATAAACTTTAAGTAATAAAAAAGCTGTGATTTTTATATAGGTACCTATTTACAAAAAAACAGACACCTCATTTATTTTATTGTAAATGTTAGGTACTGTAAAAGCCCGGTGTACCTACTTACATAAAGTAAAATCTTTGATAATTATAAGAAATATCACAAAGGCATGAAGGAAAAGGAATGATGTCTTAGAACATTATAACTTATAAAATGTTACTGTAACAGCCCGAACTACGGTAAAATCTAGGATTTACCGGTAAAACCTAAGATTTACCAAGTCTTACTGATGATAATAGTTAATTTCGAACTTTTACCAGCAATCACTCGGTAAATCTTAGGATTTAAAATACAGAGACTAGTAAATGTTTATAATAGTGTTACACACTATGATGAGAACAATTAAGGACTTATTGATTAGCTACACCAAGAAAAACCTCTACGAAAAATAATACCTACTTATGTTTCATAGGACATTTCAAATCACATATATGTCGGAAACACGAGGGCTTCCTTCCATATACCCTCGGTCCTGTGGGCTTATCGTGGGTTATGCATGCACGAGGCAGGTAACTTATGCCGTTTTAGAGATATTCCATTGTCCAATTCTAGAAGCAAGTTGACGCGCCCCAATTTGAAATCACTTTTACTATTCACTGATACTTTTAGACGCAACTCCACCGGCACCAATCATGCCACTTATCACACGTAATCGCCATACGTCCCGCTCCAGTTCTCTCTACCCAAGTCAACTCCGCGCTGCCGCGCGCCTTCCCTCCAAATTGTCTGTCACCTTACTCTAGGATTCAAATCCTTCCCTAGCATTGGACATTGGAGAAAACTCAGTGTTGCCAATCGAATAAAATCTAATTGAAATTTGAATCAGAAGCTAAATGTTGCCAATTAAATAAAACTGAATTAATAACTTTACAAGCGATATTTCATCGTTCCCAACTATTAATCATTTACCTTCCTCCGATACGGCCATCTTGACATTCAAACGGTCCCACGTTTGATGTAGAGCGATGAACAACATCGTTACTCAATTGTGATGAAAAACAAAAACCAAGAGAACAAAAAAAAATTAAGTACCTAATAGGTTAAGTTCGGCCGCTCCTGACCAAATAAAAAAAAATTACGTGACATCTTCCACGTGAAACCTTCAATCAACACCTTATATTACCAGCCTACAACAAAAATCAAGTACTTCTTTACTCATGAAAACATAATTCTCATAGCTTTCACACTGTTCATTTGTTTTCTCCATGTAAATCTAGGTCTCCACACCGTACACAACCATCGTCGTACTCTCGAAACAGATACCTCACCGTTTAGACAACCATATTAACACTAACACATTCTAAACGGTTACCGAAGCACCAGAGGTACCAGGTTCCCAACAGACGTCAAGTCGGTCTCGAAGCACTAAGTGTGCCAGAAACCACTCAAACGCCCAACACAACATACCATGCCACATACACCAAACAACGGGTCACCGAGGCCCCAGAGGGACCAGGCTCCCCCAGACACACAACAGGTTACCAAAGCCCCAGAGAGACTAGGCTCCCCCCAGACAACAGGTCACCAAAGCCCCAGAGGGACCAGGCTCCCCCAGACAACCGGTCCTCTCGAAGCAACAAAACTGCCAGATACCCATGCTACATACATTAAACAACAGGTCACCGAAGCCCCAGAGGGACTAGGCTCCCCCCCATACATATCCAGCAATGTTTCTTGGTCCCACAGCAATTGCTGTGCCTCCTGATGGTCAACCCTGTGACCATCCTGCAACCATAGTCATCCTGACCAGGCCTCGTAACCCATCTCGGTTACAGCAGTCATCTTTTGACCACTCACCAGCCTACCTTAGGCTACAGCAGTCATCTCTGACCACTCACCAGCCCATCTTGAGCTACAGCAGTCATCTCTGACCACTCACCAGCCTATCTTAGGCTACAGCAGTCATCTCTGACCACTCACCAGCCCATCATAGGCTACAGCAGTCATCTCTGACCACTCACCAGCCTATCTTAGGCTACAGCAGTCACCGCAGTGACTACTCTTCACCGCACAGTCAGTCCTTTGACCATGCACACGACCTCACCATTGCTAGATTGATTTGAATCAGTCTTCACCATAGTACATTCAGTTACGTCAATGGGTACTTGATCTTTCAGATTTTCTCTCTAACTCATCATGAACCAAACAAAGCCTTTAATTCAACACCACCATTTAATTCATAATTGCCACCATTCAGAATTCCAATTCACTTCCAAACAGCACCTTTAAACCAAAATGAAATTTGTTATTTCAATCTTTACTCTCAGTATCAATCTTTATTCTGAATACAACGGCAACCTCACATTCAGGATTTCATACACAGCCAAAAGCATACTCAAGAACTCTATTCTATGTTCATGATTTCATACACAGCCAAAAGTATATTCAAGAACTCTATTCTATGTTCATGATTTCATACCAAACTCTCAGTACGATAGGTATAATAACATACAACACCAAACATTACCAACTTTGCAAACTAAAAATTAAATCAAGCACCGCACATCCACGACTTTACATCTGTGTTAACATTATCTTATCCAACTTAAATGAAATTACACAAAATAACGTTAGGTATGTTCACAATGACCAGCACAGACTATTCAACTATTCAACAAGTTAGCACAGCCATTACTGACAGTATACTTTAAATTCCAAACTTATTATTCAAGTTAGGTAGGTACTAGACTTCCTACATGACACCACACAATACACAAATACAAAACTTCATTTTAAAGAGATGCTACAATTATTAAAAATTTTGAACAATGTTCAAGATTACCGAGGCCAAGCATCGTTGAACAACACAGAACAAGGAAACCATTCCTAGTTTCCTCCAAAAAAAAAAACAAAAACCCATGTACCAAGTACATCAAATAGAACCCAAGTATCCCATCCGTGGTCTACAATTCACAATAACTTAGCAAATACATTCGCTACACAGAATGCACTTTCAACTTAAACGCCGAATAAACTCTTGACTCCGTCATCTCTCTGACCCACGAAACTGAGAAACCGTTCTATGTGAATTAAAATGTTGCCAATTGAACATCTATCTCATCCTCAGCCACAACTTGGAACAGTTATTGGCTCTCGAGCATCTCATAATACCTGAACACGTCTTCTCGACACCATCTAAATGTCTAGTTGCACTTGTCATTCACCGTAGTCAATTTAAATCATTTTTATGTACAGGAAATTTGAATCAGAAGCTAAATGTTGCCAATTAAATAAAACTGAATTAATAACTTTACAAGCGATATTTCATCGTTCCCAACTATTAATCATTTACCTTCCTCCGATATATATTTGTTTCAATATTTGCTTCTTTCTCACGTACAGTACATAATACTGACCAAAATGTGTCGAATGCGTGTGAAATAGACTATCATCATCATTGTTTATACCGAAAGACGTCCACACGTGGGCATAAAAGCTCCCCAAAAATCGCCACGTCAAATCGGTCCTGTATTTCTCGCAATTAACAATTTAAAATGTAATAAAATAACAAGTTACAATTATAGCTTGCTAATCTATTAAGACGGTACCCTGACCAAAAAATCGGCATGAGATATGAGCATTCCTATTGGTCCAGCGGCACTGGTGGCGCATGAATTACAGTAGTGAATACGCCCAGATTTTAGAATAAAATCGAATTTTGGTCTTGTGTGTTTTTTTGGAAGGAGATTAGTGAAATATATACAAAATTAAAAAAAAAAACTAAATCTACCATTTCAGAATCAATATTATGTAGAATTTTAATGTATTTTATTAATTGATATTTCTTTTTAAATAACGAGTAGATAACTCCTAAAAACAGCACAAAAAACGGCTTGCGCGGCGTTTTGCTCGGGGTACCGCCTTAATATTGGCACAGATAATATAATACTAGCATACAGATGCCTCATCCCATACAAAGAAACCGTGCCGACGTAACTAGCGTTTTTCATCTGATTATACCGATTACTTTTTGTAAATCAATCGCGTTCGGTTCCGTTTCACGGCGATAGATAGATCAACATCTATATCCGTGGAACGGAACCGAACGCGATTGATGTACAAAAAATAATCAGTATCTCAGAACGTCGGCACGGTTTCTTTGTATGGGATGAGACACCACTGATATTGTAAAGCTAATTATTAATTGATCTTATCATTTTTCCAAATTATGGCATTGATAATTTATTTATTTACTAGCTGACCCGGCAAACTTTGTTTTGCCATAAAAAGACCAAACATTTATCTACCCTACCCTACCCTGCCCTACACTACCCTACACTACCCTACCCTACCCTACCCTACACAATCCTACCCTACCCTACCCTACCCGACCCTACACTACCCTACCCTACACTACCCTACCCTACCCTACCCTACCCTACCCTAACCTACCCGACCCTACACTACCCTACAATACTCTACCCTACACTACCCTACCCTACCCTACCTATATAGCCTATGTCCTTTCCCAGGTCTCAAACTATCTTCATACCAACTTTCATCTAAATCGGTGCAGCGATTTCAGCGTGAAAAGGTAACAGACAGACAGACAGACAGAGTTACTTTCACATTTATAATATTAGTATGGATTTATATATGTTTTATTGTAGGTACACCAAGTTAAAACATAGAAAAGGAAACTTTAAACTAAAATACATACAAAGGGCGACCTTATCGCATACTAATATCGCATAGTAATTATTATTTATTAACAATAAATCAGCCGATCTCCCTTAAATCTTATCGATAAGTGTATTCTGATCATCCTAACCTTCAGTGCTCGGACCGGACATAGTCACTCACCGAATACCAAAAGTCTCGACTTGGGGTTTGCCAGAGAGTTATGGAGCGCAGCATTCTTGAAGTAAAAAGACCAAATATGGAATACCACACTGTGCTCCAAAACAGACATAATAGATGAGGGAAAAAAGGCTGCCAGGCTCAAATTAGCCAATCCTATTGTGGCTCACGCTAGTCGCATGCAAATTGACCGCTGGGCCAGAGTCTCCACAAAGGTTTCTGAAGATGGATGGCGCCGTCAAGGCCGGCTTTTTCTGCTAGATTTTTTTGTCAAAATCTTTTTTTAATTTATGTCTTTTTAGTTTTGGTTCCTCTAATTACCATGAAAATCGTTTATGGCCAAAGTAAATATCATGACGAATCCAATAAGCCCAAACACGGCTAGGATTCATTGTTTTATTTCAGAGTTCCAGTGCCTACCTTCCAGCTTCATCATCACATCAGTTCGATAACACAATTTTCATAAGTATTTATACAAATTTCATTTATTTATAAGTATTTGCTTCATCATAGTCGGTTAACTCGATATATCTTATAACTATTAAGGAGTTCCAGTTGCCATCTGTGGTCTTCTTCATCAGTTCCACTTCACAGAATGATACTTTCTGAGTGCAAATGATTGCATTGTTGGTGAAAATAGCAAAATCGCTATATGTAGGTATGTCTATAATATTTGAGGATTTCCCTCAATTTCTCCAGGATCTCATCATCAAATCCTGTAGAAATTGAGGGAACTCCTCAAGGTAGGTATACCCTTTCAAACAAAAGAAGAATTTTCCAAATCGGTCGACGCGTCATTGAGCAATCGGGAAAAACACATAAAAAAGAAAAAAAGATGCCGCGGAATTGAGAGCCTCCTCCTTTTTTGAAGTCGTTAAAAAGTAGTCTCTATGAAGAAAATGGGAAATCATAAAAAAACGTAACCGATTTAACCTTGGTAGGTAGGTAGGTAGGTTTTAAACTAAGTACCTGGTAGTATAATATTGTCTGTGGAAGTAGTTAGCAGGTATTTTGTTTCATGGGGTCCGCTTCCGATTGAAAAACTGAAAAGAAGTACCTACCTGAGAAGAAATTATAAATTTCTTCCAAGTTTTTGGGACAAGCCCGTCACATTAATTGCTACTATTGCGTCTCAACTCAAGCCAGAATCGGAAACGGTTACCAATAAAAATACAGCAAGCACCAATCGGTAGAGCCATCGACAATTCGACTTGTAATCATAATCCCGAAAACATTAGATTGCTGCTTAACCCTTCTCCATACTACTATTAATTATTCTTTATCCATCCATAGAATTTCCGACAAAAGAAAATGAAAATATTTTTCGTTAAGTTGACACTAGAGCTGCCATCTAGTATGGAGTAGTTACAGCTTTATTACAGCGCCATCTATTATCGAGTAACTAAATCTGCTAGTGAGCATGCTGGTTTAAAAGTGTAACAATTCTAATACTAGATGTCACTGTATGCAATATTTTGTTGATAACTTTGGTTTTGATATAAAAGTATACGCATCGCATATAGGTACTAGTATAATAGAGTTCTAGAGGTAAGGAGAACGATCTCTGTGTATGAAAAAGTGTCCGTGAAAATATACTAAATAAGAGTGGCACTATAGAAGCCACCGCGTAAATTTTGCATCTCGCCGGTGTCTGAAAATTGATATAAACAAATAAATAATTTTACAATGCATGTCCTCGAAAAGAGCGGTTTTCCAAGCAGCCAAACTGTGCGGAAAGTGTCACTTTTTTTCACTAGTGCTTTTTACTTTCCTGTTTTTTTTTAATTTTTAACTCCAACGTTAGCCCGACGCATAGAGTTTTATTATTTGAGAAAAGTTTTAAAAATTAGTTATGTACAGATTATCATTCATATAAAAGGTAAAATAAAATTAATACTTCATTTTAGGCGTTTTTAATTACTCTAGATTTAGATTTTGATCAATAAATTAATTTTAAATATTCATTAAATATGTTTGGCAGAACGTATATTTTGCTCGTGCCTTATTGCGTTACGATGTGATGTGAAAGCTATTCGCACATGCGCAGTAGATATGCCCGAGGAACTATTAGTTAATCTGTGGCTATGCTGAACGCGCTTGAATATGCCCGCCATTTTATTAATTTATTTATTTCCTCGCACAATGCATAGTAAAATGTTGTATGATACACGTACGTAAGATGATTTCCGACTCGTGTCGATTTATCCACTCACTCGCTTCGCTCGCTCGTAAATAAAAATGCCACTCATCGGAAATCACCTACCTTCCGCACTTGTAGCATAAATAACTATTTACGTGTTGATTGCCAAAACATTAAAAAAATAAACAACTGTTTAAAAAGTAAATATTTCAGAATAAAATATTATGTACTAGGGACCCGCCCCGGCTTCGCACGGTAGTAGAGCATATTATGCTTAGGTACATGTTTTTCTTAAAATAAGTACCTATCTACCATACACAAATCAAAAATGCGACCTTGAAATTGTACCTTCAAATAATTCCCTATGTAAAACCAACCAAACAAAACATACACAATTGCTATCTTCCAACAACACCAAAGAAGAAAACAAATACCTACATGATATGCCTCCAGTCATCACCTCCGTCCCGGTATAGGCGGAATTTATTGCGACATTTATTTTCCCGCGCTTTAGTTTTTTTTTTAATTTTCATGAAATTTAGTATGCAGGGGGTGTCGGGGGCGATACATCGATCTAGCTAGGTTTAATTTTTTAACGTAAAACGTCGTTTTCGCTATTTTCACCCGAGCAGAGCTCGGTCGCCTAGGAACTGTTGTTTAAGTAATATTCAACAAAAACGGTAAAGCGCGTTGGTGGGGAAGATAATGGGTCTTAAAGTGACCACTTTTAGGATAGCCTCTTTGAGCTATCTCCAAGCTCTTGAGAGTAGTCTTGTCTTGTCTTAGTCTTAAAAGCCCTTTTTTGGTAACAGGGCTCGACAACACACATTTTTCTGTAAAAACGGGATCACTTGCTGATCAATCGATCATCAGGATCACGGAAAACATTTTTGTATAATAAAAACGCTTTTTTTTTGTTCCTCCAAGGGCACAACATATTTTACAATGCATGTCCTCGAAACGAGCGGTTTTCCAAGCAGCCAAACTGTGCGGAAAGAGGCACTTTTTTCACTAGTGCATTTTACTTTCCTGTATTTTTTTAATTTTTGACTCCAACGTCAGCCCGACGCATAGAGTTTGTATTATTTGAGAAAAGTTTTACAAATTAGTTATATACAGATTATCATTCATATAAAAGGTAAAATAAAACTAATACTTCATTTTAGGCGTTTTTAATTACTCTAGATTTAGATTTTAATCAATAAATTAATTTTAAATATTCATTAAATATGTTTGGCAGAACGTATATTTTGCTCGTGCCTTATTGCGTTACGATGTGACAGCTATTCGCACATGCGCAGTAGATATGCCCGAGGAACTATTAGTTAATCTGTGGATATATACTGAACGCGCTTGAATATGCCCGCCATTTTATTAATTTCATTTGATTAATTTATTTATTTCCTCGCACAATGCATAGTAAAATGTTGTATGATACACGTACGTAAGATGATTTCCGAGTTGTGTCGATTTATCCACTCACTCGCTTCGCTCGCTCGTGAATCAAAATGCCACTCATCGGAAATCACCTACCTTCCACACTTGTAGCATAAATAACTATTTCTTCCAACTACGTAGTAATGTTATCATTAATCACTACAAAACTGATCACAAAGGACGTATTTTTTGCTTAGAACCAAAACAGTGCAGAAAAGTTATATGAAATCTCATTGTTGCACTGTTTTACATTAATGCACTGTTTTGTATTTTTTATCTATACTATAATATTATAAAGCCGAAGAGTAGGTAGGGTAGGTAGAGTAGGAAAAGTAGGTATAGTAGATAGAAAAAGTAGAAAATGTAGAGAAGGTAGAGTAAGTAGAGAACGTAGAGTTAGTAGAGTAGGTAGAGAAGGTAGAGTAACTAGAGTAGGTAGAGATAGTAGAGCAAGAAGAGTAGGTAGAGAAGGCAGAGTAGGTAGAGTAAGCAGAGTTGGTAGAGTAGGTAGAGAAGGTAAAATAAGTAGAGAAGGAAGAGTAGGTACAGAAGGTAAAGTAAGTAGAGTAAGTAGATTAGGTAGAGAAGGTAGAGTAAGTAGAGTAGGTAGGGTAGGCAGGGTAGGCAGGTTAGGCTAGGCAGGGTAGGCAGGGTAGGCAGGATAGGCTAGGCAGGGTAGGCAGGGAAGGCAGAGTAGGCAGGGTAGGTAGGTAGTGGTATGTAGATAGGTAGCCAGTTGACGGGAGCGAAGCCGCGGGGGTTAGCAAGTTTAGATATAAATTTACCACAGAGGTTTAATGTCTCCCATTAAGTTTAATATAAAATGTATTCAGTAGATCGAACAAGGTACTGGCTGAGAAAAAAATCGGCGTATAAAACCGATAAAGTGAAAAAAAATGTCCCGAATTTTGTACCATTGTAAAAATTTGATAGGTAGGTACTTCATGTTTGGCAAGAAAAGTAAAAAAATGGAAATAGATGAGGGGTAGATTGGTAGTTGAAAGAAAAGTAGATTACGCACCTCGCTAAAGTGAGTAATTAATGCACTCGTGTTAATTTAGTGCCCTCGCATGCGCTCGGGCACCAACATAATACTCGTAGATTAATAACTCACTTTGTGCTCGATGCAACAATCTACTAATTCTTCCCCTTTTAATGATTGTGGTATCCTATAATAAACGACAGAGCAATACGTGCCTGCGTCTACCTACTTATTAATTATTAAGTTGTCACCCACATCGGTGACAGGACGTATCCATGTGGAGCTCTGTGCTTACTGATAATTTGAGTGTATTATTATAAACCCCAACCCCTAATTAGTGAACACCACATTGGCGACGAGTAAAAGCGCAGTGAGTAAAGTGATTATATCAAATAATGTCCCACTTACGGAAATTGGTCAGCAACAAAAGTATTATTTTATTGCATGTGTTTTGGAAAAAATAAAAGATAATGAGGGTAGTAAGTAATGGAAATGTGAAATTTAGCAGAATGTTATTTTTATAATTATTTGCCTATTCATGAGCGATCCGCATCGGCGATAAGCTGAGGGATGTGCTACATAAATCATTGAAATCATTACTTGACTTGTGTAAATAAACAAAACCGTGTACCGAAATGTGGTTATGAAATTCAAATAAAAACTACATTTCGACAGCAATAAAAAACTCAAACCCGGTTTAATCCGGTTGACCAAATCCGTTTGCTAATAAAGCGATGGAGCGTTTCCAACGTATATAGTTATAAAACGATCCATCGCACAAAACAATAATCAATTATTCAAGTTCAACAGTTATTCAAGCAAAGCAAAACTATCTATTTTCTAAACTGTCTAATTTTCAAAACGATATATTTCTCAAACATCACTCGTTACTTATGAAACGAAACCAAAGCTGTGTCACAACGCTATAAATCCCCGCAAACTATAACACACCCACTTGAATTTGTCAACGTAGCTGGTTGAAGAGAATAAGCCAGATAGAGCGTTTTGATGCGTGCGAGTAAGAGAGCTATATTCTTTAGGGTGGATGATAAGCTGAATTTGACAATGCGATAATGAAGCTTATTCCTAAGTAACTTAGGACGATATTATTATTATGTAAAACTTCGTTTTGAACCTTGACTTTGTCGCATACGTTGCGATTGTAACCTGCGACACAATTGTTTCGAATTTCGATTTACTATCTCGATATGTACTAGCAATCACATAAATGCAATGTTAATAGCAGGACGTGGAATCCAGCCAGTCCTAAGCTTGGTAATGTACTGAGGGAAGTTCATCGAATACTATAAAAATCGTTAGGTAAACGTGTTTAAGTTAAACCGTAGGGTAACACATTAAACATTTAGAAATATATAGTTGCCAAAATAGATAGTTTTGTCAAAGGTTGACCAATGGTCAAATCAACGGTGTCGTTACGTTGTTTAAAAAACGATAACGACACATCAATTGCCAATCATATCGAAAGATATTATTGGATCTAAAGTGAGAAAAAAAAAAATGATGTCAATCATATCGAAAGATATTATTGGATCTAAAGTGAAAGGTCGAAATAAATGATGTCAATCATATCGAAAGATATTATTGGATCTAAAGTGAAAGGTCGAAATAAATGATGTCAATCATATCGAAAGATATTATTGGATCTAAAGTGAAAGGCCAAAATAAATAATGTCAATCATATCGAAAGATATTATTGAATCTAAAGTGAAAAAAAAAAAAAAAAAAATTATGTCAATCATATCGAAAGATATTATTGGATCAAAAGTGAAAGGTCGAAATAAATGATGTCAATCATATCGAAAGATATTATTGGATCTAAAGTGAAAGGTCGAAATAAATGATGTCAATCATATCGAAAGATATTATTGGATCTAAAGTGAAAGGCCAAAATAAATGATGTCAATCATATCGAAAGATATTATTGAATCTAAAGTGAAAAAAAAAATTAAAAAAATAAAAAAAAAATTATGTCAATCATATCGAAAGATATTATTGGATCAAAAGTGAAAGGTCGAAATAAATGATGTCAATCATATCGAAAGATATTATTGGATCTAAAGTGAAAGGTCGAAATAAATGATGTCAATCATATCGAAAGATATTATTGGATCTAAAGTGAAAGGCCAAAATAAATAATGTCAATCATATCGAAAGATATTATTGAATCTAAAGTGAAAAAAAAAAAAAAAAAAATGATGTCAATCATATCGAAAGATATTATTGGATCTAAAGTGAAAGGTCGAAATAAATGATGTCAATCATATCGAAAGATATTATTGGATCTAAAGTGAAAGGCCGAAATAAATGATGTCAATCATATCGAAAGATATTATTGGATCTAAAACAAAATATTGGAACGGTGAACCGTTAATTGATGCAAATTAATCGAAACGAATTATTGGGTCAAAACAAGATGTTTCAGCGATGAATCGTAAATCATTCATTCAGTTATTTTATTGAATGATAAAAATGAAAAAGTTCCACTTCGATAAATTCGAAGCAATGTGATGCCAAATTAGGTATAAACTTGTTGTTAAAATTAAAAAAGTATCATGAAATTTGTTAAGGCTAAATAAGAATCAAATTGAATGCAGCTAATGCAACATGCACTGTCAATTTAAATGTAAGTAGCAAAAGCAAACACTAGAGTCAGCATAACGTTGTCAGAGCCAAAATGCAACAAGTACTTGCCTTGTCGATATGGCAATACAATCACAAACGTGATAACTAACGGTTTCTGCCGTATTTATGCCAATGTAGAGATGAGCACTTTGGCACTTAAAACGTAATGCAGTAAACTGCTCCTGAGTTACAAAGATAATGCTCAGTTACCAATTCCTAGTACAATGAATGAGAACAGAATAAAAGGAGTTTTCTAATGTTATTTCCAAAAACACTACAAAACAAAGGCCAATAAAAGAAAAAGTCCCAACTTTTGTCAAATGACAAGATACAAAATCTCAAAAAAGAAGCTAAAAAGGTCCATTTTTTTTAACTCAAAATCCTGTCAAATGACAAGATAATAAAAGCTTAGATAAAAAACTAAAAATGTCCACTTTAGAGACTCAACCTCTAGTCAAATGACAAGTTACAAAAAGCTAAAAAAAAAAATAAAAAAAAATAAGCTAAAAATGTCCACTTTAGAGACTCAACCTCTTGTCAAATGACAAGATAGTAAAAGCTTAAATGAGAAGCTTAAAAGGTCCACTTTTCTAGACTATATTTTTCAAGTCAATGACGATGCAACAATTGATTACAAATTTGCATGTGCAAAGCTTATTGGATGAACAGTTAAGACAGTAAAACTGGCTCTAAATGATTAGTGGTAAAAACTAATAATTTGGGTAAAAGCTGCCATTGACCCTAATGTACCTACTACAAAAGGTTTTGGTCTGAATGCCACTGAAAATAAACAAATGTTCAATTTCGCAAAATTAAATCTAGAGATCTCTATTTTCAAAACAATTTGACAACCTCATAGTTAAGTCCCAATTCCTGGAATCAAAGGTAAAAACACAATACGAGCTAAAGACATGGAACCCGTAAATAAAACCATAATCTAGGGTTTCCCCAAGTTTTAAAGCCTGATATTGATATTCATATAATTTGGACATGCATATAGACTTAGATAATATATAATACTAAGGTAGTGTTGCTAAGAAAACCACACATGATTATCACTCCTAAATTCCAGACTGCAATATTTTTCTATAAAGTAAAAATCAAAAATGCTTTTGTTCATGCATATTATATGCATATATTGCTTGGCGAAGGAGTGCTAAAACTTATAAACAACAAATGTAATAAAAACGGTGAAAGAAAAAAGGGAATTGTCAAACGCACGCGTCTGCTACTGCGATTGATCGAATCCAAAATTTGCATCACTTGACTGACGTTTAATTGTGATGCGTTTATAATAATTTAACCGGTTGGTGAAATCGACGGTTAAACACAAACGCTCAAGTACTTGGAAAGTATAAAAGTAATCCAGTTTTCTGGATCAATTTTGTTGGCAAGTGGATCCTTAATTTCACAACTATAAAATCGATCTATAGTTTTGAAACTAAAATATTGTGTCTCTATATTGCCTACCCTTGGCTACAATGACACAAAAGTTTGTATTGCACCCAAGTAGTCACTGACACCAGTTCTGTTACTTTAGTGACTGTACTGGTTCAGTTCGACAAACAAAAACAATTAATTTCACTCATGTGGAAACTAAAGATAGATAGTGTACTGTCAGAGAAAAAAAATATAACGAGACGATATTTGTCTTTGTACAAAAAAGAAAAAAAAAGAGAAACGAACTCTTAAACTGGTTCTTTGGCCAAATAAAAACAAAGACCTAGTTTAATCATGAGTCCAGAGTATTTAAATATGAAATATGTTTAAATCCATAAGGACTACTAATGTAAAATCTAAATATTTTACACAAGGTCGAAATTGTGAAACTTCTAGATAAAACACAATAATAGTGTTATGAAATATATTTCAAAAGCCGTAAATCGTAAAATTATAACATCTAACAACGGCAGATAATTTATGTCATTAATTAGATATTCAAATAACATCCAACAACGGCAGATAATACTGTTATTAGTTATTCAATACATGCTGTATCAAACGAGGCATAATGTCTTTCACTAATGGCCTCAGAAAAACAGGCATTTTTGTACGAGTCAGTCACCAGTCAATACGAAAAGCAGACTGATAATTAGTGAATGAAGACCACCTCAGACATTACCCTACGACTCAACGTAGTTCTCTTAAAATCTATATGATTTGATCATCAGACATAATTCTCATTCATAAAAAAAAAAAAAAAAAAAACCTGTAGGCCACATAGGCCGGAAGGTTATCGATCAAGAAGTGATGATTCGTAAGACTTAATTATTGTCTACATGCAAAATAATGTGTGAGTACTTTTAATACTTTACGTAGTATAGTGTGTAGTGCTATTCTGGGTGCATTGTCCTCACATATGTGAATTTATTAATGTATGTACTCATGTACCTAAATATTGTAAAAATCATTCTTTTTAAAAGAGTAAGTATGGAGTTTCTTGTGCATTCTTCTCCATAACAAGCTACTTTCCGAATGCACGGTAGAATCATTTTTATAAAAGAGTAAGTATGGAGTTTCTTGTGCATTCTTCTCCATAACAAGCTACTTTCCGAATGCACGGTAGAATCAACTTTTATTCCATGTAAATTTAAATTGTGACATTCAAAAGTGCCGCTTGGTGGCCCAGTTGAAATAAATATATTTTGTCTTGTCTCAATAAATATCTTTAATGTAATTACACTTGCAAAATAATTATTATTATAAAAAGGAAGAGATGTGGTATCCTATAATAAACGACAGAGCAATACGTGCCTGCGTCTACCTACTTATTAATTATTAAGTTGTCACCCACATCGGTGACAGGACGTATCCATGTGGAGCTCTGTGCTTACTGATAATTTGATTGTATTATTATAAACCCCAACCCCTAATTAGTGAACACCACAATGATGAAAAAAAAACTATATTGGTTTACATTTATAATATTCAACTATCACAATTAGCCAGTAATAAACAGTACATTCCGGTGATAACATAGATTAATAACGACAAAGTAATTACAAATGCTTGTAGCAAAAACAAATCTACCCTCGGTTATTAATAAATGAATAAGGTACAGTGGCTAGCACCTATAAGAAAACTCCTTATGAAGTTAAGAATTGACACATTATCTCTAAATGTGTTTATTAAATTTGTATGAATTTTTGTCACTAAATACGATATGCACTTCCGTTTAATAACATAATACTTAGCTGTAGGCCACCGGTACAATACGATAGATAGATCGCCTACTCAAGCATAACTGCAATGTTAATTTAGAGTTTTGCTTATTTTTTTTGTCAGGCACTAAAAATATTGATTATCAACACTTTTGTCGAAATCTTTATTAACGACTACCGTGATAGTTACAGTATTATCGTTGTAAAACATTGCGAGAAGCAAACGGGAAGTAATGAACGGCCACCGTGAATTTCAATAATTCTATTTATCAGGGACTCTACGACTCGGTGACCGGCCGTCCTGACATCAGAATAAATAATATAAAAATAAAATAGTTTATTTCTCACCAGCATAGCAACAAGGATTACTAAAAGTACTTAATACTAGGTAACCGCCAGTTTCCCAGCTTAAAATTATTGGAGAATTAATGTGACAATTGGTCAAGCACGCGTTTTGTGCTGTGATTGGTTGAATGAATTTTCAACAGCCAATCACAGTAGATAACGCGTCCTTGACAATTTGTCACATTAATTCTCCGATAATTTTGAGCTGGGCAACTGGCAGTTAGTATACTAATATCATGCACACTATATAATAATAATAGAGCAGCATTTCAAATATAAATAATCTTTTATTGGAACAATAAAAACACTTAGACAATTATTTAATTGCGTACGGAAATAGCTGCATTATTGGAACTGTGTCGCAGCCATTAACGTTCTTTTTCTTCTGGAATACGATGGAAGTAATTGTTTGAGAATAGTAGGAAGAAAATAGAAGCAATAGGGAAGCAATTCTTGGGCATAAATTCAACGTTAAATACGCCTGGTGACCGTTCATCCTGACGGACACCTTAGTTTCATCCGAGTTCTTGGGAACATTCCTTATTCAAATTGACGAACAACGAGCTTTTCGCTCCAGCAATTCAATTTTTTCCTACAATTGGCAGATCAACTTCCTGTCTTCTTTGCGTTCGCCTTGTGCATGAAATGCTTAAGGCGGTACCCCGAGCAAAACGCCGCGCAAGCCGTTTTTCGTGCTGTTTTTAGGATCTATCTACTCGTTATTCAAAAAGAAATATCAATTAATAAAAATACATTAAATTTCTACAAAATATTGATTCTAAAATGGTAGATTTCGTTTTTTTTTTATGTTGTATAAATTTCACTAATCTCCTTCCAAAAAAAAACACAAAAATGAGAAATAATTATTGATAGCATGCATCTCCTCGTTAAGTGTTCATGAATTATTTTTTGTACTAACACTAATGGATAGACAATTTAATAACGAACATTTTGGTAGTAATTTTTTTTTTTCATAAGACCAAAATTCGATTTTATAAAGATTTTATTCTAAAATCTGGGCGTATTCACTACTGTAATTCATGCGCCACCAGTGCCGCTAGACCAATAGGAATGCTCATATCGCATGCCGATTTTTTGGTCAGGGTACCGCCTTAAGGTAACTAACGTACCTATTTAAATTGATATTCACTGAATCCATCGAAATAGCTTGCCAATGTACGTGACCATTTTTTAGGGTTCCGTACCCAAAGGGTAAAAACGGGACCCTATTACTAAGTAAGTATCATCCCTCCGTAGTTAATACGGAGTAGGAAACGCCCGTAACGAAGGCCGAACTACGGAGTTCGTGCTTAGAGAGTAGATCCGGTGAAAAAGTCAATCGTTATAAGTACTAAAGAAAACGCCAAATGGAGCGTCACGACTCAAAATGTACTCTGTGCACGATTCTCACGAGAACTTTTAAAATAATTCCATTTTTATCTAAATACAAACAACTATAACCGCTTAAAACCAACCTTGTCACACTCTCAAGTAATTTGCACATACCTGCTAATAATTCGTTCTATTAGTTATTATAAGAAGCAGGTTCCTATCTATTTATCACTATTTCCTACTATTTACATATGTTAATCAAAAGGTAATGAAATCTTAAAACACGGTGGCGTATCATGATTTTCAGATCTCTGTACGTGATAAAATGTTCTAGGTGTGGAAGGTATTCACACGAAAAGGGAAATATGACAGAAAATAAAGTATAGTGCTCGCCAAACTTCTTGGCCGCCCTGAAGTTGGCTTTCCGATGCGCAAGACACGTATCGGTGCTGTTTTCGTATGACATTTACTACTGCGCAGCCAACGTAGCCAACTTCAGGGCGGCCAAGAAGTTTGGCGAGAACTATAGGTAGGGCTGCGGGGCAGACCAAGTAGGGCTGTCAAACTCGTGCTTGTAACTCGATGAATAAATTTGAATATTTTCTTTTAACGAAAATGTTACATTCAGTGTCGATTCGATTTATCATTAACTAGCTGACCCCCGCGGCTTCGTTCCCTTCAACTGTTTATCTACCTACCTACCTACCAACCTACTCACCTGCCCTACCGATCTTCCGACCTTCCCTACCCTACCCTACATACCCTACTTACCCTACCACCCACCTACCCTACCCTACTCTACCTGTCCACCAATTTGTTAAACTATTTATTTGTATAAGAATTAATACTACAATACGAATGTTACCAACTTTTGTTTCTACCGGCTAACTAATTAAATAAAGAAGTATGTAAGGATCGTAGCAGGTGGCGTTCTGTAGTTTCTGCCTACCCCCATGGGAAGAAGGCGTGAGTTTATGTATGTATGTAACTAATTAAATTTTAGAACACAAAATCTGCTATTGTGACTTAACTATGATACTTAGATATATTCTCTGTCTTTTTTGTAGGTAAGAATGAATAATTTAATCATGTAGTACATATTTTTTATGTATCAGTAATAGTTTTGTCAGCGCACATTAATAATGAATTTTATTGGCAAAATTTTGCTACTTTGGTTTGCATTATTGGAATTTTCATAAGGATCTCTAATATTTTTGAAAATAAATTATAGCCTATGTTACTCGTGAATAATATAGCTTTCCATAGGTGAAACTCAGATCAAATAAAAAGTCAAGATGGAACGTTGCAAACAACAAAGTGAAGCCGGTTCAAACTATGCCTTGGCGTATAAATACACAACTACACGTGCACACGTACAACGAAACTACCCCTTAGCTTTTCAGTTGAGCTTTATTATTTGATCTGTGAGCTCGAATGACACGGCAAGGCATAATTTGAACCGGCGTCACTTTCTTGTTTACAACGTTCCATCTTGACTTTTTATTTGATCTGAGAGGTGAAATA
The DNA here is from genome assembly GCA_949775005.1 of Orthosia gothica. Taxonomy (NCBI): domain Eukaryota; kingdom Metazoa; phylum Arthropoda; class Insecta; order Lepidoptera; family Noctuidae; genus Orthosia; species Orthosia gothica. The sequence continues at coordinate 4,370,984 of OX459035.1, read as the reverse complement.
ATTTTTTACCTTGTAGTTTCGGAGCCTATTCGGTACAAACAAACAAACAAAAAAATCTTTTCTCTATTTATATTACAATATTAGTATAGATTGTCTTATGCCATGTTATTTGGGGTCGGCGCAAAACTTTTTCGGCCTCCATTTCGTCCTGTCAACCGTTATAATGACTCCTTTTTCTATCAACCTCCACAATCTCCTGACACAATCCACTCATATTTTCGTTGAATATCCTCTCCCTGTATCCATCCGTGCGGTATTATGATTATTTACTTGTTTTAATTTATTTTAATCTATACAGGAACCCACATCATCGTTGTCGGTATAAACACATTTTCAATAACAAGCAATTAATTATTTTCTTGGCCAACATGAGGATATCTGATAGTATTTAGGTATTTGACAACATTAAAATCCTTGGATGTGTTACCTACAAGTCTACTAACTATCTATATATATAAAAGAAAGTCATGTTAGTTACTTCACTTATAACTCAAGAACGGCTGAACCGATTTAGCTGAAAATTGGCAGGGAGGTAGTTTAGAGCCAGGAGAAGGACATAGGGTAGGGTAGGGTAGGGTAGGGTAGGGTAGGGTAGTGTAGGGTAGGGTAGTGTAGAGTAGGATGGTGTAGGGTAGTGTAGGGTCGGGTAGGGTAGGGTAGGGTCGGGTAGGGTAGGGTTGGGTAGGGTAGGGTAGTGTAGGGTAGGGTAGGGTAGGGTAGGGTAGGGTAGTGTAGGGTAGGGTAGTGTAGAGTAGGATAGTGTAGGGTAGTGTAGGGTCGGGTAGGGTAGGGTAGGGTAGGGTAATGTAGGGTAGTGTTGGGTCGGGTAGGATAGGGTAGGGTAGGGTAATGTAGGGTAGTGTAGGGTCGGGTAGGGTAGGGTTGGGTAGAGTAGTGTAGTGTAGGGTAGTGTAGGGTAGTGTAGGGTAGTGTAGGGTAGGGTAGGGTAGGTAGTATAAGGTAGGGTAGGTAGGGTAGATAAATGTTTGGTCTTTTTATGGCAAAACAAAGTTTGCCGGGTCAGCTAGTACTTCATAAAAGATAGCTTGCTTGATCTCTGTGACATAAGTCAAATTGACTGAAATAACTAGAAAAGTACTGGCCGCATTGGAATCTTTTATACTCCGATTTGTTTGTAATTTATCTCAGACTAATTCCAAATTCAAATTTTTGAAAATTCTTTTGTTTCGGTGGCATAAAAATGTCTTGATGTGTAGGAGAGGGAATTTTCATTTGTGCGAAATTTAGAAAACAATACGAATTACGTTTAGTTACAGTTTTTTTTTTCATTTTAAACGAAAGATAAAGTTAAAATTGAGGTATTGTAGCCATGCAACGCCTACATTTGACGAGGGCGGAGATGTTACGAGCTGTGGGAATGCTGGAAGCTGGGTCTGTTCAGCGTAATGTTGCTGAGGCCATAGGGACCCACCAAAATGTAATTTCAAGATTGTGGACATGCTATCGTGCCACAGGTATGAAGTAGCGTAATGTCGGGGCCCGTAATCTTGCCCCGCAGAACACAAATGGGGCAAGATTTCCTGCTCATGCACGACAATGCCCGGGCACTCACGGCGAGAACGGTAGCAGCTTGGTTACATACACACAATGTTAGGGCCTTAGACTGAAGGAAAGTTCAAAAAAAGGTCGTTGGCGTTAGAGACGACGACAATCACTAACGACCTTGAGGGAACAAAACGCGCACTCATTTCACACTCTCGCGATCCAAAACTCAAAAAAAAATTTTGTACTTTCCTTATTATTCTATGACTTTAAAAACGAAACCTTAGATCAAAATGTAGGTAGTAAAATTGTTTTTTTGAGATGGCGTCAATTTCATTAAAATACGCCCAGCGGTTTTGGTGCGATTGTCGTGTTTTTGTCCGTGTAAGACCCAACTTTTCAAATTAATTACACTTTGTTATACGAATAAAACTCAACATTTTCTTAGATCAAATTATTAATAAAATGGTCTCATGTAACATATTTTTTTTCCGAAAAAATATGGCTAGCCGTTTAGACGTGATTCTCATTTTAAAGTAGGCTACTGAGAGTTATCTGCACCTTAAGGCGCAGATACCCTTGAGTAGCTGATTAGCGGACAAAAACACGACAATAGCACCAAAACCGCTGGGCGTATTTTTATGATATCGACACCATCTCAAAGACAATTTAATTATCTACATTTTGATCCGATGCTTTTTTTTTAAGTCATAGAATAATATGGAAAGTACAAAAACTACAAAATTTTGGATCGCGCTGGTGTGATGCGAGTGCGCGTTTTGTTCCCTCAAGGTCGTTGGCTACTCCGTTTGTGAAAAAAGGCAGCTCCGTTGATCTGCAACACACTAAGGCCCTTTCCTGACGACGCGATGCGATTTAAATTGAGTCGATAGACGATATCGCGAACGTATTTTGTAAGAAAAATTTAATACAAAATACAAATAATTTATTATTCCTTATAATTGAATTGAATAGCATCGCATTGTGTCCATGTGCAAATACTTGCAATTTTACTTAGTAATCGCTTACCGCTGCGATACAAATCTAATTGCAACGCGCCATGAGGAAAACCACTAAAATTCAACCGCATCAGTAAACCGACCTCTCACGAAAGTCCTCGATCCCAAATGATAACTTCCAACTATAATAATTTGGCCTAGAACAATCCCACAACACTGTTCCCAAACTACTGCTACTCCTGAAAGCCAGAATCAACAGCGACCACCAGAAAAGCGCCGAGGCAATGAAGCTCGACGAAGTCCCGGAGAATTAATTTAACTGTCTTGGATCCCATAACGAAATTAATCAGAAAAGAATAACGGAGGAGTAGGTACGTAAAGTTACAAATTTCTACTTCCCTCCTATCAAGCAGGAGACAGAACAAACAAGGCCAATAAGCACAAAGGTTCGTTTACAACTGGGATAAGCCCAGTTGCCTAGCACTACGGATAAAAAATAGCTTTAATTGCTTTAATTTTAATGGGTCCTTACATTGCGAGCTGTTATATTTGATTCCAATAATACGTATGGCAACAACGCTTGAATGCACGGAAATTTGTTTTAGTTTCCACAAGGTCCGTATAGTAAACAACTCCTGATGCAGCCTGTATATTATTCAACATAATATTGCGTTGGCCTAGAACAGCGATATATCTATTTGTGGCAATATTTGACAAAATAAACATGCCGTTTACAAGGATGGTTTCTTTTATCAACCGCTTACATTGACCTAGTTACTGTGACATTACCTACTATTGTTAATGTAATTTTACGTACAAACATACTGCAAATCCATCGTTTAGTATAATCTGAGGAGATGAGATGAGTAGGTCAAAGTCTGGGTGTTATCTATATAAAAACTAGCTGACCCGGCAAACTTTGTTTTGCCATAAAAAGACCAAACATTTATCTACCCTACCCTACCCGACCCTACACTACCCTACCCTTCCCGACCCTACACTACCCTACACTACCCTACCCTACCCTACCCTACCCTACCCCACCCTACCCTACCTTACCCTACCCTACCCTACCCTACCCTACCCTACCCTACCCTACCCTACCCTACCATAACCTACCCGACCCTACACTACCCTACCCTACCCTACACTACCATACCCTACCCTACCCTACCCTACCCTACCCTACCCTACCTATAAACCTCACGGAGCCCGAGACCTTTCCAACGAATGCAAAACCTTGGAAATCGGTTCGTGCGTTCTGGAGTTATAGCGTCAGCAAGAAACCCGACTTATTTTTATATTACTTAGTGCGAGTTGAACACGTGCGGGTTCCGTATCTACCCATTATTATTAAACCGCCAAAATAAAACTGGTATCATTTTTATTGATGGCTAAGTTTTAAACGTATTGGCAAATTTAGATTTTCGCGAAAACTTCTAAGTACCAAAATTTACCTAATTGTTTTTTTTTTTGAATTTTTCCTTTATTTTTGCTGTAAGACCTCACTTTTTGCCAAATTTCGTGAATCTAGGTCAACGGGAACTATACCATATAGGTTTTCGACCCAAAACCTATAGGGTACTTCCGGTTGACCTGGAATTGTCAATTTTGGTTAAAAGCAAGGTCTTTCAGCAAAAGTAAAAGAAAAAACCGAAAAATAAAAGACGTTAAAAATTAAGGTAAATTTTGGTACAGACAAGTTTTCACGAAAATCTAAATTTGCTTATATCTTTTTATAGTACAGGACCTTGATTTTTACACACCTACTAGGGACTGTAGACTTCAGTATATGGTATAAATTTCAACTTCCTAGGTCTACCCGTTCCTGAGAAAATCGGTGGTGACACACGGACCGACGGACAGACGGACAAGAAAGTGATCTTTAAGTGTTCCTTTTTAGGGTTCCGTACCCAAAGGGTAAAAACGGGACCCTATTACTAAGACTCCGCGGTCCGTCTGTGTCTGTCTGTCTATCTGTCTGTCACCAGTCTGTATCTCATGAACCGTGATAGCTAGACAGTTGAAACTTTCATAGATGATGTATTACTGTTGCCGCTATAACAAAAAATACTAAAAACAGAATAAAATAAATATTTAAGTGGGGCTCCCATACAACAAACGTTATTTTTTTTTGTCGTTTTTTTGCGATAAAGGTAACACTAAAAACGAAACCTATTTCTCTTGGTCACGCTATAACTTGAGAACGGCTTAACCGATTGCTCTAATTCTTTTTTGTTGTGTTTTTTATTACTAGGAAAAGGTTCTTAGACAGAAACAAAAAAATTAAAAAATTAGGTAGGTAGGGTAGGTATGTAGGTATGTTAGGTATGTATAGTCCTCGCCAAACTTCTTGGCCGTCCTGAAGTTGGTTTACCGCATGCGCGAGGAACGAAAATGTGCTGTTTTTGTATGAGATTTTCTACTGCGCAGCCATTGAAGCCAACTTCAGGGCGGCCAAGAAGTTTGGCGAGAACTATAGTTAGGGTAGGTAGGGTAGGTATGTAGGTAGGATAAGGTAGGGTATATAGGGTAGGGTAGGCAGTTGACGGGAGCGAAGCCGCGGGCACAACTAGTCAGCGTATAAAATTCCCTCGCTAGGACAGAGGCTTTCTCTCGGTGGGCACAGTTGGACCCAGTGGTAATTGGTGGATGTCAAATTCTTCGTATATTTGGTTTTAGATTCTAAGGGATGGGCTCTAAGCTGAAATCTACCACGTGGGCCCAGTGTGGATTGATAAATCTCACATATCCTGTAAAACATTTGAATGTACACAAGACAGCCCATTGTACACTTGTTATTGTGAACGTTTGTCCTGTATGTTTTTTTGTGGTGTACAATAAAGTATATAATAATAATAATAAGTGGATGTGATTTGGAGTGTGCTATTCGGGAGTATCGCTACATGCCACCCGAACTTAGGCCACGATTACCTCGTTTGCCCATGCATAACAAAAATAGGGCGCTGGTGGCTGCTCTGGATTCGCAGTTGTCAAACTATTTTGATGACTGTGAAGACCTCACTGATACACATTCGATCATGTACTGCGCGGCTGTAGCGGCATGTCGTGTAGCCCACGTCAAATTTGCTGATGACAATGCTACACGACCGAAACCAGCCGTACCGGCTTGGCAGTGCAGGATCGAACGTCGTATTGGTGGGGCCAGAGCACTCATCGGCAAACTAATTTGTTTCAGGGATGGCAATGATCGCCCAAGAGTGATGCGCTTTGTGAGACGGGCGTTTTCGGGGACTGATGTCAGCCCCCGAGACTATATATCTCATGTCACAGAGCGCATCAACTTCCTGAAACAAAAAGTGTTTGCATGAGCAAATCGTATTCGTAGGTACAGACGGAGAGCGGAGCGATACACCCAGAATCATACGTTTCAAAGTAATAAATGGTGGATTTATCGGGCTTGGGAGCGACCCGACCAAGGTGTGACTGATACGCTGGATGAAGACGCTATGTGTTCATTCTGGCGCAGCATCTGGTCGGTGCCTGTCAGTTACACCGAAGGTGAATGGACTCGGGAGGTGAAATGGGAGCTATAACGATCAGCCCTCAAGATGTAGCCCGTGCAGTCCGTCCGTTGCCGAACTGGAAATCTCCGGGGCCGGAGGGCCGGACGGGCACAACTGCTGGATCAAGTGGTTACAAAGGTCGCACGCTCGTTTGGCATCTTAGTACCAGGCAGTCTTGGAGTCTGGTTCCCTACCCAAGTTCCTTATAACCAGAATAACCCACCTGCTCCACAAGTCTGGTTGCACCGCGGAACCCAAAAATTATAGATCTATTACATGTTTACCAATGGTCTATAAGGTTCTTACATCCATTTTGAGAGATAAAATTAATAAACACGTCGACGATAACTCGATCATGTCGGTCTCTTAGAAAGGATGTAGGGTCTCGCGGTACTAAGGAGCTACTCCTTATTGATATGGCCATTAGCCAACAGGTTCGGCGTTCCCGAAAGGATCTGTCGACATGTTGGATAGATTATAAGAAGGCCTATGATTTGGTGCCTGATACATGGCTCATGAGGGTGCTAGAATTGTATAAAATAGATACAACTCTACGCACCTTCCTGATGTCCTGTATTGAGCAATGGAGCACAGTCCTTCGCTATCCAGGATTTTAAAATATCCAGAGGAATAGCGAACCTGTAAGTATCGAGCCAGGTATATTCCAGGGCGATAGTTTGAGTCCACTTTGGTTTTGCCTGGCCCTGAATCCTGTAAGCATGCTGCTCGGTTAAAGAGAGGTGGTCAGGTTATATCTCACTACCTTTACAAGGCTGACCTGAAGCTCTGTGCCCCCAGCAATCTTCAGTTGATGGAGCTACTGAAGGTAACTGAAACTTTTAGTAACGCCATCAGGATGGAGTTTGGTGTGGACAAATGAGCGGTCATGCATGTAAAGCGAGGGGAGATTGTGGAATCCGTAGGCATTCAACTCGCGGATTCCATAAACCTGAGATCCCTCTCTCCAAACGAAACCTATAAGCATTTGGGTATGTCGGAAGCGTTAGGTATCAGCACTACTGACATGAAGCAATCGTTGAAGGAACGCTTCTTTGGCCGCCTAAAGAAGGTATTCAAATGCCTTCTTTCAGGCGGAAACAAGGTGCGCGCCTTCAACGGTTGGGTATTGATGTACTCTTTCGGCATACTCAAATGGACTCTAACGGAACTTGACAGGCGGGTCCGTACACTACTGTCTGCATATCGAATGCATCACCTACGATCGTCGGCCGAGGCTTGTTAAATGCCAAAAGCCTCCACAACCGCGAGATATGCAATCTCAGGGCATATTTCCTACACACCGATGTGGATACGCATCGAGATGTAGTAGCAGTGGACAAGAGACTCATCCCGCTCTCCTTGGCGAAGCCAAGTTCAAGTTCCAGTTCTCTGGCGCAAGCCTGTAGTGCTTGACACTAACGACCGCAGGGAAGTATGGCAGAGTAAGGAGTTCCACGGACGCTTTTGCCGGGCCCTACATGGGTCCGATGTAGACCAAGCAGCGTCCGTAGCCTGGCTACGTTTCGGTGGCCTCTTTGGGGAAACCGAAGGTTTTGTCTGTGCAATTATGGACGAAGTTATCATAACGAATAACTACCGGAGATTTATTGTGAAGGATGGCACGGTTGATATCTGTCGGGCATGTCACCGCCCGGGTGAATCGATCCGCCACATTATCTCTGGTTGTTCTCGTCTAGCTAACGAAGAGTACTTGCATAGGCACAACCTTGTAGCCAGGATCATCCACCAGCAACTTGCTCTGAAATACACTTTTGTGGCATCGGAGTTACCGTACTACAGGTATGTGCCCGACCCAGTTCTCGAAACTGGCAATATCACATGGTACTGGGATCGGTCCAACATCACTAACATAAGGACTATTGTAGCCAATAAGCCTGTTATTGTGGTAGTGGATCGAATCGAGAGGCGTGCAATGATTGTTGACATTACCGTCCCGCATGACGGGAACATCGTGAAAGCCGAGAAAAATAATCAAATCAAGTATCTTGACTTGGCTCGCGAGGTTGTCGACATGTGGGATATGGACACAGCGATCATTGTTTCGATAGTCGTGTCGGCCAATGGCTTAATAGCCACGAACCTCGACCAACACCTTAGGAGGCTCTCGTTAGGTGGCTGGGTCAAGGGCCTGATCCAGAAAACAGTATTGCTGGACACGGCTCGGATTTTAGGAGGTTCCTCTCTCTAGAGCGCTGACGCCGGTAGCTTGGACCCTGTTCCCGATACCGCGGTGGCCCTCTATTTTTTTATATTTTTAAATTTATTTATTTTTTCCTTTTTCTTTTATGTGTGTTTTGTAAACATATTTGAAAATGTAACCAATAAGAAAAAAGTTAAATAAAGGAAATAATAATAATGTGTGAAAGCATAAATATCTTGGACTCTTTGGTTCTGGGACATTGGTGCCCTCACGATGTTTTCCATCATCGTTTTGTAAGCAGTCGTGATCAAATTAGTTGTACACAAGGTACAGTGCCTCATCATAATCATCAGCCTTCTCTTAATGTTCCAGGCTTCTTCTCTGTGAGAGGAAATGAGCCGTAATCCACCACGCGGGCCCAGTGCTTGTTCGCGGATGTCACACGGTTTCCTCACGATGTTTTCCTTCACCGTTTTAAGAGAAAAGATGAAATAATTTACACAAAGTAAAGCGCATGCCTGGGCTTGAATCCTCGACCAACAACTTGTAAGTCGCGGCCAACACCACTGTTCTCCACACAGTACAGTGCCAATCTGGGTTCAATCTCACAACCTGTAATGCGTCATGTAAGTCGAGCAGGCCATTCATCACTGCGCCATCAGAGTCAAGACATAATAACAATAATTCAACATTAAAATACAGCAGAGGATAGCAGAGGATTTTCTCATAATGCATTTTGTCATGCATTATGCATGACAAAATGCTGGTAGAATATTAATTAATGTAATTACGCGGCAGCGTGTCGAGCCAAGTTCAAGCAAAAAAGAAACTGGCGACGCAGCAGCTGTGAGTAATATTACACGAACCATTTGGAGCCACTTTTTTCATCTTAATAACTCAAAATCTATTTAACATAAGCACATGAAAGGAGATGTATCATTTTCGGCCATGAGATGTACATTTATCAAAAAAGTGGCAAAAATCCCATGAATTGAGGAAAATTATTATTTCGTGAATTTAAGCCTGATTGATTTCTTGCGTACAAAAAGTAATAGCTTTTCAACTATTGCCATAATCTATTCAACATGGCGTCTCTCATAGTTTGCATTTTGATTTCGTTCTGAAATCATGTCACATCAAAGCATAAATAACGTAGACTTTAAATATTAAAGGTAAGTGTTCTTGTGCTAGTAAAAATTACTATATAATCTCAACATTCACACCATTATTTTTTTTATTTTTTATTATTACTTGTAAATTTTAATTTATGTGACATTCAAAAGTGCCGTTTATTGGCCTAATTGAATAAATATATTTGACTTGACTTACATCTTTTACGACTAATATAAAAGCAAGTGGGACTATTTCATCGTTAAAAAACTATTTATTTTACTCTTTGGAAGTGTACTTCTAAACGAATAATTCAAAATGAAATTTTTTTTGAGTATTTGAGTGTAAAGTCACTTTCTAGGTTATATAAACGTCAAAACTAAGACCTCTCATGGCTGTCACGTAACTGTCACGATAAACGTCAAACAGTTTTATTTTTTATGATATGAAAAAAAATGTTACTCTATTGACTATTATATTCAGGGGTTAGTTTCCCGGCTTTCCTAAAAGGTACAGGTTATGGCCGGAGTCCCATACAAAAATGAAAAATCTCCTTTCAAGATACAGAACTTAATTGGCACTCATTTTGATCTCAATTCTTTTGTCGGCGTAGACAACAACCACGCATATTCTTAGTATTGAACTTGGCTCCCTTTTTCACATTTATGTGTAGATGGGATATTTTAACACAATCGTTTAAATCTTAAAATACGTTTTAATCTATCTTACTCAAGATTCTATAAAAACAGTACCTATTTAAAATCTAAATGTTTTATAGTCATCCCGCCGTATAGAAGCTCTAATAGGCTACAAACACCACAAGAATTTAAAATAGGACTTAGGCCAGTTTCACACTGCCTACTTATGCAGCGTTTCTGCTGCAGCGTTAGAGTCGCGTACTTGCGAGTCGCCATTTTCACAATGAAAGTCGGAACCACACTTACGTGGCGTGGCGCGGCGTGGCGCAGGATCCACCAATCAAACGACTATGTTCCATTACGTCATAACATAACAACGTGTTTTGTAGCCAATCAACTGCGTCAGAAGGCGCCACGACACGCCACGCCACGTAAGTGTGGTTCTGTCTTAAGTTAGTATGTCTAGACTTCTGGAGTTCTGTGAAATGAATTATTTGTGTATTCTTACCACAGATAATATAATACCTAGCATAAAGTTGCCTCATTCCGTACAAAAAAACCGTGCCGACGTAACTTTCGTTTTTCTAGCGTTTTTCTTCCTATTAAACTGATATTTATTTTACATCGATCGCGTTCGGTTCCGTTCCATGGCGATAGATAGATGGTGTTAGTAGCAGCGACTTGCAAGAATCAGGGTTTACTCGGTTCGTGAATATTTTTTTCCATAAATAAATTGACGATTTGTTTTTTAGTATTTTTTTGCACGTTTCTACAGTTTCATTGCACCAAAATGTGTTAAAATACAAATTTAAACAATCGAGTGATGCCTCAGAAATTTAAAACAGCGCCATCTATATTCAAAAATCTTCTGTTTTTTTTTATTAATGTATATTATGGTGTAATAAAGCATTACTGTATAATAATAAATTATTTATTAGGTACTTATTTACTACTACCTACCTAAAGCTTTTTGTTGTTTCTTAAATGTTAATTTTGTTTTACAAGTATTTTATTTTTGCTACCTGAATGTTAATTAATCTAAATGTAATTGTAAACTTCTGCTATGTTACTTTCATCCTGTAAGTACTACGCTCAACTTACTTGTATTGTTTAAATAAGTCAGTTTCTGATGTATGTAAGTGAATGCCAATGTAATTCTTTTGAGAAATAAAGATTATTTAACTACTAGCTGACCCGGCAAACTTTGTTTTGCCATAAAAACACCAAACATTTATCTACCCTACCTTACACTACCTACTCTACCCTACCCTACCCGACCCTACACTACCCTACCCTACCCTACACTACCCTACCCTACACTACCTTCCTTACCCTACGTTACACTACCCTACCCTACACTACCCTACCCTACACTACCCTACCCTACACTACCCTACCCTACACTACACTACCCTACCCTACCCTACACTACCCTACCCTACACTACCCTACCCTACCCTACCCTACCCTACCCTACACTACCCTACCCTACCCTACGCTACACTACCCTACCCTACCCTACCCTACACTACACTACCCTACCCTACACTACCCTACCCTACATTACCCTACCCTACACTACACTACCCTACCCTACACTACCCTACCCTACACTACCCTACCCTACACTACCCTACCCTACCCTACTACACAAAGCAAAAATAGCTTGTACAATAGCAATAAAGCTCAAATTGACTCTACGTTTTAGTTAGAAAAGTTTTGTATGGGAAAAAGAAAAGGGCTGTTTTTATTTTTTTTCCGGTAATTATTAGAATTTTTCTCCCCGTAAAAACCATCTTTGAACTTCAACGAACATTTAAAAAAAGAATTGGCCAAATTGGTCCAGGCGTTGTTGAGTTATGCGCTTACCAACACATTTTGCGATTCATTTTTATATTATAGATAATATAAATAAACTAGCTGTCCCACGCGGCTTCGCTCCCGTCAACTGGCTACCTACCCTACCTACCCTACATACATGAATGCTGCCTGACTCAACGGAAGCTCTCAAAAAGGAATATTTTTTTCGGTTTATGCAACATTTTTCATTTATGCTCCGCTCCTATTGGTCGTAGCGTGATGTTATATAGCCTATACCTTCTAAACCTAAACCTTCCTCGATAAATGGGCTATCTAACACAAAAAGAATTTTTCAATTCCAACCAGTAGTTCATGAGATTAGCGCGTTCAAACAAACAAACAAACAAACTCTTCAACTTTATAATATTATATATTATATATAGTATAGATTTTGTATCGCTATAAAAAGTCACCTCGTGTGTAACCACTCTCATATTCAATAAGCTTACTTAAAATTCGTTGCATGTATATTTTTTTGCACCAATCATTAGGAATTAGATACCTACCTTGTTAAAATCAGAATGCAGCATGTTTTAAATGATTTAATTTAATACTTAGATATCCCATTATTACGTCTTTTTTATACTGATTGATCTATGGTCCAAATCTACGTGATCTGATAAAATTAACAGTTTTTTTTTTGTTGACAGGCTCGCGTTTTACCACTACCTTATCCCTTCTGATGGTAAGCGATGATCTGCAGCCGTATTCTGTAAGTGCGCAAAGAGTTTGAACGCTATCCAACCGACCAAATCTGCCGTGGTATAACTAAAATGCTGTTAACCGACATCTGTTCGATTTTTACTTTTGATGCTATTTTATTTATGAGAAAAATATCTTTCGACCTATGTTTGTGAATTTTGAAGACCTTGAACAAAACTATTCAAGGTATTTAAAATTCGAAAACTCAGATCGATAGATATTTTTTTACCCGACTGCCGATGGAGGGTAATGTGTTTATCAGTCTATGTATGTATGTTTGTTCCTATATGGAGTTCCAGAGACCAAACGCGTCGGCCGATTTTGATGATTCGTACGTCAATCGATTCGTCATAGCCTGCGAGTGTCACTGGCTACATCATGAAATAAATCATGCTGTGCAGTCGGAGGATACATATTCGCGAGCTGGCTGATAAAAACCAGATGTATCCTCTGACTGCAAAGCATTATTTTTTCTTGTTCACGTCTTTTTAGTTCGCTTTTTAAGCAGTCGGGTATTTGATTTTTTCTTCGGGGTTTTTGATCGACCAATCATGCAAGATGCATGATGACATGCGAGATGAATATCGCGATGTGGATTTCCGTCTTGTGTGATTGGCCGATTTGGTCGGTTGATGGCGTTCTAACTCTTTGTGCACTTCCGCAATACGGCTGCTGGTCGAAAGTACGCTTGCATAGAACATATTCACTCTTGACGTAAAGATCTTCAGGTTTCAGGTAATCAGGAAACACAGATTCCGGCAAGGAATTCCACTCCTTAGCTGCACGCACAGATCTGCTAAGTTTGGGGTGCTATATTCGATTCTCTGATCGGGCAGTGTTATTGGGCATCTCCCATTAGGAATTTCTAATAATTCCAGCCGAAAGACGTCAACTGCTGAACATAGGCCGGTCCTGAGCGTCTCGCATCCAGCGGGTTGCTGTAACCATAAGAGTAAATGCGGTCACAGACATCCAACTGAATATTCTAAGTTAAAATATATATCGAGGTTTGGCTCTCGCCTATTTCCTTTTCCAATATTTGACCAATTTAAAATATATAATTTCATGAACTGAAAAAGAAAGATAAATACTGTCTGTTCATTTTTGATGATACATTATCTTTAGAAGCACTAGAACCCTCAAAAAAGCTCAAAATTGCGCTGTCAACAGAGGCCTAGTGCACACATTTGACAAATATAAATGGAAAAAGAAAAACATAGAAGCACAACGTAATATATCTTTTTTTATTTAAGAAGCTTGAGACCTGACACCAGTCTTGCCAAGGGGTACCCGTGTTACCCAGTTACTGAGTTGTGGAGGTCAGATAGGCAGTCGCTCCATGTAAAACACTAGTACTCAGCTGAATCCGGTAAGACTGGAAGCCAACCCCAATATAGTTGGGAAAAGGCTAGGCAGATTTATGTTTTTTTTTATGGAATATCTTTTAACCGGTCATCTGTCCATCAGACCGAATCGGATTAGAACACTGGTAATTTATATTGTGTCTGGAAGTGGACAGTTGAAGGTTTAAATTGGTCCAATAGATACTGGAGGAGAGTCAAACCTCGAATTATGACTTTTTACTAAGGAAATTCAGTCGGCGCTCTCTGCCCGCATTTTGTCTTCATTATAAATGTCGATAACATTGGTACACCTATTTCATGGATTTTGTAAATTTTAATTCCTATTTTTCTTTTCAATGCCGTTTTAAATTGTAATCGTTTAATTTTGATTTTGTTTATCTATGTTGCTCTCAACTTCACTCGTGAGTAACATTGTTTAACTAAGATGTGGATATCATCGTGGGTTACACATACATCGTGGGTTTTTATTTTTTATTACTTATTTATCTAAGTAGCTCGAGGATAAGTAATAACAGCCGCACGAGTCGATCTACAAGGTTAAGCAACGCTTGCCGAGGTCAGTCCGTGGAAGGGTGACCATCTTCACATAACGAAAATTCCTCCACACCTCAGAAAGCACGTTAAGACGTTGGTCCCGGCTGTCATTTGAAGATCTTTGACAGTCGTTACGGGTAGTCAGAAACCTGAGATCTTGCCGATCGAGCCCCACACTAAGAATTTCTTCCTGTATCGTGGGTGCGTTTACAAAAATATAAACTCTCATACACAACACCCAGAGCCGGAACAACTATCTGTAGGTCATACAAATATTTGCTCCGTACGGGAATCGAACCCGCAACACGCAGCGCAGCAAGCAGTCAATCGCTCAACCACTGCGCCAACCGTGCGCCCAAGATCTGACACCTGCAGTCTGGCCAAGGGGTGTACCCAGTTAGAATAGAATAGAATAGAATAGAATATACTTTATTGTACACCATAAAATTATAGACATTTACAAAAAAACTTATATAAATGGGTACAAAGGCGGTCTTATCGCTGACAGCGATATCTACCAGACAACCTTTGGACCACCAGTTACTGGGTTGTGGAGGTCAGATAGGCAGTCAGTCCATGTAAAATATTGGTACTCAGCTGAATCCGGTTAGACTGGAGGCTGACCCCAACATCGTTGGGCAAAGACCGGGCAGATTGAGTCTTGTGAATCTTTATATATTTTTTATGTGACTCAAAATTTAAAATAAAATTTTAATTATTAAATTAGTCTATTAAGCGACACTTTTGAACGTCATAACTAATAATTAATTCTGTCTATTCGGATATGTAGCTTGTTATGGAGAAAAACAGACAAGAAACTCCACACTTACTCTTTAAAAAAAAGTGTTTTACAAGTATTTGGTTACATCATTCTTGTTGGAAAAATACATATATGTAAAAAACGACGAAAAACGAGAACGATGTAAAAAAAAGATGTGCACGTAAAACAATAAAAAATAACAATAAATAGGTAATTAAAAACAGGCCGAGGCAGCTAAGTTATGACCAATCCCAACTGATGGCGCCCGTTCACGAACATGACACATGGATCGGCACCACTCAGCTCAACCATCATGAAGCGAACCGAATGATCTAATGACTGTATGTTTGCCCGAAATAAATAACTTACTTCACACGTTTGCTGACAGTAAGCACTTATCCTGACACCACATTACGGCAATAGAATTTTCCATAGTAAGTGAAAAACGTTTCACGACGTGGTGTCATGTTGGTCTTATGTTTGCCTGCCGAAATTCGATACTACGTCGATGGACGTGAACGTTTCTCGACGTTATGAAAAAATCTCTCTAAAAACGTCTCGTCTAATATTTCTTCTGATGAGCTGGAGGCGCCAGCTTCTTCTATATGCTGTGGTTCATAGTTCATATCAGAGCCATAATCTTCGTCATTGTCCTCGAAAGAATCCTGATCCTTTCTGATAACAATATGAAACTACCCACAAAATACTCGTGTTACGACAATAAGAAATATGAAATTGCTCACAATATGACTGGATACTGCTGTTCATAATACCTATATGAAATATTATCGTCAGACGACGTACTGCCAATACTACTAAGAATAAGTGACCCGTCGTTCAACGTACTGTCATAACGCACTATTAAGGTTACACTAGTCGAAAATTCTTCCATATTTGTATGGAAGAACTTTTAGTAGTCTAGAGATTATTCCACTGTTTGACGATGTACGTTTAAAATAAAAAATTATATCAACTTCAACTTGTCTCATCATTATCTAGTCCTATAAGGAAACAAAAATGTAAAAAAATATATATTTGAAAGTTATGAGCGTCGAAAGTTCCATATTTCTACACTAATTTTAACGCATCTTTGGGCGGAAATAAATACCATAAGAAAAAGGAAAATTGAAAAACGGCCTCCATAAATGGATAGATTAGTAATTCAACAATGCAAATAATGTTATTTTATAAATATACATTTAGTTGTTTTTTCATGATAACTAGACTCCCAAAGGTCTGTTTATAAAATTTCGCGCGCTCGTTTCGTCATAAATCATCATCCATTTCGATACAAATTTGCAAAAGTGCTAATTCGTACGCGAACTAGCTTCTTACTGCTCATCACAGCATCTATCTCTTTCGCGCATGTTGTCGGTTAAGATAGCATGCATTTTAACCCCGCACACAAAATAGTTCGTGCCGTCGACTAGTTCAAACTGTCAGCGTACGTGCATTAATATTTATTTGTCTTCCACAAAGGCACGGCAATATTATCTATAACAAAGGTGTTTTACAAACTAGGTATTACATAAGAGTACAATGTCAAATAATAAAAACTTTGTGGACCGTTTTTTAATATAAATGTGGATGGATGAAGAGGGAGAGGAAGTCTAAAGAAAAGATGGATGGACTGTGTAAGGAGTGATATGAAAGAAAAGGGAGTCAGTTTTAGCGTGACGGGGGCCAGGATGGTATGGAAGAAGAAAACGTGTTGCGCCGACCACAAGTAACATGGGACAAGGGCAGGAAGATGATGAGATACTTTGTGGGCCGACTGGTATCTGCACTAGGAAATCCTATCACACGGATTCCACACTAAACTGCGATTACTATTAGATTCAAGCACTTGCACTTGCACTTGTATCGGGACTGTTCTACAAAATACAACATCTTATCTGTATACCTACATTTAGCAAATAAACTATTTCATTCATTCATTCATTCAAGAAAACTATTTTATTAACAAATATTTTTGTATTTTGTGTAAAAATGTTTTTTTTTTCACATTTTAGTTGTGGTTAATAATGAGCAAGTTTAATACATAAAATGCCCAAAGTTATGCCTGAATAGATTACCCGAATGATAAAAACTAATATAACCGGTGAAATGAGAGTGTACCAGGGTGAACTGTATATATATATATCTGCGTTCCCCTTTAGACCGTACCTACCGGCGGCGTGATGTTATGTTATGAAATGGCGTAAACAATAAACAGACATGCGATTGCAGCAATCCCGAGAGATCGCCGTTGTTTATTGAAGAGTTCTGTTGTATATATCTTCAAAGTTCTTCACCAGATATCTATATACCTTATATCATGGCAGTGCACAAAAAATAACAAGTCCGCCACCTTGGGCCGTCCGCCATATTGGATTTAGAGTGACGTCACTTAGCTAACCACGCATTGTCATCCAAACCACAGATAATATAATACTAGCATACAGATGCCTCATCCCATACAAAGAAACCGTGCCTACGTAACTAGCGTTTTTCATCTGATTAATCTTGTTATTTTTGTAAGTACATCAATCGCATTCGATCCCGTTTCACGGCAATAGATGGTGTTAGCAGTGACTTGCAAGTAAAAGGGTTTACTAGGTTCGTGAATATTTTTTCGTTAAATACAGTGAAGGTTCGTTTGATAGTTTTTTTTGCACGTTTTTACAGTTTTTAGCACCAAAATGTGTTACAATGCAAATTTTAACAATCGAGTGTAATGCCTCAGAAATTTAAAAATGCGCCATCTACTGGCATCAATTTTAAATGATCCGTTCAAATAATCTTTGAAATATGAATTAAGAGCCCAATATTCCATATTTTTGTACGTAGGAGAGTTGGTTAAACAAGAACATGCAATTTTTATGTTCAAGTCCAGAAAATGTTAATTTTACACACAATTATTGAATTGAGTGTACATGTCGCGCCATCTAGTGAGATTTTTTTGAACCAAATATTCTTTCTTAACAATGAGACCCCGTGATATCCAAACTAAACGTGTATGCAAAATTTTATCTTAATCGGTGGAGGATAACTGCTTTAAAATTCTGTTGCAAGATTTGACCCGAACACACTTACATACATACATTACAAGTTGACATCTACCGACCATTGGGATCCGCATTGGACCCGCTAGGTAGATGATGGCCCGCTCCCTCTCACACGACATTATATGCTGATTATGCATGTTTTATACTTATGTTATAAAGGAAATAATAAATTAACATAATAACGTAATTAGCCTAATTGGTCATTATTGCTATATACATAGCAATAATTACCTATTAGGCTAATTACTGTAGGTAGGTCATTAAAAAGAATGAGATTGCCGCGTCCATCTTTGTATTTTCTATTTCTTTTATTTATGCTTCGTGAAAACTACATAGCTAATTACCTAGCTAGGTATACCTACCTACTTACTAACATCACAACTAGGAACATGTATGTATTGTTAGTCTAAAAATAACATAGCTCTTACGTAATCTAATCTGCTTAGGAAAACCCTACATTAACGACTGCATGGTCATATTAGTATTACGTCTTATTTCATATCCTGAGTAGTAGAGTACCCAAATCATCTTCAATGTGAGTGCAATGCCCCTGTGTACAAAAGCTGGCGTGCCCCGAGTGCCCGTACACCTGCGATTGGCGTGGCCTCTTACAGATCCCCAAAAGAACCTAATGAACGCCACTGACATTACGATTAGCGTGGCCGCTTACTGGTCCTTAAATGGACCTAATGAACACCACTGGCATTGCGATTGGCGTGGCCGTTTACTGGTCCCGAAATGGACTTAATGAACGCCACTGACATTGCGATTGGCGTGGCCACTTACTGATCCCGAAATAGACCTAATGAACGCCACTGATATAGCGATTGGCGTGGCCGCTTACTGGTCCTGAAAAGGACCTAATTAATGCCACTGACAATGCGATTGGCGTGGCCGCTTACTGGACCCGAAAACACACCAGGTGGGAAGGCCTTCCAACGCAACGTCTTCCGGTTCGCGGTCGCCACTCTAGAACTTTTCTGCCCCATCCGTTCTGTGAGCAATGTGCCCTGCCCACTGCCACTTAATTGGTTCTCTTGCGGATCTCTACATTTCTGATTCGATCAAGCAAGGATACTCCGAGCATAGCTCTCTCCATTGCCATTTGAGTGACTGTAAGCTTTCTGATGAGGCCCATTGTGAGCGACTACGTCTCAGAGCCACGGGTCATCACTGGCAACACACCCTGGTCATAGTTTTTTACCAGTCCCAAAACACAAAAGTTCTAATCTGGAACACAACGCAGTTTTTTGTCTGTAAAAAATTTCAGGAACGTAATCTATTTTGTAACACAGAATCAAATTTCAATACCTTACATTTTGATAACTCAACGACATTCTCGAGCAGACGTATTTTAATAAACCAATGGACTCCTTAAGGCGGTACCCTGACCAAGAAATCAGCATGAGTTATGAGCATTACTATTGGCCTAGCGGCACTGGTGGCGCATGAATTACAGTGGTGAATACGCCCAGATTTTTGAATAAAATCTTTATAAAATCCAATTATAGTCTTTTGAAAAAAAAATACTACAAAAATTTTCGTTATCAAATTGTCTAGCCATTAGTGTTAGTACGAAAAATAATTGATGAACACTTTACGAGGAGATGCATGCTATCAATATTTTTTATTCATTTTTATGGTTTTGTTGGACGGAGTTTAGTGAAACATATACCCCTTTAAAAAAAAAAAGTATACGATCATTTTAGAATCAATAATATGTAGAAACTTAATGTATTTTTATTATTTGATATTTCTTTTTAAATAACGAGGAGATAGCTCCTAAAAACAACACGAAAACGGCTAACGCGGCGTTTTGCTCGGGGTACCACCTTAATGCGTATATTCCCCAATTAAAGAGAACCCGAACTAGAAGAACTCCTGAACAAACCGAACAACAAATCGACTCGCTTTAAATTGCTTTTGAACCTGAAAACCAGAAGCAAATTACCTCAACGACACATTTAAACAGAGCCACATCAATTCTTAACTTGTTTACCGACAACCATCACGCGATTCACCCGCCACATATAAAAGAGGTTCCATTGAAAACATACACTTCATTTGGCATTACAGCCTTTTTGACGAGTGCATGTGCGGAACGGTTTAAAAAAACTCAAGTGTCAATTTTCTGTCAGTGCAAAAATTGTCGTCAAAATTTAAAATGGATTTATAAAAAGCGTGGACGTAATGAATTTGTATATTTATCTAATTTCTTTAATAATTTGCCTTATTGTATTAGAAGGTTTTAGATTAGCATGCATACCGGTAGAAAATTAGCAAAAATGCTGTCGTAATAAAAAAAATGTTGTGATTGTAAACTGTCACTTTTCCCGCCGAAACCCAAAAATACAGATAAAATAAACTAAAAACCCGTGAAAGCAGGCAAAGACAATAAGTATGGATTCCAATTGGACAATCTATCCGCGCATGGGGCTGCGGTCCCCAAACCTGACGAATACCACGGTGAACCTTCAGGAGAGCTTCGAAATAGATCTGGAAGATACCAACTGGATCCTGACTTCATCGTTCATCATCTTCACCATGCAAACAGGTACTTACATACTTAAATATCATTTAAAATTCGCCCCTCGTCGCAAGCGCGACTGCAGCGTGAGATTATGGGTTCGGTTCCCATGTTGTAAAGTTCCTTGAAAGGCGGTTTTTTAAGGGATTTCTAAAAAAGTAGATCAGCTAGGGACTCTGGTTTTATGCATGATTGTCCTGTTACAAGACTTACAAGTGCATCTTGCAATATACCTAGCTATATTGTGGGTAGGGGCGCACCCAGGATTTGCGACTGGTGGGCTATCACCAGGGGGTTTGTGCGGTGACCCCGGAGATGTTTAAAAATGTGGGGTTCTTAAAATACCGTTTTAGTCTATTTTTAACCTCCGCCGGAAAAATAGGGGTGTTATAAGTTTCACGTGTGTTGCTGTATTTGTTGTGTATCTGTGTGTCTGTGTATCTGTGATTCTGTCTGTGGCATCATAGCGCCTAAACCGATTTTGATTTAGTTTTTTATGTTTGAAAGATGATTTTGTCGAGTGTTTTTAGCTATGTTTTAATAAAATCGGTTCAGCCGTTCAATAGTTATGGGCGTTTTACTGTTTGAATCGGGGTGTTTTTTTGCAAGATAAATGTGTCAAGGGTTTTTTTTTTTTTAAATTATACTTTATTTACTTTAAAATATAGACACAATCTTTTAAAATGGTCAATGATTAGGCATATGCGTTGATATACTAAATATATTTCGTAGAGGAGGATAGATTTATCTTTCCTATCCGGCCTTTGACTAATGAAGCTGAAACTGGCAGCCAAAACGTAGCAGCCAAACTACCCAGGGCCGTAAATAGTGTAGGCCCTGTGCGACTCTTTTTTAAATTTTAATTTCAAACATGAGATGGCTGTTTAAGGAAAAATTTTGATTATTTACTTAAAAATTAGGCAATGACTTAAAAGTCCGATTTTCGAATATTAAATTATTAATGGATCAGATTTTTTTCTATGAAATTTGCCTCACGCGCGCCTGTGTGTGTCCTGTTTACTTAGGCAACAGAAGATGCAACTATCTTCTGCAAATTGAAGAAATTCGTAGGTTTTCTTATTTCCTAACATCGCGCAACGATGGAAAAATTCTATAAATTGTCTTGCACACTCTAGTAGAAGCCTAGTAAATATTTAAGCATAATTTAGTAGGGAGCACAAGATGTAACTATGACATTTTGGACAAAACATTAATAAATTGAAGAAATTCGTTGGTTTTCTTATTTCCTAACATCGCGCAACGACAAAAAATTCTATAAATTGTCTGAGACACTCTAGCAGATGCCTAGTAAATATTTATGCAAGATTCAGTAGGGAACACAGTATACAACTACGACATTTTTGAGAAAACTATAAGAAATTGAAGATATTCGTTGGTTTTTCTTATTTCCCAACATCGCGCAACGATGGAAAATTCTATAAATTGTCTGAGACACTCTAGTAGACGCCTAGTAAATATTTAAGCATGAGTTAGCAGGGAGCACAAGATGTAACTATGACATTTTTGACAAAACTTTAAGAAATTTAAGAAATTAGTAAATTTTTCTTATTGTCTAACAACGTGCAACGAAATCATAAAAAAGGTAAGAAAAATAAGGTACGTTTTACTCCATGTTAGTTATATTTATTACCTTAATTAAGTTACTAGGCATCTGCTAGAGTGTCTCAGACAATTTATAGAATTTTCCATCGTTGCGCGATGTTAGGCAATAAGAAAAACCAACGAATTTCTTCAATTTCTTAAAGTTTTCTCAAAAATGTTGGGCAATAAGAAAAACCAACGAATATCTTCAATTTCTTAAAGTTTTGTCAAAAATGTCATAGTTACATCTTGTGCTCCCTGCTAACTCATGCTTAAATATTTCCTAGGCATCTGCTAGAGTGTGTCAGACAATTTATAGAATTTTCCATCGTTGCGCGATGTTAGGCAATAAGAAAAACCAACGAATTTCTTCAATTTATTAAAGTTTTCTCAAAAATGTCATAGTTACATCTTGTGCTCCCTACTAAATCTTGATTTAATATTTACTAGGCATCTGCTAGAGTGTCTCAGACAATTTATAGAATTTTCCATCGTTGCGCGATGTTAGGAAATAAGAAAAACCTACGAATTTCTTAGTTTTCTCAAAAATGTTGTAGTTGTATCTTGTGCTCCCTACTAACTCATGCTTAAATATTTACTAGGCATCTGCTCGAGTGTGTCAGACAATTTATAGAATTTTCCATCGTTGCGCGATGTTAGGCAATAAGAAAATCTACGTATTTCTTAAAGTTTATTGAAAATGTCATAGTTGCATCTTCTGTTCCCTAAGTAAACAGACTCCACCAACAGCCACACTCACACAGGCGCGCGTTTGGCAAATTTCATAAAAAAAAATCTGACCCATTAATAATTTAATATTCGAAAATCGGACATAAAGTCGTTGCCTAATTTTCATGTAAATAATCTAAATTTTTCCTTAAACTGCCATCTAATGTTAGAAATTAAAATTTAAAAAAGAGTTGCACAGGGCCCCACACTATTTACGGCCCTGGGTAGTTTGGCTGCTACGTTTTGGCTGCCAGTTTCAGCTTCATCTTTGACTATTTGGATTGTTGAGGTTTCTTCCATTTTTTTAATTCTATGATAAAGAATATTTTATAACATTTTTGCTCAAGCAAGCCAGTGATAAAATAAATTATTTTTTGGACTTTAGCCTCTTTTTTTATTTATTTTTTCACTCTGCCAACTTCTTCTTCCTATCACTATCCCACTTTAGATGGGGTCAGCTCTCCTAATTTTATGGCACTAGGACAATCTGTTCTGGATCTCGAGTCGTGCAGTTCTTCCTCCAGTAGGAGCTTCGCTTTGCTCTACAAACTCCTTCGTTATATTTAGTTTGTAAAGACTTCCTGTACCTATAATGGCGTACCTTACTTTAGCTATTTTTAATCCATTCACTAATCAATCGGAAGTGATTCTTTTGTAACAAATGGCCCGAAAATTGGACTTCGTTTGATTAATCACGATCGGACCACCTCTTAAATTCTCCTAAGGTCTGAGGTAGTTGACCTAAAAAACCACCAGTTGTTTTTAGTACGCAAGGTCAAAATTTTCATTCTAATTGTATCGATTTATCAGTGACTAGCGGTCGCCTCGCGGTTTCACCCGCGTAGTTCCCGTTCCCGTGGGAATACAGGGATAAAAAGTAGCCTATGTCACCCGGGGTTAGTGTAGCTTCCCAACGGTGAAAGAATTTTTGAAATCGGTCCAGTAGTTTTTATGTTTATTCGTCGTTACACACAAAAATACATTTTTTTTCTCTTTATAATATTAGTACAGATATAGAATAGAATAGGTACCTGATTCTGTAGCCTTTCAGATTTTGCGAGTATTTCGTATTTTTACCCGACAACGGCGAAGCCGAAAGGAAGGGTCATGATTTTAGTAGGTAGTCTATGTATATATTTTTGTATTTACGTATGCTCCTCCGTAGCGCCTAAACGATTCATCCGATTTTGATGAATAAGCGATTCGTTACTATCTAAAAAAAATCCGTATTCGGGTTACAGTTTTCATTAAACTTTTTGCTTGTCTGAATAGAAAATTAAAACTATAACTTAATAACCAAAGTTTCTAAATGAAAAATTAAATTCAAACCAAGGACTACCTATTTACGTCTCATCCGCGACAGCACTAAACCTATGACACCTATTTCGATTTGAAATCGTTAAGTTTTTGTTACCTCCTAAACCGCAATAGTTTAGGTACCTGCTTAAGCTGATAAAAACTACAAGTTCATGGTTTTCCCATTAAAAAGGATAGGTCATGATGACGGAGAGGTCTTTAACCACTAAATCAACAATAATAAATAAAAACAAACCGGACCTCTTTACAAAGCTTGTTTGTTTTTAACCGACTTTCCAAAAAAGAGGAGGTTATATTTTTTTTTTATTTGTGTTGAAAGTCAGAACTTTTTACTAGGTGAACCGATTTTGATGTTTTTTTTATTTGAAAGCTAGTGCTTGTCATGTGGTCCCATATAAATTTCATCAAGATCTGATGAAGAACTTCGGAGATATACAATCACTCGGTCGGGATAGCTGCAATCGCATGTCTGTTTATTGTTTATACCAAAAAATCAAAATCAAAACCTATTTTTTTGTTTCATATAGGCCTACATGGGCACTTATAAAACGTCGACAGAAGGTATACGGTTCGGGTTGGTCGTTTCCTATGGAAAAGAACCGGCAAGAAACTCCACGGTTACTCTTTTAAAAAATGGTTTGGTTTTACAATATTTCCATGTTACAGCATTAGTACTTAGATATGGAGGGACAACGTAGGCCCGACAATAAGTCGTAAGAAAACAAAAAAAAAGATTACATATTATATAAACAAAAGAAAATAAAACGAATTAAAAAGTTAACAAATGTTAACAAGCATCTAGAAGGCCTACAATGTTCACACATTTACAAAACTATCGGTAAAAATCTATACAAAAGTAAAATAAAAAAAGACAAAATTTAACATGTGGCACAAATGTTGTTATCAGTGCTATAACTATTCTTAGCAAAGGGCTATGAAGATGATTGAAAACCATTGTAAAAAGACTAATTAAAAACCACCATTTCATAACATAACATCATACTGATACACTCTAAAGGGGTACGCAGGTGTGAGCAATTCACCCTGGTATACTCTCATTCCACCGGTTTTGTATAAATTCATGTTATAGGTTAATCTATTCTGGCATCACTGTCGGCAGAGAATTCTGATACTAGCTTTTCTATGGATAATGGTTGTATTTTTTTGTGAAAATGTTTTTTATTTAAATGTTTTAATTGAGATCGTCAAACTGCAGTTTTGCAACTCTTGGGGAGTTTGGCTAGTCGCTTCGGGCATTTGGAGAGTCTCTGCGTTTGATTACAATCACGAGCCTAATTAAATTGAGTCGAGAAGGCCAACATTCATGGTTAGAAAGAAAGAAAGCAAAAAAATGAGTTTATTTGCATTAAAACAAAAACACCTTAAAATTAAACAAAATAAGCAAAATATTTCAAGCTAAGTTCAGCAGAAACTTAAGACGGTACCCTGACCAAAAAATCGGCATGAGATATGAGAATTCCTATTGGTCTAGCGGTATTGGTGACGCATGAATTACAGTAGTGAATACACCCAGATTTAAGAATAAAATCTTTATAAAATCGAATATTGGTCTATTGAAAAAAAAAAATCTACAAAAATGTTCGTTATTAAATTGTCTATCCATTAGTGTTAGTACAAAAAATAATTAATACGAGGAGATGCATAATATCGATAATTATTTCTCATTTTTATGTTTTTTTGGAAGGAGATTTGTGAAATATATACAACATTTAACAAAAAACTAAATCTACCATTTTAGAATCAATATTATGTAGAAATTTAATGTATTTTTATTAATTGGTATTTCTTTTTAAATAA
Organism: Orthosia gothica; assembly: GCA_949775005.1. NCBI lineage: Eukaryota > Metazoa > Arthropoda > Insecta > Lepidoptera > Noctuidae > Orthosia > Orthosia gothica. The sequence continues at coordinate 4,344,826 of OX459035.1, read as the reverse complement.
CGAGTAGATAGCTCCTAAAAACAGCACAAAAACGGCTTGCGCGGCGTTTTGCTCGGGGTACCGCCTTAATCAGCCAATATTGTTGTCCTCTTTAGGACAAAAGATCCTGTGGTAGGGAAAGTGGACTGATATATTATTATCTACCGTGCGATTTATTCCTTTCTAATACCAACATCTAACCACTGGTAATTGTTCCAATTCATAATCATTTTCTATTCCGAACGAATACCACTCTTCAAATAACGAATGAATACTGACAACTTGAATTTGGTACAGCCAGCTCAGTCAAACCTAATCAAGAATATTTCTGTATGGACGTCCGGTATAGTTATTGAATTGAATTTACACCTATGGTTCTTGGTGTTTTGTATTCGTAAATATTAGCACATTCAATAGCTATGAAAAAACTCAAAGATCTCGTCACGACAACAGACTAGGCGAAAAACAAATAAAAAGTAAAAAAAGAATAAATGGGTGATGAATGACTGATTTGAATAAACAAAAAGTTGATTTTCTATGATATTATACAATTGTTGGATTAAAAGTGATTTGTTTTTGTAAAAATATTTATCTGGCGTAGTTATTATTAGATAGGTAGAAGTAATACACACATAGAAAGCATTTTTACTGACTGTACCTTATATCTTTGAACTTGTCAAGGGTATTCGTTCGGAATAGAAAATGAATATAAGTTGAAACAAATACCAGTGGTATTTAGTTGGTGGAGCTCGTGGCTAAATAATAACAGCGTGGTGTCCACGGGTCGATCTTCAAGGTTAAGCAACGCTTGACGAGGTCGGTCCGTGGATGGGTGACCATTTTCAACATACCGAGTTTCCTCCGTGCCTCGGAAAGCACGTTAAGCCGTTGGTCCCAGCTGTCATTTGAAGATCTTTGACAGTCGTTACTGGTAGTCAGAAGCTTGAAATCTGACAAAAGTCTTGTAAAGAGGTGTCGTATTATATACCCAGTTACTGGGCTATGGAGGTCAGATACGCAGTCGCTCCATGTAAAACACTGGTACTCAGCTGAATCCGGTAAGACTGGAAGCCGACCCCAACAATAATGGGAAAAAGGCTAGGCAGATGAATGAATTAGTTGGTGGTATTAGAACAGACTAAATCTACCGCGCGAACAGCGAAGCAGAGTTAGCGGATTCCACATAATGTCTTCATTTTTAGGGTTTCGTACCCGAACGGTCCAAACGGAACCCTATTACTGTCACTCACACGTCCATCTGTCTGTCTGTATGTCTGTCTGACTGTCCGTCGCCTGTCACACATTTTGTTCCGAAGAGTTTTTTAATTTCCCATGGTGTTAATGTTTTTATTAGGGTTCCGTACCCAAAGGGTAAAAACGGGACCCAATTACTAAGACTCCACTGTCCGTCTTTCTGTCACCAGTCTCATGAACCGTGATAGCTAGACAGTTGAAATTTTCACAGATGATGTATTTCTGTTGCCGCTATAACTAAAAACAGAATAAAATAAATATTCAAGTGGGACTCCCATACAACAAACGGGTTTTTGTGCCGTTGTTTGCGATTATGGTACGGAAGCCTTCGTTTGCGAGTCCGATTCACACTTGGCCGGTTTTTGTTACGTATATTTTTCCAAAAAAATACCATTATATTGATAAATTGATACGGTACCCTAAATGCGAGAACTCCGACCGCACTCGGCTTTTAGCTCTTGGGCAAGCAGATTTTTCAACTATGTCTTCTTTCACCGTTTTGAGAGTAGTGTTGATGAAATAAATTCCACAAAATGCCTGTGAAAGGTGATAAAGCTAAAAAAAGGGGTGACTACATAGATGGCTGACTAATAGAGAAGTATTAAAGAAGAAGGTATGGTGACCCAAATAAATTGAGAAGAGAGCAAGACCATGATCATGATGGTGCTGTACTTATAGACTTCAAGTAGATTGATGATGGTTGACCTGAGTGGTGCCGATCCATCCGTCATGTTCGTGAACGGGCGCCATCAGTTGGGATTGGTCATAAGTTAGCTGCCTCGGCCTGTTATTTTTTTTTAAATTGTTTTTAGCTCTAAACGCTTTTATGTGCACGTCTTTTTACATCGTTCATACATATTATGTATTTTTCAACAAGTATGATATAACCAAAAACTTGTAATTAAAACTGATGGAAAAGGGTATCCGTGGAGTTTCTTGCAAATTCTTCTCCATTGAGACCTACTGACGCTTGCGAATTTGCAACTAGAGTCATCTTTTTAACTCCTTGCCGGAAAAAGAGGGGTGTTATAGTGTTATAAGTTTCACGTGTGTTGCTGTGTATCTGTGTATTTGTGTATCTGTGTGTCTGTCTGTGGCATCATAGCGCCTACACAGATGAACCGTTTTTTTTTTGTTTGAATGAATAAAATCGGTTTAACCGTTCAAAAGTTATGCGCGTTTTACTGTTTGAATCGGGGTGTTTTCGCAAGATAAATGTGTCGGGGTTTTTTTTTAATTTTGAAATTTTACTTGTATGTTTTTTGTTTAACAATTCAAAAGTACCTGTAAGGTTTATTTGAAATAAACTATTTGAGATTAAAACCACAGAACAGATAAAAGAGACCATTATTATCTGTCCGTGATTAAAACCTTAATAATTCCAATATCCCCTCTGCCAAGTGGGTTGGCACTTCGCTCAGTACACGTATGACGTCTTTGGCAACCTGGACGTTTGCCAGTAAAGGCCAACCCAGCCGTTTTACGATATTTATGGCAGAACCATGTTGAATTTTAATGGAATAATTATTGTAAGATAGGTAGCCTTCTTTATCGGTGTGCTTTGTAAAAGAGAGCTATTTATATTCTTGGTCTTCATTGAGTCCTCATTGTGGTGGTCACGTTATCCTTACAGTGTCTTCGAACTTATTGGTAGTTCTCAATATTGACTGTCTTAATGTCCTATAACCCCTAGATGGGGCAGAGGGCGTCCACAGATGTCTTCCGTCGCGATCGGTCTTGAGCTTCACCTCGCTCCACGTCATACCGATGCTCGTCGCTTCTGCCAACACGGTGTGACGCCAGGTTTGACGGGGACGGCCACGCTTTCTTTTCTCTTGGGGATTCCAGTCCAAAGCTTGCTTGGGTAAGTGATAGGGACCCCTTCGCAGCGTGTGGCCAATCCATCTCCACTTGCGACGCTTGATTTTGCGGTTGATCGGGCTCTCGTGGCATTTCTCCAACAGCTCTAAGTTGGAGATGGTCTCTGACCAGTAAATTCCGAGAATGCGACGGAGACAGCGGTTGACGAAGACTTGTACTTGGCGTGAGATGTCCTTTGTGACCTTCCACGTTTCGCACCCGTAGAGCAGCACGAATTTGACATTGGATCCGAAAATTTTGAGTTTAATCCTTTGGGTCAGTTTTCGCGATTGCCAAACAGGCCTCAGCTGCGCGAAGGTAGCTCGGGCTTTGGCAATCCGTGAAGCGATGTCCTCTTCACTACCCTCAGTCTCTAACACGACACTCCCGAGGTATATACATTTGTGGACGCGTTCCACTGCCTCTGTGCCAATCAGCAACGGTGAGTGGTCCTTCACACCAGTTCTCATTTCCTGGGTCTTGAGGATTTTTATTTTGAGCCCCGTTTTTGCCGCCTCCTGACGTAGATCGTTCAGCTTTGCTTGCATATCTGCGTGGGTATGACTCAGCAGGCATAGTTCATCGGTGTTATCTAAGTCTTCCAAGACGTCGGATAGTCCCCACTTTATGACGCGGCGCCTGTTATCATGGATGCGAAGCATAATTCCGTCAAGAACGACTAGGAAGAGGAGCGGCGACAAGAGGCAGCCTTGTAGGACACCCGCGTGTACTGTTACGTCATCCGATATGAGGCCGTCATAAATAACCTTACAGGAGTAATTCTTGTAAATACTCTGCAACAAACGTATAATTTTCGGCGGCACACCAATGTCCAGGAGGCGGGACTAGATACTATAATTTATTTTTATATATATATTTATTTTAATTACGATTTATAGACCACTTCAGCGTATCAAAGGCCTTTTCGAAATCTACATATCTCAATATTGAACGTGACTGTGGATAAATAGTGGTTGACTGGTAGAAAATGCTTAAGGCCATTAAATTCGCCTCTACACGAGTGTACGTTTGTGTGCTAGAATCAAATACAAAAAAATGGTCTACCATCTTTCTTCTTGTGGTGGTCGCTTGCAGCATTGACACAAGCATGACTTATTTCCAGTTAACTCCAGTGATCAATCAAGAAGTTCAGAAATTAACCTGATAATTTTCACTGAAGAATTTTGAACCTCCCGTGGAAAGAAGATTGGTTCTGTTGGTTCAAATAAATTCCTCCATGATTCTGACCATCTTCTGGTGTCTCCAGCCCGTCATTCTTTACGACTGAAAACATTTATGGCATATCTACAGGTCCCAAAACATTCAACCTTGCCACACTAAAAAACATCAATTAATTTTTTACAACTTTATTGCGGTCGGCTTCCAGTCAAACCGGATTCGGCTAAAAAATACAAGAGACCAATTATAAAATTGCCAAAAAATTTAAAAACATCTTCACTTTTAAGAAATTAGGGCAAATTAACATTCAGATAATCCAAATACAACTTAATAATCTGTAGACGAGTATTATATTGGCCTTTAACCAAACCAGACTAGGCCAAGGTTTATCTTTTAAAGGAAAGTCCACATTATTACGAATTTTCCTCTAAAAACTAGAATACATACAATTTGAGGGCAATGTCGGTAAACATGATTATATGATAATTTGTAGCTAACTCGAAAGTCAAGGTGATTGACTTTGTACCTATTATGTTGTTCGTTAACTTGACTGTGTTCTCTCAAATATTTCTCTGATGGTGGCACTTGTGTTAGATCATTCGGTTCCCTTCATGATGGTTGAGCTGAGTGGTGCCAATCCATGCATCATGTTCGTGAACGGGCGCCATCAGTTGGAATGGATCTTAACTTGGTTGCCTCGGGCTGTTTTTAATTAATTATTGTATTTTGATTTTTACCTACGACAGAACGGCGACGGTATATGCATTTGGGATGAGAGGATGTTTGTTTGTGCAAATCCATGTTTCTGTTTTTCTCCAAAACTGCTAGTCCGATTTTGATGCAGTTTTTAGTTATGGGTTCGGGTTTGATTGGTGCATGTTCTTAGATAGGTGTAACGGTGACAACTCGCCAGGGGGCGCTGCAGTAAACATATGTTTTTGAAAAACCAAAACTACTAGTCCGGTTTTGATGCAGTTTTATGGTTGAATAGTGAGGGTTCTTAAATAGATGTTATGGTAGTAACTCATTAGAGGGCGCTGCAGTAATATATTTTATATTTGCTACTACATATTAAAGCGAGACATTTATGTGGAGCAAAACGCGTTATGTACATAATATCTATGCTCTCTAAAAAGTTTAAATAAAAAGCATTTTTTTTTTTGTATGACCCACGACGGTTAAAAAGTAATTGAAAAAGGAAACACGGAGTGTCACCGTTTACCTACAGAAATTGACGGCCCGTGACAATTGACAAAAAAACGTTGACAGCCGAAACTAATGAGGGCTATTGCGTTTGAATTTGCCGCTAGTGGCGCTGGTGTAGAGTGACGTCTTCAAAATGTCAAATTTCATAGTTTTTAGTTTTTGGGCATAGTTGAGCGCGAGTTTATTTACTCCTTTTTTTTTGTTGTGAATATTTTCCAAATACTGCTGATCAAGATAGGTACGGGTTTTACCCACCACTGCTTTGAGTTTTATGTTTCGAAAAAATATTATCCTCCTTTATTCTCGAAAAAATGACTGCGCGAAACTGCAGCATACTCGTTTTTAGGGTTCCATACCCAAAGGGTAAAAACGGGACCCTATTACTAAGACTTCGCGGTCCGTCTGTCTGTCTGTCTGTCACCAGGCTGTATCTCATGAACCGTGATAGCTATACAGTTGAAATTTTCACAGATGATGTATTTCTGTTTCCGCTATAACAAGAAATACTAAAAACAGAATGAAATAAATAATTAAGTGGGGTTCCCATACAACAAACGTGATGTTTTCGCCTTTTTTTGCGATAATGGTACGGAACCCTTCGTTCGCAAGTCCGACTCGCACTTGGCCGGTTTTATATTTAATCACACTTCTACGGGATTACAAATGATTTTAATTCAATCTTTGCAAATAACAACGTTTAACAGTTATATTTAAGAACCTTACTCGCCAGTGGCGCCAACTAGCGAGCACAAAAACGGCAGCCCTCCCCTCATTCATCATCATTACTCGGACACGAACATTATTTAATAGCTCCTGCCTGCGTCTTCGCCCGGGTGAAAAGCGTTTTTGTTTTTTAACCGACTTCCAAAAAAAGGAGGAGGTTCTCAATTCGGATGTTTCTATTTTTATTCTTTTATTATGTATGTTCGGGCTTAACTCCGTCATATATAAACGGATTTGATTTTTTGTTCGAAAGAGGTTTGTTCCGACATTTAAATGGGACCAATTTAAATTTGGTAAAGATCTAATAAAGAATTTCGGAGATATACAACAGAACTCTTCAATAAATGACGGCAAATATCTCGAGATTGCTGCAATCGCATGTCTGTTTATTGTTTTCATCATTTCATAACATACCATATTACCATCACGCCAGTATGCTCTAAACGGGTACGCAGATGTGTATAATTCACCCCGGTACACTCTCATTCCACCGGTTATTTTCAAATTACATGTTGTTTGGGTAATCTATTCGGGCATCACTGTGGGCATTATAGGTACCTTACTATAGAACTTGTCCATTATGTACCACTAAAAGGGGAAAATAAAAACCCTATTACAAAAAAATACAACCGACTTCCAAATAAAAACAAAATATCTTCAACTTCGGAAGGCGGTGTCAAAAAACTAAGAAACGAAAACAGGAACATCGACTTCCGAATTAAAGTTATTTTTCACTTTGTAGTGTTTATTTTATTATGTTTTATTATATCAAGGGAACATAATGCCTGGAAAAAGTATCCTGTGTCCTAATTCAGGTCATGGTCCACCCGTGTATCAAGTTTTGTACTAATCCGTTCCGATGTTAAGGCATTAAAATTAAAAAACCGGCCAAGTGCGAGTCGGACTCGCGCACGAATGGTTCCGTACCATAATCGCAAAAACGGCAAAAAAAAAAACACGTTTGTTGTATGGGAGCCCCAATTAAATATTCAGTTTATTCTGTTAATAGTATTTGTTGGTATAGCGGCAACAGAAATACATCATCTGTGAAAATTTCAACTGTCTAGCTATCACGGTTCATGAGATACAGCCTGGTGACTGACAGAAGGACCGCAGAGTCTTAGTAATAGGGTCCCGATTTTACCCTTTGGGTACGGAACCCTAAAAAAAGACAGACAGAGTTACTTTCGCATTTATAATAGGTATTAAAATGGATTTGTGACCCTGGTGTCTACTGGGTCCACAGATAATATAATAGTGCCGATGTAACTAGCGTTTTTCGTCTGATTATCTGATTATGTTTTGTACATCGATCGCGTTTGGTTTCGTTCCACGGCGATAGATGGTGTTAGCAGCAACTTGTAAGTAAAAGGGTTTACTCAGTTCGTGTATATTTTTGCACGTTTTCACAGTTTCACTACACCAATTTGTGTTAAAATAAAAATATAAACAATCGAGTGGAACACCACAGTAATTTTAAACCGCGCCATCTATTGGCATCTATTTAAAATGCAAATAATGTTTGAAATGTTTTTAAGAGCCCAATATTCAGTAATTTTGTGCTTAGGAGAGTTTATTAAACAAGTTCAAATGATAATTTTACACATAATGCAATAACAAATCAGTGCATATCGCGCCATCTAGTGAGATTTATTTGAACTAAATTTTCTTTCTTAGCGCTGGGATCCCGTGACTGGGTCTTACCTTATTAGGTACTCGCACATGGGAAAATTAACATACTTAACTGGAAAAATGTGGGTCCACCATATCTGTCTTCCTCTCTGGACGTATTGGCATGATTTTATGTTTTTTATGTTTTAAATAACAAATTTTAAATCTTTTGTTTTTTCTAGGTTTTGGCATGCTGGAGTCAGGATGCGTCTCCATCAAAAATGAAGCTAATATCATGATGAAGAACTTGGCAGACATTTCTTTGGGTGGTAAGTTAATACTAGAAAAAAACCAGCTAAGTGCGTGACACTTCGCACATTTTGGTTTCCGTACCAAAGAAAAATATAATATGTAGTTATAAACATTATCACCTAAGTTCATAAGTCAAAGGGAAGTTAAAAATTCTTCTGAACAAAATTGTGTCAGACGACAGTCAGCCGGACAGACGGACACGTGACACGGACACAGCAATATGGCTCATATTGGACCCTTCGAGTACGGAACCCTAAAAACACCAAAACACTTGATTGAACAAGTTTTTTTGATATTTTATTGTTAGTCTACCTAATACTATTCCAAAGAGAAAAATATAACGTCTCATGAGCCTGAAGGACATGGGTATTCTTCACGCCGGCAGAGCTTTTAACCACTGAGTTCTGAGTCCATCCGAATTGGAAATACTTAAAATTTGGACGCGTGGCATCCGGTTCTAGTACACAACACCTCACAAAAAGATCGATCGACATTTCTTGGATTCGAATCATATAAAGTAAGCAAACGCTTAAACACCCAACGCCTGAAAGCAAAAATAGCTATGGTATTCTTTAAAGTTACACTAGTCGATCATTGTTCCATACAAACGTAGTCTGGCGATTACTCCACTGTTTGACGATGTACGTTCAAAATAAAAATGATGTCAATTTGTCTCATCATTATCTAGCCCTGTATGGAAACAAAAAAGAAAAATATTTGACAGTTATGAGCGTCGAAAGTTCCATATTTCATCACTAATTTTAACGCATCTTTGGGCGGAAATAAATACCATAAGAAGATGGAAAATTGCATAACGGCCACCATAAAGGGATAGATTAGTAGTTCAACAATGCAAATAATTTTATTTATAAATTATAAATTTAGTAATGTTTTCATGATATCTAGACTCCCAAAGGTCTGTTTATAAAATTTCGCGCACTCGTCTTCGTCCTAAATCATCATCCATTTCGCAAAAAACTTGCAAAAGTGCTAATTCGTACGCGAACTAGCTTCTTACTGCTCATTACAGCATCTATCTCTTTCGCACGTGTTGTCGGATGAGATAGCAGGCATTTTAACCCCGCACACAAAATAGTTCATGCCGTCGACTAGGGTAACCTTAATTTCTCAGAATGAGCTCTCATCATCATTTAAGTCGAAAGACGTGCACTTCTAGCCATAGAACTGTCTAATACTTCCTCCCTCCCAAGAACCATCACAAAGACCTCATGGTTTCCCACAGCAGATGGAAGAAAGAGCTCTACATGGATGACAAACCTTTTATTCCCAGGTCTAACCTACTGGATCTTCGGCTACGGCATGTCATTCGGCGAGGGAAAGTACTCCAACCCATTCATAGGCGTGGGAGACTTCCTGCCGGACCCACCAGTGGGGGATCCTCTCATGGGGCCCGTGTTCGCCTCGTTTCTGTTTCAACTGTCCTTCGCTACCACGGCCACGACTATTGTTAGTGGGGCTATGGCTGAGAGGTAAGACATATTGAAAATAACAATGCAATGTTAAATAATTGTCGACATGTAGAGAGGAAATAAATGCCAAAAACTCCATACTCCACGGAAACCTGTAACTTCGCTACGGCATTCCTTTCGGCAAGGGATTTTTTTAATGTTTGGGTCCAGGGTGGAAAATACTCAATGGATGTTCTCCGTCCTGGGGACGGAAGGGTCTGTCAGACTCGTACTGACTAAAAACCACCTCGGTGCTCGATCTCACTCCTACCGGGATTGCGGCAACATACGATCTAACTGAGATGTTTGACACCCCCCGCGACGTCTAAGAGGGGCGCGCGTGGAACACTGCGCACCGCCACCTCGGGTCCTGATGTGTGGGGTGCGACAGACGTCCCCGAGTCCGTCTTGGTGAGGGAACGTACTCCAACCCCTTCACAGGCGTAGGTGACTTCCTCCTAGACCCGCCAGTGGGGAGCGCTATAATGCGGCAGCTACTTTTATACATACTTATATACATATACTCGTATACAATTGAATATAAAAAAACCTGTATACAAAAGATGAAAAGGGCTCATTGTGCATCAAAAAATTCGTCCACATCGATGTCAACGGGAATTTTGCCAAGAACGCTGCCAGCATTGCCACGTTGAATGGCCGAAGAAAAGGCCAGCCCTCTGGTCACATGAAGAGTTGACGAACTTTGTGCTATTTTCTCGAAAAACTCGATGCGCAGTCGGACCCCATGGACCCCAATGTAAGGTACTTAAATTAAAATTACTCGATTTCGTTTTCCGCAGGTGTAACTTCAAGGCATACTGTCTCTTCTCGCTCCTCAACACAATAGTATACTGTGTGCCTGCTGGCTGGGTATGGGGCTCCCACGGGTTCCTCAACAAGCTGGGTGCTGTGGACATCGCAGGATCGGGGCCTGTGCATCTTATAGGTAAGGGAACCACCAGAACGTCGCAAGAAGGAGGTTCATGTCGCACAAGTAAATAATTAATTTGGAAGCACGGTTGGCGCAGTGGTTGAGCGAATGACTGCTGCGCTGCGTATCGTGGGTTTGATTTTTTTTTTTTGATTTGTTAGACCTAGATACAGATAGTTGTTCCGGCTCTGGGTGTTGTGTATGTGAGTTTATATGTTTGTAAACGCATCCACGATACAGGAACAAATTCCTAGTGTGGGGCAACTTTAAAAAAAAAATTGTTATTTCATTTTATATTTATATATGGCACCAGCAAGGATTAGTTTAAAATAAACTACACCTTTGGAAACGAAGACTCTTAAAGACTGCTACAATTAATGCAATTTCAAAGAAGACATTTCCGTAAAGTTATTAATTAGTAGGCAATTTCTGGTTTTGAAGTAGCAAGAAAAAGTACGTCGATTCTACCCCAATGAGTTCAGTTGGTAGTATGTTTAGGCAGGCGCCTTATATTATGTAAATTATTGCATCACCCTGCTCTAAAACGATGACGGAAAACTTCGTGAGGAAACCGGCATGTCCTAGAACCAAAAATTCGAAGACATGACATCCGCCAATTCGCACTGGGCTTGCGTGGTAGATTACGGCACATTCCCTCTCACAGAGAGGAGGTCAGTGTCCCAGCAGTGGGAACCTTAAAAGGCTGATGATGAGTAGTCTTTTACGATATCCATATGAGGATAAATGTAGCCCTCCCCTTTGATGGGAACTATAAAATCTTGCGCAGACGAGGGACTTAATGTCCGTAGAGGACAAATAATTGATGTAAAGAACGAACTGCAATGGCTCAAAAATGGTAAATATCATTCTGTGTGTTTCCATGTTTAAATTCTGAAGTTTTCCGTTGTGTTTTCAATATGATTCTAAGTGAAACAGAAGGAATTAGTTATACCTCTGCGGAAAAATCCCTCATCTGCGCAGGCCTTCAAGGTGCTTCTCCATCAAACTGGATAGGCCTCGCTAATGCGTGAGCAATCAGCCATGGCATTTTCCATATAAGGAACGATATCAACATATTTTAACAACCGAGCTGTTTGGCAAGCATCTTAAGGAAAACTTGGTTAAAAAATAAAATATTCGAATGCGTTTTTTACGGCCCTAACTCTTTAAAATTTATGATACAGACACAAGAAAAAACCAAAGTCACATTAGTCCCAAGAGTAAAAACCTCAACCTCATTTCTGTTTCACCAGGTGGAGCATCAGCCTTCGCATCAGCTCTCATGCTGGGCCCTCGTCTCGGGCGCTACGCTCACGGTATAGCTCCCCTCCCCATGGGGAACCCCGTCAACGCGGTCATGGGGACCTTTGTACTGTGGTGGGGCTGGCTGGCTTTCAACTCGGGCAGTACTTATGGGGTAAGTTATATGAAGCCTGTAACACTGTATACCGCTCCCTATGGGTAACCCCGTCAGCGCGGTCATGGGGACCTTTCTGCTGTGGAGGGCGTGCCCAAGCAGAACATACAGCTGGGCTGGTGTTCAATTCGGGCAGTATTTATGGACGCCTGTTTTTGCTGAGGCGGTGGAAGATGTACTTAGATTTTAATGAAGAGTTCGCTACCTGACATCGCATCGACCCCACACACCCTTCCATGTTGGCGTAAGGTTCGATTCTTGGTGGGAGCGAGTGTTAGCTAATAAGTAAGTCTAATAAAACACGCTCCAACCGGCAAAATACTTACATAGTTCGGACACCGAATGTGTGCCCCCAATAGGGGGTTATACTATCATTTTGGGCGCACGGTTGGCGCAGTGGTTGAGCGATTGACTGCTGCGCTGCGTGTCGCGGGTTCGATGCCCGCATGGAACAAATATTTGTATGACCTACAGATAGTTGTTCCGGCTCTGGGTGTTTGTGTATGTGAGTTTATATGTTTGTAAACGCACCCACGATACAGGAAGAAACTCCTAGTGTGGGGCAACGTTTTTAAAAAAAAATACATTTAAAAAACATCATATTTAACTGGTACAAGTAAAATTTCAAAATTTGTTGTTGCAACGATTTAAGCAATGCACCTGCCATGTTTACTCTTCACCACCCTTGGTTGACTGTTAGAGAATACCTAAGGCATTAAGTCCGCCATTGTACCTTTGTGCATGAAGTTTAAATAAATAAATAAAATTAAAAAAACCCCCGACACATTTTTATTTCATGCTACATAATTTATCTAGTACATAGTAGATACGCTTCGATCGACAATCTATTGAACACGTAATTATGACACAATGTCTTGTGAAAACACCCCGATTCACCATGAACAGTCTCGACAAAATCACCTTTCAAACAAAAAAATGCTAAATCACTAAACTAAATCGTTTCGGATGCCATAGATAGACACACAGATTCACAGATACACAGCAACACACGTCAAACTTAAAACACCCCTCTTTTTCCGTCGGGGGTTAAAAATGTGGTAGATAGTAGATTTACTTCTGCCCTGCGTGGTTATGAATGGCCTGTTATGTAAACTAGTAAAATTGTTTATCGGAGATAATTTCTATAAATAAAAATCGGTGAATGAATTTTCAATGAGTGACATAATTATGCTAGTAGGACTCAATAGTAGTCAAACCCTCAGGCTTATTACGTAAGAAACAGCACTCAGCATATTTGTATTTTTGTCCTCCTACTCCGTTATTCTTTTCTGATTAATTTCGTTGCGGCATCCATGACAGTTAAATTAATTCTCCGGGACTTCGTCGAGCTTCATTGCCTCGGCGCTTTTCTGGTGGTCGCCACTGTTGATTCTGGCTTTCAGGAGTTGCAGTGGTTTGGTAATAGTGCGGTGAGATTGTCCCAAAAATCAGCAATCATCGCGCGATCAAACGCTTTATGTCATATAAGTCGGAATTACCTGCAGTGTAGGTATGGTGGTCCTACACAATCGTTTGCTAATTGCTCGCTGTTTGTCAAATGCACTTTTTTTTTTTATAACCTACTAGCGGACGCCTCGCGGTTTCACCCGCGTAGTTCCCGTTCCCGTGGGAATACAGGGATAAAAAGTAGCCTATAATCGGTCCAGTAGTTTCGGAGCCTATTTGGTACAAACAAAAAAATCTTTCCTCTTTATAATATTGGTATAGATAGGCTCGCGCTTGACCACTATCTCACCTGGCGGTAAGCGATGATGTGGTCGACGTAGAAGCACGCTTGCCTAGAAGTAACCTATTCACTCTTGACTTAAAGACCCCTAGATTGCAGCTATCGGGCAACACAGACTCCGTCAAGGAATTGCACTTATTAAAAAAAAACTGCTAATAACTCTAAAACTTCTGTATTGAAGTGCAATTATAGCGCAAAAATCGCTATTGTTTTGCTCTTGCATGATACGTAATAAGCCTGCTTACCTACCTACCAACGCGAACGTTACCATACCAAGCACAAAACGTTTCTAAGTATCGCTCCGCATACACAATGACCGTAATAACATATGCAAAGTATTCACCCAATCAATTAGTCAGACAAGTGGACATGCAACTCAAATGACTGGTGATTTGTCTAATTCGTCAAGTGCTGCGTTTACCGACAATCGCACGAATGACGAACGTGATCCGCATTGTATATTATAAAGAATATGTTTAAATGTTGTTAGTGGAGTAGTAGACTAGTAAGTTGTTTTGTCAATGGTTGTCTTTTCTGGCAATTGGGTTGCTTCCATTGGCTATTTTCCAGGAGGGCTTTTTTTTGCGTGGTGTAATGCTCATGCATACTGCACTACCACGGGGAGATAGCGCAGTTATGTGGAACTCCAACCCAGTGAAACTCCACGGTGTCCTCCTGTGCCGCTTATGGCGGGAACACGGGCACACGGGCACTCACCGCGAACCCGCCGCGGCTGTCCGTCACCGGACCCTCCTCTGGGGAGTACCCCCCATCACCGGCGCACCAGAACACACTGTACGCCGTGACCACCCTAGGGACCAAACCAGCACATGGGCGCCAGACGACCCCGTGTATGGCACCCTTGGTCCCCCTGTGACTGGTCAAGGTCAATGGGCCCGCCACCTACCATTTTTTGGCCGCAGGGGATAGGGAGAGCGGCGCACCGCAATACCGGCACTCCTCTCCCACCACATCCTCCAACCCTCAGCCGTGATATCGTATGGTACCTGCGACGCTCCATAAGACATCGCGGCCCGCCTCAGTTGCGATATCGCCTGTTACCAAGCGGCACTGCAACCTACTAGTTGGCCGCAACAGCGAGCAAAGCGAGGTCAACATTTTAGCACCTTAACTCGGATAGGTTAAATTTCCTTTTTAATAAATTTTATTTCCGTGGCAGCCGTAGTGGCGGTCGCTAAGGATGTCGTTAGCTTCTAGTACTACTATGTATACAATCTCTGTAAGAGTATGGACGTTACAAAGAGGGGTCTGCAGTTGGTCGGGTCAGCCCGACTGCCCTTCTTAGGCATGGGCTGAATGTTAGCTTTCTGCCAAGCATTCGACAGTTTTCCAAGGGTCATACTAAAGGGGAAATAGGCGTGTCATGATTGGAGACAGTTCAGGCGCACAGGTTCTAAGGACTATTGCTGTTATTCCGTCGGGACAGTTAGCCTTATTCACGTCAAGGTTACGCAGGACCCTACGAACGTCCTTTTGTTAGATGCGATGCGAATGCCCGACATACTCGTCTCGCATCCATGAGGAGAAGGAGGGGGTCGCGCGTCACCAGAGTCACAGAATAAATAATAGCCAGAATACAGACGCGAGATTCTCCAGACCATACTGGGGCGAGTCCGGTCCATCCAGCCCCCCTATATACGCCTAGGTTTGCTTCAGGTCTCTGTCCACGTATATATTGGGCTGTTAGATAACTAGATTCTAAAATAGGCACTAAATAAAAGAAAGATATAATAACATTTATTTGACACAGTTACCTAATGAAACATGATATGCAAAACTTGAAAAACACACAACATACATGTGTGTGCCCGAACCGATCCGAACACGGAACATATAAGTATTTGTATGGTCTACAGATAGTTGTCCCGGGTCAGGCTGTCTATACATGTGAGTTTAAATGTTTGTAACAGCACCCACGATTTAAAACAGAAGTTCATTTCACCAGTATTGCCTGACAATGACGTTTGACGCTGGTATTTTTGACGATATATTTTATTTTCCAAAGGATGTTCACAACTAAAGTCCCCGTCTCGAGAAGATATAAATTTTGTAAATAAATGATACTACTAAGTTACCTAGCGACCGAATTCAATCAACTCAAAGTAACATAGGTAGTACCTACGTGTAATACAAAAGTAACGAGCAATTTCACTTGGTCTGATTATATTTGGAATTGGAACGTGTCTAGCACAAAACTTTAGACGAAAGCGCTTTATATCGCTAAATATCACCCGACCAAGTGAATTTGCTCGTAAGTTTCGTAATACACATGTTACTTTGAGTTGATAGTACGGATTATTTGTTGTTGATTGAATTGTCGCTAAGTAACTTAGTAGAATTGCAAAGGCGAATGGCAGGCTTGTATGGGCATTTCGTAGCGCTAATAAAATTTCGTGTTTTGGGATATTTTTTGTTTTAATTGTTAGTTTATATGATAGATAATCCCTTTTTAAATTCTTAGATTTTTAGAACTTGGGACGTATAAGTTATAATCAGTTTTATTTTTAAGGTTATGTACTAGTGTACCAATGTTTCATATACGTAAATGTTACTTAATGTTACATAATGTATAAAGTAAATGTTCTAAATTGTTTTTTGCTATCTTTGTAGTGTTGTACTTACCATTATATAGGTAGATTGAGATGTGTATTGTACCTACGCAGGGCATTATAAGATACCTATGTCTAGCAGCGGATCGCAACAGTTTGATAATGATGAGTTTCATTATACGAGTATTTAGTGTTATTTGTATTTTAAAATAATTAATTATCATTTCAATATTAAAATTTGTGTTATTTTACACAAAGCAACTTCTAAAGCATAAACTGCGTTTAATGTACGATTTTATTACGTTTGTTTATTAAAATCTTTATACTGATATTAGTAATTAATACGAAGTTCTAAAAATAGTTAACTTACATAAAAATAAATGGCTTAGTTGCCTTAATAAGTGGTACAAATTCTATAACCGAACAACAAAAAAAGTATGCGGTACGAAATCTGCCATTCACCTTTATAGCTTCTCGTGGATTTATGTGGATTACATATTATATAGTAGCTGTCATGATTCCTTTAACATACTATTTAATCGTGCCTATTGTATGGCTAAAATCGTAGTTCATTGAATAAAATTATTCTGTACCTACTAGCTTCTGCCAGCGGCTTCGTCCGCATGAATGTCGAAAATTACCCCAAGGGAACATTTTCCTAGGATAAAAAGTATACTATTTGCTATTCCAGACTATAAACTATCTCTGAGCCAAATTTCATCCAGATCCGTCCAGCCGTTTGAGCGTGAAAAAGTAACAAACATACAAACACACACTCACAAACTTTCGCCTTTAGAATATTAGTGTGAAGTGTGTTAAACTGTCGATTTTCCGTTTGTCAATCTACATACAGCCTTTGGAATAATGCCACTGATGTATTACTATCTTCCTTGTTCTAGTAATAGCTATACTTAAGTAGTATATTATGTATGTAGACAATTCTATTACACTACATAGAAGTAAGGCTGAAAAGAGTAGAATAACCTTGTTGTTCACTTAGTAGCATCATACAGACTACTAAGTTTGTCTAATATTATTACAAAATTATTCATGTAAAATCTTTTATCTACACCCATGCTACAAATCCTCTTTAATAGTTTCTGAAACAGTTAGCTTATTGCCAACATTAAAACAACCAGTGTCAAAGTAACCACAACATCATCCAAACGAGTGTTTTAATGTTGTACAAAATTTCATAAAGCAACTCCTTTGATTTTTTCGATCCCTTCCTTACTAAATTCGTGGTATCTTTATGAATTTCAAAAAAAGAACTTTATCATGCACGCGTGGTTCACTACCATAGCGCCGTAATTTAAAAACATCGACCAGGGCCTGCAGTCTCGACATAGCTAACGATCGTTACGATATCTAACATTCGTTAACTCTTACCACAAAATAGTAAGTATACAGAAGGGCCACTCCCGCCGTTTGGAAAATTGACAGCTAAACTTGACAGATTCACTAGGGTTGCTACTATATTGATTCCGAATTAAAAAAAAAGGGTAGGTTGCCCAAGTTACAAACATAAATACATAGATTCGTCTAAACATACATCATATCATGCTTACATGCCTTAGAGGGTAGACAGGGCATCAAATATCCATTTAATATCACGAACACTACAACCCTAGTGAATCTGTCAAGTTTAGCTGTCAATTTTCCAAACGGCGGGAGTGGCCCTTCTGTATACTTACTATTTTGTGGTAAGAGTTAACGAATGTTACCTAACGTAACGATCGTTAGCTATGTCGAGACTGCAGGCCCCAGGTCGCTGTTTGAAAACAAAATTATTTTATTACTACATAGTTGATTTGTATTACTCAGAAATTAAATTTCCCATGAATTTACATAGAGTTCTTACAACACTTTACAACACCCTATGGCTTCAGAACCTTATATGAAAAATTTTTTTTCAATTCCAACCAGTAGTTCCTGAGATCAGCGCTTTCAAACAAACAAACTCTTCAGCTATAATATTAGCATAGATGTTGTCGAGACAGGAGGTAATAACATTTCCTATTGAGTCTAACAAAACGCGAATCGAATGAAGAGGCGTGTCTGCGCCTGTCTCGTATACCCGACACTAACATTAGTTATTCAACTAAGTATTCAAGCTATCGCTTAAAAGTAATTGATTGTTTGTTCGTTCGACCTTGAGCGACACAGGTAATTTAATATGTTTTAAAGGAGTTCAGGACGATTGGTTTATGATTTTTTCAATTTGCACGGGACCGGTCAATGTGGCGACGCTTGGTGTATGGCTATGTCTATGTCCGCAGTGGACGTCTTTCAGCTGATATGATAATGTTGATGATGAATCATTAGTGTGCGCATCAGCGAACATACCTGACGTACTACAGTATGGTGGAAGCCTCAACAGCGCCCTGAAGGCATATTTCTATACCAATATTATAAAGAGGAAAGATTTTTTTGTTTGTTTGTTTGTTTGTACCAAATAGGCTCTGAAACTACTGGACCGATTTCAAAAATTCTTTCACCGTTGGAAAGCTACACTATCCCCGTGTGACATGGGCTACTTTTTATCCCTGTATTCCTACGGGAACAGGAACTACGCGGGTAAAACCGCGAGGCGTCCGCTAGTATATTATAATGCAGTCAACTAGTCACAGTACTGAACTATTGAAATCGCCCTTGAATTTGTTAGCTATTTTTGGATTTCTTCTTGTACCAGAAATCGGGTTTTAATCTTGGATGCAAACATGCAAACTTTTAATTTCGGTTAAACGTGTTTATTGATAAATTTTTGGCATCACAAATGGTGAAATAAATTAAAGAGTTAATTATTCAATCGTTTAACTCAACTAATGGTTTAAAATATCGCTAAAATTATAAATTTTTAGCCTCACAAATGGTTAAAAAAGTTGGAGAGTAAATTATTTGACCATTTATTAGATGAACAGATTGATAAATAAACGCGTTTTACCTACTAAGTAAGTTAACTACACAACGGTTAACTACGGAACTAAGGTTAACCAACGGTTAAACCGAAACCGAATTTCAGCCACAGTCTCAGTTTCGGGTGAAACCGAAACTTTCTTACAAGGATCATGTTTTGAGGGAAAAATAAAGGAAACGTTATTATAATCAGTCAGTCTTTATTTTTTTATCATTAAAAAAAACTAACTACAAACACAAGCCAGTAACGAGTTCACGACATAATTATGCACGTGGACGAAAATTACCGATCACAGCGCGCAACTCCCGAATGCAGTTTCGTTAGGTTCGCCGCCGAAACCGAAACTAAATCGTTTACTCGTTTTTTTGCCGAAACTCGACGGATCAAAAAACTGGCCCTTAGAAATACAATAAGTAACTAACTAGGCGTTGTTGAGCGTTGACTATGATTTCAGAGTGAAATAATTTTCTTGTTACCCGGCTGCAAGAAGAGGGTTATGTTTTTCGCGCGTATCTTGTATGTATTTATGTAATATTTTTTATTACCTCGTATCTTTCAAACCACTTGACGGATTTTTATAACTAATACATCGTTAGATAGGTCGCTCTTGGCCGCCCAAGTGTTGATGTAATTTTTTTTTCTTCCATACCCATTGATTGGTGTAAATGAAGGGTTTTTAGAGGTGATTACAAAAATATATACCACTTATGTTTAAAACTCATTCGAAAGAAAAACAATTTCTGATAGCTGTGTTCCCTATTTTAAATCGTTATTTTTTTTAACTTTGCCTTGTTTATTTGCATTTCATGAAATGCTACAATGAATGCAAATATACTAAAAAGATAAATAACTCTAGCAAAAAAATTTGTGAAAAATGGATTAATAATAAAATAAGGACAAGTTGCGCTAATAAAGATAAACTGTTTCTTAAATGGAAAAATGATTCTAACAATAAAACACTTAAGTTGGAATATAATAAAACAAGAAATAAAGTAAATAAAATTATACTAAACACTAGAAATAATTATTACAGAAAAGAAATAGCAGGAAACAAAAATAATCCCAAAATACTGTGGGAAATACTTAATAAACTTACGGGGAAAATAGTAAAGTCAGTAGATGAGGTTATAACGAATGCCTTCTTAAATGATTCAAATAATGAAATGAGTATCGCTAATGACTTCGCAAAGGAATTTGAAACGAGTGTGTATAATATTGTGCCCGGGTGTGACATGCCTTTGCTGGATGAGTCTGAATACATGAAATCGCAAGATAAATCCATATTCTTCAAAAAAGCTACACCTCGTAAAATTATTAAAATCATTAACAACTTAAACACTAATAAATCAGCTGGATTTGACACAATAAGAATTATAGATATGAAAATGATAGGAGATAAAATCGTGCATGCAATAGTAAAACTAATAAATGCGAGTATTCAACTAGGTAAATATCCGTCAGAATTAAAAACCGGTATAGTTAGACCAATTCATAAAAAAGGTTCAATGACTTAGCAAATTATAGACCTATAACAATATTACCAGCCATTAATAAAATTGTTGAAAAAAATATATCTGCGACCAAATACACTCGTTTTATCGTAACAACGACATAATTTCCAAAGCACAGTATGGTTTCCAAAGTTTTTTCCTCATCGGTAAAAAAAATTTACCGATGAGGTTAACAATTGCCTAGACGACAATAAGCATGTTATACTAATATTTATTGATTTTAGTAAGGCGTTTGACACACTCAGACACAAAACGCTATTAAAAACACTAGAGAACTCTGGAATAAGCGGAAAATTACTAGACTGGTGTAAAGAATATCTCCGAAGCCGATGTTATCACGTTAAAGTCGGCCCTAGCCTAAGCAGACCCGTAAAAGTTACGCAAGGCACAGCCCAAGGATCAGTGACAGGTCCCCTCCACTATCTGGCTTACGTAAACGACCTGAATCTATATCTATAAAAGTGAAAGGTGACTGACTGACTGACTGACTGATCAATCAACGCACAGCCAAAACTGCTAAGCCTAGAAGCATGAAATTTGGCAGAAAGGTTCTTCAAGTGACGTAAGTGTGCACTAAGAAAGGATTTTTGGAAATTTCACCCCTAAGGGGGTAAAAAGGGGGTTGAAAGTTTGTATGAAAAATCTAATTCCTTCGACCAAAATTCTTGAAACTTAGCACAAATAGTATTCTAAGTAAATGATAAAAATTGACATTATTAGTTTTTCGAAACTACCCCCAAATAATGATTTAGGGGTTGTTGAAATTTATATGGAAAATCTGATTTCTTGGGTCAATAAACTTGAAACTTGCCACAAATACTAACCTAAATGAATAATAAAGGATGATATTTTTTTTTTTAAACTACCCCCAAAAGTCGATCTAGGGGTGTTAAAGTTTTTTTGAAGAATCTTATTACTTCATAAATACTAATCTAAATAAACAATAAAGACTTTCATTGTTAGTTTTTCGAAACTACCCCCAAAAGATGATTTATGGGATGTTATTTTTTTTGAAGAATCTGATTTCTTGGGTGAATAAATATGAAACTTGACATAAATACCATCTTAAATAAACAATAAAGTTTGTGATAATTAGTTTTTTGCAACTACCCCCAAAAGACGATTTAGGAGGTATTACAGTGTTTTTGCAAAATCTGATTTCTTGGGTCAATAAACTTAAAACTTGCCACAAATACTAACTTAAATGAATAATAAAGGTCGCTTTTATTATTTTTTGAAACTACCCCCAAAAGAAGATTTAGGGGATGTTAGGTTTTTTGAAGAATCTGATTTCTTGGGTGAATAAACTTGAAACTTGGCATAAATACCATCCTAAATAAACAATAAAGGTTGTCATTATTAGTTTTTTGCAACTACCCCCAAAAGACGATCTAGGAGGTATTACAGTGTTTTTGAAAAATCTGGTTTCTTGGGTCAATAAACTTGCCACAAATACTAACCTAAATGAATAAAAAAGGTTGCTGTTATTATTTTTTGAAACTACCCCCAAAAGATGATTTAGGGGATGTTATTTTTTTTGAAGAATCTGATTTCTTGGGTGAATGAACATGAAACTTGACATAAATACCATCCTAAATAAACAATAAAGTTTGTGATTATTAGTTTTTTGGAACTACCCCCAAAAGACGATTTAGGAGGTATTACAGTGTTTTTGAAGAATCTGATTTCTTGGGTCAATAAACATGAAACTTGACATAAATACCAACCTAAATTAACAATAAAGGTTTTCAATAATTAGTTTTTCGAAACTACCCTTAAAATACGACTTCGGGGTGGTAAAGATTTTTGATTACTTTTACTGCCCATAGCTTCTTTTTATGACGTTGGGGAGCACTTAGGAGAGGTTTTTGGAAATTCATCTTTTTAAAGGGTTAAAAGGGAGACATTTATTTGTTTAAAAATCTTATTCCTTTGCCAAAATAATAAAGGATGGCATCATTAGTTTTTCGGATTTACCCCCAGAAGACGATTTAGGGGTGTCAAAGTTTCTTTGAAGAATCAAATGGCACTAGGATGTGGACCTCTACATCGATTTTGAACTACCAAACTGGACCGTTTGTCTCAGGTTTAATAGCAGCTTATTTTTGGTTGCCATCACACGAACGAAGTCGCGGGCGGAGTTAATATTATAAATGTGAAAGTGACTCTGTCTGTTTCTCTGTCCACCTTTTCACGCTTAAACCGTTGAACCGATTTAGATGCAATTTGGTTCGGAGATATTTTGAGACGCTGGGCAGGACATAGCATAGTTTTATCCCAGAAATCTTACCTAAGGGGGTGGAAAGAGAAGAGTGTAGAAGTTTGTATGGAAAACCCACAATATTATGCTGCGATATAAAAAATAAGCTATTCGAATTACTAATGCTTCGCAGACGAAGTCGCGGGCAACAGCTAGTAACATTATAAAATACTGTTCCCTCTACCAATATGCTGATGACACCTGTATACTCTCTGCTAACAAAGACCTTAATATGGCTGCGGAATGTTTGCAAAAAGATTTTACTTCTATGACCAAGTGGGCCCTTGTTATGGGACTTGTTCTGAATCCACAAAAAACTAAAGTTATACACGTACATTCAAGTCATATAAATTCCTCCCTTTCTTTTCAAATCAAAGCTCATAGTCATGATTGTCTGCATAAAAATTTGCTAAACTGCTACTGTTCGCCTATTGAGCAAGTCCCATACCATACCTACTTGGGACTTATAATTGATAATCGCTTCAACTGGAGTTATCAGGTGGAGTCTGTATGCGGCAAGTTGCGTGCAATACTCACCAAATTTTCCATTATGAAGCGGAATATACCATACAGTACCCTCCTTCAAATGTACACAGCCCTTGCGGAATCGATAATCTCATATGGAATTACCAGCTATGGACGCACTTTTAAAACTTACCTCGATAAAATACATATTTTGCAAACGCGGTTGTTAAGATGGTAGTACCAAAATATGTTAAAAATAAATACCGTGATAATTATATAGGTCTATTCAAACATTGTAAAGTGTTACCTGTTCTAGCCCGCGCTCAGTACCTGTTCCTCATAGAACACTTTGATAACACTGACATTCAAGTTCCAGTAAGATATGATGTGAATACTCGACAAGCAAAATCAAAATCTTTACAAGTACCACGCAAAAATAATTTTTATGGTAGACGAACTGCATCTGCCATAATACCAAATTTATTAAACCAAATACCCTTAAACATTAGAGACTCAATGAACAGTAAAAATGTGAAGCGCAAGCTGAAACAACACTACATCGGACAGATTTCACCTTAATTTACTAATAGTGCGTTGATCAAACTCCAGACCATGGCATGCTAAGATAGACCCCAGGGGTCTTATGGTGTGTTTTATGTAATAAATAAATAATATATAATGGAAACGGCTTGGTTTGTGAAATCTTCGGATTAGAACAATGGTAATTTCTATTGTGTCTGGAAATGGACAGTTGAAGGTATTGTAATTCCAATGATCTGCCACTTAATTTTGTTATTCTTTGGAATTGTAAACCTTTGCATGCCCATGTGACGGTAAAATTTGGAGAACTTTATTAAAAAAAACACCTATGTACTCTACCCATGTTTACAAAGAAATAAATGATTTTGTGAAAAAAAAAAATATAAGTATCATAGTATTTATAGTTTTGGTCATCCAGCTCGCAAATATGTACTTATCCACCGACTGCACAGCATGATTTTCATCATCATCATCATCATTTTCATGATCTTTGCGGTCGGGTTTTTTGATTTTATTAACTTTTTTTTTATGCTTTCTGTTTTCGCATATGTTCTCTCGAGGCCCAGAGGTTTTGTATTGATTTACTTTTATTTGCAGGTAAGCGGTGCCAAGTGGCAGTATGCAGCTCGAGCGGCTGTTATGACAATGATGGGGTCTTTCGGAGGTGGCTGCTTTGGTTTGCTGTAAGTACAATATCGCTACGCCCAGTGGACCCTATCAGAATATCAGCGCAGCGTTATTTTATTTTTAATATCGTTGCACATGCTGAGATAGGAGCCTTTTTGGTCTCGCATGGAGTTATTTTTTTATAATTGTTTGTGTATGCTTATTTTCCCGTGTCTCCTGTGCGGGTCACAAATAAAAAAAATCTTTCTTTCTTTCTTTTTACGAGGTTAGCCTTCGCTTTTATAAAGAAAAGAAAGAAAGAAAAATATTTATTTGTGACCCGCACAGGAGTCACGAGAAAATAAGCATACACTTAAACAATAATAAAATAAGAACCCTGTGCGAGACCAAAAAGGCTCCTATCTCAGCATGTGCAGCGATATCCAAAAAAAGTAATAACGCTGCGCTGATATTCTGATAGGGCCTACTGTTGATGCCACGGACACACTTACGGAAACAGGACTTATATAATAAAATAAAATAGAAGAATATATAAATAACAAACAAAATAGAACAACAAAACATACCTACATTACCTATCTCCAAAGAGTTTGTGTTTTTAATTTTTTATGGTTTCCTGTTTTGTTTGTGTTTATTAGCTGTTATATAAGTCCTCCATGTACCTACATATAATAAATTTGTAATTAAAACGAAAAATAAATTAAAAAATAGTTTCTGTGTACCTTTGTCTGTGTCTCCGCTACCTAAGTTCTTCTAAACCGCGCAACGAGGTTTGATACGGTTTTCACAAATGGAAAGACCGATAAGATTTGTGTAAATAATTTGTTTCGTACGAATCTGGGGCGGTAGGTACACTTTTACACTTGTTAAGGTTGCCCTAGTCGACGGCACGAACTATTTTGTGCGCTATCTTATACGACAACACGTGCGAAAGAGATAGATGCTATGATGAGCAGGAATAAGCTAGTCCACGTACGAAATAACACTTTTACAAATTTGTAGCGAAATCGATGATGATTTAGGACGAAAACGAGCGCGCGAAATTTTATAAACAGACCTTTAAATTATTTGCATTGTTGAACTACTAATCTATCCCTTAATGGTGGCTGTGGTTAGCAATTTTCCTTCTTCTTATGGTATTTATTTCCGCCCAAAGATGCGTTAAAATTAGTGTTGAAATATAGAACTTTCGACGCGCATAACTTTCAAAGATTTTTTTTTTTTCGTTTCCATACTGGACTAGATAATGATTTGACAAATTGATATCATTTTTTTATTTTAAACGTACATCGTCAAACAGTGGAGAGTAATCGTCAGACTACGTTTGTATGGAAGAATGATCGACTAGTGCAACCTTAATTTCAAATTAAGTTTAGCTGCACGTAATCCAATCTAAGCATTCGACTTATCTAATATCGTCTATATATCTAAGTGTGCCTTATATAAGTGTGTATCTAAGCTACTCAGACAAATAAATAATGATTGAATATGATATTTTAATTTCAGCTTCACGCTAGTTAAGAACAAAGGCAAGGCAGAAGTAATGGACCTCATCAACAGTGTCCTTGGATCCCTCGTGTCAATTACTGGTAATTTTAATTTTAATTATTCTCGATAATCTCTAGCAAAAAGACAAGAAGAAGCTGCTTAATTATCCGTAATTGGTTTTCGACATTTTCTGCTAATTGTTCAAATACTTGGCAACATTTTTGACGGGGTTGTATTGAAAACTTGAGGTAGTGTTGCCAAAAATTGAAATTTACCCAAAAATATGGCAAGCTGGATATTTGGCAAGTTCAAGGTTCAGTTTTGAAAATATTTTATTCCAAGGACGTACCTGTAAGGCTGAGTTTCTCACCTTTAAATTATCGTAGAATGAATGTGACAAATTGTCAAGCACGCGTAATCTGCTGTGGTTGGTTGAATTAATTTTAAACAACCAATCACAGCAATAACGCGTGCTTGCTCACCACCTGTGAGACCGCAGCCGTCGCCAGCAACGCTGCCACCCTGTACGAACTCCCCCGTGCGGTGACCAGCGTATCGTCCGCGTAACACGTCAAATCTACGCCCGGTTGGAGTTCGCCCCTCAGCACCCAGGCGTACCCGATGTTCCACAGGGGCGGGCCCAAGACCGAGCCCTGTGGAAAACCGCACGACATGCGGTGCTGGTTTCCGACGCCATCACGTCCCACGTAGGTGACACCTCTCCGCCAAATAAGCCCCGATGATGCGACGGAGATAGGGAGGCACTCGATGATACCGCAGTACCTCCCGAACACAACTCCAGGGCAGGGTGTTGAAGGCGTTGGAAATCGCGAGCTCGGAACTTTACTAAACGTTGTCCGCGTCCCGCTTGATAACCAAAGAGACCTAAAAACCGACTTGTGCTCATCTAACAACTCTTGCCAACTTACGTGCCGGCAATTATATAAATTTAGCATGATTTTAATTAATTCCATAATCATTAATTGTTCTCAGCTGGTTGCTTCCTCTACCGCGCATGGGAGTCCTTGCTGATTGGTTTCATCGGCGCCGCCATTGCGTCGGGTTCATCACCGTTGTTCGATATGATGGGCGTCGATGATCCTGTTGGCGCGTCTGCTGTACACGGAGCTTGTGGCCTTTGGGGTAAGATGTCCTCCTTAGTTAGTGATATAAGTGGCACGTAAAAATAGTAGGCCATAGTGTCCGGTACCTCACCGCTGTTCGACGTGATGGGCGTCGATGATCCTGTTGGCGCGTCAACTGTTCACGGAGCTTGTGGTCTTTGGGGTAAGAACATCATTATTCTTTCCACAGCTATCTTTAGTGGAAGAAATAGCCAGTAATTGGCCTAATAGCACGGGCACCCAACGCGAACAAAGAAAATTTGATTTAAATAAATTGCACTAGATGGCGTGATAAGCTTCGATTTGTTACTGAGTTTTATGAAATATTAAGATTTTGTAGAGACGATCATAAAAAAAAAACTATTTTCTTGTTTAAGCACAAAATTAAAGAATCTCTTAGTTTACAGAAGGCTTTTAATTCACATTTTAATGATTATTTGAATGGATCATTTAAAATTGATTTCCATAGATGGCGCTGTTTTAAATTTCTGAGGCATCACCTCGATTTTTTAAATTAGTTTTGTTTTAATTCTGTTACAATGAAACTGTAAAAAGCGCAAAAAAATACTATAAAACAAATCGTCGCTGTATTGATAAAAAAAAAGTATTCATGAACCGAGTAAACCCTTTTAATTGCTCTGCTAACACCATCTATATCCGTGGAACGGAACCAAACGCGATCGATGTTCTTAGAAAAATAGTCAGTTTAATCAGACGAAAACGCTAGTTACGTCGGCACGGTTTCGTCGTATGGGATGAGCCATCTGTATGCTAGTATTATATTATCTGTGGTAATAGGAAGCCCTTGATGGCTGGCTGTCCTTGATCCTTTTCGACGTTCGACAACACGATTGGTTTTGTCGAACCAAGCCAGATGCTGTGCGCTTCTAATGGTCTGCATTATTATCCTCGGTTTGGGGAAAAAAAACAAAGAACACCACCATTAATATTTTGATGACGTTTGCTTTATTTTTATCATAACTGCAACCTTTTTGCTTCAGGTGTGATAGCAGTCGGACTCTTTGCCGATAATCCAATTCCTATGGAAACTACAAACGGCAGATCAGGATTGTTCAAAGGTGAATATACTTTCTGTATAAATCAGAAGAGCTATGATAAATTAAATCTCAATGAGGGATAGTACATAATTTTTGTGAATGATCATATTTTTACTGTCTTCGAAAAAAAGGAAGTTGTCAATTCAATACATTTATGTTATATTGTTGGAATTGCACAATATTCACATATGCTACTCTATGTGGGCTTCTTTTTAAACATGTGTGCCAAATTTCATAAATGCAATTATGTTTGTATATATGTATTGTGAAAAAGTTTTTATTTTTCGCTTTTTAGTTTTGGTAGGTACACCTACACTAAAAAGTGTGCAAGTTCTATAGTAAGATATCTAAAGGATAACTCAATTTCGACATTCGTGCTGTTATTCGTTAAGAAGTTTATTTATATGTTCCATAACTTGATAACTCCTGAACCGATTTTGATTAAACTTGTGCAATGCCCGAAGTTGAGAGATACCTAATCCAATAAAAAAAGAATGACGGCGATCCGATAACTAGTTTCGGAGAAATGCGTGGACAAACAAACACTTATGAAATTTGGCATACGTTGTTAGAAGGTCATATAGTAACATATGTGAAAATTGTGCAATACCAACAATATTACATACATACGTGTCGAATTAATAACCTCCAATTTAGATGTCAGTAAAAAATAAACAGACTTCAAAAGCAAAACACTAAAAAGTGCTAAATAATTTTGGTTCCAAAGTCGCTGTCGCTAAACGATAAAATAAGACGTACCAAAGACACTGAATTCCGAAACGAAAGTTAGCACATTTTTAGCGTTTTGCTTTTGAAGTCGGTTTATATTATCGTGAAAAAGATTTTACTGAAATCATTTTGCATGTTTACCATTTATTTAAATTAAGATACTTTGTTGTATCCCTAGGTGGCGGCTGGTACCTCCTCGGCGTACAGTCCCTGACCGGCGTCTGCCTCATGACGTGGGGCATCCTGGTGACGATCACGCTGCTCTGGTGCATCGACAAGATCATGCCGATACGTATGGACCCCTACACTGAGCTGCTTGGTGCTGATATTACTGAGCATAGAATTAGACATGGACAGGTAACAGATCTTGAATTTAAAATACTGTTTTCTAGGTTATTCACTGTTAACTTGGTACTTAACTTAACAAACTATCATACTTAACACTAAAGTATGCTAGTTTGGAGGACACGTGAGAGACAGCAATAGGGCTCTGTTTGGACCATTCAGGAACGGAACCCTAAAAATGAAAGCTAAAACTCCCATGACTTAAAAAAAATATACCATCACAGGTTGGAGTGTCCCGCGCCGTCTCCGCGCTCCGCCCCTTCCACCGTTCCAGCAGCATCGAACAGATGCCCACAGTGGGCATGAACACCGGCCACGGCTTCGTCGTCGACAAGCTCCACGAGGCTAGTACTTATTTATGATGTGTGGGTATCATTAGACGCTTACTAAAATAATATTAAACAGATGCCCACAGTGGGCATGAACACCGACCACGGCTTCATCGTCGACAAGCTCCACGAGGCTAGTACTTATTTATGATGTGTGGGTATCATTAGACGCTTACTAAAATAATATTAAACAGATGCCCACAGTGGGCATGAACACCGACCACGGCTTCGTCGTCGACAAGCTCCACGAGGCTAGTACTATATATATATTTATGATGTGTTGGTATCATTAGACGCTTACTAAATATAATATCGAACAGATGCCCACAGTGGGCATGAACACCGTCCTAGGCATAAATCTATGTCTGTGGTCTAGCCGTATGTGTATCTATGTACTGTGATCGGCTTTCATTCTAATCGGATTCAAGTGAATATTGAATACGACTGACTATCCGACCTCCACACAACTTAGTTACTGGGCACTGCACTTGTGCACTACAAATCCTTAAATCCCGCCGCCGTGACCTAAATTCAGTCTGGCAGACTGTCATGTCATATCATAACGATACACCGTTTCCCATATGTTTTAGAGACACCGCAGCATGTCTTCTTCCTAAATACACGCCAATGAGCTGTTAACCAATAAATACGAAATTCTTGTTGCAGGCAAAGAAAAAGAAAGGTGTCTTCCAAGTCTTCAACAATAAAGCATTTGTGGGTGACGAGCCATCAGCATCGTCCTTCACAACAAACCAGGGATTTTTGCACAAGCGACCTAGCAACACCGGCAACAACCCAAACAAAACTCTAGACTCTATGGTACACGAAATCAATGAAGCCACACTAATAAATAAAGAAATAAGTAATGTTGTTCATGTTATTCCGGAAAATTTAAAGGGGAAAAGGTATAAGGATTTGAGTCCGAAGGAATTGGAGGAGTTAGGTCGAATTAGTGCGAGTCAAGATAGATTTAGGTATCGATTTACAGAAGATGATTATAAGAATGATATTGAAAGGAGTGCCAGTAATATTAGGTGGCTAGATTAAATTCGACCCTAAAATAAAATAGATACAGTTGGAAATATTTTACCACAAACAAAGAGAAGAACATACATACATACATAAACTCACGCCTTTTGCCCATGGGGGTAGGCAGAAACTACAGAACGCCACCTGCTACGATCCTTACATACTTCTTTTGCTTCACACACATGTGTGTATGACTAGATGTATGAAAGAGAAGAAATGACATTATATTTGTGAAAATATAAGTAAATCCCGTTGTAGAGAAAACCTAGGTATGGATTAAGTCCACCTTTGATTGCACCTTTTTGTGATGCATAAAGTAAAATAAAAAAGCTGAATAAAACTAAAGGCAAGTTTTAGTAGTTTTGATTTTTAGTTCTTGTCACACTAAACACAAATCTTTCATACGGTGTTGTCTATTGATGGCTGTCACAGGCTGTGTTGTCTATGGTTAATTTTAGTACGGTCATTTCTCAGTAGTGCACAAAAATTACTCTGTGGTAGTGCAGAGCACGGCTGATAATCTTCATAGAAAGAAACGCTCGACGTAGCGCCATTTTTTTTTAATGATGCATGACATTTCTGCTTGGCTGTGATTGGCTGTCGCAGGCACCGGTAGGCCGCCATTTATTTTTGTATGATTTGAATTTAAACATGACATTACAGGTACTTAGCCTACTTACTGTGTTGATCGAGTGAAGTAATAGTATTACTTTTGCTACTTTCAAAATGTATTACGACTGCTGTGTTTGTAAATCTTTGCGACAAGTCGCTATTTTGCATAATTTCCCGTGTAATGAGAAAAGACTCGCTAAGTGGTTAAAGTGTCTAAACCGTGATGATCTGAAATCATTATCACCAGAACAACTTTCGAAGATTTTTGCTTGTTAAAAACACTTTGTTAAGAATTTCAATACGTCTAAATTACGTCTCATTGGCAGTGCCTATCCTTCTCTGTTTGCTGAAGATGAGATTTTGATTGGAACAGCATTACGGCAGAATGACGGTAAATATTATGAAGATACATTAATTATTACCATTTCTTGCTTCGTTAGTAGTACCATGCTGATTTTCAAACTTACCTTACTATTCTTAGGTTTTAATTCAGTGACTGAGGTGCCTAAGTTCATCAGTAAAATATATTTATTGTGAACAAACTCCAGGATATTGTTACCTTTTAATGTACTTTTGTTAGCAATATCTATAAGTCATTAAGTGTAGTTATGAACCAATATAACCATTATCATGTGATCTTCAATCTGGTGTCTTCCTTAAAAGAATATTAACGACCACTCCGGTCCAACTTTAATAAAGAAACCTGTCACTGTAATTCAAGATTCAGACCTAATAAAACATAAGAAAGTATTGCAATGACAAGATCAAATTATAAAGTACGGATATATATGTAATATAGTATTAAAACGTGCGAGCACGAGCAGTGGTGGCCCAGTGGTATCGGCCACGACTTACAAGTTGTAGGTTGTGGGTATGAACCCAGGTAGGCACTTTACTTTGTGTAAATTAATTCATCACCACTGCTCTCAAAACGGTAAAGGAAAACATTGTGAGGAAACCGGCATGTCCTAGAACCAAAACTTTGAAGACATGTGACATCCACCAACCCGCACTGGGCCCGCGTGGTGGATTATGGCCCATCCCCTCTCACAGAGAGGAGGCCTGTGTCCCAGCAGTGGGAACATTAAAAGGCTGATGATGTGATGATGATGGTATTAAAATGCAAATTTGACCTAAAGTATATTGCTTTAACAAAATATATTTTCAGTCTTCAAAACAGTTTCATGGATACTGAAATTGTTGTTGTTTGTCTTATTTCAGAAAATGTATTACCTCAGGTGGAGCTTTTATACTCCCGTAAAACACACTTTGACCGCACATACTCCTTGGAACCACTGAAAGGTTTGTTATTGGTATAATTTTGTCTTGCTACTATAATTAAATTATTTTTCTCAAACATGCTTGGTAATTTGAGCATTATTTTGACTACCTTCTTCGAGATAAATTGAAATTGTTTTACTGGCCAAATACATGCGAGAAGCGGCCAGCAAAAGTTGTATGAAAATCCATATCTGTTGTGTTTAGCGGCCAAATAAATTACATAGTAAACTATCTAACATGTAATTTTAAAATGGAACAATCTTACTCCGAAAAATGGCAACCAAGGTGGTAACTTATCAAAGGTTTTATTTACATTTCGAACTAGCTTGCAAATAGAAAGCTGTTTAAATGAAAAAAAAAAAAACAAATGTGGGCTAAATTGTTGTTGTTCGTTGTTCGTCATTGATTTTGAAAAGTAATGTAATAATGCGTGCAATGCAGTAATGTATTTGGCAAAATGAGGTCTAGGTACTAGGTTTTAATTACCGCGCATTATTTGAGTGATTATATTGATAAAAGTACTAAACAAGCCTTGGCCACAACTAGGCATTGATGGACTTAGGTATGTGTGCCTTAGCCCACATTTACATGTTCGTTCTTGTTTACTAATAATTTATTAGACAAGTGCCATAATTTTCTCTTTTGCTTTTTCAGAAATTCAGGCGGCTGCTTCTAACTCAAATGAATTTCCTCTGCAGTGCTTACCACAGTATCCACAATCTAGTCAAGATTCAGGTATCTCAAATTTCTTAGTTTATGTATATTAAATGCCTTGATCAAATGTAAACTCATTAGTCATTTTTTCTTTGATTTCAGAAGTCTTAGCTCCTGTGGCCTCCAAACTTTACTACAAGTTCCACAAAATCTACAAACTATTCAGGAGTCAGGTAATTCAGAGTTCCAATCAATCAGAAGATTTTTTTTAAATTATAATAACCTTCTGGTATGAATCAAAATAATCAGAAAATGTAACCCATAGGCTTATATCATCATACAGAGTATATTGCAATGTTTCAGATTCGTGTCAAGTCCGGAATGTAAAAACGCTGAACATTATTACTATTAATAACAAATATAAAAAGAAAATTCGCCGACATGCCAAATGTACAAAGAGTACAAAAAGGCAGAACAACAAACGGACTTTTACAAAAGAGCTAAGAAAGTTCTGAAGTTTAATAAGGAAATTTCCTTCGAAAAGTTGACAGCACACATGAACCCTTATGCGAAAATAATTATGAAAACGCAGATTAATCTTTGCACTAAAAATAAGAAAGGGCGTCGATTTAACATAGAAGAAAAACTGATTGCATTATCGATAATGAAGCAAAGTTCTAAATGATACAGATTTTTACCATAAATATTTATATTACCATCGAGGTCAACATTGAATTAGATGGTGAAAATTAAATATTGAAACAGAAATCTGATCCTCAAGTTTTCAAATTAATAAAAAAACAGGTTTGTACCTTTTACTATGCAATATGAAAATCCTTGGTTAAATCTTACAATAATTATTTGTTAGTGGAACCCTAACCTAATACAAACATGATGCTTGTATGGCTGGCCATGCATAACGCACATAATATAACCTGTTTTTAATAAATTATTTATATTATTTAGTTGCACTTTAAAAAATAAATTGGTAAGATTTTGAGGAATCTTCATTTATTTTTTCTTTTCAAGCCACTCTACCGTAAAAAGTTACAGTTTTTAAATTGTTGGTTTCCAGGTTGCAACATGGGAGGACAGCAAGAAAATGTGTTCTCTGTTATTTGATGAACTGTCACTAGAAACTGCCTTAAGTTACAATAAAAATAAGGACACAATTGATAGCTTTATAGAGCTAAACATGAAAAATACCCAGTTTGCTGATCATGCACTTGTATTTATGCTGAGAGGAGCAGTTTTTAAATGGCAGCAACCAGTGGCCTATTATTTTTGCTGGGGAGCTACCGCAGGGCTTGAATTAAGAAATATTTTGAAAGATGTGATTTGTGCCATAGTAGGATGTGGGCTGAAGCCAATTGCATTGATTTGTGACCAAGGATATGCTTTTCAATCTGCTTTAAGAAGTCTGAAAGCAGACACAACACGTGATCAATTACTTGCAAATCAAGAACCAGGTCAGTTTTATTCAGTTAACTTTTCCATCCTAGCGGTCCATACATTCAGAAATATTTGTCAATGGTCATCACTAGAATTGCTGGCATTAATCAACTGGCTCAGCAGTGGGCATGTCGTTTAAGGAACTTGCATCGCAAAGATGTACAACAACCAATGTTTTTAACCATATTTACATGAATACTGTTTAACTTGATGGCACTTCGGAATTATTATTTGATTCAAAATGTTTAAACATTTCAGATGGCACAGTCACAATAAGCGGAGTCAATCTGAGTATTGTTTAAGACCCGTCACATCTTATAAAAGGACTGCGAAACAACTTTTTGTACAAAGATGTAAAAATGAATGGGAAAAAAATATCTAAATGGCAAGATATAGTAGATGTGAATGAAACATATTGCCATCACACAGAAGCCAGACTTCAGTATAAATTGAATGACCAGCATGTCATTCCTGAAAAGAAAAAAAATGAAGGTAGTTTAAAATTTATTTTATTTAGCTAGCTATTATATAATTAACCGGCGATTATAGCCGGTTAATTCTACTTTCAGTTTCTCAACTGCAAGTGTGACAAGCGGTTGACAATTTGTCACTTTTGAGAAAAATCTCGAATTAACCACATGTTATAGCAGTTTTGGGTTTCTGAGAACCTTTTTCAATGTTAATCTCTTGTCAACGAGCCTAATTTATAATTGTTGGAAATTGGTTGATTATTCGCAGATTAAAATTAATGTTAAAGATTTTAAAGGTTTATATTACGATAAAAAGATAATAGGGGTCGACGAAATCTATGGTATGGGTTGAGTTATAAAAAATATGCAATTTAGATCAATTATTTAATTAATAAGATTTAATAAAAAATAGGATATTACAAACTTTTAAATTAATTACAGTATAAAAACTTGACACAATTATCAAAAATAGTTTTTTTTGTATTTATGTAAATAAAAATAAAAAAAATCAAACTGTTACTGACCTGGGAATCGAACCTACCTCACGCTAATGCGCGTGAGGAAGGTTCGATCTGTGACTGTTCCCTGTACTTAGTACTTACCAATATCAGTTTCTGGATAGGTTTGTTTGTTTAACTTGAAGCGGCTGGGGTGGTGACCGCGCTAGAGTAAGCAACCCTTACCAAGGTCAGTCTTGGGATGGGTGGCCCTTAGGGCCGCTTTCTGTAGTCGACTTGGCATCTCAAATCCGCTGACAATTTGTCACAAATTAACCAGCCCTCAGTTCTTAGTGAGTTTCTCAACACTTGATCATCGAGAAATTACTTAATCGCTTGTTAAATTAAATAATCGGCATTAATTGATTTCGGTTGGCTACCCTAGCTGGTTTTCATTCACTTCTATAACGTAATCAGTAACTTTAAATAGTATTTCATCTTGAGCGGCTGAGTTGGTTTAGCCGCCAAATTAAGCAAACCTTACCAAGGACGATTTTTGGATGGGTAACCAATTTTTTTTTGGTTTGCTTGTTTTTGGATGGCTGACCCTGCCAGGGTAAGCAACACTTACCAAGGTCAGTGTTTGGATGAGTGACCACATTTTTTGGTTCGCTTGGTTTTGGATGGGTGACCTTGGTAGATGTTGTTTAACCTAGCAGGGTGACTTTAGGATGGGTGATCAAATTTTTGTGGTGATGGTCACCCATCCAAAGACTGACCTTGGTAAGTGTTGCTTACCCTGGCACAGTCACCACCCCAGCCGCTTCTAGTTAAACACAAACCTATCCAGAGACTGAACTTGGTAAGTACTAAGTTCAAGGTACAGTCACTGATCGAACCTTACCTCACGCGCATTGGCGTGAGGTAGGTTCGATTCCCAGGTTTGATTTCTTTATTTTTATTTACATAAATACAAAATAACTATTTTTGATAATTGTGTCAAGTTTTTATACTGTAATTAATTTAAACAGTTTGTAATATCCTATTTTTTTTTAATCTTGCTAATTATATAATTGATCAAAATTGCATATTTTTTATAACTCAACCCATACCATAGATTTCGCCGACCCCTATTAATTACTACTATTAACTATTTGGCGCACGGTTGGCGCAGTGGTTGAGTGATTGACTGCAGCGCTGCGTGTCGCGGGTTCGATTCCCGCACGGAACAAATATTTGTATGACCTACAGATAGTTGTTCCGGCTCTGGGTGTTTGTGTATGTGAGTTTATATGTTTGTAAACGCACCCACGATACAGAAAAAAAATCCTAGTGTGGGGCTAAGTTTAAAAAAAAAAAAAAAAGATTATCGTAATATAAGGCTTTAAAATCATAATATTAATTTGAATCTGCGAATAATCGACCAATTTCCAACAATTATAAATTAGGCTCGTTGACAAGAGATTAACATTGAAAAAGGTTCTCATAAACCCAAAACTGCTGTAACATGTGGTTAATTAGTGATTTTTCTCAAATGTGACAAATTGTCAACTTGTGTTGTCACTTGTTTACTCTTGTTGAGAAACTGAAAGTAGAATTAACCATCGATTATTCGTCGATTACGTTAACAGCCCGATAATTGAGAGCTGGGAAACCGGCGGTTAATCTGGGGGCAGGGTTTGGTTTATAATATTAAACATAACATCTTTTTTTTCAGCTCATTATGCAGATGGACGACCTGTCAGTAGCACATTACAAAATACAGCAGAGACAGTTATATTTATTGACCAACTACAACAAAATATGTTATGTTGATTCCAATGGAAAGGAAAAATCTGTGCCCTCTTTAGTGAATTTTGTTATAACACTAAAAAGTTACATGAGGCTGTGGCAGATATTTAAAAACAATAATATTAAAATAATCAGACCCAGATATTTTAATTTTGATCCTATATAAAACTTTTTTGGTCAACTATGAGCATATAATTACCGTAATAATGACCCAAGCTGCCACAGCTTCAATTGCACCTTCAAGTCATTATTGATAACCAGAATCATAAAGTTCTACAAACAAACGTTTAATTGTGAGGATGACCCGGCAGACCAAGTAATAAATTTGCAGTCATTGTTTACTGAAGAATTAAAAGAAAATGTCGAGTCGGGTCATTCAAGTACAGGTCAAAATATTGAAATGATTGTGGAGCAGGCTCGCCGAGAACGATTGAATGTCCACTCGCGAGCCTACTCTGCTGGATGGGTAGTACGCAAATCTATTGATCAATTAAAATTAAAATGTAATTCTTGCATAAATAGCCTAACGAGTAATGAAAGTAGTATCCACGACTGGATAAACTACTGGGAATACACGGCAGCAAATAAAGCCTAAAGTACCCATCTGAAGGTGCAGTGAGGTGTATTGGTACAGTAATATCTGAAACAAATGCATACTTAGAACACAATGCCCATAAAAACAATGTAGCACCAAATGTAAATGATGTTGTTGTTTCCAAGTATTCATTTCATTTTATTGACTGGACCGAACACGACAATTTTCCTAAATCATTTCATGTCCTTAGTTGTGAGGTTTACATTAACGAATTGGTGCAATATGATTAATAGAATTTTAAAGGGCACGGTTATTCGAAGGTTTATAGGAATTGCTAAATTTTGATTAAATTTAAAGTCATAATGACTTTAAATTTAATCAATTGACAATTTGTTTTTATTCAATTTCTCGTCCAATTTCGAAAAAAATTGTAAAGGTTTGATTTGGAATGTACCTCTTTACTAACACTAGTTTCATAAGGATTTGTTACTAACAAGATATGGATTGTAAATTGTCTGAACTTTCAAATAAATAATAATTAATAAATAATTCTTTGTTTTAATTACTTATCCGCAAAATTGATTTCAGAATAGCAATTATAAAAATAAGTTGAGAACCTCCTTTTCTGAAGTCGGTTAATAAGCACGGCGTCTCTGGCTGTATCCGTTGTATTCCTTTGCCATTGTCTATGTAACATTTAAAAAAAAAAGAAACGTCATATGACATTAAAACACAATGATGAGAATTTTTGTTCTACAGTTGGCCGTCTGATACGTAGTATCTCTAAGTAGTCTGTGGTGCAGAGAACGTATGCATAATATTAAATATTATGTAATATTCAACTAGTTTAACTTAATTAGACACCAAATTTATTTAGGTTTAATGTAAGTAAATATAGTTTCTGACTGATTTTTCTTTGCATAGTTTTGAAGACGCACGAAAGTATAACTAACTTTGTAGTACAGATTTATTTAGCTTTACTATTTTAGTTTAGAGCTTAAAACGTAATTATTTACGAAATATCTAGTGTTTGCATAGTAACTTATGTCCGTTTTCACTAACATGTCAAACAAAACCATACAATTAGATTTTCAACTCCCGATCGAAGCGCCGCCGCGGATAGTTGAATATCCTACACTTTTTTTTTAAATCAAGTTGTTCCCTATAATTGTGTTGAAAACAGGAACTAGAAACTTAATTATTGTTGAATAGTCGTAAGTAGCTAAGATACTAATATTAGAATAGAGAAAGGAAAATAAATAAAAAATAAAAATTATTATAAATATTAGTTTTATTTATTTACAAAACCAGCTGCCAGTGGCTTCGCCCCGTGAATGTCGAAAATTATCCCAAGAGAACATATTCCCGCCCGGGATAAAAAGTGGATAGAGTCTGGCAAACGAAAGTAGAGACTGAAAAAGCGCGGCAAATTAAAAAAATCTTGGCATAGCAACCCCAAAACTAGTATGAAATACTTGGAATAACCTAATTTGATACTTTAGAATTAATAATAAATAATTCTAAAGTAATAAGTAATAACCTAATTTGATACTTTAGAATTAATAATAAATAATTCTAAAGTAATAAGTAATAACCTAATTTGATACTTTAGAATTAATAATAAATAATTCTAAAGTATCAAATTAGGTTATTCCAAGTATTTCATACTAGTTTTGGGGTTGCTACGCCGAGATTTTTTAAATTTGCCGCGCTTTTTCAGTCTCTACTTTCGTTTGCCAGACTCTATGCTATTCCAGACCATAATCTGTCTCTGTGCCAAATTTCATCCAGATCCGTTCAGTGGTGTTTGCGTGAAAGAGTAACAAACACACTCACAAACTTTCGCCTTTATAATATTGACTAGATGTTGCGTGCGACTTCGTTTGCGTACGATTAGTACTTCGAATAGCCTATTTTTTATACCGCGCAATAATATTATTTTAGGTTTTGCATATAAACTCCACCCCTTTAAAGATGATTTTCGGGATTAAAACTATCCTGACCTTCTCAGGGTCTCAAACTCATCAGCGGTTTAAGCGTAAAAGGCAACAGACAGACATTACTTTCGCATTTAAAATTTCAGTATGGATTAGTGTGATGTGATTTACTGGACCGATCAGTGTGGCGCCCATGTGGCGACGCTTGGGGGAGGCCTATATCAGTATAAACAGCAGTGGACGTCATCCAGCTGATATGATGATGATAACAATAATTACAGTTCTAAGCATATTGAGACGAGACCACCATCCTCCCTGACATTAAAAAAATAACAGAAACAAAATTCTGTTCGTGTTTTGATGAAATACCTAGTTTCTTCGCGAAATGTGCTCTTTGCATTGGAGTTATGTGTGTATATTTGTGTGTTTCGTGATTCTTGCTGAGTAGTGGGGCAAGGGGTGTTGTTGTCCTGTTACTGTCCCACTGTAGGACAAAGGCCTCTTCTCTGTGGTAAGTGCGACAGGATACTACCATTCTAATAAAATCTCTACCTAGTATGGTTCGGCAGCCTAATTGTGTAAGTGAATTCAGCAAAGGAAACAATATGTTTGTTTGTTTCCTTTGCCGAATTTACTTACACAATTAGGCTGCGGGTTTGCGCGTCCAGTAGGTATTATTGTAAACATGTTAGGTATAATTCGGATTTAATTTCGGCTTTTAATTTTACTCGTCATAGGGCGGGCGCACTTACACAAAAAATGAAATAAGAGTTACTTGCTAACACGAGGTTAAATTTACATATTGTCACACAATATTGTCTTTTAACCTCTTATTAGCAACTACCTGAATTTTACAAATATGGGGTCGAAATGTAAATCCAAGATGGTGCCGACACTTTCGTCATGGCTGCAATGAGCATTGTTTTCGGGGTGGCTAATTGCGAATATGGGGTCAAAATCAAAGAGGGCGACGACCAAAACAGTACAACCGTTGTCTTATGCCACTTATAATACATTCTGCAAAGTAGCATACGACCACGGTTATACTCTGAACACCATGAAACTAGCCGACCCCCGGGGCTACGCGCCCGTCAACTGGCTACCCAGATTACCTTGCCTACCCTGCTTACCCTGTCTACCCTGCCCTACC
Source organism: Orthosia gothica (assembly GCA_949775005.1). Lineage (NCBI taxonomy): Eukaryota > Metazoa > Arthropoda > Insecta > Lepidoptera > Noctuidae > Orthosia > Orthosia gothica. The sequence continues at coordinate 4,303,827 of OX459035.1, read as the reverse complement.
TAACTACCTAATATTTTTTATGTATCATCAATAGTTTTCTCAGCGCACGCCAAAGAATGAATTTTACAGGCAACATTTTGCTACTTTGGGTTACATTATTGCAATTTTCATAAGGATCTCTATTTTTTTTTAAATATACACTCAGGAATAATATAGCATTCTACTGGTGAAATAATTTTCAAAATTCAGTAGATCCAGAGATTACCCCCTACAATTTCACAAACTTTACCTCTTTATAATAATACAATAAATTATAAATTACATGTAAGTTGTTTGGATACATATCGAATAGTGTGTACATAACAATTTCAAATGAGAATATTTTCTTTTTTCATACTTTTACAGCGTAATTTTCCAGTAATCGGGTTTTAGTATTTGAACTTATTTTTTGCTCTTTTTAATCCATTGAGGTAATAATGTACTACGCACTAGAGAAGTCACCACCCATCACTACTGTGTTCTGTTCAGGTGCGCTCTTCTAGCCGCAATTCACTTATTTGATTGCTAGATCTTGGGCGCTTAAGTCATTTTATGTTTTTAAACGAAAAAACGTTCAAACGCATTCAATATGCCGGTCGTGTGTTAAAACATTTTGCACTAATAATTCAACCAATACGGCGAAGATCAAAGGAATAACTTTTCATAGTTGGCTAACTAGATAATTATTTTAAAATTTAATTTTAACAAAATATTTGCTGGACGCCATGTTATGTCAATTTTCATATAGACTAAAAATTCAGATGTGACAATTTGTATAACAAGTGTAGGTAAAATTAGCTGATGTTTCTTTTTAAAGCGGAAATTAATAAGAACATATCTTTAGAAAAGAACTGACTGTGGTTATTCAATGAAAAAAGATAAAAAATGAAAAATAATTATTACATAATGTAAGACATAATTTGTTACATTTTGTTTATTTAAGGTTTCTACGTTTGGACCGTAAAGATAGGGAAAAATGGATAAAATTTATCGAAATTACCCGCAGTGAAGATACCAGCAGCCTAATTGTGTAAGTGAATTCAGCAAAGGAAACAATCTGTTTCTTTCCCAAAAACGACTTTTTGTATTTCAAAAAGTAGTTTTTGGGAAAGAAACAGTTTGTTTCCTTTGCCGAATATACTTACACAATTAGGCTGCTGGTTACCATCCAATCATACTTATGTATGTTCGTTGCATTTTCGCGAAGAGGATAAATATACCACAAAAGCGGGCAGGCGTTTTCTGAATCAGTCTCTCTACTTAATATCATTTCAGTTATATTACTGTTAATACTTTGGAATATTTTATTCACAAGGAAAAATTTACATATTTGCTACAATATTCTGTTGATCAACCAAGCACTTTAAATCACCTAACACATTTGATACGGGCTATCATAAACAAATACACAAGAATTCGCTTGAAGTACGAAGCTAAAATTAATCAGACTAATAATTATTTATCGAAGCGTCAAAAGTTAACTAAACTTATATTGTTTGGGGGTAACTAAATTAACATAATTAATATTAAAAATATACAAAAGATTCGTGTTTCAAGCGAATTGTAAAATTCCCTATTCCAATTTCATATGTTTTTAACTTATTGTAAGCGCATTTGATTATATATTAAATAAAGAAATACAAAAGCATCATAAACTTTAACAGTCGGTTATTTCAACTAATAATAAATTTTGAAAAAGTGTGAATTCTAATGAAGCTTGTTAGGTATAATGCTATGTCACTTCTGTAGTCAGTCAGCAATTTAGTCTATATGAATGACAAGGTTGAACGAAACGCGTAAGCGCCATGAAAATCACGGCGCTTCCGTCTTTTTGGTCGCGAGAAAACTACACCTTAGAAGCGCTCTAGCGCTGCATGTTTATATTGTTTTGTTAGACAACTAATTATTGTTTCAGCGCTGCAGCGAATTTTTTAGTTTAAACTCTTGTCAAAATTGACAAAATGGAGCATGCATTTTGCTTAGGATAGCTTCTCTAGTACGTAGTACATAATATTATCTCAATGTTTTAATCGGGGTTTTTCACAAGATATCATGTTCCTTTTTAGCATACGATCTAATAGCCCGTAAACAACATCATCACATCTCGTCGGCCCGTTCACTATTTTTAACCGACTTCAAAAAAAAGGAGGAGGTTCTCAATTCGTCGGAATCTTTTTTTTATGAATGTCCCCGATTACTCCAAGACGCCTGGACCTTCTTCATCCTGGAAATTCTTCTTTTATTTGAAAGGGTATACTTCCTAGTTGGTCCCATAGTCATCAGGTCAGGATCTGATGATGGAATCCTAGAGAAATCGAGGGAACTCCTCAAATATTATAGGCAAACATATAGTGATTTTGGTATTTTCAACAACAATGCAATCATTTGCACTCAGAAAGTATCATTTGGTGAAGTGGAACTGATGAAGAAGACCACAGATGGCCATTAGAACTCCTAAATGCTAGGTATGTCACGGGAATAAGATATCTCGAATAGTTAACCGACTATAATGATGCAAATACTCATAAATAAATGGTACTGATGAGAATGGCACCATCGAACTGATCTGATGATGAAGCCGGCAGTTAGGCACTGGAACTCTAAAATAAAACAATGTATCCTAGTCGTGTTAGGGCTTATTGGAATCGCCATGAGATGTACTTTGACCATAAATGATAATCATGTTAATTGGAGGTGCCTACCAAAACTAAAAAGAGCAAAATCAAACCGACTTCCAGAACAAAAAACTACAAAGCAAAAAATAAATTTCTTTTCCAAAGTCGGTGTCAAAAAACGGAAAACAATGGGAGACACCGATTTAGGAAAACAAATTTATTTTTTGCTTTGTAGTTTTTTGTTCTGGAAGTCGGTATGATTTTTTGTTAAAAAGTTTTTTGTCCAATACGGAACAAGTCGCATTACAGCCTGGAAGTGAGCTAGGTGTCTTGAAATTAGGAATTTTGACAAAAATATCTATTTAGTCCGTCAGTTAGATATCCCAAAAATATTGTAAGCGTTTTTTTTTGCTTTTGCCATGTAAATCAAAATTTACGACGATACAGGGCGTTGTTTTTTGGTGTCACAGTGTGCTACACATTACACTGTCAAAGTGATGTCACAAGCCCCTGTGTGTGGTAGGAGTTTGAAGATATGAGGTATGGATGTGGCACCGGTATGTGTGATAATATGAGTGGTGAAATAGGAATGAGTTTGAATGATGTAATGGTGAAGAAAGTGTGGAAAGTGTATGTGTTTGTATGGTAGATTGGATTATACATGAAGGGTACATGTACGGAATAGAATACAAAATCGGTTGAATGGAAATATGCCCAGTAAAAAGAGATTATTTGAATTTCTAATGATATTTCAGCATAGATAATTAGGTAGGTTATAAGAAAAATAATAATTTTAGTAACTGTTTGACAGTTAGTTTAAAATAAAACAAAAATGTATAAAATAAAAACGATTTTAATACTTAAGCGACATACAAAACATTCACACAACAAAATCAATCAATAAACAACTAATCATTTTTGTGTTGGTAACACTTTGAAGTACATGTTTCAATGTGACCAAACTATCGAATCACAGGGTGACCAGGCACACTTTGAACCACTTACAATATTGCACACTCTGCGCCAGTTATTTATTTAAATATATATGTATAACTTTACAGGTCACTCCTAAGGCGTTATACAGTGCAAATAAAAAAAAATAAAAAAATATTTCTCTTCCACAAAGGTTTCTTATAAACTATTACATAATAGTGCATTATCAATTGGTAAATCCTTTGTGGGAGACTGGCATCTGTACTAGGAAATCCTGTCACACAGATTACCAGGCCCCCCAATAGAACTGTGATTATTAGTCGATTTGATTACAATTATTTACAACACCTTTGGTAAAGTACACGGAAAGAATGGAATACATATTATTTAAATTTTAGATTATTGTTACAATATTACAATTTTTATTTATGTCTCTTGTAAAAGGGACATAAACCGACTTCAAAATACTAAAAAAACCGGCCAAGTGCCAGTTGAACTCACGCACGAAGGGTTCCGTACCATTATTGCAAAAAACGGCAAAAAAAAAAACGCGTTTGTTGTATGGGAGCTCCCACTTATTTATTTTATTCTGTTTTTATAGCGGCAATAGAACGGCAGCGGCAGCTGTGTTGCTATAGCGGCAATAGAAATACATCATCTGAGAAAATTTCCACTGTCTAGCTATCACAGTTCACGAGATACCGCCTGGTGATAGACCGACAAACAGACAGACGGACCGCGGAGTCTCATTAATAGGGTCCCGTTTTTACCCTTTGGGTACGGAACCCTAAAAAGTGCAAAATTACTTTCGTTTCGGAAGCCGGTGTCTTTGGTACCTCATGTTATAACGTTTTTACACCGACTGCCGAAACCAAAGTTATTTTGCACTTTTTAGTGTTTTGAAGTCGGTTTTTTTTTATCTGTAATAGATTTTATTTGGTTACGCCCCCTTTAGTTGTTTTTTTTTTTTTTTTTGGGAATATATTTGTATTTCTCTCTTTTTAGTTTTAGTACACTTTCACTAAAAAGTGAGCAAGTTCCATAGTAAGGTACATAATGGATTGACAAAATACCTTGTGTGTTGTTTGTCGTTATGGAGTTCGGTTGTGGGTTTCATATCTTGAAAACTACTGAACCGATTTTGATGAAACTTTCACTGTTCTCTAAGTTGAGAGATATCTCATCCAATAAAAAAGAATGGCCACGATCCGATAAGAAGTTTCAGAGAAATGCGTAGACAAACAAACATACACTTATTCAATTTGACACACATGTTTAGAAGCCCAATTAAAGTAACATTATGTGGATATTGTGCAATTCCAACAACACACATTGTCGAATTGATTACCTTCCTTTTTTTGAAGTCGGTAAAAATCAGCTTTTGATTAGACTCATTTTTAAAAGATTGGTCCCTAATCGCATCACAACGCGAAAAGTGGCAAGAGATGCCTTTTCTCTTCAGTGGGACGACACAGATAACGAAACAAATGCTTTAAAAAGTGTTACCAACACAAACCCAGTGTTGCCATACAAAAATATCAAACAACAGAATTATTGAACCAATGATTAATTTCAGTTGGCAATGCTTTAAAAGTCTTCACAGCATCGCTTATATCTTCATTGGGTACAGCTAGAGTGTATAATTTATACTCTTTTTGTACTCTACTGGATGTAGTATCAGCACTATTGTATATGGAATCTGTGGTTCGTACCGGCATGATGATTTCTAGCTCTTGGAGGTGTTCGAAGGCTTTTAAGATGACTGGTCGAGGGACAGTCTGCGTTGAAGAGTTCGAGTTGGCGAATTTTGTGTATCTGTGGACAAGAGTATTGTTTTATTGTACGGATTCGTACTTTACAGGCAGTTTTACCTCCAGTTGTTGAATGGAGAATTTAAAGTTATTAATATTATATTGTCGAAATCTTCTTTAAGGTTACACTTGCCGAAATCTTCTTTAAGATTACACTAGTCGAAAATTCTTCCATACAAAAGTAATCTAGCGATTACTCCACTGTTTGATGTACGTTCGAAATAAAAATGATATCAATTTGTCTCATCATTATGATGATGATGATCATGATTATGATAGCTACAACCTTGGGGTCTTTAAGTCAAGAGTGATTAGGTTTCTTCTAAGCAAGCGTGCTTCACTGTAGTAGACCACATCATCGCTTAACATCAGGCGAGATAGTGGTCAAACGCGAGCCTATCGATAATATTTTTTTTTTTAAAACCCGGGATAAAACTATCATAAGTGCTATTCCTGACTATAATCTATCTCTGTGCCAAATTTTATCCAGATCCGTCCAGCCGTTTGAGCGTGAAAAAGTAACAAATATACAAACACACAGACTCACAAACTTTCGCCTTTATAATATTATTATTGTAGTGTGATATAATAGGAAGTAGGATAAAATTACTTCAACTCACCTATGCAACACCATTTCAAAATTCATAGGCTGTCCATCAAATATCTCCATACCATGTTTCATAGCAATGACCAGAGACAACTCGAGAATAGACAATGACTGCAGCAGCTTCACTCTATGCTCTGGAGCAACAGTCTTGTCTATGACTGATAACAGATCTGATTCATCTATGAAGGAGTTGTCGCTGGATAGTTTTGAAACTAGTTCGAACTGCAAAGAGAAATGGCGCTGGTTTAAAAAGGCTGTACGAACTGCTTATATTCTATTCTGTAGTAAAATACAAAAGCTTCTTAAATAAAAACAAAAATCCCTACTGGATGTAAACAGGAAGAAAATCATGCTGTGCAGTCGGAAGATACATATTCGCGAGCGGGCTGACCAAAACCAGATGTATCCTCCAACTGCACAGCATGATTTTCTTCATGGTTACGTCTTTTTACCCGACTGCCGAAGGAGGGTTATGTGTTTATCAGTCTATGTATGTATGTATGTATGCATGTATGTATGTAAGTATGTATGTATGTTTGTTCCTATATGGCGTTCCAGAGATCAAACGCGTTGGCCGATTTTGATGATTCATACGTCATCGATTCGTCTTAACCCTGCGAGTGTCATAGGCTACATTAAAATTGGACAATAGAAAAATGGCGGCTATTGGGTGCAATATTGTGGTGGCCCAATTTTTTTTTTTTCTTCCAAACCCATCGTGTGGGGTTTCAAAATAAAGGGTATTAAGAGATGATTTCAAAAATATATAACACTTAGTTATATGTTTCAATGTATCTAATTCGAAAAAAAAATAACGTAATAAGTTTTTTATATATATAGATGTAAGAAAAAAAGTTATTAATAAAAAAACTTAATTAAAAAAATCAAAAAACCCGACTGCTTCAAAAGCGAACTAAAAAGTCGTAAACAAGGAAAATATCATGCTGTGCAGTCGGAGGATATATATTCGCGGGCTGGCTGACCAAAATCTGGTGCATACATAGACTGATAAACACATTACCCTCCTTCGGCAGTCGGGTAAAAATGAAACCCGTTTTCCTTGGTCACGGCATCACGCGTGAATGGCTGGACCGATTTCACTAATTCTTTTTTTGTTGTATTTGTTATTATTAGGAGTAGGTTCTTACGGAAAAAAATATTAAGAAAATCTCTCAGAAATATTGAAAAATATACATTTATTTAAGCATATTTAAAAAAACGTGCGTAACGAATGTCAATGTCATTCACAGCCATAGACTATATTGAAAGAGCATTGTTTGTTCGGAAACGTGGTTACTTAATTAAATTCGAGATCATTTGTTCGGAAACGTGGTTACTTAATTAAATTCTAATTAATCTACTATATAAAAAAAAAATAAGTCAGGTTTTCCTCCCTGACGCTATAACTCCAGAACGCACGAACCGATTTCCACGGTTTTGCATTCGTTGGAAAGGTCTCGGGCTCCGTGAGGTTTATAGGTAGGGTAGGGTAGGGTAGTGTAGGGTCGGGTCGGGTAGGGTAGGGTAGGGTAGGGTAGTGTAGGGTAGGGTAGGGTAGGTAGTGTAAGGTAGGGTAGGTAGAGTAGATAAATGTTTGGTCTTTTTATGGCAAAACAAAGTTTGCCAGGTCAGCTAGTTTAAACATATAAATATTACCCTCCTTCGGCAGACGGGTAAATAGTAGATTTTGTTAATCAAAGTTAAGTATATTTTATTTTATTCGTCATTAGTTTATATTTTATATAATTCTTTTAAAATTGTACACTGGATCCTGCACTCTATAATGTCATATTTCTCTATCACCCTAGGGTTTGCTGTAAGAGAACTAAACATTGAGTTAAGCTCGCCTTTGTACATGTGCTTTATTATCACGTCGTATGTTATGTTGTTTTGGTGTAGATACTATAAAGCATTAAGAATTAATTCTGGACTGGATAGTCAAAAATATGGCTCAAGCGTAAAGTATACCCAAAATAATATTTCGCCCTAATTGCTGAGTGCATTATCTCGGTTTCAGCAGAGAAGATATGGCAGGCCATTCTTTTGACATAACCTCTGGCAGTATATTCAAAAAAATCAATAGGTACTTTTTTACTTTCTGATGTTTTGAAAAGTTTAGGGGTAATTACAACACACTATTGATAGTGATGATAAATTAAAAACCGGCCAAGTGCGAGTCGGACTCGCGCACAAAGGGTTCCGTACCATTATCGCAAAAAACGGCCAAAAAAAATCACGTTTGTTGTGTGGGAGCCCCACTTAAATATTTATTTTATTCTGGTTTTTATATTCGTTGTTATAGCAGCAACAGAAATACATCATCTGTGAAAATTTCAACTATCTAGCTATCACGGTTCATGAGATACAGCCTGGTAACAGACAGACGGACAGTGGAGTCTTAATAATAGGGCCCCGTTTTTACCCATTGGGTACAAACCCTAAAAATTCGCAATTTAAAGCTTAATTTTTCGCAAAGGGATCCCGGAATCTAAAAATGGTTTTCACAGACTCGTAATATTTTTGAATGGCCTATCCAACGATCCACATCAAAAAACATCCCCACTTTACGTGTATAGGAGGTAAGCAAAAAAAATATTATTTTATTTTTCCCCTTTGTCGGCGTGATTAATATGTATATCAATGCCAAATTATAGCTTTCTAGTACAAAGAGCCACCTGCGGACAGATGGACAGACGGCCATGGCGAAACTATAAGGGTTCCTTGTTGACTACGGAACCCTAAAAATGGTTTTATTCCTAAATGTATCTTTTAATCCTTAAGAAAAAATAAGGTACCTATCATCATCATCATATCAGGCGAAAGACGTCCACTGCTGGACATAGGCCTCCCCCAAGCGTCGCCACATTGCCCGGTCCCGTGCGTCCCGCAACCAGCGGATCCCCGCAACCTGCACCAGGTCATCGGTCCACCTGGTGGGAGGCCTTCCAACGCAACGTCTTCCAGTTCGCGGTGGCCACTACAGAACCTTTCAGCTATGCCACATAATAAATGCTGCTAAAAATTGTTAAAAATAATTTCAACTCACCAGCACATTCCTAAAAATCTGCTCATTGACGGTATAATAACACATCTTCTCGAGACAATCAATCACTTTAGTATCCTTGGCCAAGCTGGCGACGTGTTCATTCCAGTCCTGTATGAAGTCGGGCTCTAAATCTTGTACGTATATGCGGGATAGTAAGTGAGGTGGTAGATAGTTGGTGCGCGTTGTGGTTTCTGTTTCCATGTCTTCTGCGGTTACTTGAAAGAAGGGAAAGTTTGTTTTTAGTTAAATAAATATAACGCCTGCTCGAGAGCTATAGAGGAGCTCGTGGCTAAATAATAACAGCGGCACGGGTCGATCTTCAAGGTTAAGCAACGTTTGCCGAGGTCGGTCCGTGGATGGGTGACCATTTCAACATACCGAGTTTCGTCCGTGCCTCAGCAAGCAGTTTAAGCCGTTGGTCCCGGCTGTCATTTGAAGATCTTTGACAGTCGTTACGGGTAGTCAGAAGCTTGAGATCTGACACCAGTCTTGCCAAGGGGTATGGTGTTACCCGGTTACTGGGATGTGGAGGTCAGATAGGCAGTCGCTCTATGTAAAATACTGGTACTCAGCTGAATCCGGTAAGACTGGAAGCCGACCCCAGCAACAATTGGGAAAAAGGCTAGGCAGATGATGCAATATAACGCCTGCATTCTATGGGCCCTTTCCCCCTTTAAAGGTAGCTTCCTTTGCACATCTGAAATCTGTTCAGCAATCGCGGCAACTGAACCGAAGGGTTAAACTCATCTATACTAATAATATAAAGAGGTTAAGTTTGTGAGGTTGTAGGGGGTAATCTCTGGAACTACTTAACGGATTTAGAAAATTCTTCCACCTGTAGAAAGCTACACTATTCCTGAGTGTCATAGACTAAAGATTATTTTCAAAAAAATTTGAGATCCGTATGCAAATTGCAATAATGTAACCCAATTTTATTATGCATTTTATTCTATATTGACATATTTTGTATGTAATTGATATTGTCTACATTTTGTACTGACTCTGTATGTTGAATTATTGATAACATTTTGCACTGACTTTATTTTTTATATATGAAACTGACATTGATGTATTCCATTTATAATTGCGAATTTAATTTTAATTAATAACTATAACCAATATTTTCTTTTTTTACGCCGAGTGAGGCAAAACATGTTGGTCCGGTAAAATTATGTTTACATCTATATGTGCATATTCATGTATCATGTTACACATGTTTTAACAAATCAATTTATCTTTATCTTTATCCAAAGTAGCAATTTTGGCTATAAAATTCATTCTTTGGCGTGCGCTGAGAAAACTATTGATGAAACATAAAAATTATGTACTACATGATTAAAGTACTAATTATTACCTACAAAAAAGACTGCGAGAGAATATATCTAACTATCATAGTTAAGTCACAATAGCAGCTTTTGTTCTAAATTTTAATTAGATCGCCGGTAGAAACAAAAGTTATTTACATTCGTATTGTAGTATTAATTCTTATTATATATATATTGGTAGGTAGGTTGGGTAGCTAGTAGGTAGCTATGTTTTGCCAATTGACATTAAAACTATTTATAAATAACGATTATATGAAGCAGCTAAAAGACGTGGAGCGAGGTGAAGCATGTACCTCAAGACCGTTTGTAATGGAAGACTACTGTGGACCGTCCGCCATGTCTAGAAGACAGAGGGCATTTAAACAAGTCAAGTATAATCAGGGGGGTGACCACAAGCTCTTAGAGTAAGGTTATTTTGAGTGTGTGTAAGGGACAGATGTATCTGACTTGTATACATCTGTCACTTACTCGATCTCAAAATAACCTTACTCTAAGAGCTTGTGGTCACCCCCCAGGACCTATGATCTTAAATATAATAATATAAGATCATTTCATTTTTTTTTCGTTTTCTTTTGCGATCATTGTACCGATATAGTCGTGTCAGCCAATGGCTTAATAGCCACGAGCCTCGACCAACACCTTATGAGGCTCTCATTAGGCCGCTGGGTCAAAGGCCTGATGCAGAAAGCAGTATAGCTGGACACGGCATTGTTAGGAGGTTCCTCTCCCTGGAGCCCTGACCTCCGGTAGCTTGGACCCTGTTCCCATTGGGCATCAATTTTTTATATTTTAAATGTTTTTATTTTCAAATTAAATTTATTTTATAAAAATTTACAAAATAAGAAAACAGTTAAAGTGTCCTCGTGTCCGGTGTCTCGCTCTGCGGCACTCCTTTAGAATGGGTGACAAAATTTAAGTACTTGGGTCATTGGGTCACTGATGATCTTAAGGACAATATGGATATAGAGAGGGAGCGCAGGTCGTTGGCTGTCCGATGTAACATGCTGGTTTGAAGATTTGTACGTTGTACAAATCAAGTTAAGGTAACTCTTTTCAAAGCTTTCTGTCAGTCATTCTACACGTGCAGTCTTTGGACCCGTTTCACTCAAGAGGACATACAGCGACCTGCGTGTGCAATAACGCGTTTAGGATACTGTTGGGGCTGTCGTGGCGTTGTAGTGCGTCCACTATGTTTGCGGAGGCGCACACAGACGATTTTTACGCCATTATAAGAAAAAGGACCGCCTCCTTAGCCGGCCGGCTGCGCTCCGCCACCAATAGTCTCCTGAGCGTGTTCTCAGATCGGTGGGACTCCCCTCTCCTGCGGCACTGGGTGAGGATCCATACCAATTGATATTTTAAATACTTTTTGTCTCTATTACTAACACTAGTTATTAAGTTATCTTGTTGCTACTAACACTATGGACTCATGTCTGAAATAAAGAATTTGAATTTGAAAGGACATAATAATAAATAATATGTTGTGGTGGCCCAGTGGCTAAGACCTCGCCTCTCATGCTCGAGGTCGTGGGTTCAAACCCGGGCAAGTACCAACGTGACTTTTCAAATTCATATATGTATGTATTCTAAGTTTATCTTGGTCAACACAGGCAACATATAAGTCTGAAATAGCCAAGTCAGAGGTCTGTGGGGTTCCCAGAGGCAGCTTAATTAACTCTGACATCAGAGGTGGCATCCTCAAACGAAAAGAAGATCTTAAAAGCTATAATCACCTGTATTCCTTCTGCTCCGACCCTTCTTCTTGGGCGTAGCAACAGTCTTCTCCTTCACCGGTAAACTCAGTAAGTGCACCAGTACATCTAGGTACTTGTAATGTGGCGCCTTGTGGGATTCGTCCTCGTTGGGAAAGATGAAGAGGTGGCGGTGAGAGAAGCGAGATTTGACGCGTTTTTCTAGGAGCTCCATTACGTCTATACGATTTGTTATACCTGAAATGAAATGTTATTAAGAAACCATATTTTTTTAATTTAAGAATCAGGGTTGGGTATGCGGACGACAGCAGTGTTGATGAGAGATACGTCTCCGACGCGCGCGCTATTGATCCTCAGATCCGGTCTCTCCGGGAGGCCATGGTTGGGCGCTTGAATCTGTCCTTCAAGGCAGTCTCCGAACGAGGCGATGCCAATCTGGTCAGGTTCAATGCTGCTAAGACCCAGGCGTGTATTTTTCCTGCTAAAAGGAGCCAATTCCACCCGGCTCCTTCTTTCTGAGGTGTGACCGTGCCGATAGCTGACCATGTTCTTACAAAGCAAAAAACAAAAAAAAAATGGGTAACGGGGTAAGAGGGAATATGCTATATTACAAGAATGTCGATCTTAGTCTTGAAACCCAATTTTTATCTGTAATGAATCTATAGCTGAGTTTGGCATAATCATACAATCTGAGTCTTTAAGGGTGGCCTAGTCGGCGGCACGAACGTTTTTGTGGGCGGGGTTAAAATGCATGCTATCTCATCCGGAAACACGTGCATAAGGGATAGACGCTGTGAGTAAGAAGAATCAAACTAGCGCGCGAAATTTTATAAACAGAACTTTGGGAATATAGATATCATGAAAAAACTACTAAATTCATAACTGTTCAAAATAAAATTATTATATCTCTGTATTGTGACTGTTTTGCAATTTGCCTTCTTCTTTTGGTATTTATTTCCGCCCAAAGATGCGATAAAATTAGTCTTGAAATATAAAACTTTCGACGCTCATAAGACTCAACTGTCAAATATATGTTTTTTTTCTTTCTCGTCTCCATTTAGGCATAGATAATGATGAGACAAATTGACCGCAATTCTTATTTTGAACGTGGTGTCCGTTTACGTAATTAGTGTTGAAATATGAAACTTTCGACGCTCATAAGACTCAACTGTCAAATATATGTTTTTTTTCTTTCTCGTCTCCCTTTAGGGATGAGACAAATTGATAGCATTTCTTATTTTGAACGTACACCTTCAAACAGTGGCATAATCACCATACTACTTTTGTATGGCAGAATAACCGACTAGGGCACCCTTAAGAGGGCGAATGGCTATTAGCCCAAAAACTATCAAACGATCAAGATTGAGATTAATTAATTTCAGCCGTTAGCTACAACCACAGTAAACATATACAAACAGTATGGAAACTACCTACAAACGCTCGAAACGGCACACTCACACAAACGTATGCACCGACGAGACCGTTCGTGCACTTTCGAGGTAATGTAAGTACTAAGTGCCGCTTCGCGACGAGTGGTTACGTATTTTTGTGTTGGTGTGCCGTTTCGAGCGTTTGTAGGTAGTTTCCATACTGTTTGTATATTTTTACTGTGCTACAACCTCGGAAAATGGTCACGAAATATGCTGTATTGTCAGTTTTTTTATTTAAAGTGTCTTGAACATCATCCTTCTGTCCCGATTCCAAATTATTTAGGATTGGCACAGCTTGTTTTCTTGCTGCATACATCTCTATTAGCCATTATTTCTGCATTTAATAGAAATAATGACAAGTAAAATTTCAAAATACCCCCGACATTTATCTTGCGAAAACACCCCGAATCAAACAGTAAAACGCCCATAACTTTTGAACAGCTGAACTGATTTTATTCAAACATAGCTAGGAACACTCTCGACAAAACCACCTTTCAAACAAAAGAAACTAAATCAAAATCGGTTCATCCGTTTAGGAGCTATGATGCCACAGACAGATACACAGCAACACACGTCAAACTTATAACACCCCTCTTTTTCCGGCGGGGGTTAAAAAGGGAGCAGACAGGAGCTGCCAAATCTGTATCTATATGAAGCATAGACAAAGTAAACTTACCCAGCACACACATAGGAGCTTGCTCGCTATGAGTGATATCAAACAAGTTGTACAGCAGTGTCTGTGTCCTTCCACTATGACAAAACATGTCAAACTCTTCAAGTATGAACAGCATGCTCTTGCATTTTCGGTCCGCACCACTTTGTAGGCAGCTCAGTAGGAAGGCGAGGTTCTCTGCGAATGTACCAAAGACTCGGTCGCCTACTGCGTTTTCTAGTTGCATCTGGCAAATATTTAATTGTTGTTGACTTATATTTTTGACGTACACATTTTTTTAAATTGAAGCTTTAACCGTTGAATGCTGTAGTTAACAAAGCAATTAAAAAAGCCATTTTGTCTCACGTGGAAGCATGTTTGTATGGTGGTGGTCGTTTACCAACTACCGTAATAAAACAATACATTCTGCAAGGTAGCATACGACCACGGTTAATTTACGGGAATATTTTCTTGTTTCATACTGTTTAGAGCGTTAATTTTTTAGTAGAAGGTTTTTAGTTTTTGAAATATTTTGGGGTTTTTGCATAGCCTGAGGAACATAAATACATAAACACACATACATTCTAACATAACGATTAAAAAACACTTGGCCACTCCATAGTTGAGTAAAAAAAATATTTTCATGACTTTGACGGAATATGTCTTGTAAACAGTACGCTTGACAAAAATATGATGTACCAAACCCTACCTTCATTTTACAATCCCTGTTCAAAAATACCACACATGATGAGGTGCGGTGAATATATTTTTTTGTTCTTGGCTTCGTGCCCCCTAGAGGGCGCCACATTCAATTTACTGTGATCTCACATAGCTTATAACCAGCGGAAAAACAAGACGCTTCTAACGACACTTCATTTGTTAATTTATGATTAGCAGTTTAGAAGTTATGAGGGAACAGATGAACATACATACACACACACAAACCAGTCAAAAACATGACCCTCCCTATTGCTTCGCCATAGTCATTTAAAAATCTATCTAATATTATAAATGTGAAAGTTTGGATGGATGTGTGTGTGGATGTATGTTTGTTACTCAATCACACTAAAACGGCTGGATGGATCTGGATGAAATTTGACACAGACATAGATTATAGTCTCGAATAGCACATAGGCTACTTTTCATCCTGGTATAATATTTCCTTGGGGACATGGTGTCTCATCCCATACAAAGAAACTGTCCCAACGTACTGTACTGATTATTTGTTTTATCTATCGATATTGATGGATTAATAAATAGTTATCTATCGCCATGGAATGGAATTGAACGCATTCGATTTACAAAAAAGAATCGGTATAATCAGATGCAAAACGCTAGTTATGTGGTACGGTTTCGGTACGCTAGTTTCGGTGGAGGCATCTGAATGCTAGTATTGTATTAACTGTGCTTGAGATGAGAAAACAGACAGAGAAAGTAATATTATTACCAGTAGTAGATGTTGGTGAGTATTTCTCTGAAAAGTGTTTTTATCAATATACCTGAGCAGTAATAGACTTGAGAGCGATTTTATCATCATGATGTATCAGGCCGTTGAGTCTCACGATGATGGCATCATTTGATAGGTCCACCTCCTTGCTGATTTGATGCAACACCGAGTTTATGAGCTGAAACAAATAGAAATAGGGGGGGATTATTGTTAAGATTACAGATATTTTTTACTACATAGCCCCCATTTAATAGTAGTTAAAATAGATGCCTACTCTATTTGCTGGCAGAAAAAATAAAAGGCAAACATAAAACCATAAAAAAGGTTAACTTATTTTTTAAACTATTATTTTCTTAACTGTATTTTACAACAATATTTTTAATTATTAAACAACAAAAAGGTATTATTAATACCATAAACAACAGCCGACAGCAAACTGCCCGAAAGGCGTTCGGAACTATTCAGAACAAATTAAAGAGTGCTACAAAAGTAACCATTTTGCGCTATACGGTTGTATTTTTTAAATTTGTCGGATCATAATTTCCGTAAACTGTTTGACGTTTGTTTGTTTACAAAAAGTTTGTTTGTTTACAGAATATTGAAAGAATATTGAGAGGTACAAGTTTTAATACCCATAAAATAACTAAAATAAAGAGCTAACAGTGGTCTTGCCGCTTCCTCGAGGTCCAATCATCAGCGCTGAGTGCGATTCACCATGAGCAACGGTCCGCTTGAACAAATCGTAAACGTGGTTCCTTTCCTGACTGTGGCCTCGAAAAGAAGTATTGTCCGCCATTATTTTCAGTTTCAAATACTTTCTTATTAGTTTGATTTGCACCGCAAGTGGGTTTTCCGTTTGTAGGCCGCACATTTTGAGTAAATCAGTAACAAAAAATTCGGATCAATTCGCACCGGCGCTCAATATCAGTCATTCATTATCAGTCAACTGTCAAAGTGTCAGTCAACCAACTCAACTGTCAATTGAAAATGTGGCCAGCTGTCTGTCCCACATTGCCTTTTTTTTAAAGCTATGTATCCCGTGAGAAGAAAATCTTCACCGCGGAAATTAAGCAGCAGCTCTATCAATTTGTTTCATTATTGATTGACTCGTAGAGTGCACGAGTAGGACAGGCACTACAATCTTTTGGTTTCTAGCAACAAAATTTTTTCATCAGTTGAGGAGATCATTTTAAGATTTTTGAAGATTACTCATCTTTTAAAACTTATAATTTACTTAAATTATTATGTCAAGACAATTTCCCCCTTAACAATTAAAATGCCCCCAAATCTGGGCAATTATGCACTGACATTATCACGTCCAAATAGTCAAAATGACAGCGACGTATTGTGTTGACACTGACAGCAAATTGAATGATTGAATGGGTAGTGTTGGTCCTACCAAAAAAATTTAATGAAATTAGTTTGAACATGTTTGATAAATAAATAAATTACTCTATTGTACACCAAAATAACTTATAACACAGTTTTTACACAATATTTCCAATTCTTTTGATACAAAAGGGGAACAGACAACCTTAAATGAATAGTATGAATGAAACGTTAACAAAAAGGTGTAGTTATAATTCAGTAAATTACTGAGTTTATAATCATTTTAATAACAGTCCGCTGCAATCTTTTTTATGTAATAACAACATTTAAAAACATTTCTACCTATAGACCAACACGTCAATGTCACTACGTCTAGTAAAAACATGACAGCTTGCTAAATATCACGCACGGGTCTTCATCGTTTCGCGCATGTGTTACTAAATGTCTGACCGCGCAACACCGCCAAGCGATCGATATACGGAGTAGAATATACACATGAGATCAGCGTCTAGAGATATTTCCATTAGAGAAAAAATGTGTTGAGATCTAATTGTAATAGTCTTGGTCATAATATTACACTGTTGATCAAGTAGACGAAATTGCAAGTTCGACGAAATTGCACCCCTAGTTCTTTTTTATATTTATATAATTTGTTTCGTTTCTATGAAATATTAATCTAATGTTGTATTTTATTTTCTCAGAATAGACATAATCTAGAAATGATAAAATTTTATTTCTAAGCATAGGTACCTACTTAATTTTGATTAAATTTGATAACTGTTTTTGCAAAAAATATATCCCCAGATTTCTAGCCCATTTGTATTACCTTGATCTTCGCTATACCTCTCTTTCTATCGCTTCCTAAAATAAGTTTCCCATCCCTTTCCTGACCTTAAACCCTGCAGATTTCGTTGTGTCCCACATGAGACCTATTTTATGAGTGGACCTGAATATATTATTTTAATTAAAATCTCATAAATCATCATTTGGCACGACCAGTTAAGATACGGTAAAATCTTTGAAAGTAAACGCGAAGTGAATAAGTGTACCTACCGTAACGTGAATTCTATTTCGTGTTCCCTGTTTCTTAACGTGTGACACAGTTCTCATGTCACAGGCTTCAGTGTGTCTGAAAAATTGTGAAAATGTTTAACGTGGACTACAAATTCAGTTATTATTCATATTTATAGTGTTTAATTCTAGTGATTATACAAACTTGTAACAATGAGTGCTAAACAGTGCATCAGGTTTTGAAATAGTTCAATTATTTATTGCAAATTTCGCACACGACACCAGCCATAATAATCACAATGTAATTTGTATAATATTTTCATACAATTAGAGAACAGCAGTGTGGCACCGCTTTCAGTGTTGGTTAAATTAACAGTGAAAAGTAATAGGACGCAAAATTGCTTAATGCTTCAAAATTGTAAGTGGTATCGCGTTTTATGATTGGTTTGCATTTTATTCAAAAAGTAGCTGTAGATAAAAGAAAAGTAATAATAATCTTATCTTATCCTAAATAAAACCATGAAATATCCAGCAGCGATCCCAACATTTGGTTGACCAAACATTTTTATATCGTACGATCATTAAATTGATTAAATCAACTCCTTAAACAATCTGTTCAAAGGGTAATCTAACCATCCCGCCAAATCAATACTTCGACTGGTTCACGCATTTTCTAGTTCAAGGTCTGAACTATTCCATAGCCAGTCTTATCAACCTTTTAACATAATTTGAGTGATTCGGAAAATGTAGGTTCGAGCTAATGAATTACCAAGTCACGTAATGAAGGCTTTAACGTAACTTTGAACCTTGAGAGTTAGCCATCATAAATATTTCTTTGATTTCTATTTTTCTCATGAATTTAATTACTAATTCAAGGTCTTAACGGTTAAATATTAAGTTTTGCGTCGTTCTTTGCATGATAAAGAAATATTAAAAGCTTGAGTGAAGTGATATTTTGCTTTGATTAATTTACTTTTAAGCTTTCTTCTATTAGTTGGCTTGTTTTCCAAATTAATGTTATTTAATAATTAGCAATAAGTTTTAAATCTTTTTAACAGATACTTGACTCAACGTTATTAATTTATGTTTTTAATTCAACTTTCAGCAATCACTTTATTGTTTACTTCACATTTTTAATTATTACGGGCATTTCGGCTTTTACTAAGCCACATTTTTTATTCTACGCGATTAGCGTGGTTACATCAATACATCACTAGTAACAATTAAATCAGTTCATTCAAGCATTAGAAATCATTCATTCTCCGCCAAGTTAATCCTACAAAATAACATTGGCAGACAATGGCTAGAGCAGTTTTATTTCTATCTCTATAGTCTGACAGATTTTTTTGGCAATAAGACAAGGACAGAGCAATCTTCAACATGTGTCTTGAGCTCAAAGTACTCTGATTCAATTTAATCGTGTTATAAATAAAATTAAATTGTATCGTTCTTCGCTGTGGGTGTTTATATTATTATTTTGGATTTTAATATTAAAAAACTCGCGAATTGAAATGTTTATTTCCCGAAACGATTAATTAAAATATATTATAGTGACTGCAAGCACTAAAATCGTAAGTTATCATTGTTTATTTATTTGTCTAGAATAGAAAATTATCAAACATCGGACCAATATATTTTTGTAAGAGTAAAATTTATTTGTTATCGGTGTTTCGTAAATAGGGCGCAAGTAATAATAAAGTTTGGTTTATCTAAAAGTTATCGGGAGTGTTTATTGTTCATAAATTAAGCGTTGGCAGATAACATTTGTGTTAATTTGCTCTTCCTGTAGAACAGATGATTCTATCGCTCAAGTATGGTCTTTGTCTCAAGTCATGTTTATGTGCAGATGAATTGTTCACATTGCAATGCCTTTTTACTATTGTGTCGTAAAATATGGCTATTTAATGTCAATTCTATGGGCTATGTACTGTTGCAATTTCAATATAAACTATCCAATATGTTTATATACTTATCTAGGTGCTTATTTGGTAAATAATACCAAACGTGAAGTATGTACTTGCTATCTTTTGTTACAAAAATGACACTATTGAAATTTGTTAGGAAGCAAACTATTAAATGGAATGATATTTTAAAGTGCCCTGAATCTTATTAGTCTATGAAATGTAAATAAATACTGTCCTAAAGACCATTTCAAATGCCTTTAACACTAGAGAAATAAATAATATTCATTGATTTATTCACCGTTTCATCTCTTTTCCATTGTAATACCTCCTACACCTGTGTCCACAAATAAACTTATTTGATTTGATTCTATTATAAACATACATAACTTCACACCTGTATTGTCCAAAGGTTTGGTCAGAGGTACACCTATAAAACATCAACATCTCATCATCATATCATCATCATCAGCCTATATTAGTCCACTGCTGGACATAGAATAAGAGTCTGTGAGAGGGCATGGGCCGAAATACACTGCGCAGGCCTAGTGCATGTTGGTGGATGTCACATGTATTTGAATGTTAGGTTCTAAGACTTGTCGGTTTTCCACAATGTTTTCCTTCACCGTTCACTGCTGGACGTAGGCCTCTCCAATAGCATGCCATTTTTTTCGATTTTCGGCTGCTCTCATACAGCGGCTACCAGCCACCCTGCAAACCGTCTTGCTGTCACTGACTCCGTTCCAATAATAATTTTCCATCTCAGCATAAAAACAGCATATATGGAGCAACTGCCTATCGAGTCTCCACAACCCAGTAACTGGGTAGTAGAACACTACTTGGGGATGATTGGATTACTGGATGTACCCTGCAATAATAAAATTACCAACTGATAAAATATGAAACATAAATATTTGCCAATCATAATGTACCAATAGTTACATTTAACAATAGAAACTATTTCAAACTAGCTATATTTAGCAATAATAATTTAATAAGCAAAACACTGATAACAAGCTTGCACCTTGCTGTTAATTATCTACTACTATTTTACACAACACATTGATAATTTATTATATTATTTTAAGTACCTACACATATTTTATTTATTCAGTTGTAAGTGCTCGTTCACACAGAGGTCCGTTTTTATCTCCGCTTTATCATGTACGATTTTATTTGGAGCTGATGTATGTAGTGGAATGACCGAGTTCACACACAAGACAGTATTCCGAATCCAGTAAAGTCAAAGTCCAAATATATTTATTTCAACTAGGCCATTATGCGGCACTTTTGATCGTCAATAATTAAAATTTACAAGTAATAAAAATTGATTCTACCGTCCATTCGGAAAAGTAGTTTGTTATGGAGAAGAACGGACAAGAAACTCCATCACTCCAATAGAAAATACCGATCTGACAAAATATACGGCAGTCCGTTTTACAGGTCCGCTTTATCGTATACGTTTTTATTCGGCAACGGCGTTGGTAGTTGTATGAGCGAGTTTCTTTAAAAACGATCCTGGAAAACGGATATTCTGTGTGAACATACCCTAATGCCCAAAATAAATAATACTTAGTGTCCAGGATACCGATTTTCAGGGAGGGAGGGGTCTAGGCAGTACCCCCTTTCCCCCCCTAAACAATGCAATAAACAGTGTTTACCAACATTTTAAAGTTGCTTCTGCATCGTCTCCGGCGCTGCGGGCAGTGCAACCCCTTCGCCCGTAAAAAAGAACCTGCTTACCTCCGCAGCTTCGGCTTTCTGGTCGCCTCCGGCGCCCAGCCTCAGCCGCTAAGGCTCGCACGGGTGCCTATGCTTTGTTACAGCGGGCGGGGGTTGCTCTTCCTTCGCATTTGCGGTTTTTATATACACTCTAGGGGGTAGCAGCCAAAAGTATACGCTAGGTTGGAACGGAATGAATGACACGTCATATCAGATCACTGACCCACTAAATGGAGGCAAATGTCCCGTTTCATGATCGTACTAATAATTATTTTTGTTTTTATTTCCAAATTAACAATGAATTATTAAAAAAAAAAGAAAAGCCAATAAATAATTTAAAAACAACAAAATAAATCTTAAAAAACGAACATGTAAAATAATGCTCCATTGCATGTAACTTTAAAACAAATTAAAAAAGAACTACGTGTTTGCTAGGGTTATGGGGTGCCATTTAAGAGGGAAACGAACTCCTATAAAAAACAACCCCAAAATCGGGATCATGAATACTAAGGCCAACGCGTAATTCTTACTGAACCTTTTAACAATCTATTTTTATCTAAGCCTCTCATTGGAATCAACAGCTGGACATAAGACCAGCAAGCCTCTACCAGAGTTTTCGCGGGAACGTGATGGCGTATATGTTGCTTCTCTGTTTTATTTTTCTAAAATTAGTGTAAAAATGGTGGTGTTTTGTTCTAATAATATTAGTGAACGTGCACGAGTGTGGGAAAGTGTAACACAGCGGTAGAACATGAGTTTGTTCATGTTGTCGACAAAACTCCGTAGAGGCTTCCAGTAAAGTTACCGCCATTTTACTGGGGCCAAACTAGGACATTAGACTGAAAACTTCGAATGGCTTAAATAAACTAGAAGATCTAAACGTGACAATAGCCAGTAAATGCACAAAAAGTGCGAAGCCAAAACAAAAAAAAAGCCTCTACCAAGTTGCAACATTATATACCATTATATAACTATATCCTAGGATGTAAAGTCCTTCAAAATCCATTCGAAAATGAGCATTGTAGATAGAAGCTTGTGCCTCTTGTCTCACTCTGGGTGATCTCACTAACTCCTTAGGCCTTGTACAAAAGAAAGTTAACCTCGTGTTAGCAACTAACTCTGAGTTAAGTTTTTACCTTACAAAAGTAAATTCGCCTCTTCCACACCACAAGCAACACTCTTTCAAAAAGCTTGGCATATCAAAACTATCGCTGAAAATGAAGACAACTTTGCATCCCTCTACATCAGAGCTGGCGAACCTTTATTCGAGATTGGGCCACAATTTTTTTCAACCATGGCCACAATTCATGGCACATGGCTAAGCTATTTAACAGACAAAAATATAATAATATTAATAAAACAAAATGTGAGTTCTGCAGCTTCCAATTAGATGCTAGATGTCTTATAAATAGCCGTCTAATTTGCTTTTGGCTCGTAATTTGTTACTCTATACCAGCGGTTCTCAAAGTGTGATCCGCGGAATCCTAGGGCTCCGTGGAGCCTCTGTAGGGGCTCCACGAAAACACTGGTCATAATTAAAATATACCACAGAAAAACAAGGTTGCTGAGAAAATTTTGTTACTATACGACAGTCACCAAAAAAAATATAATATGTTTTACAATTTACAGGATGCCGAACCTAGACCTAGCCTGATATTTGAAAGAGTTATTGCAGACCGCCTCGTCGGGCAGTTGGTGCGGGTGGGTCCGGATCTGGCCGAGAGCCAGTTTGGTTTCCGCAGGGGTCGCTCTACGGTGGACGCCATCATGCGCGTGCGAGCCCTCACGACGGGGGATGCAGTGGCCCGTGGTAAAGTCGTCTTGGCGGTGTCTTTAGACATCGCCAATGCCTTCAACACTATGCCATGGAGCTGCATCAGGGAGGCACTCCAATACCATCGGATGCCGCCCTACCTCTGTCGCGTGGTCGAGGCCTATCTGACGGACAGGGCCGTCATCTACCCCGGTCACCAGGGAGAGTGGAACCGGCGAGAGATGTCGTGCGGTGTCCCACAGGGATCGGTTATGGGGCCGCATCTGTGGGACATCGGGTACGACTGGGTGCTGCGCGCCGATCTCCCTATTGGTGTCAGCGTGGTATGCTACGCTGACGACACGCTGGTCCTGGCGCAAGGGAGATCGCACCAGGCGGCGGCTGAAATAGCGACACGCGGGGTTGCGATAATCGTCGAGAGGATCCGGCAATTGGGACTCGAGGTGGCCCTGCACAAGTCCGAGGCCATGTGTTTTCACGGTCCTCGGAACGCGCCACCGCCAGGATCCCAAATAACGGTAGGAGGGGTTCACATCGGCGTCGGGTCGACGATGAAGTACCTGGGACTCGTCCTCGACAGCCGGTGGAATTTCGTTGAGCATTTCCGACGTTTGGCTCCCAGACTGGAGCGGGCGGGGGCTGCCCTCAAGCGGCTGCTGCCCAATCTAGGGGGTCCAAACGCCTCCTGCCGGAGGCTCTACGCGGGGGTCGTGCGGTCCATGGCCCTTTACGGGGCACCGGTATGGGCGCGTTCCCTGAGGCGGCGACCAGCCCGCCGGTTGAGCGCGTCCCAAAGGACCATGGCCATCCGGCTGATCCGGGGATACCGCACGGTCTCCGGTGAGGCGGCGAGCCTCCTTGCCGGATTGCCGCCATGGGATCTGGAAGCAAAAGTCCTCGCGCAAATATGGGAGTGGCACAAGGAGGCCAAATGCCGGGGCGAAACTCCGTTACCGCGACAAATCGCGGCTCGGCGGACAGAGCTCCGGCAGGATCTCATGGTGACATGGAGTGGGCGATTGTCGCAACCCAGCGCTGGGCACGCCACAATTGCGGCGGTAAGGCCCCTCTTTGAGGAGTGGCTAGAGAGGCGTCACGGCGTCCTCACCTTCCGCCTGACGCAGGTCCTCACCGGACACGGATATTTTGGGAGGTTCCTGTTCAGGATTAGGCGGGAGGAAAAGCCATGGAAGTGTCACCATTGTGTGGACCGCCCAGAGGACACGGTGGAGCATACGGTGGAGATCTGCCCCGCTTGGGCGGAGCACCGCCGTGTCCTCGTAGAGGCGATCGGTGGTGGCGACCTCTCGCGTCCGGCCCTGGTCCAGGCCATGGTACGGAGCGAGAGGGCATGGGAAGCTGTCTCCTCCTTCTGCGAAGCAGTAATGCTCGCAAAGGAGGAGGCGGAACGCGTGAGGGAGACGCAAAGGAGACGCCCTCACGCCCCTAGCTACCGCAGGAGACGCCCCGGGCGTAGGGAGTCGCAAGCCGATTCCCGGCCACCGTAGGCACGGGCTTGCGGACGGCAAGTTATGGGTAGCTTACCGTCCGATAAGGACCAAGCCCGAGTTTACGGCGCGTAGTTTTCCACGCGCGCCTCAAAGAGATGTCAGCAAAAGTGACGGGGCCTGATAGGACCGATGCCTGTCTGGGTCGCGGATAAATTTGAAAGAGAGTTACCGCGGCCCTGACGCAAGCAACTGAAGGAACACGGGTGGGTTTTAGTCAGTAAAAGTCTGACACACCCTCCCGCTTCACCCAGAGCGGGAGAAGTCATTGGATGATTTCCCACCCAAAAAAAAAAAAAAAAATACCTAGCCTGATATAAAACAATGTATGAAAAATAAAAAAACAGTTTCATACCTTACCTTACCTTATTAGCTTAGTTAGATATAAGTAATTAATAAGACATGATTATTTGATTACTAATAAAAAAAGTACACTTAAGCTTATTTTTATTATTTTAGGCAACAAACGTATTTTAGGGCTCCGCCAAATATTGATGTTTCCAAAAGGGTTCCGTTACTAAAAAAGTTTGAGAACCGCTGCTCTATACAGTATGCAAGCTGAACTGTTGCATTTATTGGTAATTTGGCATGTCCGAGTTATTTTGTCGTGTGGTAGTGGTGCACGCGTGCCGTTGGTCCGCCATACGTGTACATCATCTATGTCTCTCTATCTATAACTCAAAATCTTGCAGATGCCTCTCGTTCGCCCTAGCGCAGTTGTGACGTGCCTAGCACACAATGGCGGAGGAACATGCGTGCCTTGTGCGCGCGCGCTCAGATTCTGAGGGTTCCTCCAAGCATAGCTTTGGCACTATGGCGTACACTGAAGATAGACTTAGCGGTAAGTTTTTATTATTATTATATATGTCGAAAATAGGAGGGCTATCTTCAATATACCCTCGGTCTTGTGGGCTTAATGTGGGTAATGCATGCGCAAAGCAGGTAACTTATGCCGTTTTAGAGATAATCTTTGGTCCAATTAAGACGACGACTAACGCCAACGACCTTGAGGGAACAAAACGCGCCCTCGTTTCTCACCCGCGCGAACCGAAATTTATTAGTTTTTTGTACTTTTCTTATTATTCTATGACTTTAAAAAAAAAAGCTTCAGATCAAAATGTAGATAATTAAATAGTCTTTGATATGGTGTCAATTTCATTACGGTTTCGTTGTGATTGTCGTGTTTTTGTCCGTTTTAGACATAACTTTACAAATTAATTACACTATGTTATACGAATAAAACTCAAAATTTGCTCAGATGAAATTATTAAGAAAATGGTCTAATTTAACATATATTTTTTCCAATAAATTACGACTAGCCGTTTAGACGTGATTCTCATTTTAAAATCAGCTACTCAAGGGAATCGGCGCCTTAACAAAGCAGCGGATCAAACAACAAAAAAAAACAAAAAACTACAACGGACTTCCAAATAAAAACACTACAAAGTGAAAAATAACTTCAATTTCGGAAGTCAGTGTTCCTGTTTTCGTTTCTTCGTATTTAACACTGACTTCCGAAATTGTAGTTATTTTTCACTTTGTAGTGTTTTTATTTGGAAGTCGGTTGTATTTTTTTGTTAAAAAAGTTTTTTTATTTTTCACTTTTTAGTTTTGGAAAATAATGGACCAGTTCTATAAGATAAGGTACCTATAATGCCGAAAGTGATGCCAGAATAGATTAACTCAATAACATGAAACTTAAACAAAACCGGTGGAATGAGAGTATACCATTGTGAACTGTTCACATCTGCGTAACCCTTTAGAGCGTACCAGTGTGATGTTATGTTATGATATGGTGTAAACAATAAACAGACATGCGATTGCAGCTATACCGGGTGATTTATTGAAGAGTTCTGAATTCTGATGTAGATCTTGATGCAATTGACCACATGGGTCCACAAACACCAGCTTTCAAATAAAAATGAATCGTCAAAATCGGTTCACGTATTAAAAATTCTGAGGTAACAAACATAAAAAAAACAGTCGATAACCTCTCTTGGGAAGTTGCTTAAAAAACAGGCTACTCTTCCAGGTGTATTCCTGACCATAAGCCCATATTTTAACACTCGGATTTATAATATTTATATTTTACACACATCATCATCATATTAGCCGAAAGACGTCCACTGCTGGACATAGGCCTACCCCAAGCGTCGCCATATTGATCGGTCCCGTGCGTCCCGCAACCAGCTGATCCCCGCAACCTTCACCAGGTCATCGGTCCACCTGTTGGGAGGTCTTCCAATGCCGTCTTCCGGTTCGCGGTCGCCACTCCAGAACCTTTCTGCCCCATCGGTCATCCGTTCTGCGACCAATGTGCCCTGCCCACTGCCACTTAAGTTTAGCAATTCTTCGGGCTATGTCGGTAACCCTGGTTCTCTTGCGGATCTCTACATTTCTGATTCGATCACGCAAGGAAACTCCGAGCATAGCCCTCTCCATTGCCCTTTGAGTCCTCGGATTTCGTAATCTACCTCAAATGTGTGTTTAACTTACAAAAATAACTCATTTCTTGCAGCCTGTATCAGCACTCTGTAGGGGAAAGTCTTCGTTCCTCCAGATTTTTCGGTCAAAGTACAGCTCTAACCGCCATGTAGCGTATTTTTTTCAGCCAGAACCACAGACATAAATCTAACTAGATAACGCAAGTCCCTCCATCTGTATGAAAACCAAGCGTGCCAATTTTGAAAACAAATTTACTTACCAATGAAAGAAAACATTTCCAATACCTAGGCCGACTTTTTTACATTCTTCACAGCTACAGCGGCATAAAAAGGCATTTTACTAGATTTCGGTGGATTTCCAGTGCCGATGATGCCAAATTAAAAGCTCAGATTACGATCATTGATCGTAACTTTACTCCGTTTTTGGCACGCGAAGTACATACGCGCGTCATCTAGTTAGATTTATATCTGTGGTCAGAACCATGTTGCCTTCTACAGAAAACCATGTTAATTTACTTGCCTCCTATTATATTATTCCCAGGCACGGAGGGCGGCGGCGGAGAGCCCGGCAACACGAGCCACATGGCCGCCAGCCCGCCCGACCACACCGGCGACGTCAACGAGAGCGGCGAGCTCCTCGACTACAACGACTCCAGCGTGCTGGAGCAGTTCCACGAGGACGCGCTGCGACAGGTGGGCTCTTAGTCTGTAATGGAAGTCGTATCTATGCGGTGGTTACGGCCCCGACTTACGAGTTGTAGGTCGTGGGTCGAGCAGGCGCTTTACTTTGTGTAAATAACTGCATCACCAATGCTCTCAAAACGGTGAAGGAAAACATCGTGAGGAAACCGGCATGTCCTAGAACCAAAAATTCGAAGACATGTGACATCTAACAATCCGCACTGGGCCCGCGTGGTGGATTATAGCCCACTTTCTCTATGAGAGGACGCCTGTGTCCCAGCATTGGGGACATTAAAAAAGGCTGATGATGATGAATATGATAGGCGGGACCAACAGCTCACTGAGCTTTCCGAGAACGGAAGAGTCTTGGTATTTGATGCAGGCTTCTGTTAATCCAAAAAATGCACAGTTCATATGACATAGACTTAACAGTCTCGGTTCATCATCATTTAAGACGAAAGACGTCCACGGCTGGACATGGGCCACCTCCAAGCATGACCATATCTACCGGTCGTGTGCTTTACGCATCCAGCGGATTCACCACCTCATTTGCAGCCTTATTGCTTAATGAAATCTGCAAAGCAAAATCGACCAATCACATGGCGAGATGCAAGACGCGATGTGGATTTCCGTCTGTGATTAGTCGACTTTTCATACCCTAGCCCTTAGCCTTGCCAAATTCATTACGCAATAAGGCTGCAGATCATCAGTCCACCTCGTGTAAGGCCTTCTCAAACATCTTTTCAACATAGCCGCCACAGACAGCACACTTTGCAGGGGCTTTTTTAACACCGAAGAATTAGTCGCTCACGTAATCCTGGAATGCGAGGCCGTGGCATCCCAACGTGAAGAAATCCTCGAAACAGTGAGGCCGCTCCGTAAAGCCTATGAAGCCCCCAGGAAGCTTCTGTTCTTTTGGACGGAACTTGGCTGGCTATGTTAGCCAGACACCCCCACAAACAACGGACCGAATGGGAGTCTTAAGGTTACACTAGTTGAAAATTCTTCCATACAAACGTAGTCTAGAGTTTACTCCACTGTTTGACGATGTATGTTCAAAATAAAAAATAAAAATCAATTCGTCTCATCATTATCTAGTCTTGTATGGAAACAAAATTGTAAAAAAATAATATATTTGAAAGTTAGGAGCGTCGGAAGTTTCATATTTTAACACTAATTTTAACTCATCTTTGGGCGGAAATAATTACCATAAGAAGAAGGAAAATTGCAAAACGGTATGGAGGCCGTTATGGAGGGATAGATTAGTAATTCAACAATGCAAATAATGTTATTTTATAAATATACATTTAGTTGTTTTTTCATGATATCTAGACTCCCAAAGGTCTGTTTATAATATTTCGCGCGCTCGTTTTCGTCCTAAATCATCATCCATTTCGATGCAAATTTGCAAAAGTGCTAATTCATACGCAAACTAGCTTCTTAATGCTCGTCACAGCATCTATTTCTTTCGCACGGGTTGTCGGATGAGATAGCATGCATTTTAACACCGCGCACAAAATAGTTCGTGCCGTCGACTAGTTCAACCTTAAGTGCGGAAACGGGAGTCCCTACTACTACGTTACGCGGTCGCTCTTGTAACATCCGTTTGCTAGCATGTACCTTCCCACTACTACTTAAGTTTGACTTTTCTACGGGCTATGTCCGTGCCCATGGTTCTCTTTCAGGTAAAAGGAGGTAAAACACATAAGCTCAAGCCCATGCGCGCCTCCGTTTAAGTCCCATGAGCAGAAGTCCAGACTCTAGACTGTTATTGAGTAATTGATTAAAAAACCTTACACCTAAATGAAATTATAAATGTGGAGATGAAAGGAGTTAAGAGTTCGAGTGGTTGACTGAGAGTGTATAGTTATCTGTGGATGGTATAGTCTATGGGGAGTAATGGCGATGTGTGCGGACGACGAGAAAAGACGATGACGAAGAATGATTAAAAAAAATAAACCCCGACACAAAACCGCAAAAAGAAAAATAAGCTTCGTACTCGCATCTGGGAACCGCCAATGCTTACAGCGGTTTATTTTATTAACTTAGCTGTTCCCCGACGCGAGTGCAAGGCTTATTTTTTGCTTTTTAGAGGTTTTTGTGACGGGGTTTTTTTTAATTAAATTTTTATTTCATGATTTTTAAACTACATATAATGTACCTAGTAGTAGACACGCTTCAATCGACAATATATCGAAACATGTAATTATGACAGAGTATCTTGCGAAAAAAACCCAGATACAAAGAGTAAAATGCGTATAACTTTTGAACGGGTTAACTGATTTTAATCAATCATAGCTAAGAACACTCTCGAAAAAAGTCACTATCACAATCGGTTCATCCGTTCTGATCTACGATGCCACAGACAGACACACAGACGCGTCAAACTTATAACACCCAATTATAAAATAAAAAAACTTTTATTTCAGACAAAGTCCATAGGGTTAAAGTAACAATTCACTTAAAAAAACTAGTGTTAGTAGGTACAGATATAAAACTAAAAAAAAACATATAACTACACTTTAGCGTGGAGCTGCATCCACCTCTGCATCATCGGAGAATCCCACCGATCTGCGAACACACTGAGAATAGTGTTGGTACCGCCGCGAAGCGCGAACACGCCCCATCAGAGAGGCACATCTTTTTCTAATAATGGCGGCGAAACAATCAATGTTTGTGCCCGCAAACATCCCTGACGCACTGCAACGCCACGACAGCCTCAACAGTACTCTCAGTGCATTATTATATTGGACGCGCAGGTCGGGGTTTAAAAATAGTCTTCATTGGAATAAATTTAGTCACTACACTGATATTCAGGCGTTTGATTGCCTGATTCCCCTGTAAATATTCTAATTAGACCGTATTTTTCCACAGGCTGGCTGCGGTCTCTCCCAAGCGCGGGTGACGCTGGCCGTGTTCCTGGCGATCTGCGGTGCGACGCTGGAGCTGTCTGCGATACCGTTCATACTGCCCTCAGCTGAGATCGAGCTCTGCATACTGCCACATGAGAAGAATTGGCTTGGTGAGTATTGCAGCCTGTAATGTAGACTAAAAAGGCTATTTACCCACTTAAGGGCAAAAGCCTCCGTCACAGTAAAAATATACAAACAGTATGGAAACTACCTACAAACGCTAGAAACGACACACTCACACAAACATACGTGACCACTCGTCGCGTCGTGGTGCTCAGTACTGACAGCACTGCGGACGCTGCGTAAGGGTCTTGTCGGTGCGTATGTTTATGTGAGTGTGCCGTTTCGAGCGTTTGTTGGTGGTTTCCATACTGTTGCATATTTTTACTGTGCCTCCGTTCAGTATTTCTACGTTTCCAGATTTTCAATACGACCGGTGATTTTGGATGTTTTCATTTAGCGAAAACGCGTACACTGGCAGCAAAATTAAGTCCTTTCCACAGATGACAAAAACTCACTAAATCGCTGTGTCTGGCATCCTAATATTTGCGGAGCATAACGTTTAGTCGCTGTAATGTATCGAGCTTCCGATTAGGGCGTATAATATCGGAAGTTTTTCAATTCCGATATTGGTTTCCGAAATTACATCTCAATTTAGGAATTCCGATATTAATATCGGAATTGCACATATTCGTTAGATATCATACATTTTTTTTGTTTATTGTACAAATTGTAGTATATATAAAGTTGTATTAAGTACAATAATATTGTGAGTTTATGCCACGAAAAATTGGGCTATTCTTTTGTGTCTTTCTCTAAACACCAGTGATTAGAAAGTCGTGCGCTTATTTACCTAAACTTCACACTTGTTCCCAAGAAAGAATACTAAAGTCATGTCGTTCTGAAAAAAATGAAAATGCAAAAAAAATAGAATATAAATGTTTGTTGATCAATCAGAAAGAGTTATAAACAAATGTTGGAATGTGAATTCGGTTTATTCTTATTTATTTTATTGTTTTTAATAGATTAGAACAAATTCTGAGCATAGTGTTATTCATTTGATGCTTTCTGGCATTAGTTCTTTAACCACTCTGCTCGACAAGATTTTGACACATGACATACCAGCTGACTCGACAGGTTGTTGCAAATCACGCCATGAAATTCAGGAATTTACATGAACTTTCAACATTCGAATTTATTCAGAAAAATAAGTTTACGCAGCTATTTTATACAGTAAATTTGTAAAAAATATCTTTTTTCCCAGAAATCTCCTAAATGAAATATATGTGGCATTGGCCCAGTCTGTACTAGTATATTGTATCCCAATTTGGGGCGGTACAGCAAAATCAAAATTTATAAACATAGAACGAGCGCAGCGTGCATTAATAAAGATAATGTATTTTAAAAATAAACGATTCTCCACTACTAGCTTATACCAAATAAGTAATTTACTCTCTGTAAGGAAACTGTACATAACCCAAACCATACTAAAAAAACATAAAAACGTACCATATAATGATAAGCAAAAAGCTAAAAGAAGAAAAGATTTAATTCTCAAAGTTCCCCAAACTAAAACTAGATTTGCATGCAAACAATTCAATAAACGCTCTACCCAGCTGTATAACAAAATTAACAAACACGTTTATGTATATAATAAAAGTTACTACGACTGTAAAAAAAGTTTAATAGATTGGATAAAACCACTTACATATGAGGAAACCGAGGCACTCCTGGAACACGTTGAGTAGCCGAAATATACCACATATATATATATATCATAACATAAAACTACACACACCATACCACACCTCACACCTCATCACACACACCACTCACACCACACCACAAACCACATCACACACCTCACAACACAATACGCACCATGCCACACATTACTCCACATCGCGCGCCTCACCACATACCACACATACTACTTACCACACCACACTTTACATCACCTGCACAGACTGGGAATAAGTTTTACAAGTGTTATTTTACTGTGTATAATTTAGATTCAACTTTACTTGTATGTTTTTATTTTCTTAGGATTGGCATGTTTAGCTAAATATAAATACAGAAAAGTGTACTTACATCCCATATTTACCCTTAAGGTCACAGTTCACTGTAATACTCGTATCAGCTCGAGTTAGAATAAGTGTAAGACAATGATGTTGAAAGAGCGGAGCCTTCTAATACAGGCATTGTTTGCCTAAATGGGGACTCCATTCACATTAACATGTTATGTAATTTCTAATTGAAATAATAAACTATTTTGTATTTTATTTTTTGTATTTTGTATCTTTATTTACACGTTGAGGTCGGTTAAACCGTGTCAGCTTACTGCAAAATGTGTACAAAATACGAATTACTACACCTTTCCAAACAGTAGACACTTTAGATTTGCTCAAAATATATGCATAAATAACCTTTTCGCTTGCTGAAATGATGCGAAAGGACAAAATAAAGATATACTTATTTTATTTGCGTCCTTAAGTACCTAAGTTTTCATACAAAAGTTCATAAAATAACAAGCCAAAATCTGGCAAAATTTTGCTTTAAATTTTGATGCAACCTTGCATAATGACATTTCTTTGGTGTTGTTTTTTTATGCTGTCCATTCACCCGTCTCTTAATCGATTAAAAATTGCATTCAGCCTAATCGATTAAGGGTATCAAACAATTATTTTAAATTATTGCGATTGACTCGGATCATTAAAATAAATTAGTGATTTTCAAAAATGTATTGTTTTAAAATTAGAACTAACCTGTTTATAGGCATAAAATACAATAACAACGTACAGTAATAACCATACTTATATCATTTCATAATTTATCATAACCATAATGTTACAGTATTTTAAGAAAAATATCGGTTTCGTGGCTAATTTCGCGCCGATTTTTCTATTACGTACAAGAATTATAAATTCAAAATCGGAATGCGGTCGATATTCAAAATATTTTATCGGATACATTTTAGTATAAAAGAGATTTTTACTTTTATCTTTTCAGAAGGTTTTATACAGAATGACCAGTATAAATAAGATTTTGTCTATGTATGATAAGTGGGCCCTGGCAGGAACTGGTACACTTACGCGAATCCGATGCCAGCTGTTATGGCATGCCTGGAAATTAAAATCCAAGATGGCAACCATACAATTTATCGTTATGGAAGTCATTAAAATTATTTTCGAGGGTGGTGATCCATAAAATTAATTCAAAATAAATCTAAGAAGGCGGTGGTGCATATGTACCAAGCTGCATTACGAAATATCATCATAAAAACCGCTTGACGTATAAAGATGAAATTTGGCAGGGAGGTTTCTCAAGTGACGTAAGTGGGCATTATAAAAGGATTTTTGGAAATTCCACCCCTAAGGGGGTAAAAAATGGGTTGAAAGTTTGTTTGAAATTTCTATAGTTTGTAAGTTGGACACGTGAAATTTTAAATTTACGCTGTTGGTTGATAAAAAAAAATGTATTTATTGGTTTTTGGAAATTCTACCCCTAAAGGGGTAAAAAAAGGGTTGAAAGTTTGCATGAAATTTTTAGTTTATAAATGGACACATGACATTTTAGACTTACTAATACTACCGTTATGGGTTTAATTTAAGGAAAAATCAAAAAATTGAATGTCGTTTTTGTGGCGAATAAACACTTTTTCTTTCTTTTCTTTCTATTTACGCTCTTGGTTGATAAAAAGAATTCATGTAGGATTTATTTTCTTTTTGAAATTCCACCCCTAAGGAAGTGAAAAGGTGGAAATTTGAATATTTTGCATAAATACTAACCTAAGTAAATAGTAAAGGTTTCATTATTAGTTTTTCAAAACTAGGTACTCCTAAAAGACGATTTATGGGGTGTTAAAGATTTTTGAAGAATTTTGTTGTACAGGACTTTTTGTGATATAGGGGAGCACTAAGAAGTTATTTTTGGAAATTCAACCTTTAAGGGGGTGAACTACAAAGTCATCTGTAGGATAAAATACGGATCACGCGAAGTCGCGGGCGAGGTGCTAGTAAGGACTTGCAGATTCTTTTAATTCACAAATTAAAGATGGCGGCTTTTTCAAAGCTTTACATATTCTAAAGAATTTTCTATTTCTCCTGGGGTGCTATTACCGCAAATTCTAAATCCAAGTTGGCAGCTATTTCAGGTTGTTTATTTTTTTATAATTTCAATTTTAAAGCCCGTATTCATTAATGACAACTATGACGAAAAGTTAACAAATTTTCGTCGGCGCCATCTTGGATTTTGATTTTAAGTCCATACTCGTTATTTAAATACACGGCAACCAAGACATTGATGCCCAAAAAAAGAAAAGTTAAACATCTTTTGTCAGAGAAACCATTAAAATTACTCAATAATGAAAATCAAATTACCGTCAGCGACATCTTGGATTTTGATTTTTAGTTTAGTTGGTTGACAACCATAACCATGCCATAACTCGCTTGGTAAGGATCACGCAAGAAGACACGCACAAGGTTATTGTCATTAATTGATTTTGGGGAATACAGATGTTAATAGTAACCAAACGTATGTTCTTAAAACGAATAAAAATAATACGTCTAAGGCCGAGTTTCTCACCTCAAAATTATCGCAGAATTAAGGTGACAAATTGTCAAGAACGCATTATCTGCTGCGATTGGCTATTGTAAATTCATTCAACCAATCACAGCAGATAACGCGTGCTTGACAATTCATTAAAAGTATCTATAGAATAACCAATTTTCATAACATTTCAACAAACTGGACCGAATACAAAACCTAACCTTCCATACTCAACTCATTATTCAATATATGTTAATAATACCAGCCTATAACCGCCCCACTGCAGGGCAAAGACCTCTTCTCATACAGAGAAGGCACGAGCATTGATCACCACGCTTGCTCAATTGCGTGTTGGCGATTTGAGACTATAAGACCAGGTTTCTTCATGATGTTTTCTTTCACCGTTGTCAACAATATCTAAGATATAGTCAGAAAGTACATAAATGAATTCGAAAAAGACACATTGGTACTTGCCCAGATTTGAACCCATGACCTCAAGCAAGGCGAGGCCTTTAGCCACTAGGCCACCACGACACTCATTACAATATAACGAATAATCATAAAATCGTTGGCTCCCCGAAACTATGCGTTTCATACTTACATAAAAATATACTAGGCACTCTGTATACTTCAGAGACTATCAAACATTAAAAGGCCCAATCATTATTACTTTTATTACAAAATATTTTTGAATAGCGAGCGCATTCCGAATTTAAATTTTGAATCGGATAGAAAATTCGGCGCGAAACTATCCGCGGTTCGATGAATTTGTTTAGTTTGCTGTAGTCAAATAATGTCCAAATATCTATTAAGATTACTTTAAAAAAAGTATTAATAGAAATTATTTTAAGTACTTATTGTATTTTATGCCTAAATAAGGTTTATTCTAATTTTTAAGAATCGATTTGGGAAAATCGCTCATTAATTGAGTCAACAGTATAAAAAAATCGATTGCTAAAATCGTTTTGGCACACCACTATTACAATAAAAAAACAATGTCGTTGACGAATTGGAGGTTTTGAACATAAATAAAGTAGTGGTGATGAATTTTACGTATTATTGGACCGGTGTTTGTTAATTACGTTAAGATCTGGGCGTATTCTTGTTGTTTATTAAGTTTAGAGACATAATTGTCATATTTGTAATCATTTTTACATGTGGGTGGGTGATATTTGTGTAAAATAAAAAGGTAAACAAACACGATTGGCGCGAAACTTCGACTTTGGATAACAAATAACTTCATTACCACTAAATATTTCGTTTGAAATATGGATGAATTCGTCAAATAATTTAACGATGAGCAAACCACTACCCCTGCAGTGGAGTTTGGGTGTCCCAAATATGCATTTTTTATGTTTTTTAGCGCTAACATGTAAGCTTTTTATCCAACTGTTTTAATTAACGCCCCTAAAGAAGATTCGTTAGGTATCTTAATCAATAATTACGTTATTAATTGGGATGTCGTATGACGTAAATCTGGGGTCCAAAATGAACCGCGGCTAAGCCAGCGGAGGTATGCTTGTCGCGCCCCAAAGTGTACCCCGTCCGAACTATACGGTTAAACTTTTACAATAAAACTCACATGTTCGCTCACAATGTAATATAGAACGAAAATATCAATGTTCACAGTTTCTGTGTATTTACTTTTATATGTAACATTTTTTGAAATCTGAGGGCTGTGAACCCTCAAATTCATCGAGGCATGTCCATATTATTTTTCGCCCGATTATCCGATCATTGCGGGTGTAACTATGCAAACGGGCTCGGCGCTTCACAAGAAGCTAAAATTTAGGTTTTTATCTGATTCCGAGATTCCGATATTGGATAAATTAAAAAAAAAAAAAATCCGATACTGAGTGTATCGGAATTAATTTTTTTTAAATTTCGTTCCGAGATTCCGATATTACGAGATTCCGAGCTTCATTGCCTTGGCGCTTTTCTGGTGGTCGCCACTGTTGATTGTGGCTTTCAGGAGTTGCAGTGGTTTGGGAATAGTGTGGCGGGATGGTCCCAAAAAAAATATTGTTCGTATGTGGCCGCATAAATATTGCTATATTAAAAATTTCATTAAGGTTACACTAGTAGAAGAAGAGAAGAAATTCTTTCATACAAACGTAGTCTAGACATTACTCCACTGTTTGACTATGTACGTTCAAAATGAAAAATGATATGAATTTGTCTCATCATTATTTAGTCCTGTATCGAAACAAAAATGTAAAAGAATTATATATTTGAAAGTTATGAGCGTCAAATAGTGCTAATTTTAACGCATCCTTGGGCAGAAATAAATACCATAAGAAGAAGGAAAATTGCAAAACGGCCTCCATACAGGAATAGATTAGTAATTCAACAATGCAAATAATGTTATTTTGTAAATATACATTTAGTTGTTTTTTCATTATATCCATATTCCCAAAGGACTGTTTATAAAATTTCGCGCGCTCGTTTTCGTCCTAAATCATCATCCATTTCGATACAAATTTGCAAAATTCGTACGCAAACTAGCTTCTTACTGCTCATCACAGCATCTATTTCTTTCGGATGAGATAGCATGCATTTTAACCCTGCGCACAAAATAGTTCTTGCCGTCGACTAGTTCAACCTTAATGTGTTTTTGTCTCAATGTCTCCATATAAGCCTTTTGTTTTCTTGCAGTAATGATAAGCCTGGTCGGAGGCTCCCTAGGTGCGGTCGGCTGGGGTGCCTTATCAGAGCGCCTGGGTCGGAGAAGATGTCTGGTGTCGTGTCTGGCAGTCAACGCGGTGTTCGCTGCCATAGCCGCATTTATGCCGACCTATGGGACTTTCATGATGGCCAGGTAAGGAATTGATCCTTTCACCTTAAATATTTGTTTAGCAGTCGGTCGATGTATGGGTGGCTTTAGACTTTTTACCCGACTGCCGAAGGAGGGTAATGTGTTTAACAGTCTATGTATGTATGTAAGTATGTATGTATGTATGTATGTTTGTTCCTTTAAGGCGTTCCAGAGACCAAACGCGTTGGCCGATTTTGATGATACATACGTCAATCGATTCGTCTTAACCCTGCGAGTGTCATAGGCTACATTAAAATTGGACAATAGAAAAATGGCGGATTTTGGGTGCCAAATTGTGGGGGCCCAAATTTTTTTTTTTCTTCCAAACCCATTGTGTGGGGTATCAAAATAAAGGGTTTTAAGAGGTGATTTCAAAAATATATAACACTTATATGTTTAAATGTATTGAATTCGAAAAAAAACTACTAAAAAGTTATAAATAAAAAAACTTAATTCAAAAAATCAAAAAAAATCGACTGCTTCAAAAGCGAACTAAAAAGTCTTAAACAAGAAAAAAATCATGCCGTGCAGGCGGAGGATACACCAGATTTTGGTCAGTTAGCCCGCGAATATGTATCCTCCGACTGCACAGCATGTTTTTTTTCTTGTTTAAGACTTTTTAGTTCGCTTTTGAAGCAGTCGGGTTTTTTTGATTTGTTGTATTAAGTTTTTTTTGTTGGTAATATGAACTTTACATAAGACCTCTATAAATTTTCAGGTCTATGCGAATGAATTCAAATCTGTGTAGTAATGCCTACCACCAGTAATGGAGTACTGTTCTCATCTCTGGGACGGATCTGCCACAACCAGCTTGTAGCACTTGAGTCGATCGAAAAGCGGGCCAAGAGTCTCATCGGCGATGAGGCACTGGTTAAGTCAAAGCTCCAGAGCCTTGACCATCGTCGCCGAGTTGCCAGCTGGTCGGTTTTTATCGATTACTTTTCGGGGAGTGTGCGATGGAATTGTATGATCTAATTCCACCTAGCCCGTTTCATCATCGGACTACCAGACGTACGGCGATGTGCCATTGGTACGTGGTGGACATCCCACCCATACGCAACAAACGTTTTGAGAATACTTAGCTACAATCTTGGGGTCTTTAAGTCAAGAGTAATATTTCTAGGCAAGCGTGCTTCACCGTCGACCACATCGTCGCTTACCATCAGGTGAGATAGTGCAAAACCGTGTGCCAAAAAAAGAAGCCCTATAATTGTAGACTATTTAAAATCGTTTTATTTTATATTGACACGTAAATTTGATTACAA
This sequence comes from Orthosia gothica, assembly GCA_949775005.1. Classification (NCBI taxonomy): domain Eukaryota; kingdom Metazoa; phylum Arthropoda; class Insecta; order Lepidoptera; family Noctuidae; genus Orthosia; species Orthosia gothica. The sequence goes on along the minus strand of OX459035.1, from coordinate 4,264,360 downwards.
AATTGACCGGACACTGAAATTGGCATTACTGTAAATAGCGTGCAGCATTCGGTTTTTAACAGAGCGTTTTTTAGCTGACAAGATCGGGGTTCAAAGCTGACACATCACGAAATAAAAAAAATAGTATATTATGCAACTAGTGAATAAAAGACGGATTTAAAGCGAGGGCCATAGATGAATCAAGAGCAAGTGAAGGATTCTAACGACTGAATCACGACCGTAGGGAGTGATTCATGATGATTGAATCACGAGCATAGCGAGTGATTCAAGTGTTAGAATCATGAGCGACACGAGTGATTCATGGCCCTCGATATAAATCCGTTTTATTCAAGAGTTGCATACTATATTTTATACCATGACTTCGAGAAAAAGAAAGATTTAAGCTAAAAGCACAAGGAATATTACGAGTTATAAATAAATAAATAGTTTATTACCTTCAAACATACATAAAATGTGAAACCCTGACCCCTGAGCTAGGTAACAGCGCCTGTGTTTCAGGGGCCAGTGACCACCTCCGTTACGTTACATAATTAAATACCATTGCAATTAATATTAGAATTAAAATCTAAACAAGTATTCAATAAATATCTTAGACTAAAATCAAAATCATTATTAAAATCCTAAATAACAAACTCAAAATTAAAATCGAAGAATGAGTTTGTGTATCGAGTATGTTTTGTGCAAGGAGGAGCAAGGAGGTTATATAGCATTGAGATGGACGTCTAATACATTGGTGTGTTCCAAATTCAAACACCAAAACAGTGATTAAAAGTGCTTTTTATTCACTGTTTTCAGTGAATAAAATAAGCTTTTAAGAGGGGGAATGGTATAAAAAAAAAATTTGTGTTTGTCAAAGGCAATCTCTGAATTAATGTATCAAATCACGGGGAAAAAACCCTATTCTCGAAAGACTTTACGTTGTAGGGTTCCTTACCCAAAGGGTAAAAACGGGACCCTATTACTAAGACTCCACTGTCCGTCTGTGTGTCTGTCACCAGGCTGTATCTCATGAATCGTGATAGCTAGACAGTTGAAATTTTCACAGATGATGTATTTCTGTTGCCTACTACTAAAAACAGAATAAAATACATATTTAAGTGGGAGCCCCCACTTAAATATGTCCCCCATACAACAAACGTGACTTTTTTGGCCGTTTTTTGCGATACCGGTACGGGAACCCTTCGTGCGCGAGTCCGACTCGCACTTAGCCGGTTTTTATATCATAACAATGCACGACGCCTGTGGGTATATGGGTGCGACTGCGGAGGTGGGCTAGATTCCTGCAATAATGCGGCACTTTTGGTCAGCCAAATTGATGAAGCTCCCCTTTTCCTCCAGATTCTGCTCCTCAATCGGCTCTGGTGGCATAATCCCGACCTCATACACATACGCTGGCGAGATGTGGTGGCGGGGCCGCCGCGGCCACGGCCTCGCCATCCTGCCGGCCGCCGCGGCCGCTGGCTCGCTACTAGCTGGCGGCCTCTCGGCAACCATGCTGCCACAGACCGGCGCTCTCACGCTTATAGAGAACAAGGAGCACTTTAGTGCCTGGCACAGGTAAATACTATCTATTATAGTCATCGCCATCTTGGATTTTATATTGACCACATCTTCTATATCAGCACCCCCCAAAATCATAAACGTCTGTACTCTGTATTTTTTTGTCGTTAGTAGTACATTTCGTGTCGAGCATAAAAAGTCGAGATTTTAACACGAGCGATGTAGCCAATTCCGTCGAAAGCTACATGCGAGTTTTAAAATAAAGCCATTTTATGCGAGACACGAACGATTCTCTTTCCATTACCTGATGACCTTACTTAATTAAATGCAAATAATTTCCAACAATATTAGAAACCTTCTAAAAACCACAAACTATATACACATAATCAACGCGCACTTTTTTGAGAGGTTACAGGTTCAGTATCATTCTGCCAGTTACATTATGATCCATACAAAAGTCATTTCCTAACTGTTATTTCGTAATTTTGTTTTTTTTTATTTTAGTTTTATAATCTTGTGTCTAAATGTTCATATTTCGAAACGAATTTCTTAGGCAATGTGTTACATAATGGTGGTGGTGGAAAAAGGTTAATTTTTTATATTGTTCTCATGTAAGTTCCAACTGTATTCATTGGCAAAAAGTTATTTGAATCGAAAGCATCTCCCAAGCTATAGTATAAAAGCTTTCTCACTTTTTACCCCTCCCATTGAAGGGCTGCTACCTTGACTGTGACATTAGTCCAAGTAAATGTATCTCATTTGTTAACTGTAACATTTTTCATTACAGGTATCTCCTTCTTTGCACCATACCGATCTTAGCATCGTTGGTGAGTCTCATATGGACGCAGGAGTCGCCGCGGTATTTATTAGATGTTGGCAGAGAAGTCGATGCTATGGTGGTTTATCAGGTATGTATTCGTTTGTCTGTTTACTAAATACTAGCTGACCCCCGCGGCTTCGCGCCCGTCAATATTTCCATAGGTGAAAGAATTTTTAAAATCGGTCCAGTAGTTTCGGAGCCTATTCGGTACAAACAAACAAAAAAATCTTTCCTCTTTATAATATTGGTATAGACTAGCTGATGACCCCCACGGTTTCGCTGCCGTCATCTGGTTACCTACCTATCCTCCCTACCCTACCTCCCCTACCTGCTCTACCTACCCTACCTACCCTAACTCCCCTAGCTGCCCTACCTACCCTACCTCCCCTATCTACCCTACCTGCGCTACCTATCCTAATCTACCTACCCCACTTTACCTACCAATTTGTTAAACTAATTTTTAAATAAGAATTAATAAACAACTTTTGCTTCTACCGGCGGGCGATCAAATTAAAATTTAGAACACAAAAGCTGCTATTGTGACTTAACTATGATAGTTAGATATATTCTCTCGCAGACTTTTTTGTAGGTAAAAATGAGCACTTTAATCATGTAGTACATAATTTTTTTGTATCATCAATAGTTTTCTCAGCACACGCCAAAGAATGAATTTTATAGGCAATAAATTGCTACTTTGGGTTACATTATTGCAATTTTTATAAGGAACTCTATTTTTTTTAAATCTATATATATAAAAGAAAGTCGTGTTAGTTACTTCACTTATAACTCAAGAACGGCTGAATCGATTTAGCTGAAAATTGGCAGGGAGGTAGCTTAGAACCAGGAGAAGGACATAGGGTAGGGTAGGGTAGGGTAGGGTAGGGTAGTGTAGGGTAGTGTAGGGTAGTGTAGTGTAGGGTAGGGTAGTGTAGGGTAGGGTAGTGTAGGGTAGGGTAGTGTAGGGTAGTGTAGGGTAGTGTAGGGTCGGGTAGGGTAGGGTAGTGTAGGGTAGGGTAGCGTAGGGTAGTGTAGGGTCGGGTAGGTTAGGGTAGGGTAGGGTAGGGTAGTGTAGGGTAGGGTAGAGTAGGGTAGGGTAGTGTAGGGTAGGGTAGGGTAGGGTAGTGTAGGGTCGGGTAGTGTAGGGTAGGGTAGGGTAGGGTAGTGTAGGGTAGGGTAGGGTAGTGTAGGGTCGGGTAGGGTAGGGTAGTGTAGGGTCGGGTAGGTAGGGTAGATAAATGTTTGGTCTTTTTATGGCAAAACAAAGTTTGCTGGGTCAGCTAGTAAATCTATATATATAAAAGAAAGTCGTGTTAGTTACTTCACTTATAACTCAAGAACGGCTGAATCGATTTAGCTGAAAATTGGCAGGGAGGTAGCTTAGAACCAGGAGAAGGACATAGGGTAGGGTAGGGTAGGGTAGGGTAGTGTAGGGTAGTGTAGGGTAGTGTAGTGTAGGGTAGGGTAGTGTAGGGTAGGGTAGTGTAGGGTAGTGTAGGGTAGTGTAGGGTAGTGTAGGGTAGTGTAGGGTAGTGTAGGGTCGGGTAGGGTAGGGTAGTGTAGGGTAGGGTAGCGTAGGGTAGTGTAGGGTCGGGTAGGTTAGGGTAGGGTAGGGTAGGGTAGTGTAGGGTAGGGTAGAGTAGGGTAGGGTAGTGTAGGGTAGGGTAGGGTAGGGAAGGGGAGGGTAGTGTAGGGTCGGGTAGTGTAGGGTAGGGTAGGGTAGGGTAGTGTAGGGTCGGGTAGGGTAGGGTAGTGTAGGGTCGGGTAGGTAGGGTAGATAAATGTTTGGTCTTTTTATGGCAAAACAAAGTTTGCTGGGTCAGCTAGTTATAGCCTATTTCTCTCAGGAATAATGTAGCTTTCTACTGGTGAAAGAAATTTTAAAATCGGTTCAGTAGTTCCAGAGTGTGTCAAATCTTGCAACTGAATTTTAAAGCAGTTATCCTCCACCGATTAAGATGAAATTTTCCATACACGTTCAGTTTGGATGACAATGCATGGTTAGCTAAGTGAGGTCATTCTAAATCCAATATGGCGGGCAGCCCAAGATGGCCGACTAGTTATTTTTTGTGCATTGCCATGATATGGGTATCAAATTAAAGGGTTTGCTGAGAAGATTACGAAAAAAGCATGTTTTAATAAAAGTTTTTTTTTTTAAATAATTTCATTATTAAAAGCTTGTTTTTTGTATGTATTTCTAGAAACTGACTTACTTTATTCTTTGTTGAATACTTCGAGATTTCTGGTCTAAAAGACAATGTTTTTTTTTCAAATTATTCTCTATTCTTCCCCAGAACATCCACAGCAGTAACAAGTTCCGTGTATGCGGCGGTGCGCATGTGAGCGCAGCCAACGCCGAATACCGGCTGGGGGAGCTCGCACTACCGGGCAAGCGGCGCCCGCCTGCCCTACACCACGTCAGACATAGCGTGAAGATGGTAACAATTAAGCTTCTCAATGTCACAGATAATATAGCATACAGATGCCTCATCCCATACAAAGAAACCGTGCCGACGTAACTAGCGGTTTTCGTCTGATTAATATGATTATTTTTGTAAGTACTTCGATTGCGTTCGGTTCTGTTCCACGACTATAGATGGTGTTAGCAGCGACCTGCAAGTAAAAGGGTTTTCTCGGTTCGTGAGAATATTTTTCTTTAAATACAGTGACAATTTGTTTTATAATATTTTTTGAAAGTTTTTACAGTTTTACAGTTTTTTTTACAGTTAATTGCAAAAAAAAATAAAAAAAAATCGGGTGGGTTGCCTCAGAAATTTAAAATCGCGCCATCTATTGGCATCAATTTTAAACGATCCGTTCAAATAATGTTTCAAATGTGAATTAAGAGCCCAATAGCCCGTAATTTTGTGCTTAGGAGAGTTGATTAAAAAAGAACATACAAATTTTATGATCAATTATAGAAAATTTGAATTTGACTCACAATTCAATAACGAATCGATGCATATCGCGCCATCTAGTGACATTTATTTGAACCAAATTTTCTTTGTTAGCGCTGGGACTCCGTTTTAAGATTAAATTAAGCCTTTGGAACAACTAAAGCAGCAAAAGCCTTGAAAGCCTTTTTCCTGGAAAATATTTCATGGACCAAGTGATTGATTTAATGAATACTGATTTAAATTTCTATATTTATCACATTGTCTGGTCATAATGAATATTGCTATGTAACAGTTGGGCAATTCAATAAATACGGTCAGTGACTTAGTCCAAGAGCGAGTGAAGTGAGCTCGGGAGGTTAGGGCACTCCGACACGGATAGGTTCGATGGAAATGATGGGAGCTAAAGTGAGCGAGCAAAGCGAGTGAACTAAAGCTACCGATCTCATGTTTCCGCCTCTACGAAGACACGGCGTTGCTCCGCCCAAGTGGGTTCGATCTGCACCGTATGCTCCACCGAGTCAATGGTGACACCCGGGCGTGTCCGCCCGCCTTATCCTGAACAGGAACCTTCCGAAACAGCTGTGGCCGGTGAGGACCTGCGTCAGGCGGAAGGTGAGGACGCCGTGACGCCTCTCAAGCCACTCCTCAAAGAGGGACCTTATCGCCGCAATTGTGGCGTGCAGAGCGATGGGTTGCAACAGACGTCCTCTCCATGTCGCCATGAAATCTTGCTGGAGCTCCATCCGCCGAGCCGTGATTTGTCGCGGCCACGGAGTTTCGCCCCGGCATTTCGCCTCCACGCGCCACTCCCATATTTGCGCGAGGACCTTTGCCTCCAGATCCCATGGCGGTAATCCGGCAAGGAGCCGCCATGGGATTCCGCCTCACCGGAAACCGTGCGGTATCCCCGGACCAGCTGCATGGCCATTACTCTTTGGGACGCGTTCAACCGGCGCGGGCGGGCTGGTCGCCGCCTCAGGGCACGCACACCGGTGCCCCGTAAAGGCCCATGAACCGGACGAATCCGGTTAGACCCTGCGGAGAGAAATAGGAGCCCCGGTGGGGCTCCGTTGACTTTTTGCTTAAATAGTAATACTGACGTGACGTGTGCTATTTTGACTTGAGTGCGGTTCTGTTGGATAAGCTTGATAGGCTCCTCAACTACTGTATTCGTTTCATATTTAACTTGAGAAAGTATGACCATGTGTCGAGTTACAGGTCTGAGCTCAAATGGATGCCCATTCGCCAGAGAAGAAGTTTTCGTGCTCTAACTACGCTTTTCTCCCAACTCAACACTCCTACCCCACCTTCTTACCTTATGTCTCACTTTCAATATTTAAGTTCTTCACACGCTAGAAATCTGCGTTCTCCAATAATCTTCTCCTACTCTGTCCTTCTCATACTACTGATTTTGTTCATTCTTCCTTTCATATTCAGTCTATTCTTCTCTGGAACGCGCTTCCTCTCGAAATCAGGACGGCCACCAGTCGGTATGCTTTCAAGCGGATACTGCGGTTTTACTTTCAGCGGGGAGACGGGTCATCTCTATAACTTCTTTTCGTTACTTTATCATCATCATCATCATCAGCCTATTAATGTTCCCACTGCTGGGACACAGGCCTCCTCTCTGTGAGAGGGAATGGGCCGTAATCCACCACGCGGGCCCAGTGCGGGTTGGTGGATGTCACATATCTTCGAATTTTTGGTTCTAGGACATGCCGGTTTCCTCACGATGTTTTCCTTCACCGTTTTTGAGAGCAGTGGTGAAGAAATAATTTACACAAAGTAAAGCGCCTGCTTTGGGCTCGAACCCACGACCTACAACTTGTAAGTCGCGGCCGATACCACTGGGCCACCACTGCTCTCAACTTTACTGTTACTTTATCAATATATATATTTATATAGGTATGTATTATAATTTGTATAAGATATAAATGTAAAATATATATTTAAGCGGTATATTATTGTTATTTTTTGTTTTGTTGTTGGTATTCCACGGTTTAAACAATGCTCCTGCCATGTTATCTCTTCACCACCCTTGGTTGACTGGTAGAGAATGCCTAAGGCATTAAGAGGAAATACGGGCGGAGAGACTTTTGAAAAATAGGTATTTGAAAAAACTATCGCTGTCGCTCTGCGAACTGCGAGCGCGTGGCGCCCGGCCGCCCTATCCATGTGTGAGTAAGTTGACGGCGTGTGCGTGCCTCCGAAACGCTCCCGGCCGCGGCTCGCGCATTTCTTGTAATCGCCCCAGTCACTCGTAACTTTTGTTGTTGTGGATTGTGGACTGATATCCAACAATATCTGTTATTCTTAACAGCAAATGCAGAAAATCTTTTTTTTTGGACGTGACTAATAATACTGTGGAGCAATTTAATTATGTAATTGCCAAATTTATTGGCGGAAAAAGAGTTAACTTTGCAGGCTCATATCATATCAGACAAGTGGAGCAGTAACTTCATGAAATATCGAAGGCCTATTCATTCACGCATCCAAAAAATAATACAGGGCTGCAGTCCGGGCAAATAAAAAAAAAATAGATCAAAAGCAGCGTTCGAAAAAAATCACAGAGATTTTCCGAAAAAGAAAACTGACATATCCCAAAGACGGAACGAGCAAAATAAAAAAAACTACAGAACCTGTTAAAAACTACGGTCGCTTAGAGTTGGAAGAAGATAGAAGAAGATATGCCTTTGGATTTATATAAATTAAAAGAAAAAATATTTCTTGAAAGATTGCTCTCAACTAAGGATGTTCAAAGGAAAATAGTGGGGGCCAAAGCGATAATAGCTTATGGGAAATTGAAAGACTAAAGAGGCTTACGGCATCGAATGTTGGGCGAATATGTAAGATGCGACCGAAAACATTGGTTCGCAAAATTTGAGAAACGTTATTATATAACAAATTTAAAGGAACTGTGGCTACCAATTATGGCAAGGAAACTGAATCTAAAGCGATCGATCAATTTATCAAGCACACGGGCCTACAGGTATTAGAGTGTGGAATGTTTATCGATGAAAAGAAACCCTTTTTCGCGGCAAACCTGGATGGTCTGATAGGTCAAGACTCGATAATAGAGGTAAACTGTCCTTACGAAATTGCAAGAATGTCACCTGAAGACGGAATTGAACAAAAATAAATAGATTTAGAACTGTTTTCAAGGATCATCACTAATCGTCTCCGTAGACCACATAGGTACATACGCTGCGGCAGGTTATACAGAAGACCGAAGAGTACAACCTGCCTCTCTGTTTAGCGTTTGTGGAATACCAGAAAGCCTTCGATTTGATCGACACTTGGGCTGTACTGCAGTCTCTCCAACGGTACCAAATTGACTACCAGTACATCGAAGTGTTGAAAAGTGTGTATAAAAAGGCCACCATGTCAGTTCGGCTTCAGGATCAGACCTCGGAACCCGTCCTTCTGCAGCGAGGTGTGAGACAGGGAGACGTCATATCTCCGAAACTGTTCACTGCTGCACTGGAGGATGTCTTCAGATTTCTGAACTGGAAAGGGCTAGGCATAAATGTCAATGGCGAATACATCAATCACCTTCAGTTTGCCGACGATATAGTGGTCATGGCGGAGACCATGGAGGACCTCAGTACAATGCTCGATGACCTCAGTAGAGCTACCTAAAGAGTGGGTCTTAGGATGAACATGGACAAAACCAAGGTGATGTTGAATGCCCATTTTACACTCACTCCAATCAAAGTCGGATACTCTTCACTCGAAGTTGTGGGCGACTATGTCTACCTGGGACAAACGATCCAGTTGGGTAGGGCCAACTTCGAGAAAGAGGTCAACCGTCGAATTCGACTTGGCTGGGCAGTGTTCGAGAAGTTGCGGTATATTCTCGTCCAACTTACCACAGTGTCACAAGTATAGACTTGAGACACAGTGACCAGACCAGTGTGTGTTGCCAGACATATGGCTCTGAGACATGGTCGCTTACAATGGGCCTCATCAGAAAGCTTACAGTCACCCAAAGGGCAATGGAGAGGGCTATGCATGGAGTTTCCTTGCGTGGTCGAATCAGAAATGTAGAGATCCGCAAGAGAACCAGGGTTACCGACATAGCCCGAAGAATTGCCAAACTTAAGTAGCAGTGGGCAAGGCACATTGCTCGCAGAATGTATGACCAATAGGGCAGAAAGGTTCTGCCCTATTGGTCATACGTTAGCCAATAGGGCAGAAAGGAGTGGCGACCGCGAATCGGAAGACGTTGCGTTGGAAGGCCTCCCACCAGGTGGACCGATGACTTGGTGAAGGTTCCGGGGATCCACTGGATGCGAGACGCACGGGACCGATCAATGTGGTGACGTTTGGGGGAGGCCTGTGACCAGCAGTGGACGTCTTTCGGCTGATATGATGACGATGATGATGATGTTATAGATTTATGTACGTTTAAAGGCAAAATGTTACAATTAAAACAGAATCAAAATTACTTCTACTAAGTACAAGGCCAACTACACATAACTCGTCGAAATTTCTGTTATTTTATTTTATGGAGTCCCAAAAGCTTTTATTTTTCAAAATATTAAGAGGGACAATGCATTATGGCAAAAAATGTAACCATTAATAGAAAAGTTCTACCACATTAGTGGCAAGCCTAAGGCATTAGCCTTTCACCAGAAATCATTGACGATCGGATTCCAAAGAATAAACCAGTGAGAGAAAGCACGTCTGCCTAGCCTTTTCCCATCTACGTTGGAGTCAGATGCAGCTGAATACCAGTATTTTGATAGATCGACTGCCTATCTGACCTCCACAACCAGTTACTGGGTAATATGAAACCCCTTGGTAAAACGAGTCAGACTTTCAGGATGTCAAAGCCGAAAATAACAGCCGGGACCAACGGCTTAACGTGCTTGGCGAGACACGGACGGGTCTTGGTATGTAAAGATGGTCACCCATCCACGGAACAACCACGGCAAGCATACCCACAGAACAGATAAAACCTCTTTTATCTGTTCTGTGGATTGACCCGTGCGGCTGACGTTGAAATAAGTTTAATTTCGCTGATGTACCTAGTAGGCGATCTAGAGACTGCGGATACCTATCCGATATATAATTTACTGTTTTGTATTGAAAACTTTTTGTAATAAACATTTCGCGGTATGCGATAAGGCCGCCCATTGTATATTTTTAGTATTAAGTTTCTTTTTCTTGTTTGTTATGGTGTACAATAAAGTGTATATATATAAATAAATAAATAAATAAAGACATGCACTTAATTTTATTTTGTATCCATTACTTTTTAATACTTCTATTTGTAATTCCCACTAAACAGCACATGCAAACAATATAAATGTGTTTATCGATAACTGTTTACAACACTAGTATATCGATATTATTTTCAACTACTACGCATCACCTTTTCGTCTGTGTACGTATTATGCAGACCCCTTGCGTCAAACCCCGCCCACAAATTCGTGCGATAAGGACAACCGCAGATTCGACAAATTTTCTTAAGTGAAAAGTCATAATTTGAGGTTTGGCTCTCGTCTGTTTTCTCCTCCAATATTGGACCGATTTAGAAGATATTTCATAAACTGAATAAGAAGGATATTTACTATGTCCCTATGTTTTCCTTTTTTCATTAATAGTTATCAAATTTGTACACTAAGGCTCTGAAGACAGCGACTCAATACAGACAATTTTGAGCATTTTGAGAGGGTTCTAGTTCTTATACGGATAATATATCACCAAAAAGGAAAACATAGGGACATAGAAGAAGTTGATATTTATTTTACTGTAAAAAATCATTGCTTTAAGTTCATAAACCAGAGAGAAAACAGACGAGAGTTTTTGTATGGAGAAAAGACCACCCCCGTTTCCTCTTAAGTCCGCCATTGTACCTTTGTGCATGAAGTTTAAATAAATAAATAAATAAAATACTTACCTATTCTATACTAAAATTGATTTCAACATTAAATTAATAAAAATAAAAAAACTTTTAAGTACCCGGACCAGTAAGTGATGGGCATTATTCAGAGAACCCGGTCAATTTAATTATTTCAATAGTTTTTAGCATATTGCCTACTCGTATTTGTAATTTTTCAAATTGTCTGGGCATTGAAATAATGCGTATTTAATCACTTGTTTCATAACAAAAAGATAAAAATTGTTCTTTTTAACCCCCGCCGGAAAAAGAGGGGTGTTATAAGTTTCACGTGTGTTGCTGTGTATCTGTGTATCTGTCTGTGGCATCATAGCGCCTAAACGGATGAACCGATTTTGATTTCGTTTTTTTTGGTTTGAAAAGTGATTTTGTCGAGAGTGTTCTTAGCTATGTTTGAATAAAATCGGTTTAGCCGTTCAAAAGTTATGGGCATTTTCCTGTTTGAATCGGGGTGTTTTCGCAAGATAAATGTGTCGAGAGTTTTTAAATTTTGAAATTTTACTTGTTTTATATGCGATGGCTCGCGTTTGACACCCTAACAGCACCCCCAAAAGTACCCTAAGAGCATCTCAACACATGGTTTTATTCTGACATATCTTTGATTAAAGTTGCGTTCAGCGCCAGAAAAACGATAACAACTATGAACCAGAACCAAAATAAATCAAATTCTATTATTATTTAAAATTTTGAATGACACTGTTTTTTTGTTGTCCGCAGTTCTGGCAGTCATTTTTCCAGTTGTTCTCAAGCGCATACAGGAGTACTACGCTGTCTCTTGGAGGGACGCTACTCTTCACTATGGCGATACAGGTTAATAATGTAGAAATAAACAATTTTGTCTATAATTTTACGTCACTTTATTACAACCAGAACTGGGGGGTGACCATAAACCGCAATTAGAGTAAGTTATTTTGAGTGTGCATAAGGGACAGACCCTTACACACACTCAAACTCTAAGTCACCTCCCTTGAACTGTTAAACTGTGTAATAAATATGTACTTTCTGGCAATGCTTAGACTTTTCAAACTTTATTTATTTAGCCAGCCAGCTGCTCCGCCCGCGTGTATTATACATAGAAACCTTTCTCTTGAATCACTATATCTATTAAAAAAAAACCGTATCAAAATCCGTTGCGTAGTTTTAAAGATCTAAGCATATATAGGGACAGACAGACAGCGGGAAGCGACTTTGTTTTGTTATACTATGTACTGATTTATTATTTATTTATTTATTCACTCAAAACATACAATATCCTTACAGGCTAGACCCAATGCGATAATGTAGTACCCTTACAAATTAAATAGTTCTACTGCTTGTACCATAACAAATTCTATAGGTAGCTATTCTTTCGAATTCACCCAAAGAGCAACAGAATTCAGATTATGTACTTGATTGTACACCACTTAAATTATTACAGGATAAAACATTTATAAAAGTAAGTGTAAGTACAATGGGTGGTCTTATCTTACAGACAACCTTTAATTACAACAACATACAACTAATTACAACTTTAATTATTTTTGACAGCCTCTTAAAGAGTATGGTCTTTGAAAAATCTGATTTGAGTAAGACATTATTTGTGCATGCAATAATTCGAAGAAATTTTCATTAGGATTCTTTAAAAAAAACTTTTGGCGGTAATATATTTTATTGAGCATATAAACATTGTCAGTGTTATGATATTTTTCATCATTCCGTTTGTTTTACCTCTCAAGAACAATCGAACTGTTTTATACATAACTAGCGGACGCCTCGCGGTTTCACCCGCGTAGTTCCCGTTCCCGTAGAAATACAGGGATAAAAAGTAGCCTATGTCACCCGGGGATAGTGTAGCTTCCCAACGGTGAAAGAATTTTTGAAATCGGTCCAGTACTTTTTAAGTTTATTCGTTACATACAAAAATACAAATCTGTCTTCTTTAAAATATTATTAGCTGACCCTCCCGTCAAAATTATAGCCTATGTTACTCGGGAATAATGTAGCTTTCCATAGGTGAAAGAATTTTCAAAATCGGTCCAGTAGTTTCGGAGCCTATTCGGTACAAACAAATTAAAAAACTTTCCTAGATTAACTTAGTATATTTTTTCCACAGTACTACCTAGCGTCGTACATACCAGCCACTGTGGTAAAAATGGAAAGCGATATCTACGAGGCCTCCAAACGATACATCGGCAACGAAACCTACACAGACGTCCAATACAATACGACGATGGAAAATGTCGAATACTACAATGTTACATTCAACAAGTGCACCATTCGAGATATGTTGATGTCGCACGTCGCGTTCAAGAACTGCTCCTTCACTAACGTGGCGCTTTCTAATATTAAGACGTCGTTCACTAGCTTTGAGGGATGTCTGTTTGTTAATAGCACGTAAGTACGCCTTTACATATTAAATAATAAGCGTAATATATATAATACTAGCTGTGCCCCGCGGCTTCGCTCTCGTCATTGGCGACCCTCCCCTACATAACTGTCTACCTACCTACCCTACCCTACCTACCTACCCTACCCTACCTACCTACCCTACCCTACCTACCTACCCTACCCTACCTACCTACCAAACCTACTCTACCTACCTAACCCACATACCTAAACACCATATCCTAGCCTACCCTACCCTACATACCTACCTACCCACCCTACCCTACATCCCTTTTTTTGGCAAAAAAAAATCATTGGAATCCGTTCAGTGGTTTAGGCGTGAAAAGTTAAGACAGACTGACAGACAGAATTACTTTCGAATTTATAATATTAGTATGGATAACAATAGTACCATTTACTAGAGAAATGATACTGAGACAATAAGACTACCACAATATGTCAAATACTACAATGTTACATTCAACAAATGCACCATTCGAGATATTTTGTTGATGTCGCACGTCGCGTTCAAGAACTTTTCTTTTACTAATGTGGCACTGTCGTATATTAAGACCTCGTTCATAAGCTTTGATCGATGTCTGTTTGTTAAAAGCACGTGAGTATTATATTAGTATATAAATACACGCTAAACATTACTGTACTACCCACCAAGGAAACTGTTCTAAGACAATCAGACTACGACAATGTGTCAATGACACTATGACAATATTACAGTCACTACCACAGAATGACAAATATATTACCACAATTAGGCAAAGACACTGGCATATGAGAATGACGGCTACAATATGATGATGACACACTAACAAAATGTCAAATACTACAATGTTACATTCAACAATAGTACCATAATCGACGTAATGTTGATGTCGCACGTCGCGTTAATGAATGTTTCCTTCATTAATGTGCAACTGTCTAATATTAAGACTTCAGTTACTAGCTTTGAGGGATGTCTGTTTGTTAATAGCACGTAAGTAATTTAATTAATTCTTGGTAAATATGACAGTACCACACACTAGGGAAATGATACTAAGACAATGAGACTACGGCAATATGTCAATGGCACTTCGACAATATGCCAAAGACAGGATGACAATATGACAAACACAACCACATTATGTCAAAGACACTACGACGATATAACAAGGACACTACCACGTTATGACAAGAACACTACGACGATATTACAAAGACACTACTACGATATACCAACTACACTACCTCGATATGACAAACACACTAAGACGGAATACCAACCACACTACCACGACATGACAAAGACACTACGACGATATAACAAGGACACTACGACATTATAACAAGGACACTACGACATTATAACAAGGACACTACGTCATTATAACAAGGACACTTCCACAATATGACAAAGATTCTATACGATCTAAAAAGGACACCACGACAATATGTCACAGACAAGTCCTTGTGGCGAATGATTTTTTTTTACTAACAATTCCATTTGTTCACAGAATTATCGACACAGACATGGAAGTAGGCAGAGAACTAGACGAGTGGTGCATATTCAATAGCACAATAATACGAGGCATGCGCGGCGGCTGCGCCCGTCACGCGGACCTGACGTCAAAGCTGGGGGGCATGACGTCAGAGCAGAGCTACGTGTCGCACGCCATGTTCCTTGTGACGTTCTTAGCGTTGATGCCGCAGTCTATGAGACCCACAGGTAGGTTCAGGCTTATTTTCGTAATTGATGACCCCGAAAACATGCATGTCGAAAAATTTTCGTTTGCGCTATTTTTTATTTCGAGCTCATTTTCGTAATAAGTGACCCCAAAAACGTGAAAAAGACACCCACGGCGAAAAAGGTGCAAATGTTGGTTGAGACCATCTTGGATTTTCATTTTCGCCCAAGCTGAGCGGCATGACGTCAGAGCAGAGTGCTACTTGTTGCACGCCATGTTCCTTGTTACGTTCATAGCGCTGATGTTGCATTTTATGAAGGTCACAGAAACGTTACAGCAATAAGTTTGCGCCATCTTGGATTTTGAGCTCATTTTCGTAATAAGCTACCTAAAACCTTTCCAATTTTCGTTGACACTGAAGTGGACTGTATTGATGTGTGTTGGAGTCTTTGTTGAGGAAATTAAAAAATACTATTGTGATTCGTATCTTCAATTTATTCCTTACTTGTTAATCCTTGTAGAGTGGAAGACCGACTGTGTCTCTGCCTCCAAGCGGACCGGCTTTTATACAAAAACCGCTCGGCGAGAACATTGGCGCCCTTCTCTCTCAACCGTATGCGGCGGCATGGCACCACAGAAATGCCGATTTTATAAAACTTATTTTACTTAACATTACATATTAACACATTTATACATTTCCTTAATCTACATACTTAATTCTACCTAGGAAAAATATAAGAGGTGTAAAAAGGTCAGGCTAAACTAGATTCCTCACTACTTTTGGGCTATCAGAACATGCATAATCCTAACTAACCATCTACCTTTTCGCTAGTTCGTATATACATTACAAGTGTAGGTAGTTTTACTCACATGGCACCTACGTCAATCCTATTTTAATAGTATATTATGCAACTAGTGAATAAAAGACGGATTTAAAGCGAGGGCCATAGATGAATCAAGAGCAAGTGAAGGATTCTAACGACTGAATCACGACCGTAGGGAGTGATTCATGATGATTGAATCACGAGCATAGCGAGTGATTCAAGTGTTAGAATCATAAGCGACGCGAGTGATTCATGGTCCTCGATATAAATCCGTTTTATTCAAGAGTTGCATACTATATTTTATACCATGACTTCGAGAAAAAGAAAGATTTAAGCGAAAAGCACAAGGAATATTACGAGTAATAAATAAATGAATGGTTTTTACCTTCAAAATTTACATAAAATGTGAAACCCTGACCCCTGAGCTAGGTAACAGCACCTGTGTTTCAGGGGTCACTGACCACCTCCGTTACGTTACATAATTATAATTAATTAAATACCTATGCAATTAATATAAGAATTACAATCCAAACAAGTACTCAATAAATATCTTAGACTAAAATCAAAATTATTATTAAAATCCTAAATAACAAACTCAAAATTAAAATCGAAGAAGGAATTTGTGTATCGAGTATTTTTTGCGCAAGGAGGCGCAAGGAGGTTACATAGCATTGAGATGGACGTCTAATACATTGGTGTGTTCCAAATTCAAAAACCAAAACAGTGATTAAAATGCTTTTTATTCACTGTTTTCAGTGAATAAAATAAGCTTTTTAGAGGGGGAATGGTATAAATATACATGTGGGCTTTCTTGTAACACGAAACAGAGAAAGCTGCGAGACAATCCTAACGGCATTCTGTTTTGCTCACGCCGTTTCGCGTCATGTGGGCATTCATTCATTCCTATTTTATTACGGTTCCGTTGGGCCCAAAGCATTCATTTTAATGAGGGTTGCGTTTACAGTTTAGTGTTCCTTACATTTTATAATATTGTAAAATGCCGACAACAGATCTATATTGCCGTCATTCATAGACCCGTCAATATCCAAAACACGTACCTATAAAAAGCCATTAACAAATTAAGCGTGGTAAGTTTCCATTTCTAAAAATCACCACGTGAGTCGGCGTCGTTTACAGACTCCATCTTGGATTTACATTTCGAGCCCATTTTCGTAATTAGCCACCCCGAAATCCAAGAAAATTACACCTATGACAAAATTTTTTGCTAATTTGCGTTGGAGCCATCTTGGATTTTCATTTCGATCCCATTTTCGATATTTGTGACCCGTGAAAATTTTACCCATGACCAAAAATTCGCAAGTTTTCGTTGTCGTCATCTTGGTTTTTAATTTCGTTTCCCGTTACAGTGGCAATGTGCGGCGCCTGCGTGTTGCTGTCTCCCTTAATCTACATAGCGACGAGCGAGACGGCGCTATACATCGTGGAGGCAGTATATCGTGTGTTCATCACACTAGTGTTCTTCTCTGTGGGGTTGAACGTTGTGGATACTTATCCGCATAATTTGAGGTAACAATTTTATACCTAATCTGTGTAACTCTTAAAAAGTTTTTTTTGTAGGCTGTCTATTTTATTGTGGAGATTTAGCCAACTTGGGTTGGCAAAATATACTCTTCTTAATAGTAGATTAGTAGCCAAGGGCTGTAAGGCATCAATTGCAGCCCGAGATATTTAGGCGCACGAGCGCAGCGAGGGCGTCTATAGTTCGAGGGTGCAATTGATGATTACACCCGAGCTAACTATTCTGCTTTACATCTCGATTGTGAGGTAAGTAGAAAAAAACCGGCATTACAAGAATAAAACATTTAAAAAATATTTATTTTTCAAGAACGAAATTGAGCTTCGCCGTTCGATATTTAAAATTGATGACTATTTTTATTTTTTTGTTCGCCCTTCTCGGGCAGGCTAAGGTCTTGGACCATACCGCCTAATCTTCAGTGCAATTTTAACATTCTTTAGTATGCATTAGAATACGGGTGTAACAGATTCTAATAGTTTTCGGAGTATTTGGCAGCAAATTGTATCGAGTCAGCCTTCCCAGTAAGCTTTGCGGAGGTAGTCAATACTACAATAAAATTCTCCGCTCCACTATCCTGAAATCGCTTCTGTCAATGATTTCACATATTGTCCAGTTGCGTAGACAGTTGAGACACAAAACTGCACCAATTTTATATCACAATATCCACTAGGAATCAATTTGCAAATAATATTAACAACCGCTGAACTTCACTCGAAAAAATCCCGCCAAAAACTCCTTGATGACTATTATACTCACACAAAGACAAGGCTGAATAGCAAAGCGACCTCTTTGGTCATTGGGCTGAATGCATGATGTCTATTGCCAGTATGATGGTTAGATGTACGCGAACTTTTTGAATGAAAGAAGTGTTTTTTTTTTAATTACTTACCGCCCTAGGGCTTTTCTAGCTACATTATTACCCTAGAGCGCTAATTAATCACTACAAGCCCCATTTGGAGGTAATAAGAACCTACTTACCGAACATGAGAGATGTAAAATACTTTACAATGCATGTCCTCGAAAAGAGCGGTTTTCCAAGCAGCCAAACTGTGCGGAAAGTGTCACTTTTTTTCACTAGTGCTTTTTACTTTCCTGTACTTTTTTAATTTTTCACTCCGACGTCAGCCCGACGCATAGAGTTTTTATTATTTGAGAAAAGTTTAAAAAATTAGTTATGTACAGATTATCATTCATATAAAAGGTAAAATAAAACTAATACTTTATTTTAGGCGTTTCTAATTATTCTAGATTTAGATTTTGATCAATAAATTAATTTTAAATATGCATTATTTATGTTTGGCAGAACGTATATTTTGCTCGTGCCTTATTGCGTTACGATGTGACAGCTATTCGCACATGCGCAGTAGACATGCCCGAGGAACTATTAGTTAATCTGTGGATATGCTGAACGCGCTTGAATAAGCCCGCCATTTTATTAATTTCATTTTATTATTTTATTTATTTCCTCGCACAATGCATAGTAAAATGTTGTATGATACACGTACGTAAGATGATTTCCGACTCGTGTCGATTTATCCACTCACTCGCTTCGCTCGCTCGTGAATAAAAATGCCACTCATCGGAAATCACCTACCTTCCGCACTTGTAGCATAAATAACTATTAAAAGTTTGGCCGACCGCGTGTCGCGTCCACGTTCCGTTCGCTCTACATGGTGGTTGGTCAGTTCGTGGAATATGCGCGAAATTACCCCCACTACGCCAAAATCTTGCCAACTTACGTGCCGGGCACTATACCGTACGCACTATTCATGAATTGACTCGCTTAAAGTCAACACCGCAACACTGTGGTCTTCTTATTTTTGCTAGCCTGGTGAATAGTACCAAACGATTGTGTCCACAGATGCACAGCGCACGGTCTCATCCTGTCAGTGACGTACATGGGCGGGGCCGTGCTGCGCGGCGCCGGCGAGGGCGGCGCTGTCGTGAGCGCCGTGCTGTGCGGCGCGCTGGGGGCGGCGGCCGCCGGCACTGCGCTCGCGCACAACGTGCATTAGATACAAGGTGAAGTTGTTGGTGTTTCTCTTTCGAGCAATTTTCGACTTTATTAATAAAGGTATAGGAGCGAAAAGTGGCTGTCGGGGAACTTTCGCCGTTGTACTTAAAGAGACGGTATATTCTGCAGACATCTTACCGTGATGACTTAGGTCACAGATAATATAATACTAGCATACAGATGCCTCATGCCATACAATGAAACCGTGCCGACGCGGCGACGTAACTAGCGTTTTTCATCTGATTATACTGATTATTTTTTGTAAATTGATCGCGTTCGGTGCCGTTCCACGGATATAGATGGATGGATGCAGATGAAAAACGCTAGTTACGTCGGAACGGTTTCTTTGTATGGGATGAGACATCTGTATGCTAGTATTATATTATCTGTGCTTAGGTGAAGTAAGCTGTCAATCCGTCATCGATTCTTCTTCGTTCTTCGGTACTTCATCTAAGTCATCAAGGTGAGATTTCTACAGAATATAATTACTGTTTATTCATATAGTATATAGTGTGGTATAGTAACTCTTCCGTCCATGCACAGGGGTCCTCCTTAGCATGCTGTCACATTAGTGACAGCCCGCCAAGGGAACACTGATATGACACTTCACTTTTAGTGCTTGCCGTTGACGAAAAGTTGATGAGAGTATATTACATTTCGTGTCGTACATAAAAAGTAAAGATTTTAACACGAGCGATGTAGCCAATTTGAATGTCGAAAGCTACATGCGAGTGTTAAAATAAAGCCTTTTTATGCGAGACACGAACGATTCCTTTTCTACTACTTGATGAGCTTACTTAATTAAATGCAAATAAGTTCCAACAACAATTTATTAGAAACGTTCAGACTAAAAACCACAGAATATACGTGGGACACTCAGAAAGTTTTGCGAAACTAAAAAAAATTGTTCTATACGTACATATATTTTTATTAAATCTTTTCAAAGTACTTTCCACCAGCCTCTATACAAAGATTCATGCGCCTAAACCAGTTTTCAAAACACTTTTTCCAGTCCGCCGCAGACACCTCGTTTACAGCCTGCTCGAACGCAGCCAGCGCATCTTCCGGCGACGAAAATTGTATCCCTTTGAGCTGATTTTTTATTTTTGGGAATAAAAAGAAGTCACACGGTGCTAGATCAGGGCTGTAAGGAGGGTGACCCAGGAGTTTGACTGGCGTGCTGTCCAGGAAGTCCCTCGTTTTGAGTGCGGTGTGCGCAGGTGCATTGTCGTGGTGGAGCAGTAGCCCGCGGAGCCCTGTGTTTGGTCGCTTGTTGCTTATAACAGAGAAAACTTCTGGCAAACATTTGGTAGTATACCATTCGGCATTAATGCTTCTTTGATCCCGTAAGGGAATTGATACCAAGTGGCCAGTCAAATTAAAAAAGCTAGCGATCAAAATCTTACCCCCGCTTCTAGATCGCTTCACTTTGGTAGGCGTTGGCTCATTTTGAAACACCCAAACAGTCGACTGGCGCTTGGTTTCTGGGTCGTATTGATAAATCCAGGACTCATCACCTGTAACGATGTCGTAAACACGCCGAGACGAGCCTGCTTCAAATTTGTTAAGCATATCACGGCACCATTCCACCCGGGCCTGCTTCTGAGCATCGGTGAGGTTGTGCGGCACCCAGCGTGATACTATCCTCCTCACGCGAAGATGGCTGTGTAGAATCTCGTGAACGCTTCCCGATCCAATCTTCAATATGTGTTGAATCTCCTGATATGTAATTCGCCTATTGTCTTGGATTAAATTTTTCACTGCTAGCACGTTTTCTTCGGTAACAGCCGTCAAAGGGCGACCGCTTCTTTCGTCATCCCCCAAAGTTGGTCGACCGCGCTTGAATTCGTTATACCAACGATACACGGTTGCCTTGGAAGGGCCTTCATCCATGAATGCCATTTGAAGTCTATCGTACGATTCATCCGGTTTCAGGCGACACTTGAAATCGTATAAAATCATAGCTCTAAAATGTTCCCGGCGCAGATCCATATTTCAGTGAGACACAATACTTTGAATTAACTCGCAAAAAATGTGGAGGGAAATTTTGAAATTGGAACTTACTTATTTTTACTTATAAATAATCATATTTTCGAAAAACATTATAACTGGCCAGTCTCCCATATATAAAAACTTTTTTTCGCAATACTTTCTGAGGGGCCTGGTATACACACAATCAACGCGCGCTTTTTCGAGAGGTAACAGATTCAGTATCATTCAGTTACACAATGATCCATGCGAAAGTCATTTCGTAACCGTTAGTATGTAATTTTGTTTTTTTTAAACATTTTTTTTAATTATCTTGTGTAAAATGTTCATATTTCGAAGCGAATTTCTTATGCAATGTGTTACATAATAGACAAGGTAGTGGAAAAAATATGTTTACCCCAAAATCGGCAGTCTTTCAATATTCCTGACCTAGCCCGGTCATATTCTGGCGCTCAGCGTGGGGCGTGAATTTCAATGTCAAGTACAAAAGTGACAGACTGTAGCTTACTACGATGACAGAACCACAGACATAAATCTAACTAGATAACGCAAGTCCCTCCATCTGTATGAAAACCAAGCATGCGACTTTTTCACAAACAATTTAAAAACAAATTTACTTACCAATGATAGAAAACATTTCCAATGCCTCTGCCAACTTTTTCTATACATTATTTACAGCTCAATATGGCATAACAAGGCATTTTTCTAGATTTCGATGGATTGCCGGTGCCGATAATGAAAATCTCAGATTACGATCATTAATCGTAACTTTACTCCGTTTTTTGGCACGCAAAGTAAAGGGTTTTTTTTTTTGAGGTATAAAACTTTAAAATGGTATAAATAATAATGTTTTTTTTTTAATTGACATGAAATTTACTTTATTCAAAAGATAATCTTTTGGCATTATAATTTAAATATGATTTCTGGCATATGACCGCCACAGCTGGCTCGGACGAAATCTAATCTGGAGGACAATTTTTGTTTCACTTTTTCCAACATTTGTAGCCGTATATCGGCAATAACGCGGCGAATGTTGTCCTCCAAGTGGTCGATCTTTTCTGGCTTATCGGCGTAGACTAGCGTCTTCACATATCCCCAGTCTACCGGCGTTAAATCGCACGATCTTGGAGGTCAATTCACGGGTCCGGAACGTGAAACAATGCGGTTAATAAAAACGTTTCCTTCAGTAAATCAATTGTAGCACGAGCTGTGTGACATGTTGTGCCGTCTTGTTGAAACCACAGCTCCTGCACATCATGGTTGTTCAATTGAGGAACGAAAAAGTCAGTAATCAGGGCTCTGTAGCGGTCACCATAGACTGTAACGCTCTGGCCAATTTGCACAAAACAAGAAATTTGCACAATTTGGAAGCGTTGTTCAGGAGTCAGTCTATTCATGTTGTAATGCCTAACCAAACTAAACACAAATCACTTGAAAGCTGACAAAATGGCCGCCAGTTAAAACAGTGTTGCCAACTTAAAGTTCTATACCTCTAAAAAAACCTTTACATACAATCGCGTCATCTAGTTAGATTTATATCTGTGTACACAATACTTGCGCTGCTTCGATCCAGCCTCATTGCAAATTTGAAACTAAATACTGTAATTTCTATCTTTCCAGGTATTACGAGTCCTATGGACTTTAAAAATGAGTATTCACATGGAATCACGAATTTTCCTTCAAAAAGACGACGTTTTTATTTTTGACATTTACATCAGATTAGGTTGTAGTAAAAATGTAATGTAAATTACTTTAAAAATGTGACTAAAGTTGGGTATTTACATTATAATTTTTAAATCAAAATTAATTTATTCAAATAAGGCTGAGAATAGATTGTTTGTTAGCCATTTTTGACTAAATTAATTATTTAAAAGTAAAAATTACAAATTTATACAGAAATCGTGATATAGGCCCCAGCAGAGAAGTGCGACGCGCATTCGTTGCTTTTTTACAGAGGATCTTTACAGCAATTTCTATAAAAACGCTTGGTTGCGTCGCACCTGTCTGCGGGCGACTTATCTCATGTTTAACCGACTTTAAAATAGAAGGTTTTGTATTTGAAAAAATTAAATGTAAAAACCAACTTGTAAAAGAGAGAAACGAAACTTGCCATTTCGAAATACCTACCAAAGTATTGATGACTGATTTCCTATGTTTTAAAACTAACAACTAATTTTATTGTATTGTGTAACTTTGCGATTGCAACTCGTTGCTGTACAATCAGAAGGAGTTTTAGCTAAAACTGACACTGCTATTTTCGTCACTTGTATTTTGAATAAGATCCGAAAAATCAAAGAGCATTTTCTCTTGTTCCAATTCAAGTTCCATTAGAGATTTAAGATAGGGCAATTAACCGGGTCAAACGCGATAACTGGCTTAAAGCTCGTCTCTATTTGCAATGCCAGTTACAAAAAGCAGTTGCGAATCGCAACGGCAGTTGCAAAGTTACATGAAGAGCTCACTGATTCAGAACCGTTACAGGTAACAGGAGAATAATTATGACATTATGATAATTTTTGCCATCCCAAAGACAAGTGAAGGTATATAAATATACTGGGTGTAAAAATTATATTATCCATACAAATTTTGGTCAACTGACAACTTTTTATGGAAAATCCAATATTTTTATTAGATCGTTTGATCTTACCATCAGGTGACATAGTGGTCAAGCGCGAGCCTATAATTTATATAAAAAAAAGATCGAAATGGTTCTGAATCGCAGGGCTATATTGTATTTCTCAGAAGAATACAGAACATCGTAAGAATCCGACATATTAACTCCAGCAATAAAAATATATAGCAATGAAAAGACAATTTAGTTTGTACTGAAATTTAAAATATACACTTTGGATGAGTTTTTTGTAACTCGGGTGTAAATTAGTGTAAATATGCTTTGACGCGGATTGAGAATCGATTGGGTTGGTTTTTATAGTGTTGTGCCATGGTCGGTTTTTAGTCCAGGACTTAAGGCGAATTGGAGAGGTTTCATATATTAAAAAATAAATCGATAACCATATCATCGAGTAACACCAGGAAAAAAAAATGGATTTTAAAATTGAGTATGATTTATTTGAACCTAGAATTCGGTTCGCTTACTTTTTGGTTTCGGTTTTAGGTGTATCTCAAAAATATCATTAGAGTATAGAGAAAATACGTATTGGATACTACATATTCGGCTTACACTATCAAGGCATACCGCGATGCGTTTGTTTTGATCGTGTTAGCGACACTTTTGTTTTGAAATTTTGGAATACATTGATAGACAGGTGATAACGACTTTTATTTTGTTGTTATTTGGCGGTGACTTAAGACTAAAATGAGACACAACCATATTTTATTGAAAACTAGCTGACCCGGCAATCTTTGTTTTGCCATATAAACACCAAACATTCATCTACCCTACCAACCTACCCTACCAACCTACCCACCCTACCCTACCTAACCCTACCCACCCTACCCTACCTACCCTAGGAACCTGCCCTACCCTACCTATGTAGGTTAAGGTACCAATTTTGTTTTTTTCTCAATTATGTTTTGTCATAAGAACCTTCTCCTAACAATAACAAACACAACAAAAAAAACAAAGCTAAATCGGTCCAGCCGTTCACGCGTGATGTCATGACCAAGAGAAATAGGGATTCATTTTTTATATATAGAGATCAAACTAGCAAATGACTGCCACTTTTGTTTTTTTTTTTTTTTTTTTAAACTTTGCCCCACACTAGGAATTTCTTCCTGTATCGCGGGTGCGTTTACAAACATATAACCTCACATACACAACACCCAGAGCCGGAACAACTACTTGTAGGTCATACAAATATTTGTTCCGTGCGGGAATCGAACCCGCGACACGCAGCACAGCAGTCAATCGCTCAACCACTACGCCAACCGTGCGAAAGTCGCGTGCGTGCGTGTTTCTTGAAAGTCTGATTAAAACTTCAGCATTTCTTCGTCATTCAGTCAGTACCTTCTACATTTTTCATAGTCCTGGACTAATTTGACTATCGGCTAATTTGAGTGTCATTCGATTTAACATCCGCGTCACTCTCATGCCATAACTATGATACTGCACATGTGACTATTTCATTCTGATAAATGGATTGCATTGAAAGGTAACTGATTAAACGAAAGTTCCGGCATAAAAATGAGTAAATACACACACCATATAAACTGAAATTTGAAAGCATTGGTTAGCTTATTTAACCAATGCTTTCAAAGGTTGAGTTGACTACAGATAAAAATGCTGAGCCTACGACAGTCAAAGATCCAGAAAAATAAAAAAGAACCAGTCAACCTTTAGCTTAAAATCAAAAAATTAAAATTAAATAAGTAATAAGGGTCAGTGGTACTAAAAACACTAGACTTTTCCCTAGAAAATTAAAGTACAGAATAAAAATAAAATTATAGTGCAAGTCCAAGAATATGGATGTTTCGTGAGTAATTAAAAATATATAATTCTATTTAGTCCGTCAGTGAGATTAACAAATAATATTGGACAAGTATTTTTTGCTTTATCAAATCAATAAAAAATTACAAAGTCAAAGCGCATCAAAGTTCAGGAGTACGGGCTTGTGACGTCACTAAGGCAGTATAAAGTGTACTAGCGGCGTGACGGCACACGATATTTTAACGCATTATATCGTCGTCACTTTATGTTTACGTGTCAAAA
Organism: Orthosia gothica; assembly: GCA_949775005.1. Taxonomy (NCBI): domain Eukaryota; kingdom Metazoa; phylum Arthropoda; class Insecta; order Lepidoptera; family Noctuidae; genus Orthosia; species Orthosia gothica. The sequence goes on along the minus strand of OX459035.1, from coordinate 4,238,165 downwards.
GACAAAATACGTGTCCAATATTTTTTATTAATCTACCTGACGGACAAAAACGAATTTTCAGTAAACTACCCTATTAGTTTAACTACCTTTTGCTCACAACGAAAGCAATCAGACAATGCTACCTACAAACTACCTTCAGAATCAAAAAGAGGATTACATAGTCGATTACCAGTTATATTTCAGTGCAACCCACATTTTTATAAAGGAAAAACTAAAATGTATAATTGTATAACACTACGAATATCCCATTATACTAAAATAGATTTTTATACATAAATATACCTATTACCTACTATTGTTATTCTTACTCACGGCTTGTAGAAGACATTCTTATTTTAAAGTTTTTATAAACGACTTTGTGGTTATGACAGCTAATTTATTATATTTTTTACAAGGCAACACTTATTTTCTGTAAAAATGGTAGTTTTTCTAAATTATCATATTTTTTTACAAGGCAACACTTATTTTCTGTAAATATCGTAGTTTTTTGTACCTATACAAAAATATGGCGGAAATAAGTCGACTGCCTAGCCTTGTTCCAACTATATTAGGGCCGGCTTGCAAATGAGTACCATTATTTTACATAACTACAGTAACTGTGTAATTATGATACTCCATGGCAAGTCAACATCTAAATAAAAGACTTAGGAACTTGTCTGTTTATCTCAATACGAAAAGAAACTTCACAGTTATTTCATTGTCAAGATTTTAACACTTGCCAATTAAAATATCACAGTCGTTTATAAAAACTATAAGTAGCTAGTCGCATGTGTAGTAAACTTGTTTTGTATAGTCATTAGAAAAACTACAAAATCAAGCATTTTCCCATTGAATTGTATTTATTTACAGTAGCCATAATAATATTATGTGACACACTTTTTTTTTCTTTTTTTTCAGTAATTTCTGTGGATAACTTTGTCAAAATCTCATCATCAGCCTATTAATCAAAATCTAATGACTATCAAACAAGTGCTGCCATATAAAAATATTCGAAAACGAAATGGTAGAAAATTTCCCCCCTAATGTAAAACTATTGGTAGCTTTAAATTTAGTATTTTTCAATTAATATTGTTATAATGTAAAACGTATGTAGTGTACATACAAGGCTGAACATATCGATGTTGACGATAGAAAAAGGTTGTATCATTATGTTTATTTTACCCTAAATGGAATTACTGGATTGGCTACACAGAAATGATATGGGACGACTTTTTTATCGCTTAAAGGGTTTTATTTTTATCTTCTGGTCTCGGTCTGGTTCCGCTCTATTGTAGACCACACATTTATCTGTGTAGCCAAGCCACGAAATATCAAAGATTAAATTTGATCAGTTATCAATTTCTTTTCTGGAATTGAGGTGACAGAATAGTCGACAATTTAAAATATGTAGTTTTGAATCATATTCATAATTCATTGAATGGCTTCTTAGGATTTAAATTAATCATGCTTTGATTTTTATTTTTAATATATCAGCACAATATCATGACGTGCCATGAGAATCAGTTATTTTATAAAGTCAGTTTATGTATGAATTGCATTTGTATGGCCTCATACAATAATGAATGGTCATACGGCACATTAACTTTTGTATGAGAACGAAGTCGCTGGACAAAAGCTGATCACTAAAGCCCACGAAAAACATCCAAAAATAAATGTAGCAAATGTTAATTTGCGTTAGTTGCTGTGATAGGTTGGGTGACTTGAGTTTAGTTTGTGATACGTCTATAATGTCTTTCCAGAAACCGGGCGATAGGAAAGTATACTTCGAGAATAATAAATGTACTTTTTAAAACAACTGAGTTACTCTATGAGCGACTATACTATCACCTTGCCATTTATATAAAGTTAGTGTTGCCATATCTTGATTTAAGTGATATTATCATAGACTGCTTATTTCCTAGATTAAATTGTTGAAAAGACATTTTTTTCATATACCCACATGAATTAGCTTTTAATTAAAGTAATGTAATATCAATCATAATTGCTTTAAACAAGTGACTGAGTTTAATTTTCTTTAAAATGGTAGTTTTTTTTGTTTGTTGTGATGGTAGTATTTAAATATTTACATTGGCAATAGTAAAATGTGTTTTATGGAAGATTTCTAATCGTCGTTCGGTAGATTAATAAAATTGAATTGTATGTTGTGAAAATAATTAATATAAAAATATTATTATAAGGAGAAAATTTGTTTAAGAACCGTTTTTGAATAATGAAGTTTTCCTATAAAGGTGTAAGAATATTTTTTTTTATGTTAATTTTCTTTATGTAAGCTGTATAAAAATCTAATCTTACTTAAATCAACAAATTGTCAAAATGGTGTAATTTTATTTTCTTTATAAAAGTCACTTGCCCAAATTATTTTAGTAGCGATAGCATATTTTTAGTAATCACTATTTTTAATACCGTACCTGGGTCGCAAATATGACAATTACAATTTGGGGAAGAAAAGTTTGGGGTCAGCTTCCAGTATAACCCGATGCAACTGCCTATCTGATATTCACAACCCAGTATCATGGGAATGGTGAGTATAGACTAGAGCATGTACTTGTAATAGAACGTCGAGCATTCGCTGTTTTTAAATTTATCGAACCACACAACGAACATGAAACTCGATGTTTTCTTACAACCTGATTTAAAAAACCAACGAGCGTTTTGGTGTAACGTGTAACATTTTATCGAGCAAAGGCACGAGCGCGGGTGACGTGGCGTGAGATCAATAATGAACGCAAGGTACAAAGAAATGTTACAGGTAAATGCTCACTCGCCGTGAGCTTTACGTCGAACGCAGCGTCGAACATTCGCAAGAACGTTACATTACATGGAAATGCTTTAGGAAACTGAGCATTTATCTGTTTTGTACCATTTGCAAGAACGTTACATTCATACAAAAATGCTCTAGTGTATACTCAACAAGAAACCGCGTGGTAAAACTGCTGCTAGATTTTCTGGGCCCTCACTTCCCGTAACTTGCCGAAGGACGGAGGAGTCTCGGCACAGATTAGAGAACTTACTACGTAACAGATATTTCACTCTCCAAGATCAAGTACACAATTTTGAGCTCAATATCCGTGAAGGTGGGGTTGATCCGTGACGGCTCGTTTCTTGCGAGGCTGCTCGAACTAAGACTCCCACGCCCACCAACCACGCACTGCCATCGTACGCGAGCGGTGACAACTGTTGGCATTAATCGCCGTAAGTACGGTCGAGTGAAGGAGTCCTGGTCTCAGTATGTCATGAATGGCCACCCATCCTTGGACTGACCTTACCATGTGTTGCTTAACCTTGAAGATCGATCCTATTTCTTTCTGAAGCTATGTTATATTTGCGCCCGGGTTACTCAATTGTTTATTCATTCCCTTTAGTTTGCGACTGATCACTTATGTTAAGCCATTTCTCCCTAGTCAGTTTTTGTTTCCTAATAAATATGCTCTTTGTATAGTTTGTGTCATAAATATGGAGACACTTTTCATATTATTATAAACTTTTTTATGAACGTAGATGAAAATCTTGAACGTATGAATCTTAACAGATGATGGTCTGTAGATACTACCTACCTGAAGTAAACACATTACCCTCCTTCGGCAGTCGGGTAAAAATGTGTGGATTTATGTATGTGTAACGAAACTAGTTTGTCCTAGGTCAAACCGGTTTTTCCTTTACGGGTTAGGTTAATAAGTAATAACCTAACCCGTAAAGGAAAAACCGGTTTGACCTAGGACAAACTAGTTTAGTCTGAAATCGGGTTTGGCCGGGAACATTATGCTCTCGAAAGTGGAACTACTAATTTCATCAAAATACAAATAACCATACATCACATTTACCTTTTTAAGACACTAACTATACATAACCCCCAACAACACAGCAGAAATATAATATGAAACTGTATCCCCCGTTTCCATTCAAATCATTCTACCTCTGAGCTTAGGTCCACACACCTCCTGCATCTTCAACCAACACTCAATGCTTTTGCTCTAGTACCAAATTCCACATTTTTATGACATCATAATGTGACGTATGTGGGTCATGAAGTAATCTGTTTGCTGAAATAATGAAATAAGACATCACCTCTCGCTCTTAGGTCAGATCTGCCTAGCGTTTTCCCAAGTATGTCGTGGTTGGCTTCCAATCTAACAGGATGACGCTGAGTACCAGTACTTTACATGGAGCGACTGCCTATCTGGCCTCCACTTAGGTGTTTGCATACAAGAGAATCCCTTATATTTGTGTCTATTTTCTTTCTTTCGTAAGCAGATTTATGCTAGAGCTACAAAATATCAATACATACCCGATTATATTTTTATATACACACACATGTCAAGTTTGTAATAATTTAATTAATTATAATTACTTATATAAAAACACGCAATATTTAGTTCGCAAAGAACGACTTTAGTTTAAATTTATTCTTAGGTAGAATATATTATCTTGTACTGTAAATGGTTTGATTCGATATAAATGATGATCTGGGTTGTACCGTCCGTGTTGCAAATTATTATTGACTCTTGCATTATTATTATAGATTCTTGCATATTATTGTGGGTTCGTGCATTTATTGAATAGCTTGCAAATGTGCATTTGCTAAAAATATAATTATTAGTTTGTTAAAACATATATATTTCATATTTGGTTTATTATGAGCTCGAAATTTCATTATTTGTATCGTTTCAAAGTAACTAAAAACGATACTTTGCGCCATACTGAGGCTAATCATTTGTGTGACGATGCAAGAAAAACATAACATTTGACAGATGTCAACAAATTCACATACTCAATCTTGCATTCTTGCATATCTTAGTTAGGTTTATTGATAATACCGCCATATGGCAGCCATGTTCGGCAAGTATTGTTACGGTACATTTACAAAATGGTCGATATTGGTCCACCTATCTATGAAATGAATTAATCGAATATTTATAATATATATGTCTAAGGCCAAAAGATTTTTGGCAGAAGTTAGAAAGGTGATTCTAACTATTCAGGGCCTTTTGCCCGGGCCAGGCCAGTATGGGCCATTGTGTAACGGCGCCTTTACGTTACGTGTGGCTAGTAGACGATATAGACTGAAATTGTATTTGTCATCTGATGTGTGTAAATAAAGATCAAATATGTTCATAATTACGATTATTTGTTTTATTTTCGACAAACTCCCAAGCATTTCTCAATTATAGATTTTTCATGATGGCAATCCTGTAATGGAAGTATGCAATACCTGGAAGGTACCAGGTCATCCCAGAGACAAACCTGAAAATATCTCATGTGCGAACTCTTCAAGAGGCTGGTTTAGTGCCGAGGAATCATCTACTTCATCCTGGAAAGCGAGGTGGTGGCTTCCCAACGATCACAAAATTGCCATTTGACCATTTCCATCGCTGATAGAATGACATGTCTAGAGCCTCAGGAAGCTTCTGTGATGAGCTAGGCTGGTTATGCTGCCCTATAACCTGAAGTGCGGACAACGGCAGGTATTTCTTAAGTGAATACGGCAACGCAATGGGTTTGACCGCTTTCAATCGACCAATCACACAGACGAAAAATTCATCTCGCATGTGATTGGTCGATTGATAGCGGTCAAACCCTTCGCCTTGTCGAATCTTGTGCCTATAATATAACTACACCGACACACATACAAACAAGGACTCTGAAACGCTAATTGGTAGTAGGCATATGTAGGGTGGGTATAAAGCCGTTTGAAGACAAGAGCTATGTTAGCTTAGCTGAAATAATCTAATTCTAAACTATAATATTAAAGAGGACTTCCTGAAGCAGAAGATCTATGCATGGGCAAGCCGTATTCGTCGGTACAAGCGGCGAGTGGAGCGATACGCTCAGAATCGCACATTCCAGGGAAACGAAAGGTGGGTTTATAGGGCTTGGGAGCGACCCAACCAAGGTGTGACTGATACGCGCCTACCGGATTATGACCCCGTGTGTTCTTTCTAAGGCCATATCCATGTGGCGCTATCTGGTCGGTGCCTGTCAGTCATACCGAGGGTGACTGGACTGAGGAGGTCGAGCAAGCCTTCGATCCGATACCACAAATGGGGGCAATTAGCATAAGACCCCAACATGTAGCTCTTGCAGTCCGTCCGTTGCCCAACTGGAAATTTCCAGGGCCAGAGGGACTGCAAAACATGGATTTGGATTCAATAATTCCGAAGGTCGCACGCTCGTTTGGCATCTCAGTTCCAGTCTGCCTTAGAGTCAGGGTCGCTGCCCCATTTCCTAACGACGGAATATGCCACCTGCTCTATAAATTGGGTAGTTCTATAAGCTTAACAAAAGTTTACCACTTGAGAGGTTTGTTTAGTTAATTATGAATAACGGTCTATAAAGTTCTTACATCCCTTCTGAGAGCGAAAATTAATCAACATATTGACAATAACTCCATCATGTCTGCTTCTCAGAATGGATATAGGAACGGGTCCCGCGGTACTAAGACAAAAAAACAAAAAAAAAAGATCCACATAGTCTTCACATTCACAATAATTAAAAGTCAAATGAAACTCAAATTATATTGACAATATAGTGTATATTTCTTATATAATAAATTAATTACAATTATTTACATACAAGGCCAGTCCTCAGAGTTCAATGAACGTGAACAAATTTATCTTCACTAATAAGGAGTGAATTCGGCAAGGCGAAGGATTTAACCCCATCAATCGACCAATCAGATAGACGGAAAGCCACAAAGCGTCTTTCATCTCGCACGAAATTGGTCAATTGACGGATTCAAATCCACTGCCTTGCCGAATTCACTTACGCAATAAGGTTGCGTGTCCAGCGCGGTCATATCTGCCAAACAAAAATCGGTTTTGTAGTACTCGTAATAAAGTTGAAAGTACATAAACTTCTAAAAGAGGAAAAAGGTGCACGTTTCAGGTTAGTTATTTTCGACTTTATTTTAAGAGGTACAATGTTGATATTTGTTTGTTTGTGACAACCGTATTTCGCCATGTCTACAGTGGCCCTCAAAGGACAAGATTCACAGACCCCACTTTGCCCCACTATGCTAAGTCAACGCTTATATTTGTATGGAACTCTGCTCACATGAGCTTATACGAATATGAACATTATATTGATAATAATAAGGTTCACATTTGTATGAAAAACAAAGTTTAGTCAAAGTGCGGTTTGAGAATCTGGGGATAAGCAAGATAGATGCCTTCGCTTTTCGCCCTTGCAAACATTAGTACACCAGAGAAGTTTAGGTTCTAGAAGAATAAACCTATGCAAAACAGACACAATGACAAGAATTTGGAAATCAATTTTTATAATTATAGTCGTGTCAATTTAAGAAGTAGGATTTGACAGCTATAAAAATACTTAATAACTAGCGGACGCCTCGCGGTTTCACCCGCGTAGTTCCCGTTCCCGTAGGAATACAGGGATAAAAAATAGTCTATGTCACCCGTTAATAGCTTCGCAACGATGACAGAATTTTAAAAATCGGTCCAGTAGTTTTTAAGTTTAATCGTTACATACAAAAATACAAATCTTTCCTCTATAAAATATTAGTTTAGATAATCAAACTTGATGCTTACAAATAATACTTGTTGTTATAGTGTATGAACAACACAGTTATTAATTCGGATTATGAAATAGTTTTTTCAATTTACACGAACCCTCTAACTAATAAACACGGAATAAAGTTATACCAGGAATAACAAAGGAATAACTATACATTTTCATAGGTTTATACTTGGTATAACTTTATTCTGTGTTTATTAGTAAGAGGGTAATATTATAAAGAGGAAACATTTGTATTTTTGTATGTAACAAATAAACTTAAAAACTACTGGACCGGTTTCAAAAATTCTTTCAACGTGGGGAAGCTACACTATCCCCGGGTGACATAGGCTACTTGCATCCCTGTATTCCCACGGGAACGGGAAATACGCGAGTGAAACCGCAAGGCGTACAAATAAAATGAGAAACGTCATCAGACTTCTCAGATTGCCATGATTATAGGCAAATATTTTTCTAACTACACTTCCCCGGTACTCTCCAATGAAATGGTTAGATCAGCCGCTCTACTCTGTTAAGATCTCACTGTGAAAACTAAATTGAAACTGATTAAGTTGAGCTGTCATTTCACGCGTGATGGAATTGAAAGCTCACTTGCCTAAGGGCCGATTTCACCAATGAACCTAGTTCAACTAAACTCTATTTATGCAAATACATCGTTCTGATTGGTAGTTTCTCAGCGGTCTCACCCAATCAGAACGCTGTATTTGCATAAACGGAGTTTATTTGAAGTAATCGCGATTAGTTAATTTGGTGAAATCGGCCCTAAATTGTTAAGATGAGATCTTTACCGAATAGCACCATAGTTTCGTCTTTAATATTCATCAGGATAACAGGGACATATAGTGAAGTGTTAATTGAATTAAGTTGAATATGAAGTGTTCAAGCCATCATTGTTCCAATATTAATATTATTATTAAAATGTGAAAAATAGAACGCTATCTCTTTCTTACCTGAACCACAGATAATATAATACTAGCATACAGATGCCGCATCCCATATAAAGAAATTATGCGGACGTAACTAGCTTTTTCATCTGATTATACCGATTATTTTTTGTAAAACGATCGCGTTCGGTTCCGTTCTACGGCGATAGATCACCATTTATATCAGTGGAACGGAACCGAACGCGATCGATGTACAAAAAATAATCAGTAAAGTTCGTCGGCACGGTTTGTTTGTATGGGATGAAACACCACGCCTGAACAATAATAGCTTGTCCTAGACTCTAGAACAAGATATTATTGTTCTAGAATCTAGAGGCTCACTTTTAATCTATAGTACCTACTAAGGCCAACTATTTTAGAACGAGGTTCTTGCCCGTCTTCAGTAAAACTATTGAACACCTAAACGGATGTCGAGATAAAAACGCGTTATTGAATTTTCAACGCGCAACTTACCGCTTATTAGAGTTGAAAATACAACAGTGCTATATTTAGGTAACGCTGTGTAAGTGAAGATGGGTGTCAAAAACCACGATTCAATACATCATAAAATCGAGACAGCTTAAAACGAGACTTAAGAGCATAGTTTTAAAATACAGATTTCAGTAATCGAAAATCATTTACATTGATTTCATCTCCAAAGCCAACTATATCAATGGTACAAATTAATTATAAAATCTTAATAAGAACATCTGTTGACTGGCCTTAACTTATAGAATAGGCGTAGCCGGGTGACAAATACAAAACCCCTTACAAACTTCTATCTGCTTGCGATAGACTTCTAGGATGAAAAAGGCTCAAAAAGTAAATAATTTTCTCATGACATTGAATTATACACTTTATTATCTGTATCATAAAGTAGAAAATGTGCAATGCAGAAAACGGGTGTAAATTTTAAATATCGAGCTGACAACAAGTCGATTTAATCTTAAAGGTGACTGTTATAGTTTGAATTTTATTGCGCTGTACCCCACCCTTCACCCCAGTCACATGAATTCGTTTCTGCGTAGCTTCTCGTCTTATGTTTCGAGCTGCCATTAGGTTTGAATCTACCTTTATGAGTAACAGAGACGATGCTCTACAAAGCCGTCTTCGAAAATTCAGATGTACCATAGAGCTTTCTCGTGTATTGCCATTTACATTTTCTACAGATAATAAAGTGTTATCCATGTCATCAGAAAATCGTCTAGTCTGTGTTCCTTTAGCATCCAGCGGCCGTTCACAAAGCGCTGGCCTGTGTATTTTACTGGGAAAAAGTTGGGAACACATCAAAATTTCATAGCCAAACTGTTAAAAAAAACGCAAGATGAAACCGCCATGTGATCTCAACAATATTCAGTAAAATTTTGTATAGGATCCGTATTATGAAGGGATGGAGTCTAAGAAGAATCATGATTTCGTTTCTCTCTCTCGCACTGGAATCATGGTGACATTAAAATGTCATACGGCACCTAATCATCGCAGTGTGAACGTGGCCACAGACGACAGCAGTGGCGTAGCGTGGGTTTCAGCCACCAGGGGCGGCAACACATGTCCCTTCTTTAGGTTTTACCATTTAAAAGACTAAAATATACAGTGATTCCAAAGAACACGTACTGTAACCTGATCTGCAGGTGTAAAATTATACAAATATTGAACACTTCTTCTTTATATATGATTTAACTTTTTTTTTTTATTTAACTTATAATACAATATAATTATTGTAAGATTAACATATTCGTGACAAATAATGCTGTTCCGACTGTTGACTATATTGAAATCAGTAGCCTTAACAAGCTTCCAAAGCTTCAAAAGCAAAGTTGTATTACTTTGGCCCCGGGGGGATAACTTTGGCCCAAACATGGAAAAGTGATGGTGTTTCACCGATGATTTTTAATTGGCTACTAATGATAAATTTCTTACAACGATCGGTAGGTAGCATCGCTGTTGTCAGTGTCAAGGAGTCAATCAAACTTTTGTAGCCTTTTCAAGTTTGGGCCAAAGTTATCCCCCAGGGTCAAAGTAATGCGACCTTACCCAGTATACCTACATTTAATTCGAGCTTATAGACTTTAAATCAAGAAACTGAGAAGTAGGTAAGCTTTATCCACTTCTCAATAATTTATGTAAGTACTTTATTTTTCGAACATTCTCATTAATCTTGAACATGGCGACAAAATCATTCAACTAAAGAGTTGATTGATTATTCTTAAAATTTAAATTAAAATGTCTTATTTTTTTTGTGTAAGGCTTTGGAAGCTTGTTTTGGCCGCGTTTCCACTGACGCGGAGCTGGGCGGAGACGTGCGGAAGCGACCAATTACAATGGTTGAAATCCTCAATCGCGCCACTCGTCTCGTCTGTGATTGGTCGCTTCCGCACGTCTCCGCCCAGCTCCGCGTCAGTGGAAACGCAGCCTTAGGCTACTGATTTCAATATAGTCAACAGTTGGAACAGCATTATTTGTCACAAATATGTTGATCTTACTAATAGTTAATAATAATTACAGAATCAAAAAATCTTTCGAGACCATAAACTCACGATATATTGTGAACAGACTATTACAAATATACGTACAATAAGTCACAGTCGTTTCTGTACAGCCCCCCTGTTGCCAAGTTGACAATCTACAATCGACAACGCCAGTAGAAAACGAATCAATGTATGGGAATGACACATCTGAACGTTAAGTCACGTGGTCGGACCATACAAATAGAAGGCGTTAACGATTGTAGAAAGATATTCGATACAACATGTTTGAAACTTGGCTAGGGGGCAGAGACGCGTGTATGCGCTCGGTACAGAATCTGTACCGACACTACTCGGTATGAAAGCTCACATTTAATAACATGACCACTGTAATTTTTTTTACAGATTCGGTACAGATACGATCACAAAGGCGCCTTAATCCCATCCAAATCCGATAGTTTACAATAATATCTTTGTCTTAGAAGAAAGAGTTTATAATCTAGCGAGATTTATTACAAACTATACTTCTTAGAAGATAGCTTGATCTCTGCGACATATGTCAAACTGACGTATACGTTGTTGTTAGCCTGTCAAGCGCTATTGTTACTGTATTGATACTGACACCTGTCGCAGAGATCAAGCTAACTTTTATGAAGTATAACGGTGTTTACAATAACTCGATGATATAGCCATACTGTTCCTCATACAAATAGTTTGCCTCAAATAAAATGGATCCAAGTCCATATTTTAGCTAGAACTTAAAATCTATACAAGCCAATCTGTACGGAATTTTGCCCCGGCTACGCCTATGAACAATTTGCATTAAAATCTAAATATAAATAATTATTTTTAATTAATAAATTAATAGAATACTCTTTCCTTACGACTGTTTAATGCGAAATACATTAAAAATAAACTTTATTTTCAGTGCGATAAAGTGCAAATTTGAACGAACATTGAGGAAGACATCAAACGGTTCTCGAGCCTGCTTTGTTCGTTTGTACTTTATGGCACTGTTAATAAAATAATAATTCAATGTCATCAGGAATCCCTATGGGCTCCGCTTTTACCTTTAGAGACGAATTCACTAGACGGCTTTGCCCACGGGTAGGCAAAGTCTCTGGATTTCGCTGGTATAGCAACGGTCACAAACTAAATAAACAAACATAGAACATACCTAAAGTAGCAAGGTCCGGCAGACATGGCCCGCAGGTATGCCCTTGGGCAAATCCGTCTAAGAAATTGCCCCTAAAGGCATCCCAGGCATTACCTATTTATATGAATGGAAGAGACCGAAGTTGGGATGCCCAGATTTAGCACTAGAAAATTCTCATACAACCAATTGGGTACGCATTGTGTTGAAGCTAAGCAGAGGGATTCCTAAATAACGAAATCCTGTTGATTGTTTAAAATAATTTTGAACATAAAGTACATACAGCTGCAGAGAAACCTAAAAAAATGTATAAAAAGCGACATCTATGGCCAGAAGGGTATACTACTATTTTAACGTACGCCGCGTGCGCGCCATCTATGTGACTGACCAATGAAACTGCTAAGATATTCTAGCTAGAAAAAAAAAACTGACTTAGCTGACTGCCACCAAAAAGCCTAATCCCACTTTTTGGTGAGAATAATTTCAATATCAGGCAAGGTCTTAATTGGGTCACTTTCTCTTCTGTCTCGTTCTATTAACAAGACAAAAGTCTGTGAGCTAGTTTCTGAATTGAGTATTTAAAGTTGAGTTGAATCACTTGAATAACGAAATCTAAAATAGAGTATTCTTAAATTAAGAAATCGGGGCGTACTGTCTCGCTTAGCGTATGTGTATTATCTCAATATATTTACACCTTAGAACTAATTCATCTATGCAAAGATGTGTTTGCCTCATAGCTCTCCATAAAGTTTAACATTGTTATCAGCAAATTGTGTCTAAAATTCAATTATGACTGCACATTTTTGTACCCTGAGTACGTTTTGTAAAACTATTAAGAATCTTTTTAGGGCGAAATTAACAGACACTCTCTAGGCGCATTAATGAATTGAGTTCTTGGCGTTAGGGACGTGTCCTACTTTAAAGCGATTTTTTGTCAGGTTATGCGCTTACGTCGAGTTTGACAAATACTCAACTTTCAAACACTCAACTTTTAAATACCCGACTTTAAAATACTCAACTTTCAAATACTCAACTTCAAATACTTAACTTAAGTTAGACATCGCGGGTATATCTTTACTTTTCTAAGTGAAAAATATGTAATTGTTTTATACGAACAAGAAATTTAACTAACGTATACTATCCATATTCATGTAATAATGCAAATGGCTGTTTTCTACGCATGTGAACTTATTCAGAAGCATACTCTAAAAACTTAAATTGTCTTGAATTTCATTATAAACTAATAGTCGCAAATTCAAACTTAAACAGTAACATAGTGGCATTCTATTAACGAAAAAATGGCGATAGCGATTGAAAAAATGACTTAAATGTATAGGAATGTCAAGCGCTATCGATATGTCACGTGATTAATCCCTTACATCACAAAGTATGTAAGCGGCGGCGCTATACTTTCTATTTTGTGTTTACATTTTGGCATTTCTAACAACGCTGATAAAATGTCACTTTGGTTAGAGCCTCTGAACATCTTCAACTATACAAATAAATAATATTTTGAGGATCGATTTGATACAATCATTATTTTAATGTATTAAGAGGAAATGCGGTTGCAGACATACGACTGAATTTCCTAAGTAAAAAGTCATAATTCGAGATTTGGCTCTCGTCTATTTCCTCCTCCAATATTATGAAGAAAGATATATACAGTGCCTCTATGTTTTCCTTTTTGATGAAACATTATCTTTAGAAGCACTAGAAACCTTAAAAAATGCTCAAAATTGCGCTGTCAACAGAAGCCTGGTGTACAAATTTGACAACAATAAATGAAAAAAGGAAAACATAGGAGCATAGTATATATCATTATTTTTCATAGTTTATGGAATATCTATTAAATTAAAAAACTACAGCATATAGGGCCGATTTCTGATTGGAGTATTTGGAATTAGGAACCTGGCCAGCCCTGCTTTAGTGCCAAATTTCAACAGGTTTTCAAGCTAAAGTACAGTTTGACAAATACTCAACTTTTGACAAATACTAAACTTTTGAAAAATACTCAACATGAAATTCTGAAGCATTTGATTCGAAAATAAGGTGGTTTCTGTTTCAAGTTTATGCCCAAGGAAGGCTTGGGCTTAACCTTAGGAAACTACCCGGTATTTTGTCATTAATCCATGTGGAGTTAAGCTCAAATTTGTACATGAATTTTATTTTCACTTTGTTTAAATGTACTATTTTGACGTAAAAATAATAATTAAGACACGTCTTGCTTCCACATCGCGTCAAATGTTACAAATCCACATTAAACTTTCCCTGTACATGACCCACATGTGAGTCATTTCGTGATTTAGCTGACGCGTGAATGCACCACATGTGGGTCACTCCCCTGTACAAAGTGTTAGTGTTGTCAAATCTTGGACGTATGAGTTAAATAATTCCAATTGGCTTATACGTTTGGGCTATGAAATTGTAAACAAATACCTTGAAACACTTGAGGGATCACAGTGTTAATTTAGAACGCCGTAAGGAAAGAGTGAACACGTTATTCGAGGAAGATACGCCCTGTATGTTCCTTCTTTGTCTATACAAATAAAACGTCGTGTTGGCTACACGAGCACTCACTTTAGTACACAGTGGGCTATATTGGGCGATACATATTTACATCGATTCGTTAATTTTCAAGAACTTACAGCCCTATTTTAAGATCTGAACTACTAACAGATCAGTTCAACAAGTAAAAATAAAAAATTGCCCAAACCCCTGACTGATTTTGCCAAACATAGCTAGGAACACTCCCGATAATATCAACTTTCAAACAAAATACAAACTGAATCAAAATCGGTTCATGCCTTTAGGAGCTAACATGTGGACCCTATTTAGTAGATAACATTTATTAGGAAGCGCTATGTGTAGCTATGTGCTTGGCTTCTCCTGTAAAATTACTCGAGAGCAACCTTCCAAAAACAGCTGTAGGGATAAAATTTATCGACAGAGTATGGACAGAATTTTCTTTCGTGATTTAAATAGTACTCAGATGAGTAATGCCTTGGGATTTTTATTGGGCAATTTACATCCCATATTTATTGGTATCTTCTTTACAAACGAAGCAATAAAACTATGTATATCCAGCATCACCACTGCGTACTAAAGTCATTACCTACATAATTCATTTATTTTATACACAATTTAATTTATTTTAAAATTTTAATCATACTTTTCACCGCCACGTCACGTCTAAACGCAAAAGTTAATAAAAATACAAAAACATTCCGATTTATTCATCTTACAGTTTTGTTTTGTCACTGCACTGTTGGATTTTCAACTCTCGCCACTGAGACAAATGATGAAAATACAATAGCACGCTTTTATTTCGACATACATGTATAGTCCCCGTCACGAGAAGCTATACATTTTGTAAATAAAAAACTTCCACTAAGTTACATAGCGATAATTCGTCAATTCGATCAACTCAAAGTAACATTTTATTTATTTATTTTATTTATTTATTTATTTATAACAGCTTAAACTATCATTACAGGTTTTACCCTAATGCGACAGCTAAGAATATAACATAATTTGTCATTGTGTAATAGGAAACTAACGAGCAATTTCACTTGGTCGAGTTATATTTAAGCGATATAAAACGCTTTCGTCTATTGTTTTGTGGTACTGGAACGCGTCTGAGCGAATTGTCGCTACGTAACTTAGTAGGTGTCCTTTATTTACAAAATTTATAGCCTCTCGTGACGGGAACTATAGGTGTCGAATAGCGTTAGTAAAAAACGACTGAATCGAATTGGGATCTGACTAACGTAACTGAAGAATAAATTATGGCAGTTTAACATAAATATATTCTATACACAATTTTTTTTTTTTTTTTCTCAGACAAAAGGTTTCTGACGTTTGAAAAAATCTTATTCCCTGTGACGTAATAAAACGTTATTGTCCAATGACATGTGAGCGCTGACGTCTATAAACGTCCGTGGCAGTAAAAAGGGTTAAAACACGGGGTTTTTACCCGTACACGTATTACTATGACCCATAACAGGGCAATGAGAATTACCCGTAAACCCACCACTCTACTGCTAGAATTAGAGGGGTGAAAGTATCGATAAAAATAGTATGGCATATCGAATTTTAGAAATGGACTATGGTCAGGTTTCTGAGTTGAGTATTTGGAGTGAACGTATCAAACCATACTAAGTCAAATTTTGACAGGTTTTCAGAGCAAAGTAAAGTTTGACGGTTGCTCAACTTCAAACTAAAGTTTGACAGTTACTCAACTTCAAATACTTAATTAAGAAATCGGGTGTATCACATTCTATAAAGTTTTTCTTTCTGAAAATCACGACGTGAGTTCAATACAATAACGGCTACGTCACGTTTACGCACCGTCTACGTGACAAAGTCAAAGAATTTCAATAAGGCCATTAAACAGCACTTTTAAATGTCAAAATTTAAAGGTTAAAAATAAAAATAAATGATTCTAGTGCGACTTCAAACAGTGTATATATCGGCATCTATGGATAGACTATTCAAGTACCCATAGACATAAATCTAATTAGATAACGCAAATACCTCCATCTGTATGAAAACCAAGCGTGTCACTTTTTGACAAACAATTTAAAAACAAATATACTTACCAATAAAAGAAAACATTTCCAATGCCTCGGCCAACTTTTTCTATACAGCTGTAAAGAGCTCAATATGGCATAAAAGACATTTGTCTAGATTGCGGTGGATTTCCAGTGCCTATAATGCTAAATGAAAACGGCACGCGAAGTAAATACATTCGCGTCATCTAGTTAGATTTATATCTAAAAAAGGAAAATGCTTTTTTATGCCTTATTGAGCTGTAAAGAATGTAAAGAAAAAGTTGGCCGAGGCATTGGCAATGTTTTCTTTCATTGGTAAGTAAATTTGTTTTAAATGAAAAAATGGCACGCTTGGTTTTCATACAGATGGAGGGACTTGCGTTATCTAGTTAGATTTATGTCTGGGGTAACCTGTTTTTTTTTTTCGAGATATCTTGATACTTCAGTTTATCGTCATTTTCATCCTCTAATTCGAACTGAAGGGTAGTCTAAACGGTGGGTGTACAATCACAAAATAATCAAAACTTATTAGTTTAGACTCGCGCCGACATCAAGCAGTGTATTACTTAACAAATACTGGGTGCAATAGGCAGACGTGGAAATAAAAATAAAAAAAAACCTGACTACTTAAGAAGCGTACTAAAAAGACGTAAACGAGAAGAATTTTGATTTAACTTTTTGTTTCAAGTTAGATACATTTAAACAAGTGTTATATATTTTTGAAATCACCTCTTAAAACACTTTATTTTGATATTGGTTTGGAAGAAAGAAAAAAATGGACCCCCACTATACGGCCCCAAAAGCCCCCATTTTTCTATCTTCCAATTTTAATGTAGCCCTCGCAAGGTTAAGACGAATCGATTGACGTAAGAATCATCAAAATCGGCCAACGCGTTTGGTCTCTAGAACGCCACATAGGATCAAACATACATACATAGACTGATAAACACATTACCCTCCTTCAGCAGTCGGGTAAAAGAGCGATAAACTAGGACGGTTTTGGGCGTCATATTGTGGGGGACCAAAAATTTTTTTTTCAAACCCCATCGTGTGAGGTATCAAAATAAATCTAGTTTCGGTCAGCCAGCTCGGGAATATGTATCCTCCGATTGCACAGCATGATTTTCTTCTTGTTTACGTCTTTTTAGTTCGCTTTTAAGCAGTCGAGTTTTTGAATTATTTTTTTTATTAGTGAAAACCGTATCAAAATTCGTTGCGTGGTTTTGAAGAAGTAAACGGACAAACAGACAGAGCCAGACAGCGACTTTGTTTTAGACTATTTGGAGATTGACAGTACTAGTCTATGACATATATAAAGCCAGTTGGCTAGCCCCCAATCTCTTAAACATAACTTAAATATAAGTTATTCTTAAAAGTATTTATGGAGCTTGAATTTAATATATTAAGACAGCATATAATGGGACTTAATGTCAGTTTATGGGTCACAGCAGAAATACACATGCAATTTTGAACTCAATTCCAGGAAGAATAAAATTCATTGTCAATTTATCGTAAGAGATTTCAGCCTTGTCATTTAGAATTTAGACTGTGAAACTTGAACTCATTCAAGCTTAAGTACAGTCGCGTTTCAAACGAAGATTAACCTTATTCGTAAGGAACGAATGTACATATTCCTTTAAACGATTGACATCAAGCGGTTCATACAAATAACAAAAATTAGAACGACTTTACTGAAGTCGAGTAGCTACAGTAGAAAATAAACCTTATTCGTATTGAATATGGTTCATTTTATACTGTAGGTACTCAACTTCAGTGAAGTATCTGACGGACGTCTACAACCCAGTAAAGTCTTACATACACTTTTGCTACAAGTCGGCGCGGATCTAAGCTAGCTAAAACTTTCCGAATTAAACAAAATATTATAACTTAAAGATAAAATATCGTTAGAACTAATTCTTACGATTCTTCTTTTCCTTCGGTCGCTTGTATATCCTGAAAAAAGAAATATAATATGATTAAAAAATAGCACACAAAAGCAGCGGGAAAAAGTTAAGGTTGCACTAGTCGACGGCACGAACTATTTTGTGCGCGGGGTTAAAATGCATGCTATCTCATCCGACAACACGTGCGAAAGAGATAGATAGTTGGAGAATATGTTTTTGTTTTTTAGCTTGGAGAAATACTCATGCATACTGCACTACCACGGGGAGATAGCACCGTTATGTGGGACTTTAACCCTCTTAAACTTCACGGTGTCCTCTTGTGCCGCTTATGGCGGGAACACGGGCACGCGTTAGCACTCACCGTGAACCCGCCGCGGCTAATCACCGGCGCATCAGAACACGTTGCGCGCCATGACTACCCCGGGGACCAAATCAGGACATGGGCGCCAGACGACCCCGTGTATGGCACCCTTGGTACCCCTGAGGGGTCAGGACAGTGGCGCCGCCACCTACTACTTTTCGGCCGCAGCGGATAGGGAAAGCGGCCAACGCTATACCGACACTCCTCCTCCCCTGCGGCCCCACCGCGTCCGCCATCAGACGGTGGCGAGCCCGTGCAGGCCGCGGAATGATTTGGAATACAAGTGGTACGGTCTGCTTGCATCATAAATAACTAAAATATGTTTAGCACTAAACATATTCAATACAGTCATCATTCTGTCTCTGTTATCTTTGAACGATTGAAAGAAACAGAACGACATCTTGTACTTTTGAGGAGCAAGCGGACCGTTTTTTTTTTTGTTTTATTAAATCAGCCAAAGACTTCTCCTTCTCCCGCTCTGGGTGAAGCGGGAGGGCGTGTCAGAATTTTACTGACTAAAACCCACCCGTGTTCCTTCAATTGCTTGCGACAGGGCCGCGGTAACTCTCTTTCAGACTTATCCGCGACCAGGGGGTCTACTCCCTAAACACGAAATCCGTAGTTTCGTCCTTCGTTACGGGCGTTTCCTAATACGTATCACCTACGGACGGATGATTCGTCCGAACTAAAAAATTCTGACAACACTATTTGACAGTTGTACCCCATGTGTTTTTACCCGTCCGAAAAAACTTAACACTTGTTTTTTTCACTCCGAAGTTTCTGAGTAAGTACTTTCGGACGGGGGCTGTAACTTCGTTGACGGAGATAGGGAGTAGACCCCCAGGAGCTAGCGGACCTAAATGTGAAACGGTGTTTTTTTTTTTAAATAGTCAGAGAACTTTCGTTATGAACCCCAATTGATTTTAAGGAAATTCCTGATCCACTACTTTTTTATTGCAAAAATTCGTCTGCTCGACAAAGCAAAGGATGAATGGATGGATGAAGCCATTGATTGTTTGACGCATATACCCGTAGCTGACTGGTCTAATATTCTTCTGGAATCCTAGTAGCTTGGCAGAGACAAAGCTGAGAATGCCTATGTGGCTGTAACTATACCGGCACCGATAATCCCATACCCTTGAAAACTATTCCGCGCACATCTGCGCAATTTTCCTAGATAACTTAAAAAAAAAAAACAACAATTGGGTTTGCTCTTGACTCTAGTCTAGGTCAGAAGTGACAGAGACAAAGTTGACGATGGAGTGAGCTTACAATAAGGTCTATGTATGTCATACATCTAGTCATACACACACGCCGGTTATGAGTACTGCGCACCTGGCCTTTCTGAAGAACATCATCAATAAGGTCTATGTATGTCATACATCTAGTCATACACACACGCCGGTTATGAGTACTGCGCACCTGGCCTTTCTGAAGAACATCATCAATAAGGTCTATGTATGTCATACATCTAGTCATACACACACGCCGGTTATGAGTACTGCGCACCTGGCCTTTCTGAAGAACATCATCAATAAGGTATATGTATGTCATACATCTAGTCATACACACACGCCGGTTATGAGTACTGCGCACCTGGCCTTTCTGAAGAACATCATCAATAAGGTCTATGTATGTCATACATCTAGTCATACACACACGCCGGTTATGGGTACTGCGCACTCGGCCTTTCTGAAGAACATCACCTATAAGGTCTATGTATGTCATACATCTAGTCATACACACACGCCGGTTATGGGTACTGCGCACTCGGCCTTTCTGAAGAACATCACCTATAAGGTCTATGTATGTCTTTCTAGGGCGTCCCCTCCCGGCGTTTCCATTCACGTCTGCCTTGTAAATACCTTTCGTTATTCGCCTTTCATTCATCCTCTCAACATGGCCAAACCAATTAATGTGACAATGCGCAGAATATTAATATAGCTGTGATTGGTTGGATCAATTTTCAACAGCCAATCACAGCAGATAACCGGCGATTATTCGTCGATTAAGTTAACAGAACGATAATCGAGTGTTGAGAAACCGGGGGTTACCCTAAAATTAAAACAACATAAAATACTTACACTGTATTCCCAGTGCAGTCTTCGTTGATTTCGAACGCGACCTTTTTGAAGACGCACTCCAGCGGACACGACTCCTGGCTGACATACTTCACAGCTTGTTCAAGAAACTCATTAACATCCAAAATCTCTTCCTCTGTAAACGGCCCCAAGAACTTAAACTGCGAATATTTCGGGGTCTTCGCAAACTGAGTAAAATACTTCACAATCTTCTGTAAAATTTCCGACATTTCCGGCAAAATTTCCGGGTCTTCCTTCTTCACTGGAGCTTCTTCCTCTTCTTGGGATTCAGAGTCGGACCTCTTCTTTAAGTTCCTCGTTATGCTTCTCAAAAAAGGGTTCGTTTCCTCTTCCGGTTCTTCTGGAACTTTCGGTTCTTCGGGCGTTTTAGGTTCGACCTCAACTTCTAGGACTTCTTCTCCGTTCTTGAAAGATAAGAACTGTTCTCTGAATTCGTCGGAGAAGAGCGAGTCTTTGCGGATTTTTAGCTTGTCTGGTGTAATGAGGTATACGTGGGGCGGAGCCACCTTGAAAAGACTCAGTTGACTGGAAAGAAGAAAAGAAGAGAATTATTGGAAGGCTAAAATAACTTATTATGAGGCGAGGTTTTTAAATTTTAAGCGCGCTCCGTACGTCTTCGCAGTTTTTCTGCATAAGTCGACAACGTAATCTATATGAGGTGATAAAAGAACAATGGCGAAATCTTAGCTGATTTAAATTTGAGCGTCTGAAAGTGAGTTATATACGAAAACCATTCTATTAATTGTCTACATTTTTTAAAGTATAAATCGGGCTGGTTCAAAACGGATAAAAAAAAATCATAATAAATAAAAAGTTATTTGACTTTTTAGTTAATTTATTTAGCTTAGTGTTGCCATTATATATTTTATCTGCTAAGTGACAAATAGTAACTATATTAAGTTATAATATCATTATTGTATTTATTGTAGTAAATGAGTTAACAATACTTTTAGGAACCAGAAGCAGGGTCATTTAAAAAAAAAACAATGCGATACACAACTAAAATCATACAACTCTTTATTTTAAATTAGGAACAAAATAACAATCACTGAAAACTAACCTTAGTTACCACGAATAGTAACTTTAAACAATTGGCACGTAAATATCAAAAAGATAAGCAATAGGTACACAAAATAGGAAAATATAAGTCTCACGGTCCTTGAATGATGTTTCCGCCACGAGCGACGTCCGTCAAATGCGCCCAGTAATGGCGCGCACGCCGCTTTTATAGACTATTTAAAGCTGTAAATCCTTCCTTCCTAACACGGCCTCTCCTGATGCCAAGTCGTCCTCGACTTGAACTTCTTGGGATGCGCCTGCGGTGCGGTGACGCTGGTGCGCCTGCACTGCTCCTATTTCGGCGTCAAGACTCGGCATGGATAGTCCTAACGACACAGGTACTGGCTCGTTGACTTCAGAATGGTCTGGGTCACTCTCACATTCATCAGTTTCGTCATCTGAAAAGTTTACGATGGTTATTCATACAAGTTACACATGTATACTGATCACCTAAGAAAATCAAAAGAACATGGCGACAAATAATATAAGATAGTTAGCGTCCCAACCATCCTATATCATTGCCTTATACTTTACCACAGCGACTAACGCTATAAGGGTGACAAACACCAACGTTGGGCGACTAACGCCCTTGCGGGGGAACATGTCCCAAGGTCAAGCGACACACGCTTTCGGGGAACACACCCACATGTTGGGCGACTAACGCCATTGAGAGGGAACACACCCGCATGTTGAGCGACTAACGCCATTGAGAGGGAACACATCCCATGGTTGGGCGACTAACGCCATTGAGGGGGAACAAATCCCATTGTTGGGCGACTAACGCCATTGATGGGGAACAAATCCCATTGTTGGGCGACTAACGCCATTGATGGGGAACAAATCCCATTGTTGGGCGACTAACGCCATTGATGGGGAACAAATCCCATTGTTGGGCGACTAACGCCATTGATGGGGAACAAATCCCATTGTTGGGCGACTAACGCCATTGAGGGAAACACATGCCATTGGTTGACAGCGCTTGCCTTTGGGAACACACCCCATCTATTTCTGAAACCAAAAATAGTTAGAGTACTCACTTTCGAAAAAAATAGTGCAACTTATTGGGCACCATTCTCTCTTCCATGGCACCATATGTTGGGAGGCTGCTTGGGTAGTTTTCCCACGACTTCCACTAAGCAGTTAAAGTTCATATCGACCGTTTGGTAGCACTTTGTTTACCCTATACAGTCCTCGCATCCCGGGGTCTAATTTGCCCGTTGATTGCGAGTACTTTATGACAAAAGCAAGGTCGTCCACCTTGTATTCACGTGGTGGGCGTCTAGACCGGTTGACTGAAGCGTCGTCTTGATTTTTCTTTAACAGTTCACTAGCACGACTTCGACAGATCTCCCGCAGAGCCTCTCTGTTGGTATCTGGAGTACTTGCAGCTAGGTCACGCACAAGCGATCGTATAGACGGAGTAGAAGCGTCGGTACCAATCATTAAGTTTATGGCTGAGGTTCGAGTGGTTTTCTGCTTACTGATATTCAATACCAGTTGTAGCTTCCAAAGCGTAGTTGACCAAGAGGCGTTCTTGTGTCCTACTTCGATACGAAGCATGTTGAGCACAGTTCTTATGTAGCGCTCTACTTGACCATTCGAACCATGCATTTCAGGAGTGATGTAGTGCAGGTCGGAGCCAAGTTCCGATATCCACTGGACGAAATCTGTGGCCTCAAACATCCTACCCGTATCAGTAACTAGCAGTTTGGGAACGCCAAACAGAGAAACCGCCTGAGACATTACACGTTTTAACTCACTGGTATCTTGACGGTAAATGGGGTACAAAAGACAAAACTTCGTAAAGGCGTCGACCAGTACCAGGATAAATTTGTAACCTTCAGACTCGGGTAATGGTCCCAGAGCATCGACATGAATGGTATCAAAAGGTGTGTTGGGTTTTGGCCAAGAAGAAATATTCTGCAGCGGGGCCCGAGGCATACGCTTTTTAGAAATACATATGAGACAATGTGAAAAATACTTAGACACAAACTGGCGGAGACCGGGGAACCAAAAATGCTTAAGGATAAGGTGCAAGGTTTTATCAGCACCAATGTGCTCGTGCTCATCATGAAAGATGCGTAAGAGACTGAGTCGATGGCCCTTGGGTATAAAACAAAGGACACGCGCTTCCTCACCAACTGGCGTGTATTTATAACAAAGAATGTCGTTTTTTAAGACATAGCGACTGGAATCGAGCTGTCCCTCTGAGAGTTTCTGCATTAGATCTCTCGTTTCGTGGTCCGCATTTTGTGCCCAGTTGCGAGGTCTCGTTATTTGATTGACGGAGGCGACTGGGTTTCGACTGAGATAGTCGGCATGCGGCAACATGACACCTTTTATATACTCAATATTAAAGTGGAAATCCTGTAGGTAGATCCACCATCGAGCGACACGAGGGAGCAGATCCTTTTTGCGTTCCGTAGATTTGAGAGCGTTGCAGTCTGTGACGACCTTGGATTGCAAGCCTACCCAATAGTGGCGGAAAGCCTTCACGACCGGTAACGTCGCCAACTCGTAACTATGGTATTTGCTCTCTGCTCCCTGGGTAACCTTACTGAAGTATGCCACCACACGCTTTCCACCATCAGTGTCCGCCTGTAGAAGTACCGCACCAAAACCGACGAAGCTTGCGTCAGTGTGAACCTCGGTGTGAAGTTCAGGATTAAATATGGTAAGAACAGGCTCGCTAGTCAAGCATTGAATTAAATCTTGACGAACCTGTTCTTGTTCCTGACCCCAACGAAACTAGACCCCTTTTCGAGTTAAATGAGCAATGCACGCGGTCTTAGTCGCATAGTTTTTTAATGTACTTGCGGAAATATCCCGCAAGTCCTAATAATTGTCGAACCTGCCTGACGTTTTTGGGAACCGGAGAGTTTTTTTAAGGCTATCTTACGTGAACTCGGTCGTACCTGACCTAAGCTTATTCTCCTACCTAAATGTTCGACTTCGGTAGTCAAGAAGGAACATTTCTTGACTATTGATTTATTTGATTTCTAGATTCTGACCGGTTCTTGGCGAAGCACTTTTCTTCTGTGTGTCCTTTTTTCTTACAAAATGAGCACTGTGATTCGGATTTGTTAGCAACAGTGGCATCATTGACCGACCCCGAGGTCCCGGATTTCAAGAAAGGCTTATCAACGTGTTCCTTACGAGACCTTTTGGTACAATATCGGCCTAAATGTCCGCGCTGATTGCATACGTAGCACCTTGGTCCACGGTTGGAGGATGAGTTCGAGGACGCATGTTTGTTTGTTGAATCGGGTTTAGTGCGATTCGGTTTGATGTAAATCGAAAGGAACGAGACTATGTCTTCGGTCGCCAAGTCTGCATTGGCCGCGGCTGCCCTTATTTGCGGGTTATCAATACCACGTATGACTATCAGAGTTCGCAATTCATCGGTGAGACCTTTAACTATCCTTAAACGTAGCAGAGTACGCCGGGCATACTCGGCATACGTTGTGAATTTGTCGGACGTCGTATTCATAGTTTCGAATAAAATATTAGCATAGTCTAGTTTCCGAGGGCAAAGGGGTTTGAATTCAAGCTTAAAGCTTGACCAAGTTCGGTCGTTGGTGACCCATTCGTTTAGCCAAACTTTAGCGTCACCCTTAAGGCAAGAAGCTACTCGCGACAAGCATTCGTAATCACTCCAACCGTTCGCGATCACTGCACGGTCCACTTCGTCACACCATAGGTCAATATCGTGTATGTTTGGATCGAAGTTAGATACGTAGTAGCTGTGCGATCTAGCAGGCTGTAAAGATCTTAAGGCTTCAGCGAGCATAGTTGCAGTGGACATAGCTTCGGATCCGCCAGCGATTGGACCGTTTGTACGAATGGTCGTTGAAAAGCCCTCGGAGTTGTTAGTACGAACACGCTGCGGAACATCGCTCAAGCCCGTGGGACTACGAGAACGCGGGGTGGCTTCGTGAACTGGGTCCTGGAGGTTTGCTCCAGTGTGTGAATTTTCCAAATTATTAGGTGTGGATATCGCATTCGTACCGTTATGCTCGATAGCACTAAGCCTTGTCATGATATTGCTGAGGGTATCTTGTAACGAGTTATTAGTGTGAAGCGTTACCGACTGGCACCTTGCACGTGGGGGTGTTAATGTTGATCGCGATCTAGAACGGCGGTGACCACGAGCATTACGGCGACGACAATACGAACTATCCTTGGAGCCACTACGTTCCCGACGGCGGCTCTGCCGTGATCTGTCACGCGATCTATTTGCGGTTTCACTCCTAGCGGACTCGTCTCGCGAAACACGTTGATGTCGATCTCGGGAACGACTGCGTTCATGACTTTTAGGCATATTTACCACAAGAGTTCGATAGTTAATCACACACCCGCAAAATATCAACAATGACACAGAGAAAACAAAAGTAAAAAAAATGCGGGTAGACAGGTATTTTGAGATTTTGTTCCTTGTAATTTAGTGGGCAATTTAAGCGTTCTTTATCCCACAACTGATTTTAGGAACCAGAAGCAGGGTCATTTAAAAAAAAAACAATGCGATACACAACTAAAATCATACAACTCTTTATTTTAAATTAGGAACAAAATAACAATCACTGAAAACTAACCTTAGTTACCACGAATAGTAACTTTAAACAATTGGCACGTAAATATCAAAAAGATAAGCAATAGGTACACAAAATAGGAAAATATAAGTCTCACGGTCCTTGAATGATGTTTCCGCCACGAGCGACGTCCGTCAAATGCGCCCAGTAATGGCGCGCACGCCGCTTTTATAGACTATTTAAAGCTGTAAATCCTTCCTTCCTAACAATACAGTTTATGTCTAAATGTAAATGTTCCTTGCAGGTAGGTAAGAATATTGTAGTGCGGTAGAATAAATGAATTACTTTCAATTAATGATTGGCAAAAAGACAAGAATCCAAGTCAAAATAAAAAATATAGCTTGGTTGTTGATCTTTTGATACACGTCAAAGCAGCTTAGTTTAAATAAATATACTCTTTCCAAAGAGTATATTATACATTTCATGCTGAAATAACTACGTAAGGGAAATACTAATGCGATGTTGCCCTTTTACTTCCATGTAATTGAATACTATTACCTATTAAACACATTATTATAAATTGCCCAGACATAACCTACAAAAGTTGATGACTGAATATCTATTATTCTCGACATTCTCGAACAAAAATTCTTGCACAAACTAATTCAGAACATCACCCTGAGTTAAACCAGATAGTTTTAATTTAAAGACGTAGGAATTTAATCTCAGCTAAAACCATGTATGGGGGCCTGCCATTGTTCTTTTCGATCTCGCTTCGCTCTGAGGCCTTAGTGCGAGTTTTTACTCACGCTCAATTGCGTTAACGTAAACGTTAATTTGTATTGAAACTGAATAAGGGCCGTCTCGTGACGGTAAGGAGAAACCTCTTTTTACAAGCTTTCAATTAACTTGCAATGTATGTATGTATGTAAGTGTGTTCGGGTCAAATCTTGCAACTGAATTTTAAAGCAGTTATTCTCCACCGATTAAGAAGAAATTTTGCATACACGTTTAGTTTGGATGACAATGCATGGTTAGCTATGTGACGTCACCTAAATCCAATATGGCGGACGGCCCAAGATGGCGGGCTAGTTATTGTTTGTGCACTGCCATGATATGGGTATCAAATGAAAGGGTATGCTGAGAAGAATACGAAAAAAGCTTGTTAAAAAAAAGATTTTTAATAAATAATTTATTTTGTATAGATTTTGACAAAAGAGATCGTTTACGTTATCACGAGTGAGTACGTTAAAAAACTCGGAATAAGAACACTGTTATAACCAACCGTTAAGTATCAGCCAACCGCTGCGCCGGCGCCGCACCGTGACATCGCGGGATCAGAGCACGAAAAGTCAATCTTTAAAGGACATTCTTAAGAGCCGCACGTTTCTAAGTCCTAATTTTAATACTTCCAATTTTCTATTTTTGTATTATTTTTTATTAAATAGCTTAGCTGTTTGCTTTTTTAGGATTCCGTACCCGAAGGTCACTCACGTGTCCGTCTGTCCATCTGTCTGTCTGTCCGTCATCTGTCACACAGGTGCCATACAAATTGACATAAAATTGTGTTTAATGTTTTTAAGGCGGGGTTCCCATACAGATAAAGAGGGGGAAGGGTGAAAAAAAAATACTAACCCCAACGAGTAGGGTACCGCGCATAATAACAAAAAGATAACTCACCGTATAGGATAAGTACCATAGCTCTGCGTATGCAGAAGATAGCAGTTCTTCTCACAGATCTGCAGAATGAGATCCATTTGAGCAGGGTTGTCGAAATCCACGTCCGCCATATCTTCGGCGCTGAGCTTGGACTGGACCAAGTTGTGGATCCTCTTACGTTCGTCCTTCATTAGATTCTTGTCGAAGAGGAGTTCCACCTGAGAGAAAGAAAATTCATTTATTAACACAGAGTAAAAGGCACATGTATGCCGAAAAGAATGCCAGCAAAACTACACAGCTCTCTCCTGAAAGCTGGAGGTTTTTAAAGCCACTTTTAAACAATTATAGACATTTAGAAATTAATTTAATTTCAGGCACAACTTGCTATGTTTTTAGCCATCAACTGGCTACCTACCTACCCTACATACATGAATGTTGCGTAACTTTAACCGCTTACGCAGCGCACGCAACGGAACCTCTCAAAAAGGATTATTTTTTTCCCGTTTTTGCAACGTTTTTTATTTAAGCTCCGCTCCTATTGGTCGTAGCGTGATGTTATATAGCGTATAACCTTCCTCGATAAATGGACTATCCAACACAAAAATATTTTTTCAATTCCAATTAGTAGTTCCTGAGATTAGCGCGTTCAAACAAACAAACTCTTTAGCTTTATAATATTGGTATAGATTAAATCATTCGGTTAGTTTAAAGTAGACATAATAACCTTATTTTGATTATACAAATCTAAGCTATCTATATTTAGTTTATTATATTTATTATCGAATGAAATCGAGATCTATCGACAATATCCGACTTCCTGACACAAATTACGCAAAAGCAAGTACCGACTTGAATTTCCGAATCGGTACGGTGGCCAGTCAAGGGTCAAATGACTTTTTCCCATTTCGGAAGGACGGCCGGTCGAGGGGATAATTGAAACTTTGTGAACTAAAAAAACGTTTTTACAAAAAAATACTACCGACTTTCAAGTCAAAAATAACTTTATTTTTGGAAGTCGGTGGCATTGGTGGGTAGGTACCATTTTTTTTGCGTTATGGACACCGACTTCCAAAAACAAAGTTATTTTTCACTTTGTAGTTTTATTATTTGGAAGTCGGTAGTATTTTTTTGTAATTTTTATTTTTTACTTTTTAGTTCTTCCTAATAGGCAAGTAGTTACGTAAGGTATGTACCTATAATGCCAGAATAGATTACCCGAATATCATGAAACTGAACAGAACAGGTGAAATGAAAGTGTACCAAGGTGAACTGTACACATCTGCGTACCCCTTTAGAGCGTACTGATGATGTCTTACCGTTACCGTGATGTTATCTTATGAAATGGTATAAACAATGAACAAACATGCGATTGCAGCAATCCCGAGAGGTTTGCCGGTATTTATTGAAGAGTTCTGTTGTATATCTCCGAAGTTCTTCATCAGATTAAAATGGGACCAATTTCGGAATATACTCTTTCAAACAATAAAATAATTTTCAAAATCGGTCCATAATTGACGGAGATATCGGTGAACATACATAAAAAAAAACTTTTTAACAAAAGATCAAACCGACTTTCAGAACAAAAAACAACAAAGCAAAAAAATAAAATTCTTTTCCGAAGTCGGTGTCTTTTTTACCCATTGTTTTCCGTTTTTCGACACCGACTTCGGAAAAGAATTTTATTTTTTTGCTTTGTAGTTTTTTGTTCTGGAAGTCGGTTTGATTTTTTGTTAAAAAGTTTTTTATTTTTCTGTTTTTAGTTTTGGTAGGTACCTCCAATCAACATGATTATCATTTATTACATCTCATGGCGATTCCAATAAGCCCAAACACGACTAGGATACTTTGTTTTATTTGAGAGTTCCAGTGCCTACCTTCATCATCAGATTAGTTCGATGGTGCCATTTTCATTAGTACCATTTATTTATAAGTATTTGTATCAGTCGAGATATCTTATGCCCGTCACATACTTAGCATTTAGGAGTTCCAGTGGCCATCTATGGTCTTCTTCATCAGTTCCACTTCACCAAATGATACTTTTCGAGTGCAAATGATTGCATTGTTGATGAAAATACCAAAATCGCTTATGTTTGCCTATAATATTCGAGGCGTTCCCTCGATTTCTCTAGGATTCTATCATCAGATCCTGACCTGGTGACTATGGGACCAACTAGGAAGTATACCCTTTCAAACAAAAGAAGAATTTTTGAAATCGGTCCAGGCGTCTTTGAGTAATCGGGGAACATACATAAAAAAAAAAAAAAGATTCCGACGAATTGAGAACCTCCTCCTTTTTTTGAAGTCGGTTAA
The DNA here is from genome assembly GCA_949775005.1 of Orthosia gothica. Taxonomy (NCBI): domain Eukaryota; kingdom Metazoa; phylum Arthropoda; class Insecta; order Lepidoptera; family Noctuidae; genus Orthosia; species Orthosia gothica. Next base: position 4,207,620 of record OX459035.1, on the reverse strand, counting down.
AAAAGAACCTACAAGAAGTCGAACATAGAACCTCCTCCTTTTTGGTAGGTCGTTTAAAAACAGACACAAAAAGGAAAAGATAAAATCGTTGGCATTTTTAAACGTGCCTTACCTCGTTGTTATTCTTGACGAACTCGTAAATGTTATGGAGGACATTCATTTCATAATATTTGTTGCAGTCGACCAACCTGCTCTGTTTGGGAGAGCGCTCGCGTTGGTTCTGGCCCTGGTTTTGAATGGAGTTCTGGCCAAAGCCGATCTTCTGCTTGGCCTGTAATAAATAAAATCAAATCTATATATATAAAAGAAAGTCGTGTTAGTTACACTATTTATAACTCAAGAACGGCTGAATCGATTTGGCTGAAAATTGGTGGGAGGGTAGCTTAGAACCAGGAGAAGGACATAGGATTAGGGTAGGGTAGATAGGGTAGGTTGGGTAGGTAGGGTAGGGTAGGTAGGATGATAGGGTAGGGTATGGTAGTTAGGGTAGGTAGGGTAGATTAATGTTTGGTGTTTTTTATGGCAAAACAAAGTTTGCCGGGTCAGCTAGTTATTAATTATATAGACTGTCGACGTGGCTGAATTCTGTGTAGAACATATTTTTACGAACTGGTGTTCAAGAATAAATTACTCGAACAGCACATTTTAAATAACACTTTATTACTCAAACACTTCTTAAACAAATTTATTACTTCGCACTATTTCGCTTTTGATCGCTCTGAATCGCTTCCAAATCAAAACTGCTTACCGTCAAATCCGATCGCCACTTTTACTGTAGCAGAGAAAGGGCGTCACACACACTCGAGAAGATAACTTTCGGATTGGTTACGAGATGGCGCTACTAGCTACTACTAGTTGCCTTCTTCTCGTCAATAGATGGCGCTACCTTGTCTTGTAACAATATTCAATGTGGAATTGAAATTTCAAATGTGGCTTGCCTCTTTGAAACCGACCCCTACATATTTGGAAAAAGTCTAGGCGCCAGTCTAGCCGGATGCAGCTTAGTACAGTATTTTTCATGAAGCGACAACTTATCTGATTCCTTGGCAGGACTGGTGTCAGATATCCAGGCTTCTGACAACCGTAACTACTGTCAAAATCTGCAAATGTCAGCGGGGACCAATGGCTTAACGTGCTTTCCGAGGCACGGAGGAAACTCGCTATGTAAAGATGCGACAACTTATCTGATTTCTTGGCATGACTGGTGACAGATTTTCTAGCTTCTGACAACCGTAAGGACTGTCAAAGATCTTCAAATGACAGCGGGGACCAATGGCTTAATGTGCTTTCCGAGGCACGGAGGAAACTCGCTATGTAAAGATACGACAACTTATCTGATTCCTTGGCATGATTGATGACAGATTTTCTACCTTCTGACAACCGTAAGGACTGTCAAAGATTTTCAAATGACAGCGGGGACCAATGGCTTAAAGTGCTTTCCGAGGCACGGAGTAAACTCGCTATGTAAAGATGGTCACCCATCCACGGACCGACCTCGATAAAAATAAGTAAAGATAACTTACATTATTGCCCCCATAAATAGCGTTAGGTTCGATGGGTTCCGTGATGCCATCCCCACTCCTGCCGAGCGCTCCACCTTCCCAGCCCATCTTCTGCATCATGCTGTAAAAGATAAATAGATATTGTATGTAATATGTAACCAATAAAAAAAATATTCATAAAAATCTTTTTATAAAACAAGCTTTTTTTGCATTCTTCTCAGCAAACACTTTCATTTGATACCTATATCATGGCAGTGCACAAAAAATAACTAGTCCGCCATATTGGAATAAGAATGACGCCACTTAGCTAACCAAGCATTGTCATCCAAACTAAACGTGTATGCAAAATTTAATCTTAATCGGTGGAGGATAACTGCTTTTTAAATTCAGTTGCAAGATTTGACCCGAACACACTTACATACATACATACATTGCATGTTAAATAAAAGTTTGTAATTTCACCCAAAAGACGTCCACTGCTAAACATAGGCCTCTCCCAAGTGTTGCCACTTCGACCGGTCCTGCGCGTCAAGCATCCAGCGGAATAGGCGCCGATTCCCTTGAGTAGCTGATTTTAAAATGAGAATCACGTCTAAACGGCTAGTCGTAATTTATTGAAAAAAAATATGTTATATTAGACCATTTTCTTAATCATTTCATCTGAGCAAATTTTGAGTTTTATTCGTATAACATAGTGTAATTAATTTGTATAGTTATGTCTAAAACGGACAAAAACAAGACAATCACAACAAAACCGCTGGGCGTATTTTAATGAAATCGACAACATATCAAAGACAATTTAATTATCTACATTTTGATCTGAAGCTTTTTTTTTAAAGTCATAGAATAATAAGAAAAGTACAAAAAACTACCTACTAAATTTCGGGTCGCGCAAAAGACTATTACATAAAATACTCACCTCTCTGCCTTGGTCATCTTCACAGGTGCATAGTTTTGCATCATCATATCGATGGTCTTCTGGATGTTGTTGGGGTTGGGGCCCAGCACCAGCCTCTTGCTGGGACCTGGGCCCCCATCAGGACAGATCTCCGAAGCCTTGTGCCAGTAGAACTGGGTCCAGTCGAAAGAACTTTTGCTGGAAGGACTGCCCCCACCGAGGAGTGATGGTGGTGGATCTTGATGACTATGGGAAATAATTTTTTTTTAGAAAGAAAGGCTCTATCATTGAGATAGGAAACATATGGAGGCGCCGCGATGTTCTATACATACATTAACTTATACAAAAATGAGTGAAATACGATACAGATTGTGAAACATCGTTTTGTTTCATTCTTCATAATGTAATAATCGTATTTGATGAAAGAGACAACAATATTTCAGTTGTTTCTCATTATGGCAACATTTTGTTATGACGTAGTGACGGTTGTAGGTACGTGCCATATTCGCCATTTTATGTAACGAATTTTGTGGTTGTGTTCGTGGTAGACCTGCTGTCAAATGGTTGTTTACATATTGTATTATTGACATTTGTGAGTGTGTGTGTGTTGCTTGATTGACACAACCTTAGAATCGGCGGCCATTTTATGAGACATTTTGAGGTTTAGGTAGGCACGTTTTTTTCGTAGGTATTTCCAGTCCATATTATTTAGTATGTCTATGGGCTCTATGAACATACAAATAAATAGAGCACTGCATTACGCAAAGCTGATAGAGCAGATAGCGCCACGTAAATAAAGAGTACACAGAATAAAATTTAAATAAATAAAGGTTTAAAAAAATCAAAAAAAAAAACTAATAAAAAAAAAAAAATGAAAAAAATACTACCGAATTCCAAATAAAAAACTACAAAGTGAAAATAAATTTGTTTTGGAAAACGGTGTCTTTGGTAGGCACCAAATTAAAAAAAATAGTGCCTACTAAAAAACATTTGGGCGCACGATTGTCGCAGTGGTTGAGCGATTGACTGCTGCGCTGCGTGTCGCGGGTTCGATTCCCGCACGGAACAAATATGTATTTGTATGACCTACAGATATGTAGTTGTTCCAGCTCTGCGTGTTGTGTATGTAAGTTTATATGTTTGTAAACGCACCCACGATACAGGAAGAAATTCCTAGCGTGGGGCAAAGTATTAATTTAAAAAAAATTGCTTTATGGACACCGAAAATAAATTTATTTTTAACTTTGTAGGTAGTTTTCTTATTTGGAACTCGGTAGTATTTTTTTGTAAAAAAGTTTTTTTATTTTGCACTTTTTGGTCAGTGGGTCGTATTTTCTTTTTTTTTTCCTTTATTTATCAATTAAACTACAGAGTACAGGATTATTAGTATTAAATAGCAACCAAAAACCACTACCCTCTTACTAATAAACGCGGAATAAAGTTATACCAGGTATAACTAAGGTATACCCATACATTTTCATAGGTTTATACCTGGTATAACTTTATTCTGTGTTTATTTGTAAGAGGGCTAAGGTTTAAACTGGTGCTATGATGAG